>CM020181.1:22315524-22347080 GCA_009805545.1 Oryza longistaminata
TTTTTTTTTTTTGTTTTGATAGCTTTTTCTCATCGTATAGGTACGTTTGTTTTTTTTTTTTTCAAACCGACAGGTGCGTACTTAATATTTTCTGGTAATCCGATTCTCTGGTATAGATAGGAAGTATAAATCAATGATATAATCTAACGGTCTAAAGTAACGGATCCACCAATTTAAGTGAAAATCAACCGTGGGATTGTAGAATGACACATGGCGGCCTAGGAGCATTTGTAGAGTGCCACATGGCAGCGTATGAGCGTTTGTAGGAAGTTTAATGGACTTTTAGTATATAATAGATAGATAATAGATAGATAGATAGATGTCCCTGTTCGGTGGTTTGCTGGAATATGATGGTTATAACCTAGGATACTTCGCTGAATATGGAGATGATGGTTTTGGAAGCAAGAAACCACTATCAGGAACGATGTTTCATGGAGATTTTTTTTTTTTTTGCAGCATGGAATATATATTTGAAAATAAAGGAATAGCTTGATCTTTGATCACAAGCCACCCACTTTTAGCTTCTTGGAGGCAATTTTTTAAGGGTGACCTCCTATTACTTATATCTAGATTGAATGAGAGATCAAGATGTAGTTAAAGATTGGATACTTTTGTTTTAACTGGTTCCTGCTATGTTTCCTTTTAAAAATATGTCCAAAAAGTTAAGGGAGATAATAATGTTTAAAATCTGGCTATCTATTAGAGAGTACTTACAACTACGACGTACAAAATACATAACTGCTGATATATATGGTGTCATGTCAGCGGGTGAATTTTTTGAATCACGGATGCAATAGTTGGGTGTTGGGGATGATATGTACATATTGGTTTGAGCTTGGTTTACCAAGTATACTCTTCATCCTAAAATATAAATATTTTTAAAGCTTCATGGGAATTAAGGAAATAGATGAAATAAAACGGTGAAAAGTTTTAACTATTGAGAAGAAGATAAAATAGGTGAAAAAAATAAGCAGGAGAGGATTGTGATTGGATGTGCTCTTTAGAATAAACAAAGTAATTTTTAGGTAACTTTTTTATATGTGTGTTCTTTGACTTAAAGTTAATGTTGGAAATAAATTACAAAGAAAAAACATCAAATTCAACTACAAAGTTATGTTTTGAAATTCAAATTTTATTTGTGGTTAATAAGTTGAAGAGCAAACGAAAGAGCTATAAATATGTAATCGATTAAGCATCATTTTGTTTTAACAACCTTATCCTTATGTAGTGAACTTAAAAATGTAGTTAATACTAATTCCCTATTCTCTTGTTAAGCCACATTATCTCAATTATTTCTAACGCTTGGATTATCGATCTATGGTCCAAATTATATTCCTCATTTTCTTCTTTTATAGATTCATATCACCATAGTTTTGCCTTTTATTGATTAATATATATTATCTTCTTTATTATATTCTTTATCTTCTTTATTATATTCTTTATTATCTTCTCTCATTGGGCCACATCATAATAGTTTTGCTTTTGAACAATAAATCTATATATGATATATAAGTTGTTATAAACTGTTGGGCTATTCTTACATTGATTATTTAGGGAGAGTTAAACCAACTTAAAAATGTAGGAGTCCTAGAGGTGAGTTAGCTTTTTAGGTGGAGCAAGACTTTCTCCCGATTTGACCAATGTCTCCTGGTTCTGAGCCAACATAAAACACGTCATCTTAATTTATTTCTGCTAATATAATACATAACTCCCATAGAAACACATGTGGTTTGATCTAGATTATAATCAAAACCAGTAACAACACGCGTGGTTTGATCTAGATTATAATCAAAACCAGTACGAATTAATGAGGTTACTGACTTAATTGCAGTTGATTACTCCTTATCTAGATTATAATCAAAACCAGTAACAAGTATACGAATTAATGATGGTTACTTCTAGTTGATTACTCCTTCAGTTGTATTATTCCTCCCGAAATACTAAACGGTGTATTTCTTTAAAAAAAATTCTATAGAAAAGTTGCTTTAAAAATCATATTAATCTATTTTTGAAATTTAAAATAGTTAATCCTCAATTAATTATACGCTAATGGCTCATCTTGTTTTGCGTATCTTCCCAATCCCCTTTATCCTTAAACTCAACCTAAATATTTTTATTTACTGGAACATAGAATATAAAATTTTACTTCCTCCATCTACTTTTGATAGTCATATTTCATCTTAGCACACAGACCAAAGGATAAGTAATTCTACTTATCATCCATTTAAATATTCTTTTTCCATCTGAGCCGAACAGCTGCCGTGCTGCGAGGTCTTTCTCTTCTTTCTTTCTTTTTTTTTTTCATCCGAGCCGAACAACTTTTGTCACCGCGTGGCGCTCAGTGCTTTTATATCTGCGTGACGCTCGGTGCGAGTCGATCTTTTCCCCTCTTCCTTGCCCATCTTTTTTCTATCGGTTCCTTTTGCTCGCCGTCAAAATCGCCATGGCTGCGGCTCCCTCTCCATATCGCTTTGCTTAGCCGGTGCTGACAGCTCGAACTTGATTCGGCGGTGGCGGAGGATCAGGCAGCGGTACTCGGTGGTCCGGCGTAGTTCACGGCCCCCATTAATTCCTCTCTCTTTCTTCTCTGCGGTGCAGGCGCGCAGCCCTTTTTCTCCAGCCACATCGGTCCAGATCCGGCGGTGGAGTGAGGGGATGGCGGTTGAGAGGTGGCGGGGGTGGTATTCGCCCGATCCAGGTCAATGATCCCGCCGTCCTTTCCCCTCTCATTCTTGGATTCTCCACACTCGGCGACGGCACGGTGCTTAGGAGAGGGGAATATATTGTTCTTGCCTTTTTTTTCTTTTTGTTTGGATTCTTTTTTTTTTTTTTTTGGATTTCCCCCCTCTAATCCTGATTGCACATTTTGTAAAGGATCCCTCTCCAAAGTTGCAATTTACATTTAGGTCCGTTGCATGTTTTTTTTTCACCGTTGATATATTATCGGACGGCTGTGAGAGGGGTGGGATACGTGGCACATTCACCAGTCGAGAATCCGATCGGAGCTCTACAAGTTGTGCCACGTGGCCCAATCAGGAGCCAGTGTTCTAACCCTGAAATCGGTTTATAAGATGAGTACAATTCCTCGTTCCCACCAGTGCATCGGATCCGAAAATCAGGTCACTGGGAGAGACCGCGATATACCAGAACTCGGAGAAGGCGGCAGCGATTCATCGTCGATTCCGCAAAACAGCGGCGAGATTCATCGTCGATCCATGGCTGCGTTGCAGGTGACGGCGTGATCCCGGCGCGGCGGCGGTGTCGACCGATCGGCAACATCGTGCGGCGGAAATGCAGGTCGTCGTCCTCCAAGGCAACGGCGCGACGGGACGGGACTAGTCGACGGTATGATGCAGCAATAGTTGAACTAACCCAGGCAGCATCAATCACTCGTCGATCTCGCGCAAAGCCTTTTCGATGGCGACAATGCATTCGGCGATAGCCATACGAGATCGATCAGATCCTGTGTACAATCTGAGACATCAGAATACATGTGGTTAGTACTACTTAATTATTTCTTATGTCATGTATATCATATCAATCTTATCTTCTTCTTTGCCCAGGCAGTCGCATGGTGCATATGCACACCTCGGAGAGGCTAGTGATGCTAGTCGTCGCTAGAGTCCGCAGTACAGTGTGCTTGCACTTGCTCCAATCGAACAATCGGGATCCCAGACGATGGCTGTGCCGATCTCCTGAAATCCATGACGATTGGTTCTTGCTTTTTAGTACATATATATGCTTTTGATGCGAACGGCCGACTGAGGAAATGATGCTGAAATCCTGACAATAATGAAACCATCTTCGTTTTCTTTCGTTTTTGAAACATTCAGTTCATCCTCTTTATTGGCAGAATAGATCGATCGAGGATATTTGCAGTATATGCAATGCAATGACCATATCGTGCATGTATGTAGCTCCATAATAATTAATTATGCACCCACGCATTTCAGGTTTAGATATATATACTACTGGTCTATTTCAGTATGTAGCTTATAGAAAAAAGAATCGGTATACGGAAGATCAGTGCCTACTAATTATAGTTCAATGTGATATGTGTGTTTTGCTGCCATGACAAGTACATACTGCTAGTAAATAAAAAAAAAAGACACTCCTATAGACTACTGCTACTATACTAAACAGTATATATACCTACTGACTAAATAAAAAACGGTATATACTCCCTAGCCGATCAATTTATTATATATTGGATACTTGGAAAAACAGTTCATAATCCTTAACCGATCGATTTAATACAATAATAGATACTTGAAAAATATAGTATATACTGGATAAAAAAATCAGTATATACATGACAAAAACAGTATATACTGCTAGTAAATAAAAAACAGTATATACTGCTAGTAAATTAAAAAACAGTACATACCTAGTAAATAAAAAGACGTATATACTACTGCTAGTATACTAAACAGTATATACCTACTGACTAAATAAAAAACGGTACATACTTCCTAACCTACCAATATATTATATATTGGATACTTGAAAAAGCAGTACATAATCCTTAACTAATTGATTTAATATAATATTGGATACTTGAAAATTTTAGTATATACTGGATTAAAAAAATCAGTATATACTGGAAAAATCAGTATATAATGGAAAAACAATCAGTACATGCATACTCTTTATACCAGTATATATATACCATTCTTAAGAAAAAGTACTACATACTTCTACAAGAAAGTATATACTTCAAAAAAAAAAAAAACTAATAAAAGTAGTATAAACTTCTACAAGAAAACGTATATCATTCCCTAGTTAAAGGTATTATACTTAGTGGTTACAAAGCAGTATTTATACGTACTACTACTATGTAAACACTACTACTGGAGTACGTAGTATACAATGCTACTGCTATTCAAAAATTAGTACGTATACACTAGTACTAATCCACGTGTTTGGATCAGTTCTGTGCATTTAAAATTTGTAATGCATGCACTCGATCAGTTAGTTGTGCATTAAAACTAAAAGAAAAGAAAATACATTGTTTTAAAACAGATCCTATAATACAACCCCCTAAAAACTGAATTTACAAAAATGACACATGATTTTTTTTCCACAATTACCCTTCTACTACACTACTACATCTTTATATTAGGTGTAGTAGCAATGAATTTTCATCCTTAGATCTTGTCTCCTCAACGGTCCATATTCATTCATAGGTACATAAAAAAGCCACCGACACACAGAAGTTCAAAATTATGTAAAAGGTAAACACAAGACAACACTTATAAATGACAGCATATATATATATAATTGCTATAGGAGAAATAGATTAGTAACAGCAGTTGCTATTACTCTAGGCCCCCTGACAGCCATCAGGCAGACTCTCCAGGATGCTGCAGAACACACTCAACCGTTGGCATTGTGCTCTCTTCTAACGGCCATTGGTGTCCATCTTTGCAGATGTGCAAGCCCTGATTACTTCCCTCTGGGTTTCCTTCATTAATTGTTTATAACACCATTGCCATCTAGTAAGATTCTCGAAATATCAGCAAGGAGTGACGACAAATCATCATTACAGCATGTCTCATCATCATCTCCCATGGAATGTCTAGCAGCAGGTTGAATTCCCATGGATTGAGCAGATGCATCATCAGAACCTGGCGTAGCCTGGAGTGCGTCATGGAACTGGTAGCCCGTGCCATACTCTAACTCTCCAGTTAATGCACCAAGAGTAGCTTGATTGCCAAACTGATCCTGAGTATCATCATCCAAGTTGCCATCTAGCAAGTTATTTCCAGGATAGATACCAGCATTATCCCATGCGAAATTGGTGTCATGGCATTGGTCGAGAGCCTCGTCAAATGCATTAATGCTACCATGATCATGTGCCTGCTGTTGATCAAACTGATTCTGAATGTAAGAAAGATCTCCAATGTAGCCTTGTGTCATCATCGATCGATCAACTAACTGCAATGGCTGTTGCTCCTGCTGGTTGTACCACACTGCAGGATATTCGATTCGATCAGGTTGCGCCATGCAATCGGCGCACCATGGAACTGGCGCAACTTCTTCTTCTCCTCCTAACGCCATTTGCATGGAATAATAAGGGGCATCTACGACGGATTGATCATGAGGATCTCCAGGTGGTGGTGTCTCCTGCTGCTGATCTTCTTGCTCCTGGGAAGTAGTTTGATCAATGTCTCCTTTTCTCCTCTTCCTCGTTGCCGTTCTCTTGCGTTTGACGCCTCTCTCCTCCTCCTCCTGGGCCTTCTTTTCAGCCTCGTATGTCTGCTTCAACTGTATCGCACACAGAACATATTGATCCATCTGCAAACATATTAATCGATCATGGCATGCCATTGATGCAATAATTAAGAGCTAATTACGTAGTATATAAAGCTACTAGCCTGGTGGTTTATATGGATGTCATGTTCCACGCTCGTAGCAAGGCAATACAATTACATGTTTACTGGCAATGTCATTTGTGCATATATGTTTTTTCTCTTTGAAAGAAGCCAAAGCCATTGTAGTAACAAATGGGGGGAGAAAAAACGATTTACGCTTGGTTTACCGACATTGTATCCCTAGTTGTATCCAGGATCTTGTAGTATGAATGAGAGGGCCAACGTTAATAAAAAAGTATGGTAGGCCAAGGTTAATTATTTCTAATTGAGCACTGTTAATTACTCCCCCCGTTAAAAAAAAAATCCTGAGTTTGTATCTGTTTTTTTTTTTTTTTTAAGATAGAGGGAGGACTCCGTATCTGTTCTAAAATTATATATGCAATTCTAGATAAGTGCAATCCCTGTGCTAGATAGTAAACTACTGCTTAGGATAATGTAAAGCTCAAATATTGTTGGAAGTGTGATAAATAACACTTCCATATATCAGCTTACGGTAGTATATTATTATATATATATTAGTACACAATCTCGGAACATGTACAAAAACAATATTTGGGTGACTGAAACTTTGAAAAGGATTCAAAATCCTATAATTAGAAACTATCAAAAGAATTCATAAATCTTATAATTAAATATATTTTGAATTTGAACAGCTTTTGCTATATTATATTTAAATAAATTCACGCATCATCCTAGCTACTAGGAGTAACCGTCAGTAGACCTAAATTTCAGAAATTTTGTATTAAATTGTGAAATACTAATATAGGTATATAGTTCTATTTTTAAAAGTAAAACTTCTTATTATGCATTGCTAAAGGCAAAGCATGCCATACTTTAAAATTCTAAGTTGTTACCAGTACCTAATAATTGTGTTAATTAAAGCTTGTACTTCCATGCAGAAATAAGATGCCAAAATAATATTATCACCTATTTTCATATTTCACATATGCAGCATGCATGCAATCATCCTAGCTAGTACATCTCCATAAGGTTGTGTCATTGTGTGCAGGTACGTCTTATTGCCAACGTGTTCTAGAAAATGTTACATATACAAATGTTGCATTCAAATTCTTGTGATTGTCTCGGATACTTATTATTTATCTATGGAATAATACATGTCAATCTTCATTGAATTGGACAAGCTCGTAGCAGGTTTCATCCCAACCGCATGATTATTATTTTCTGATCAATAGGGAATAGATAGTCAAGATAATTTCTTTCCTTTGATTAACAGTGTAGATGACATAGCTCAGGCACTGACGTGGTCGCTCATCAGGTTGGTGATAATTTTATATTTAGTCCCCTCACCCACAGTATGCCCTAAAATAAACTTTACCACCCTCAAATCGACTCCCATCGTCCCCGTGGAAGAGGAAGGGAAACTATGGTGGTGGAGATAGTTGATGATTGAAGATCCCTGGTCTGAGATATAGCGTTCTGACGAGCTCCATACGAGCTGATTGTCACCATGAAGGCAAGCAGATGATAAAGCTCTGATGGTCACGCTCATGGATCACCTCTCGCTATTGTGCCGTCTATCTCATCCCCGGGGAACTTCGATCGCTAGCTATATATCGTAGTCGCCCTATTCATCGTCTCTTTGCTTTCTCTCCCACAATACCTGGTAGGCAGTGATTTGAGAGTGGTGAGAGTCGATTTTAGGGCATACTAGCTGTAGTGGGAAGGGAGGCTAAATGAAAAATTCTCACCACCATGGACACAACCATGTAGTAACCCAGGACACACGTCATCTGCACTTTGCCCGAGCTCTAAAACATTAGGGATCTAGGTGTGTATTTTACATGTTAACAGATCTAATTAATGACACCTCAATTCAAATTTATGCGCGGCCTGTATATTTTACTTACACTTCTCTATATTAATATGTGAATTTTCTACGTAGAAATTTCTAGCTCTCTTATCCTAATTTAAGGGGTAATTCATACCAATCAGTATAAAACAACACATATATCAATAAAACTATATATGTATAAATTTCATACGTGCTATTTATAAATATATAACGAAAGAATATAAAATATATAACGAAAGCATATATAAAGTACCTGGGATTTATCTAACATGACATACTCATGCATGCTCACACTTGTCCTCCCTCAGCAGAGCGAGCTGATTTGTAGGTGAGAACCCTCTTGGTGCCAATGACAGTCTCGTGATCCTTCCCACAGATATATGCCACGCTCCCGTCGCGCTCCAGCTTCCCTCCTCTACCCCATCCACCACCACCTTCCTATTTGGCTCGTCCTTTTTCTTCGTCTTCGATGGTTTTCCTCACCGTGAAGAAGTACCATCTATTCTCTCCGTAACCCTTGTATTTCTCTACAACCAATTGCCCATGCATGTGCAGTGCATGCACTCATATCACCACGGTTAGTTATTAATTATCATAGATGTGTAAATATATGTAAATTATGGTTACATGTGCAATGGTTGATCAATTATTTCATATTACAAATAAAGTGAAATAAAAAAGATTGATTACCGATCAATTTGACTGGATCGAAGCTCATAATGTCAACCTCATTGATGAAGTCCATGGGCAGCCTACGTTGCTCGATCTTGCCGCGGAGATAGAAGTCGACGAGCTCCTCGTCCGAGGGCACGAAGTGGTAGCCTGGAGACAATAGTAGCTTCGGCACCAGCTCGTGTCTCCGCCGGCCTCCATTGCTCGCCGTCGTCGCCGCCGACGAGCTGTTGCCGCCGTTGCTCTCCGCTGTCATCTGACGATGACGACGTAGTATTTGTGTGGCACGCTGGAAAGAGAAAAAAAAAGAAGAAAGAAAATAGGAAAGTAGGTATTGATAGACTATTTATACAAGTAGTAGTAATGAGTCTGTAGTTAGTGGCCAATTAACGTAATTAATAAGAGAGTTGTTTACACTTGTACACTTTTCGGGAAAAATACACGAGTACTGTGTGTCGTACTAGTCGTACCTGTACTTTTTATTTTCGAAGTGTAGTAGTATTTGTTGTCTCTGCAAGCGATATTTGAAGTCGGATGGGCCACGTTCAGCCTGGTTCGCCTGAATAAAGTCTAGTCTGCAACTCTTCTGGTCTATGTTAAACGGCCCAGTAAATTTTCCTCCGGAGACAGGCCCAAGAATTTGGGTTATTCCTACTGGGAAAACGTACACAAAGGTCCCTCAACTTGTCATCGAAATACAAAATCATCCTCCAACCGCAAAACCAGATACAGGACATCCTCAATTCCAAAACCGTTCACTTTGGATCCTTCGATGGTTTTTTCCCCGGTTTCGTCTGACATGGGCGGCTGAGTCAGCGCAGGACCCTTATGTGGGCCCCACATGTCAGGGTGTACAGTCAACACCCTCTCTCTTCCCCAACCTCTCCCTTCCTCTTCTCTCTCTCACTCACTTTTCAACTCTCTGCAGCATGTCCGGCGGTGGGAGGTCTCGGGCGGTGCGAGGCGGGAGAGGACATCCGGCGGTCGGCGATGCGGCGGCAGAGGCGGCGACGGCGTCGATGATGTGGGAGAAGGGAGAGCGTCACCGCGCGTGCGACCTCGGGGTCGGGCCATCAGAGAGGCCCAGGCGGCGGCGGCGAGGACGGCAAGACGCGCGACTCCAGTGGCGGCGGCGGCGTACGACGCGCCGCGGGCGCCGGTTCGCCATCCGCGCGGCAGCAGCCACCCCCGCTCCATCGCCGCCATAGAGCTTCCCTATGTCCCGACCGCCTTTATCGCCATTCTAGCCAACTGAACTAGCTCCCTGGACCCTTTGTGCCCCGTACATTGACACATTTGTGATATTAGCTCGAGCAATCCACACAAAAAGAACAGCAATTCGTCACTTCTCTAAAGAATTATCCTAAAAAAGCCTAGAAAGAAAAAACAAGGGACGGGGAGAAAAAAAACAGCAAAAACCTCGGAGGAGACTCCGAGCGAGATCGAGCCGCGCGGAGAGCAAAAAGAAGAAGCACAAGCACACCCATCGGTTCGTTCTAGGGAGCGCGGGAGGGTACCAGTGGTAGATGCCGTCGGGCAGCGCCCCGCGGGCCGCGGAGGGGACGCGGTGGTCCGGGCGGTGCGGCAGGGCTGAGGGTTGGGGGATAGGTGCGCCGGGGACGATGCGGCTAGGAATGGATCAGCCAAGGCCATACGGCGGCCCGCGGTGCCGCCGCCACCGGAGTCGCGCTGTCTGGCGTCCTCGCCACCGCCGCCCGGGCAGGCCCGACCCCGATGTCGCACGGCGGTGACGCTCTCCCTTCTCCCGCATCGTCGACGCCGCCGCCGCCGTCTCCGTCGCCGTATCGCCGGCCGCCGGATGTCTCTCCCGCCTTGCCCCGCCCCGACGACCTCCCCACCGCCGGACGTCGTGCAGAGAGTTGAAAAGTGAGAGAGAGAAGAGGAAGGGAGAGATTGGGGGAAGAGAGAGGTGCTGACTGTACACGCTGACATGTGGGGCCCACGTGGGTCCCGTGCTGACTCAGCCGCCACGTCAGATAAAACTGGCGTCAAAACCACCGAAGGACCTAAAGTAAACGGTTTTGTAAGTTGAGGGATGTCTTGTATCTGGTTTTGCGGTTGGAGGATGATTTTGTAATTCGATGACAAGTTGAGGGACCTTCGGTGTACTTTTTCCCTTCCTACTGATCGATGTCGTGTAGGATCGTGTAGTAATACGAGGATGGAAAAAGTGCATTGAAGGTCTCTCAACTTATCATCGAGTTCAAAATCGTCCCTACCATAAAACAGATATTCGGCGTCCCTTAACTAATCAAACCGGTCACAATAGGTCCTCTGGTGGTTTTGAACCCGGTTTTATCCTACGTGACGGCTGAGTCAGCGTGGAACCCACGTGGGCCCCACATGTCAGGTTGCCACATCAACTTCTCTCCCTTCCTTCCCTCTCTCTCCCACTCTTCTCTTCTCCTCTATCTGTGCAAGCCGTCCGGCGGCTGGGGAGTAGGCCGCTGGGGCGCCGACGGCAGCCGGCGTTGTCGGCGGCGGCTGTAGTGGGGAGGCACGGCGAGAGGAGGAGGCGGCCACCGTAGGTGTTCTCTGGGCATTCACCGTGAGGAGGCCTCAGCTCGTTTCTCTGGCTCTTCCCCTTCGCCGCCCGTCGCCGGTGGCATGAAGCCTATGGTTGACAGTAGCGGTGGCGGCGGCCCGTCGTTCTCTGGCCATTCACTGTCGTCGCCCGACACCGAAAGCGCGAAGCCCGAGCCTCCGCACGACAGCGGCGCAAGGCGTCGTTGGAGCAAGTCACTGTCGACCACACCAAGCCGCCCGACTCTGAAGCGCGAAGCCGGTCACCGTCGACCACAAGTCGGCAACGTCCGATTCTTCTACCGGCACGGAGTCTGACGGTGGAGGCGAGCCATCGTCGGCGTCATCCTGCTGCCGGCGGCGGCGCACCCGTTTCGCGCGCGCGCGTCGCGGTGGTGGACGGTGTTGCCTCCGTCGCCGTATCCTGTACGCCGGGGACCCGTCGTCGTGGCCCCCTCCCCCTCATCGTCGTCGTCATCATCGTTATCCTCCTTCTGTCTTTGTCCGACGACGAGGCGGAGAACGGGTACAAACACTAACGCGTCAGCGCCATGCGCGCGGCGAGGCAATAGGCAGGTCGTTGGGATGCGGCGGCCGGCGACGGAGTAGACCATCGCGTGCCTCCCGGGGAGCTCGCTGGTGGTGGTGATGGCACAGGCGATCGCGCACCGCGTGACGCAGGTGTGGGTGGTGGACGCCGACGACGGGGCGAGCTGGTTGGCGTCGTCCGCTTCCTCGACGTGCTCAGTGCTCTGGTTCTCCGCGAACACCTGAACCAACCACCCCCTGATCTACCATCGAATTTCTCATCAATTACTCCCAGTACTAAGCTTCGTTGATGTACATACGAGGACAAAATTGCGATCATGAACTGAAACCTTTTGTTCATCTTAATTTTACGCTATGTGTATCGTCAGCGGATGAACTTGCAACGAACGATTAGAAGGGTCGAAGATTGATGGAGAACAGAAACCACCTGTCCCGACAAATTTTGCAAAGTTTGTTGGTCGATCTGTGACGTCTGGGTTGGATTGATGCATGCGTGGTTTCAGTGATAGATCGTGCGTTTTCTGCTTGGCAAGACGAGAGTAAATTCGGGTTGGTGGCCAAGCAAGATCCGCCGCCTCGAGGGCCCATGGCTCTTCTCCTTCGCCGGCGCGGCGCGCCCCGGGAGCGCCAAGTCCATCCGTTCCGAGCTCATCGCTGGCGTCGGCGGCGCGCGGCAACCGTCGACGTGCTCGGATTCGGCAGGAGCAGGCGAGCGGCCCCGAAGTCGAACTTGTGCAGCGCGCACTCGTCCATGCCGCGAACCGGGCCCTCCTCTGCCTCCCCACTGCGGCGCCCGCCGGCCGCCGTCCGCGGCGCTGCGCTCCTCCTCTTCCGCCTTGCCCCGACGGCCTCCTCCCAGCCGCCGACGGCTTGGACAGATAAGAGGAGAAGAGAAGAGAGAGAGAGAGGAGGAGGAAGGGAGAGAGATGATTTGGCAACCTGACATGCGGGAGCCACGTGGATCCACGCTGAATCAGCCGCACGTAGGATAAAACCGAGTCAAAACCATCGAAGGATCTATTGTGACCAGTTTTGATTAGTTAAGAGACGCGGATATCTGTTTTATGTTTGGGGGATGATTTTGTAACTCGATGATAAGTTGAGGACCTTTGGTGCACTTTTCCTACGAGGATTGAGCGGAATTGATCACCATTTTCAGCTCAATTTACACGCGTTCAGCGGTGTAAAACTATATATTTGTGAATAATATTACTGTCATTTTGTCAGATGAAGAAATGACAAATAAAAGTTGTATGTCTTGATGAGTTCTACAACTTTTTTCAGCTGAAATTATTTCTTCTTCAAAATATTATTTGAAGTTTTAAAATTCAAATTTTTAATTGATAAAAAAAGTCACAAGAAAACTGGTCAAAATAATAGCAGTAAGAACAGTAACATGATAGAGCATGACCTTAAAAACATTTAGAAAAAGAATCATCCAATTTGTAATTCATATGAGTGAGATAAACTGGTTTCCAAAGTTTCAATTTTTTGTTCGCATACGGCTCATTAAGACGCCCGTATGGAAAAAATCGATTTTCCCATGCGGACATGGAAAAATCGATTTTTTTCCATACGGACGTCTTAAGAAGCCGTATGCGAAAATACCACTTGAATTTTACAGAACAGACAACTTATGGTCCGTTTGTAAAAATTATGAGGTCTCGTAAAAAAATCATTTCTGGCGCCGCCGTGGCAAACCGCTGCCGCTGCCGTCGACGGCGCACCCCACCGACGAGGACATCCGCGGACGTCCTCCGCATCACAAAGGTACACCTCGTCCATCCTCTCCGACAAGCTCATCAGCGTGTGTTACGCGGGCGCCCATGGTGGCCTCTCCCCTCCATGTTGTATCTAAACTACGTGTGGTAATGAACTATGTCTGGACTGAAACTATCCAAGTTGCATCTAAACTATGTACTGTGACTGTGAGTCTGTGGCTGCTATGTTCTACTCTCTTTTTTTTTTTTTTTTGACGTTCCAGTACATACTCAAAAGGCTTTTTTTTGTTTGATGCTCGCAGTTCAGAAGCCCTCCTCCCGTCCGCAAATTTCCCCTCTTCCCCTGCATGGACGAAACGTATCAGTGCAAAGGGATAAGGGTGAAGGGCAAACAAGTCATTCATAGCTTCCTTAATTAATCGAACCGGTCGGCAACGTCAAACAAAAAAAAACTGGAGGAGTATTAGATAACAATAATGAAGTTATATTTCTTCGCTGATTTGTGATGCTTAGATTGAGGAGTTTGTATGTTCCGATTAATATTGGTCACCGTATTTGTTTCGCTTCGTATTCGCTCCGTATCTGTATTCGATAATATTCGATTTTGTTTTCATAACCGGATTTCCGATTCGATTCCGATTTCGAAAAAAATATGAAAACAAATATGATAGAGCTAGTTTTCGACCGTATTCGATACATTTTCATCCCTACCCTTGAGCAAATGATCGGTTCGTCTGATATCTTTTTTTTTTAGAACAGGTTGCTGATTTTTCTAGAGAAGGGGTTTTTTTATCTGGTCTCAACATCCAACTGAATATATGCAGCCACTAGGTCACATGCCCTTCCACGTGGTAATATCAAATCATCTTGCATATCACGTGCACTTCGTTGGACCACTCTACTTCGACATTTTCAGCTATTTGGCGTGTCAACCGTAACATCTATTATCTCGTATCCGTATGTTTTTCTGGATCACGGTATAAAAAGAAAATGTTTTATGCAAAAATCGACCTCCATTTTCGCATGCGGCTCCTTTTAAGTGGTCAGCACCGCGAAAATATTTAACAGTTTTTTCCCTCCTCTCTCTCTCCTCACAAGTTCAATTTTTTTCAACTCCCCTCCTGATATTTTCCCCGCTCTCTCCTCTCCTTTCCTCTCCTCTATCTCTTTCTCTCCTCTCCTCTCCTCTCCTCCTTCGAGCGTAGCCACCGGCAGTAGGCAATGGCTAGGCAGCTCGGAGCGAGCGGCAGGCGACGGCCGGGAGCGAGCGGTGGTGGGCGACGGACGGGTTGCGCTGCCACGTGCGGATCGGGCGCGACAACTGCGGGTGGCGGACTCATGACTAGCGATGACGGCGGGCAATGCGGGCAGTGGATGCGGCACTGGTGACGATAGCTAACCAGCTCGGCGTCCGGGAGCGAGCAGTAGTGACGGGCCGGCGGCTCAGCGGCTAGGAGCGAGCGGTGGTGGGCGACGGACGGGCAGCGCTGCTACGCGCAGATCCGGTGGAGGCGACGACTGCGGGCGGTGGGGATGGCTGATTCGTTACTAGCGATGACTGCGGGCGGTGGATGCCGCGCTGGCGACGATGGCATGTAGTGTGGGCAACGGATCCGTTGCCGGCGACGACTGCGGGTGGTGAGGGCGGCGGTTCTAGCACAGGAGACAACGGCGGTGGTGGGGACGGCCGATCAGGCACCGATGAGGCGAAGATGACTGCGGAGGTAGGGGTGGCGGATCCTGTGACACCGCCGACGGCGGGCGGTGGAGGCGGCAAGATCGTTGCTTCGACGGCAAACGGCGGGCTCTGGCGGCGTGGATCCGACTGTCGACGGCAACAGGCTAGGGTTTGGGGTTTTTTTATTTTTATTTTTTTCATCGAATTTATTTTCACATGCGGCATGCGAAAAATCTGATTTTCGCATACCTTTTGGCGAATGCGCTTGGGCTGGTTGCATGCAAAAATCCCTTTTAGCCCTATATAAAAATTATTTATGTAGTAGTGTAAACTTATATTATATTTATGTTACGTCCGTATGTATGTATACAAATAACATAGGGATCTTAAAGAATAAAATAAAGTACTATAACATTGAGATTGCATATCAGTTCTAATGAACCCATAAGTATATTTGGTTAGAAATAGTTTCTACGCAAGGAGAGAAGTCATGCATAGTTAAAAATAACTAAGCCCACCAAGCACGCAGAGACTTAAGGATCCAGCAGTGACGGCCGCCATCACGTCGTTGTTCGTCCGTCGGCTGGCTCTGGCTGACATCCCGCCGGAGGATGCTGCCGCCGGCGGCTGCTGCCCTGCGGTGGTGGTCGTCGCCTTGGCTTCCGCATTGCTGTTGCCCTTTTGGTTCTTAGCTTTCTTGGACTTGGAGCTGCATCCGCCCATGTCGTCGACGGTGGCTAGATGCGCAATCGATCGATCAGATTAATTTCGATCACCTCCGATGCGTCACTTCACCGGCCGGGTTCTGTACTACTCTTTTGTTAACGATGTGTGTATTCTGCGATCTATTAGTACATAGGGACAGATAACAGATTATACAGGCAGATCGAGGAGGTGTGTACCCGAGATCAACACGTAGGCGAACCGGACTCGGGGACCCAGCTGTTCAAATCCAACCCGACTTCCGACTTATGCTGAATTCCTTAGTTAGTTTTAATTTGCTGAGAAAATTTCCCGCTTTAGAAATTAGTAAATGATGATAGACAGTTTCAGAAAAAAATTATATAAAAACTTCTTTAAAATTTAAAGAAATCTATTTTTCATTCGATTGATAATTTGAAAATCGCTTGTGCCATTTGACATACCACTTAGTAAACTCTAAGGCAAACTGCCAGTTCGGACAGTAAGCGTATTTAGTTTATTTTGAGCAAAACCTTAACTAGTTAGGGCTATTTTAATTTGAAGCTCTACTAAAGTTTTGGTCATGTCAACTCTTAAGTAAGTTTTGGCACTGTAAATTGCACGATATGACAATTAGTTAAAAAGAACTTCGAATGTGAATAAATTACTGTTACATGGAGCAGGGGCATGCACTATCAATCACAACTAGAAAAAATATTTTTCAGTGGCGGGTGGTCATAACCTCCACATGCACCCAAAGGCATGCGAAAATCAATAATTTTTGCAGGCGGATCCCTTGTCTGCCTATGAAAATCATTTTTTAGACAACCTCTCTATCTTCGCAGGCGCTAAATCCACACGCCTGCGGAAATATTTTCAGCGTAAAAAAAAATGTCGTGCCCGGGCCTACCCGCCGCTGCCGCCCTAGGGTTAGTATTTTGGGACGGAGAAGGAGGGAGGGGAGGGGAGCTGTGCCGCTGTCACCGGATCTGGGATGTGAGAGCGCCGCCGCCACCGACTTCCTGCCTCAGCGCCGCCTCTGCCGCCGCCCTCCACGTGGCGCAGGTGGATCCGGGAGAGGAGGGAAGGGTCACCATCGGCTAGATCTGGGAGGTGGGTGCGCCGTCGCCTACGACCACCCGCCTCCAAGCTGCCTCAGCCGTTGCATGCGGCCGCCGCCCTCCCCACGACGCAGCTGGATCTGGGAGGGAAGGGGAGCACCACCGCTGACCTCTCGCCTCCGCCGCTTCATGCAGCCGCCGTCGCTGCCCTCCTCATGATGCAACCAGATCTAGGAGTAGAGGGGAGGGAAGGGCAACCGTTGGCCGGATCTGGAAGATGGGAGTGCCATCGCCGACCTCCCACCTCCGCCGCTGCATGTAGCCGCCGCTGCCGCACGGCTGCGCCCCGCTGCCATCTGCCCCGCGCCATGTCTAAGGAGAGAGAGGGAGAGGAGCGCCGCCGGCCACCGCCCTCTCCCCTCCCCCCTCCAGCCAGATATGGGTGAGAGGGAGGGAGGGGAGCCACCGGCGAGAGTAGATGCCACCACCGCTTGGAGCCGCCACCGCCACCGCCTGGTAGCCGCCTCCGCCGGACCTGCGCCAGGGAGAGGAAGGGGAGAGGTAAGGGAAAGGTGGGAGGGGGAAGAGGTAGAGGGACACAGAAAATTTTGGTTGCGTGGTGGTTTTAAGATGCTTTAACTTTTTGCAGGCAGATCTCTTAATAGGTCCGCCTACAAAAATTTATTTTCGCAGGCGGACATCTCATCTCACGGTTATCATTTTCGTAGGCGGCTATTTAGCTTCGAGAGACCTATCCGCCTGGAAAAAAATGCCCACGTCTAGAAAAATGTTTTTTCTAGCGGTGAATCAAACTTGTGGTAGAAGTATCATATTTACTGCTATAAAAATCCATTTTCACCGACACTCCCACATTTGTAACGGGTTTGTACATACGGACAATAATCAATGTGCTAAGCCTTCGACTCCGCATGACTTGTAATTTCAGTCCTCACCCACATCTACTCCTATCCTTCCTCCTCTACTCGCCTAGGGACTACCCGCTGCTTGTTGAGGAGTGGGGGTGAAACTTGAGGTGGGTATGTTCGGTTAGGGAGGGTTATATGAATGGTTTTATCATGATTTTCCCCCTTTGCAGTATCATGGTGGTACTTCGGGGCATGGTAACATGTGTGGAATCGTGTCTTGTGGGTAAAGTTGTACATCTCTTATCAGAGTTAAAAACTATTCGAATAGCTGTGCCCGCGGTTATTGGACAGTCAACCAGCTCACGGTGATTAGTTTCATACGTAATAATATGACATAATGAACTGGTATAGTTCAGGTGGTTTGGTTGGACCTGTTGCAACATGGTTTAGCGTTTGGTAGTGATATTTTAATATTGCTTAATTATATCTACTATTTCACTGTATTCAAATATCTTGCATCATACCTTCTTGTCGGTATGACTTGTTGAGTACGGTGGTTGGTACTCAGTCTTGCCTTTTTTTTTTTTCCCACCTCAGAGGTAGATAATTGTTCAGACGGTGAGTTCTATGAGGATTGAGCTTGTTCTGAATGTTGAGGATGACTATGGTTTATGGAGGATGCTATGTTTTTTGTCGTGAAGATTAAGTTTAGATTATTTGTTTATTTCCACTGCGTTTGTAAGAATTATTTATTATTTTTGTAAGACGTGGATATATTTATCAATTTGTTGTTTGTGTACTCTGGCTGGTCTTGGACAGAGATTTTAAGACATATTCTGCTTGAAATTCGGGTAACGAATTTCTGGGCGTGACAGTCGTGATCTCCATCGCCACCGTCCGTCATCGTCGTCTTTCCGTAGCCACACGCCTATCGTCTTCATCACCGCACCTCTTTGAAACTGAAGAGGTAACTATACCCAAATACATACAACCAAGCAAACAAAATCTCTTTCAAACTGTATCTCATGCAAGCAATGAAGCAAAATTCTAAACCAATACAACCAACCAAACAACTGCATTTATCTCTCCTCATCCATGCTAAACTATGCCACGTTACAAGGATACAAGCAACCAAACACACTCAAATTCCCTAATTAAACTACAGCTTTTTACGATTTAATAATTCCTAAATTTGGGATTTAATAATTCCCAAATTTGGCATTAAAAATAGAGTCGTCAGTGTATTTTTCATCATTAAACAATTCTTGAATTTGAAATTAACTAGAAAACAGGCGTGGCAAAGCCACGCGCGAGTGAATATATAACATGAAAAATGGGTTCCCATTGAACATTGAGTCCAATACTCAATATTGATGGTTATGCATAAAAGAAAGGTACCAGAGAGAATTATCACACTGAAATGGATTCTAAAACTCCCTCCATACAAAAAAAAAACTGAATTATGTAGCCTTCAAATAGATTCATACATTGCTAAAGACCAGTTTAACTAATGTCGTTATATTATCATTTTGAAGCTTGAGAAACATATCTCAGATTCATCCCAATAGTTGATAATATGAGCGCAAGCCTCCTCCGGTCCTCCCGCTATCACCATGGATCATTACAAATGCGCACGGAAATGTGTTAACAGTTCTTTGAACTAATAGCGAAATAAACAGGTGTTCTGTAAACAAATAAAAGCAGAAAATATACATATATACCAGCTACATGATAGTGCTTGCTAGCTCATCTCTGAAGATGTTTGCAAGTGCAACCAGTTAGTATTAAGATAATACAAGATTGCTGCTACCCAGCCATGACAACCATTGACAGTACTTTCGACGATCAGCAAAGGCTGCAATTTTGTCTGGCTATTCAGAGAACCCCAAGTTCCCGACTCAGGGAGTGCTGTTATCATTCATCAAGCTAGTGAAATACTCATCTCCTTCCATTCTCATTATTACATGAAAAAAAAACAAGAAGTTTGACATGATCAGTAAGCAATTACAACAAATAAAAACCTGATATTTGACATGATAAGTATGCAACAACAAATTAAAACTCTCTTTTTGTACTTGTTAGCACAATGCATAGTCCTGCTGTCAGATATATTTGGATGGATATGCTATATATTTTCATGAACCACAAATCACATTCACCAGCCAAAAACAATTTGATTACTTCCAACTGCTTATTCAATTTTAGTTGTTCATACAATGAAGAAAAAAATTATTGGCTTCCAAAAGTGAAACTTAGCAAATATTCAGATAGTCTGTCCAAGCCGGCAAATGAACTCCTGAGAACACGAAAAATGAAGTATTTGTTTCACATATCATCTAAACAACACTAATCTGCATACCCCAGAAGCAAGAACCAGTAACAAAAACCACTCAGCTAGACTAAGTGTATGTTTTTAACCAATTCCACAGACACTTCTCTACAAGGATGCATTTTTCTATTTTAAACCACATGACACTTTCTTGATTCCTCCTACCTAAAATTAACTATATTGTGACTCCCTAAAATGTAATATACGAAAACTTGTAAAACTCTCTCTGCTATGCTCATTTTTTTCCCCTTAATCTTTGACCATTACCCAAACGAATAAACAACACAATCTGTTAATTAAGATGTGCATTCCTACCAGCAAATTTCATGCAAGATCCACGGTAAGGAAGATCCAACTGAACAAATGCAATACGTAGCAATTAAAGAGCTTAAATCTCCCCAAGATCCATGGTATCTTGCCCCTGCATCAAAATCCACATGGCAGGTAGTATGCCTGTGATGGCCAGGTGGATTTGTAGTCCAAATCCGGTGGTGTCATTCAAAGTGGTAAAGCAATAAACGACGCTGCGGCCGGCCGGGCGACGGCGAGGACGAGGCCGTGCGGCGGACACGAGTCCCCTCGGCTTGACACCATCGAGCTCCTCCCCCAATCCAGCAACCAGGAGGAGGGGACGGCGGCGGGCCGGATTTGAGCCGCAGCCGCTCGAGGAGCCCCGTCGCCATGCTGCCCCGAGCTTGAGAGGGGAGAGGCATTGTCTTCGTCGGATCTCGTCGTTGCCGGCGTGCTGCTCCCCAAGTCCCTGCGCGCCGTCACCGAGCTCCTCGCCCCCATCAAGCGACGATGAGGAGGAGATGGCGGCTCGCCGGCGCGTGCGAGGAGAGGGCCTCGCCCTGCTCTCACCGGGGACGTCATGGGAGAGGCGGCAACGAGGACGAGAGGAGAGGTGGGGGTGGGGGGGAGAGGCGGCGACTAAGCGGAGGAGGTGGCGGCTGCGAGCCTGTGACGACGAGGGGATGCGAAGCGGCGGCGGCGGCGGCGAGGCGCGTGGAGAGAGGACAGAGTGCGAACTATTTTCCTTTATTTTTTTTTTTTCTTTCCCTCTCTTTTCTTTACTTTGTTTATTGGGTTAGGTGGGATGGGGAGTGGCGGGGCCGCGAAAGGGGGAGCGGGCAAAGCCGCCGAAGGAAGGGACGCCACGTGGCACGATTTTAGGAGAGGCAACCCGAATTCTCGCTGCGCCACGTGGCCCAATCAAAGACCAGGGTTTGGATCCGGAAATCGGTATTAGAGATGTCTCACACCCGTCCCTCCACCTCCTAATCACATGATCTTCCTTGTATCCCCCATCGATATTATCGACCTCCCATCTCCATCTCTATAGCCTCGGTGGTACCATCGCCGTCTTCTCCATCCACCACCATTGATCCTCCATCACACTTCATAGGGAACCTATGCTCACCACCGGCAGGATCTTACAGTTGGATCTAGCGGCATTGGTGGCTCCCGCGAGCAGTTCCGGTGATGGCGGCCTCTCTCCTGTCTCCCACCCTGCCACTGCAGCCCTTCCTCCTCCCTCTCCGTCGTTGCAGCGTCATGGCGTCCACCACCTCAATGGCGGCGACTTTTGTGGATCCGTTAGCGACTACCTCAGTGTCCCAATAAGCGATTTTGTGCAATGTGAAATTGTTGGATATCTAGTTAAAATTTCTATAGTTTTCTCTGTATTATTGGATGGATCGATGGTGATTTGTGATGTGTGTTTTGGGGATGTGTTGCATCGATGGTGGTCTGGGTGTAGCTGGGCACTGACTCTGATTATCTGTTTTATGTATGGCTAAGCTATTGGGTGTTGCATGCTGCTGTGTTTCTGCGATGATGCCTGTAATGATGTAAGCATTCTACTTATTTTATAGCTTCGCTATCTGTGGTGCTGGTTGAGAATCTGGCACTCATGCATGAGTTTTTTAACGAGCACCATGACTTTTTTTAGTAGTGTACACAGACTTCGAGCCACCTGGGCCATGGCCTAGGCCTGAATATAAAAGAATGCATTTTCACCCTATAAGTTTTGAATTTGCCCAACCCTCTATTTATGGGCTGGCGCATGGTCCAAATTAAGGTGTGTTGGGTGGGCTTTTCAACCTGCTTTTGCCCAAAGCCAGCTTTTAGTGTACTACATATCAAAAGCACCTCACCCCCTGCTTTCACCTGTTTTTGGGGAAACAAATTACCCACCTCTGCCATTATGAAAGAAAACGGTTCGCTAATCTATTCCCGTCTCCTCTGGTTTCTCACACGCACGCAGCAGTGGGGGTGGAGAGGCGCATCTAAGTTTGTGCGCCGCCGCCTTCTCCGCCCGACGTCGGCGCCTCCCCTGCTCCTCCCAGCCTGGTGCTGACCTCGCCTGATGCCGCGCCGCCTCGACGTGCGTGCCGGGGACGTCGACGGCGTGTTGGACCAGCTGCTGGGTTCGCGCTCGTGCTGCTCCGGACGTCGTCGCTGCCGAGGGCGGCACGCTCGCCTGCGAGTTCTCGCTCTCCACCAACGACATCTTCCACTCCCATGTTGGGTTCTGCAGCTCGAGCTGTCCTACATCGGGGTCGTGCCTGAGGTCGTGCCTATCTCGCCGACGCCCAAGCCGCCTTGGCCAACGTGGAGGAGCATGAGGCTGCCGGTGCCGGCGTCGGCAGCGCGGCGAACAGCAAGGAGTACGGGAAGATTGAGTTCCCGATCTGAATCTTGTGGAGGAGAACCAAATCACGCTGTCCATGGCACACCCGACGCCGGTGAGTTTCGTGGAGTCGCCGAGGAGCAGTGTGCTCTTCTTCCTGGTGCACCCGAAGGCGAGGCTCGCCGTGGCGTCCCGATTGCGATGGTGTGGCGCAGCCTTCCCCTGCCTTCCTGTGTCAAGACTCAAGAGAAAGGAGAAAGATACCTTTGTGCATGATATGTGGGGTCTACTCGTCAGGGAAGAAGCTTTTCCAAAAGCTACCTGTGTGAAACCAAACGAGCTTCTGGATTCCTCATAGCTACTTTTCAAAAAGTCACATCCCACAACTGCTTTTTTAAAAGCCACAGCCCAACCGGGTGTGTTTGGTTGGGCTTTTTAAACGTGATTTTGCTTTTGCAAAAGCCAAAAACTAACCAAAGGACCCATTAAGCTGAGACCGCCCAGTGTTCTATGGACTATGGGTGCAAGTGCAACTGCCAAGATATCTTTGTTCCATTCCCTAATTTATTTTATTGATTGGCGTAATACAAAGCAACAATTAATATATCCAAGGTAAGACACGGTAGTCTATATAGCTAGGTGCACTTGAAACCCTCAGGCACGTCGCGGCCGCAGTAGTTGACGAGGAGCGGAGGTCGACGGCGACGTCGTCGAGATTGACCGCCGCGCCGAGCACGCTGGCCTTGATGGCGAGGCAGACGCACACGAGGCGGGCGGCGTCGACGTCGGCGAGCCCCGCGATGAGCGGGCAGCACGGCTCCCTGCTGGGCGCGCGCGCCGCGCCCCCACCACCGCGTGGATCAGCGCGTCCAGCACGCTCGCGCAACACCTAGCTTCGCCACGTCCACCGGGCACTTGCCGTTGCCATCCGCCGCCCTCACCACCACCTCCGGCGGCGGCATTCCCGGCGCGCGGCCGGCGGGACGATCGGTGGCAGGCAGTTGAATTTCCCGAGTTTGCACGCCGCCGATGGCTTAGCGCCGGTGTGAGGCACAGCACGGCGCCCACCGCCAGCACGGCGACGACGACAGCGTGAGCCGTGATGCTGCTCCTTGTTTGCGCATTAATTCGCTACAGCTAGCTAAGCTAGCTTTTGCTTGTTGGTTGTACTGAGCTTATTCTTCAGCTAGCTTGCTTTGAAGAGTATTTGTAGGGGATTTGTAGGAGATATGGATGGCTAAATTAGGCATCGGTGATTAGCCTGCTTAAATAAGGAGTTTCATCCAGGTATTATGCAGAGGGTTTTGTGGCAGTTTTTGCTATCTTCTAGGCAAAAACTTCAGTTCTCATACCATGTATTTGACGAATAAACGGTACCTTTTTCTAGAAGATAGGCAGTATATTGTTCACGGATTTTTTTTGAGTTGGAGAAGAGACGAGAGGAGAAATAGCATGGGCGGTGACTAATTGGTCGTCTAGTTGCACACTCAGCCTGAGGACGGGTCCCCACCGGAGTCGTCGATGCTGCATCCCACGGGCTACTGCCCACGTCCATGGACGCCAACGCAATGCCTACATCCTCGTCCGACGTGACCACCGCCATCCTCGCCCACGAACACCGAGCTGCCCTCATCCTCTTCCGCCACCGCCTTCATCCTCGTCCGCGTCCGTCGCTGACACCATAGTGTGCCACTGCCAATGCCCTTGTCCTCGTCTGCGTGTCCTCCACCGCTGCCGCTGCCCTCGTCCATTGTTGGCGCCACCGTCCTTGTCCTCATTTGCTGCAGCTGCTGATCCCCTCGTCCTCTTCCACCGCGCTCGTCACCTCCTTGTATACACTGGCTATAGTAGAATATATGAGTAAATATATCTTTATTGTATACACTGGCTATAGTACTTGCTATAGATGACATCCTTGTCTAGTCTATCTATGACAATTAATGGCTCCAACCAAAACAGGGTTTGAAATTTCGGTTCGAAATTTCCGAAATTTCGCCCCCCGAAATGCTCATATCTCGCCCAAAACTTTCGGTTTTTTTGCAAATTTTGTGAATTTGGTCAAATTTTATTCAAATCCATTCAAAATAAGTCAAATTTCAAAAAGTTTCGTACGAAAAAAAATCCAAAATTTCGGTTCTTTTGCCCCCCCCCCCCTCCGGCAGAAACACTAGTTTCGAAATTTGAAACCCTAAACAAATTCCCAATGCATCTCGTCCCGAAGTCATCCACGCATCATCAAACAATCAATGCTATATACTCCCTCCGTTTCACAATATAAGTCATTCTAGCATTTCCCACATTAATATTTGATATTAATGAATCTAGACAATATATCTATTTAGATTCATTAACAACAATATGAATGTGGGAAATGGTAGAATGACTTACATTGTGAAACGGAGGAAGTACTTAACTCAACCCTTCGTTCCCTCGCCTTAATTACCACGTGTAATTGAGTAAGTTATCGATAGGCACGAAGTCATCTCTAGCCGATCAGTACCAGTCGATCGAGTCAGTACACCCCACTTGATTATTTTCTTTCTTATTACGAGTTGCACAGTTCAAGAAAGATTAAGAGCATCATGTTAATTACCAGCAGCCTGCAGGCTCTAGCTGCTTCATGCATGTCACAGTGATACTCGTTAGTCCGATTGAGTATGCATAGCATGGTCGGACTGTTTAGTGTGGCGAGGGTGACATGGTGAGTGTGCGGCTATCCTGCTCAGTCCCAACTACAATCTGCCTCCTTCCAATCTGGCCTTCTTCTCCGCCAACAACTCGTTGATATACCCGTCGCTTCGTGGTTGAAGTTCAGGTTTTTCTAAAGGAGTACCTATATTTATGGCGCCATATTTTTCACCAAAAAATAGTCGGTTTATATTACATTGTAAGTCCTAAATTACATATGTAATTTTAGTGTATTTAATATGTAAGTTTCAAAATTACACAATGTAAGTATCTAAATTACATATGTAATTTTAGTGTATTTACAATGTAAGTTCCAAAATTACATTACACAAGTGTAATTACTGTGTAGATAGAGTAATTACATTCGTTGATGACCAGCACGTGTCATGCAAAGCAAAAAAGAGTCGCCAACTTAGGAGCAAGTTGTTCAATCAGCTTATCAGATGCACTTTGCACGAATCGTGAAGAAGATTAGATGGTAGACAAACTGACTGTATTTAGCCCAGAATATGTCGACATAATTTTAGCAACGCCGTTTCTAAATACATGACTATGAATCTGTGCAGTCTATCAATCATGACCTCAAGGTCCCTTTTAGCCAAACATAAATATTGAGCTCTGTTTTGCCAAGATGCTTTAACTCTAGTTCTCGATGCATCCAGTTCCTAGCAGATTCTCACCGGTCACTACCATCTCTTTCCTCCTAGCACCCTTACCTAGCAAAGACAAATGCATGTAATGACGAACAGGCTGGCAGGCTCTATATATAGTTTTGGTGTGTTTTATATATGGGGCCTTCCCCAGCATTCCACAACAACTATATATTTAGGGCTCTTATATATAGGCACCGGGCAACATGCATATAGGTAGGTACACGCGGTGATGTACGCAAGCAAATCCTCTGACTTACTTCTCACTGACTTTGAATCACTGACATGTGGGCTGTTGGGTAAATGGCTCACATGTCACTGACCTAGTTAGAGGAAAGCAACTTAGAGGATCTCAATCCGTAATGTACTACTTCTCATTTGGTTTAGAATATACTCTCCCGTTTTTAATAGATGATTTTTTCTCACATGTTTGACCATTTGTCTTATTCAATTTTTTTGCAAATATATAAGTATAAAATCACACTTAAAGTACTATGAGTAATAAACAACTCATAACAAAATAAATTATAATTACGTAAATTTTTTAAATAAGACGAATGGTCAAACGTGTGAGAAAAAGTCAACGGCGTCATCTATTAAAAAACGGAGGTAGTAACAATCATTGATTCTAACTAGTTCAGTGAATACTACAGATTAGTCTACGAATGCAAACCATATAGTAGAATCGAAGTAGCAAGTAATGGCAACTTGGCAAGCTGCAATGGAATACTTTGGGCCATACACTTTTGTTGTCTGAAAGAACATGCGACCCTTCTTGCCTTAAAAGAGCAAATATAAGAAATGGTGAGTGCATCAAAACATGTTTTTCGGACGAGGGGTTCTGTTTTTCTAGAACTTGTTGATGGATGTAGAGTAGAGGTGGCTAGCTACAGTGGTGTGGATCTGAGAGAACGGGTGGTCATGGTGGCCATACATGGTGAAGAGGAGGGGGGGGGGGGGGGGGGGGCAAAGTTGAGGGCAAACTCTTACCGAGACGATTTGGCACTGCTGGTGTGACGGAGATGTGGAGGCCGAGGTGTGCGAGTGCCTCAGCAGCCAGCAACGACATATAAGAATTTAGAGACTTAGGTGCAGAGCCTATGTGCGAAGGGAGATAGAAATAGAGAGATGGGTGAATTGACATGTGGGCCTAGGGTTTTCAAAAATATTACACGATTCTCTCTTCCTATTTAACCGGAAATAAATATCTAATAGTGTTTTTTTCACAATTACAGAGTGTTTTTTTCCCAAAGTCACTTCATGCGGTGTTCTACGGCTAAATCCAAAGTCATGATGTTGTATGTTGTTACATTGAGGTTACGTTAATGATCTCTTGAGGTGGTGGGTGGTGGTGGTTATGATATGCTAGAATTAAACTCAAATAGCCCACCAGGTCAATGAATGAGATGAAGCATTCCATGTGCAAACTGTCCTAGAATCCCTACAGTGTCGATCTAACCACTCGAGCACTTCTTTCTCAAGTCGCGTCAATTCTAATTCTCGATGCATTCTATTCCTAACAGATCCAATCTCACGACAACTTCGTCCTATAGCACCCTCGCTTAGTAAATACAAAAGTAACAAGATGAATGGGGTGGATAGCTTTGTAGTTTTGGAGGGTGTGTGTTGATTGGGTCTGCCCACTTCCACACCAACTATCTATGGAACTTTAGGCCATGTGCAATGGGATGCTTAGGCAGACGCCTAGAGAAGAAAACCGTGTTTACTTATACAACATGGTTGTATCCGGCTACAAAAGGAGAGACTGTTACAATGCTCTCCACATTGAATTCCTAATGTAGTAATGTATCCCATTCTTATGAAATCTCAGCATCAAACCACCAATACGACGCTCAACTCTCACTTTCCACTCGTATATTTTGTCCATTTGCACGCTAAGTAACATATTAAAAGGGATACATGATCAAGGGAAAACTATTTTTTTTGTGTTCTGCCACTTAGATGGGTATAGTTTATGTGCGTATGCAGTACGCGCAAGGTGTAGCCATGTATATATTGGTACATGCTACACTAAATTAACCAGCGAAACAGGGGATGATAAACAACCAGTGGGATTTGGATTTGGCAACGGATGATTGGTTAATTAATTGTGGGCTGTCCACAGGTCTGAGCAAGCTGCTCACGGTGCGTATGTGGAGTTGAGTGGGAAAAAGTACACCGAAGGTCCCTCAACTTGTCATCGAATTACAAAATTGTCCTCCTACCGCAAAATCGAATATATGACATCCCTTAACTTACAGAACCGTTCACTTGAGGTCCTTCAGTGGTTTTTACTCCGGTTTTGTCCGATGTGGCAGCTGAGTCAGCGTGGGACCCACGTGGCCCCACATGTCAAAATGCCATGCCATCACCCCCCTCTCTCTCTCCCTCCTCTCCCTTCCTCATCTCTCTCTCTCACTTCTCTCGTCTTATCCGACGAGCGAGCGAGCTGTCGCTCGGCGGCGACGACGCGGTAGAAGCGGTGTGCGTCGCCAGTGCAGTGGGCACGGCAGGCCCGGCGGGGGAGGAGCGCGGCGGTGGCTCCCGGCGAACGCGGCCTCGAGCAGTCGAGCTCGACGACTGCCTGATTCACTCGCGCAAGGGAGAGGACGAGGACGGTGTCGGACGGAGCCACGCCCACGCCGCGCACTTCAACTGTGCCGGTCCCAGGAGGTTGTCGTCTCCGATGATGGCGACGGTGGCGATGATGTAGACGCGTTGCCGCCGACGAGCTGCTCCGACGAGCTACCGCCGACGGCAACGACAGAGCCGCGCCCGCGCGCTCTTGATTCCTGAAGGCGTCGTCTGCTTCGTCGCCTGTCTCCTGATTCTAGAACCGATGGCTGCGGCGACGGCGGCCGTGCAGCAACAGGCTGCGGACGGTGAAGGTGATGGCGCAGGCGTCCACGCCAGGGCCCGAGCGTAGCCGTCGGCGGCGTAGCCGGCGTTGTGCTCGTTGCAGCAGCCGACGACGCGGAGGCCGGGCTCGGCGATGAGGTGGTCGAGAAGCGTGAGGTTCAAGTCCCCGGGCACGGCGAAGACGTCACTGACGCCCACCTACACGAGGCGGCGCGCCAGGGAGCGGCCGAGTGTGGCGTCACCGGAGGCAGCGGACGGCACCACCGCCTCCTTGGGAGATCCGCCTCCTTTGTCCTTGTTAATTCGATCGATCTTAATTACTCCGCATACGGGCGCATATATATACATGATGAAGAGATGATGTGCGCGGTGGCTGTTTGAAAATATGTGGCTAAACCTAGATCACTCCTCTCAGTGTTTCACTCACAAGCTCTGAACAAAGTTTAAGATTAACTACAGTAACCTGAAAAAACTGAAGAACAAGCAGAAAACAGAGTTTTTGAACTGCATAACTTCAGCAGCATTTTCTCGGCTTTCCTTTCTTTATTTATACCCGAACCTGGGTTTGTTAGACTCAACACAACTACCGCCTAAACTGCTGCCTAAATCCACAAAGACCGCGCCATCCCACGATCGGATCTTAGCTGCTACGTCTAGCTCCAGCACGCTCACCTCCATGGCCGGCCTCAGCCCCACAGCTACCGACGCCGAGCAGTCAGCAGAGCGCCAACATCGCCACACCAGCCTAGGGCACGCCAACCACGTCGTGACGATGGACCACTAGGCGGCGGTGCCCTTCAAGGGTAGTGCCTCTACGACGGCGGCGGCGGCAAGGCGTCGACGACGCAGTCCAATTCGTGGACGTCCATAGCCTTAGCAACTGGCGCATGGGTCTCCCCGCTGCAGCCTTCCCCAACCTGCGGGAGCTCGTCCTCGGTGGATGGCTGGTAGGGGAAGAGAGCACGGGCTCGCTCGCTCCGTCGGGGACGCACGCGCACGGCCGCTGCACGCCCACTTCGTTCCCGCCTCGCTACCGCCTCCCGGGCCCATCTTGGGCCACGGAGGAGCTCCGCCGGGGTCTCCGTCCTCGACCTCGCTCGCGCGGCGACACCCTCCCCTTCTCCCATGTCGTCCCCGCGCCGATGCCGACGCCCTCCATTCTCCCCGTCACTGCCCCGCCGCCGCCTCCGTGCCGCCTCCTCTCACGGCTTGCCCCACCGGCCGGCCTAGAGTCAGGCAGAGAAAGTGAGAAAGAGGAGGAACCGAGGAGGGGGGAGAGAGAGAGAGGAGGGGAAGAGAGAGTGTGCGCTGACGTGGCACCCTGACATGTGGGGCTTACGTGGGTCCCACACTGACTCAGCTGCCACATAGGATAAAACCGGGATCAAAACCACCGAGAGACCTATTGTGACCGGTTTTGATTAGTTGAGGGATGCCGGATATCTGGTTTTACGATTGGGGACGATTTTGTAACTCGATGATAAGCTGAGGGACCTTCGGTGTACTTGCAATAAAGTCCAGCCCACAAAATAATGAAAAAAATAGAAGGCTCAAAATGTTGGGCTCGTTCTGTTGCGTGTCGCGTGTGGTGCATGCAAGGTTACAAAGCTTCAATCTAAGTTAACGTTTGGGTCTATTTTGGGAGCTTGTGATAACCGTAACTTCTCCCAAAATTAAAAACTTGTTTAACTTTTTTTTTTCTGATTCTGAGAATATATAGATATAGAATGCGGAAAGTAAACTATATGTCAAAAGTTGGTCTACCTTTTCCAGATTCTCACGAGCTTTTCCAGATTCTCACGAGCTGGATTCCTACCATCTGCAACATGCTTCTTCCACTGCTACACAACCGATCTTTGCCACCGGTTGGCAACCGTCTGTTGTCCTAGTTATGCAACCGGGACGACGAATTCGGGACTAAAAAGATCATCTTTAGTCCCGGTTGAAATAACTGGGACTAAAAAAAGTCCCGGTTAGTGTCACTAAATCTTTAGTCCCAGTTGATATCACCAACCGGGACTAACATTTTTTTTTCTTTTTTCCTGCTTAGCACCCTAAATCATTCATAAAATCATCCACAAAGCATTCGAGCACCACAAATCATTCACAAAATCCCCACAAATATATCAAGCTGTATTTTCTGTGTATACCAAATACATCACAAAAACATCTCCAAAATCTACAAAAAAATACAAATCTATCCACAAATCATCCACACATCGCACAAATCAGAAAATCATCCACATCGCACAGATCGGGGACACAGAAATCAACCACATCCACACTGCCCGCCGCCTCGCCGGCCGCCTCAACAGCCGCGCCGGCCACCCGCCCTTGCTGCCGCCTCGGGCTCCGCCGCCGCCCGCCGCCTCGCTGGCCGCCTCAACAGTCGCGCCGGCACCCGCCCGCGCTGCCACCTCGGGCTCCGGCGCCGCCTGC
>CM020181.1:22347105-22386192 GCA_009805545.1 Oryza longistaminata
CGCTAAACTAATACACTATCCAATCGCTCCAATTGGAGAGCTACAAGTACAGAACGAACTGATCGCAATCAGTGACGTTTGTTGCAGGACCCCCAGATCTTGGTAATAGCTTCTTTTTTCTTTCTTGTCAAGAGGCCAGGTTTGTTGCTACCATTCTCATAGAACAAATCCTCAACGCGTTCGCCAAAAAAAAAAACAACAAATCTCAGCCGTCCGTATATCTTAACAGAATAATCCACACAACTCACATGCATTGAGATATTGGACTATTAATAACCCAATAAATTGGATTATAAGGCTCCATTTGAACGTAATAATTTTGTAGGATTTATCGATAATACTAATGATGTAAACAGACATTCACACAAAAATCGTCCAGAATTCCTCCATTATAAAGAAGGGTTTCTACAAAAAGGAACAGAAAAGGAAAAAACGCCACTGGTAATTAGGGCAAAAGCATGGTTGGCCTATCTCAGGGCAAGATAAAGTCAGTTCCAGTGAAGCTAACCTCGTGATGCCAAGGGTACAGAGCAAACGAATAATTGAGCCTGCCACAGCTAGTCAAACGAAGGAAATGTTACGTCAACAGCGCGCCAAATGTGCTACATTGTCCTCACAAAAAACAACACATGATGAGAGCAATATAAACAGATAACGATGATTGATGCATGTAATGACTAAGCTATTAGATCGATCATGCATAAAAAAGTAGAAACAATAGAGGACAATAATGCACTCCGTATTAGTTTCTCTGCTTACAATCTGTTCCACCTCAGTCAATGGTTGGCTCATCAGGTAGCCCTGCGCATTTAACTATTTGTCACTTTTAAGACGTGGCAAGTAAGAATTTATCACTCACACGTGGATCCTCATATGTGTGATATATGAATTTAGTGGTAAATTCTTAATTGTCACTCATAAAAGTGGTAAATAGTTAAATGTCTAGGTTATGTTATGTTGTTATGCTCAGGATGAAATGTAAAAATAGATAAAGTGAAATCTCAAAATAAGTAATTTATATCAGGGAACTTTGGCTCCATACAGAGGATCGATGAAACTTTCCAAATGTTGCCATCGATCGGGATGACCCTACCCTATCCTTTAGTGTATGTCATCTCTCATCATGTTGGCTAATATTTAAATTACACACACCGCCATATATATAACAAAAATCAAAAGAATAGTTTGGACTATGTAGGTGGAGGCATACGTACTCTATATCTATCTTCTCCGGGCAAATATATCTGAATATGTTGTTATTGCCAATCAAGTCACAAATCATGTACTCCATCCACAAAGATAAATTAACCCGTCGTCCTCCCGAGTGTGTGCTGCTATGCATAGCCCTGTGGACACAGACCAGTGGTGGTCATCGGTTTGTCTTCGCCTGGGCCGGTCTTATCAACGATGCAATGCACCATGCTCCTCACCAGCGTTGCGCTGATGCGACCCGAGAACCCGCTGGTTCGACCTAACGTACCGACTCTGCCACGAGTTATCACATCCCAGTGATCCCACTTCGTCGGCCGTGTTTACAGCCAAAAAAACCACGGCTACATCGTGCCGATTGCCGAACGATCCCGATCAGCACACTCCATCAACCGGCCCCTCCCCGCGCGCGCGCATCCGTTCTGGCGTTCTGCGCCACTGCGGCACGAAGCGGCAGGACGCGACACGCGCACAGGCGCCGAGCTCCCCCTGCCTCCATTGCGCAGGTTGCCCTCACCCGCCGCACCCGTCAACCCGCCGCGCGGCATGTCAGCCGTGGCAGCAGCCGTGACGACGACGCCGACCAAAACGCCGGGGCTTTTCGGGTTGGACGCGCGGGAGCGGAGGAGAAAAAAAACGCCGTGACACACGCGCGCGACGCGGTCGACACCCGCCCGCCCACGAGGCCACGACGCGAAGGCGAACCGAACGCCGCGCGGGTCCGTTTCTGCCGAGGCCCCCGAGCCGCGGCCCACGGAAAGCCGCGTGCCGAGGCGGCCTGGGGTTTCGGTCGCTGCGGGTGGCAGCCGCTGTGCACGGCGCCGGAGCGTTGGGCACTGGGCCGAGAAGACCAGCTTGTACTAGTCATCATGGGCCAAATTTATTCTCAGGCCGAACTCAAAAGTACTCGAGAGCCGAGAGATGAGACACACGGGCTGTAGAAATTTCTTTTGGCGACCAGAAATTAAAACCCGTATATATGTGTTCAATCCAAATTAAGCTTATGGTGTTCGATCGGCTCCTGAGATATACGCACTACTCTATGTGTTACACGATTTGTATGCACTGTACCATATCAACAGGATTTCGATCCGTATTTAAGGTGCATAAATGTCGGCAGGGCCCAAAGAAATTTCAACATACGGATACGGATATATTATTCTGCGCAACGTATACTAGTATGTTACTGCTACTCTAATTCTGGCGTCTAGATCCAATCCATTTACACCCGTACACGGTGCCCATCTCGTCGTCACACCATGAATGCACAGAGCAACGGCCGAAAAACAAAACAGGGGGTTGCCGATCTGTACGTACACGCAAGTACCGTTAATCCTCTGCTGCAAAACACGGTTGCCAGTGACAAGTTCAAGCACAAAATCGTCCTTGACACTAGCCAGTGTAGCAGCAGCAGTACACTCGTATCCCCTTTTTTGCTGCATTCATTGGTCGATTTACTCCGTTGTCCCGTTGCAATCGCCCACAGACACACACACTACTACTACTAATCATACATAGAGATCCATAGATGATTAGCTCCACATGCTGATTCTATCACCATACTATGGACAACACACTTACTACAAAAGCAGGTACTGCTAGTACTACCAAAGGAAGTGCAGGCACCACCAAATGGCAGGGCAATTCCGGCGGTTAAAGTACGGTGTCAGCAGACTGCAGCAGCAGGAGCAAGCTCTGCCATTCTCTGAAAGATTACAGTGACCTCTCTGCCATTCCCTGCAGGTTACTGTCACTACAAACACCCCTTTTTGAATTCATGCCGAGCTGCGCTTTTTCAGACTTTTTTGATCTAGCGGTGGCTACTCTCTCAGGAAGGGAAGGGGAAAAATGGACTCAACCAGCACTCTTCTTGAGAAAGGCAAGCGAAGCTGTGGCTCCTGTGCAGCAGCTGTGCTGCTACTGCAGTGTACAGGTCCTGGCCTTCTTGGTACGTAGTACACCTGGTAGCTATAGCCAGGGTTTAATATAAATACAGCGGTTTCGTCAAGCGATCAACGCTTATGTCTGTTTAACTAGTCTTAATTTGCTCTTGTCAGATGTCAAAAAAGCAAGCTACTAGTATTATTCAGTATATGTACTACTATCAAAATAATTCCTTGCTAGCAATTAGCAAGCGTATATATATATATATGAATTGAGGATGACAACAATGTGGAGTGCATAACGAATACTGTACTATCTAGCATTTGAAGCCGTGGCAAACGGAGAGGATTATGATGAGGATGAGCGCGATGATGATACCGAGGACGATGAGTTTGATCTTCATGTTCTGGTACCACATCTTGCGCCGCACTCGCGTCCCTTGCTGCCTGAAATCAGCAGCCTGCAAATTGCAGTAAAAATGCAATCAAAATGTCTTAGTAACTAGCCCTCAATCTGTAAATTACGTGCCTTAATGAATGAAACTGAAATGCCTGCCTGGTCATGGAGTTGCTCTGTCCTGCTGACAAGTACGTCGATCTGCTGTCCGCGATCAATGGCCTGATGATATATTCATGACATGCAAAACTAGTTGTTAGTAACTTCAGATACCTGAATCTAGTAGCTCCAATTGGACTATGTACTGTACCTTGTCAATGTTTTCCATCATGATGCCTTTAACTTCAGAGACCTGAGCTTTCACTTTGGCTAGCTTGCTCACCTCCTCAGGGTGATCCATGCAGTACTTCATCTGCTCTCCAAGCCTTGGCCTATCAAGCCAACACACTATGTATTGAACATGCATATATACACGAATTTATAATGATCGGTGTTTTATAGACCTAAAGTACTGCATGGATCTATCTGAATCCTTAAATTAGTTGCTGGCAGATGAAATGAAGCGTACGTTACCCGAAATCTCGGCTGAGGCTGTTGGCTGCAGCTGTGGCTGCTTTTCCTCCTGCATACCTCTTGTTGAAATCCTCCTTGATCATATCTAGCAAGGCGAGAGGAATCTGCCGGCCACTCGACTCGGTTGCAACCACGCAGTATGCTGTTTTTTTTTTCAGATAATTCAGTCATACAGGCAAGTAAAGTGGCAACTGAAATTTTCTTGTGCTTTTAGGTTTCAGTCAAGTGTAAAGCGACATCGGATGAAATAATTTCTTCAGGTCAGGTTACCCTATATTAGTTTTAGATATATGGCTTGAGAGAAATAAACAGCTGCAAACTTTTGTGATGGGTAAACAATTTTATTCATTCAACTTGTCTGAGACTGGGTCGATCAATGATCTAAAGAAACTTGTCTGAGACTGAATGAAAGCAACATGGATGATGATATACAATTAACAAACAGGGAGGATGGCATATTGACATGGTAGATTTCCTGTTCATCATCGTCTTCGTCATCATCGATGATCATATTTTTAATATATCTAGTGCAAACCAATCATGACTAGCTATTGTCGTCGCAAAAAACGAATTAAACAAAGATTAGTTGTTGTTGGCTAATTAAGCCAAAAAAAAGATGGGGTAGATGATAATCCAGTATATACATGTGTAATAAACAGGGATGGAGGGAAAAGAGAAAGATTAAATAAGTACCGTAGCCTTGGTGGATGAGGAAGTTGAAGGTGTGGGCGTCGCAGGTGTAGGTGAGGCGGTTGTCGCCGGCGGGGAGCTTCTGCAGGCACTGCGCAGCGATGTCCCGGAAGTTGCCGGCGTACGCCGTGTGCTCCGCCAGCACCACCGTCCCTCGCGCCACCATCGCGTATATCAGCTTCGACTCCGCCATCTTGATTCTTGATCTTGCTTCTTCTTCTTGTTGTAATTGCAATTCTTGTGTGTCAACACTCAACAATGGAAGGTGTACGTGGGCGTTGTGGGCAAGGTAGGGAGGAAGGAAGGATCGATGGAATGGAAGCAAACGAAATGAAACGCCGGCCGACCGTCTTGGACTAGTTATTCAAGAACCTCATCAATTTCCCCTAGCTTAATTGTGTCAATGGAGTTATAAAAAGTGATTCTAGATGCTTGGACTTTGGTTGCTTCGATCAGAGCCGTCCATCCGTCTGCCCCCCTTGACTAGCTTGTCTATCTGTCGTCTGCCTTCCCGCGTTAATTGCTTCTTATTCCTTGGACGACCTTCTTTCCTTCCGTTGGTCTAATCTCTCTATTACTACTCCAGTTTATTTATTTCTTCCTTGACTCGGTAATGAACTATTACTACAGTACTACTATCGATAATTCATGGCTTATTCCTCTAGTAATCTCAGATATATGCGTCTCTGCATCCTGCAACCTTTGATCCATCCACCCACCTTTTGTTGCTTCTGCCTAGGACAACCTTGTCCTAAAACAAACAACCAGTCACAATCATCTGGGATCCAAACCGATCGTTTTAGGGTTCGAAGTTCGAACCCATCCTTATCCCACACCATACTTCACAACAAACCTCATACACTACACTGATCACCAACTTTAATTTTCCATTCAATTTTCACTTCAGACCGTGGATGATACATTCATCTCGTGTTTGTACTAATGGATGATACAATATCAGCATACAACAAACTGATCGATGTAGTGGCGTGCTCCTAAAACTTATATTGCACAGGTTAAAATGGAAGCTGCCTCCCTCAAAAAAAAAGGAAGCTGCCCGACAAAACGGTGAAATATGGGTCAGAACAGCCATATATCACCAGGAGCACTCTCCATCCACAGAGCCTTCTTCAGTCAGAAACACATCACTTGCACTGCCTTGGGTGAAACTTCTCCTCTGACAGGAGCGACGTCATGAGCCGCTGCAGCCGTACAGCTCCTCGACCAGGCTGAAGGAGAGTGGTATTGCCGATGACTGAGCAAGGGTCACTTCCATTTTCTCGTGTCCCTCCACACCATCCTCCAGGAGTGAGCATGTCTGGGCCACGCAACAGGATCTCCGCATCTATCTTGTCTAGAACCGGGTCATCTGCATGAAACTTCCGAGCAAATGGTGCATCGCTAGCAACCATCCTGTCCAAGTCTTCAATTGTGAGGTAGTGCGGATGCTGCTTCGGAGGGTTGTCCCATGATATGTAATGCAGGTCATGGTTCACCGTGGTATTTTTAAACTCCTCAGCATTGCAGACCACAGTGTGGAAGTAGCCTTCTGGTGAAGAGATGAAATTGGCGTAGTACATGAGTACAGTCCTTGGAAGGTTGTCCCAGCCCCATATGCAGTATTCGACAAACGGCTTAGACAGGGCCATCCAAGCAGACCCTGCAATGTGGTAGGATTGTCAGATGCATCCACTTGAAGCATAAATCAGATCATTTCATGTAACTTCAACACATCATGCTTAATAAACTATATGCCTTGGCTTTCACTGAGTGGGTTGGCTCTGAATCCGCAGCTTAATTCTAACATTTTCAGTATGTGGTCAGGCTGTGTTGTTGTCTGAACATGAAGTGTAGTAAGATATATGAGCTATTTGGAGGAAAAAGTTTATCTGAGTTCTTAAGACTCTAGAGAAAACAAACAACAATTAGTCATCTCGGCAGCATGAACAAATAGACTGTCTAATTCTCACTAGATTCAATTATATCACCAATACTACAGAAGAAAGGAAATTTGATCACGAATAGGTTTTCACTGTCCCTAATGTAATGAGCAAGCTAGTAAGAGGGAAAAAAAACAGCAGATATGAGCAGTGGGGCATCTGTTATGACCGGTGAAGAGCTTGAAGGCAGTGGGGACACTCCGGCGCTGCGGGATCCAGAAGACATCGGCCTTCTTCTTCATGTAGAGGCCAGGGTCAATGATGACCGGCTTGGCCCTCTGATACCTAGAAACTTGTGCTCGACGAAGAGGGTGGGGTTGGGAGGGCGGGAGGCGGCGGAGGAGGGGAAGGGGAAGGGGAGGGGGAAGGTGGTGAGGAGGACGAGGAGGAGGAGGGAGAGGGCGGAGCCGATGGCGAGGGGGAGAAGCCAGCGGCGATCGACGGCGGCGGCGGCGGCGGTGCCGGTGGTGGGCTTCATCTCATCTCATCTAATGGGCCTTCCTTCTTCTCTTCTCTACTGTAGTGCCACTGCCTTGTGTACTCTCATTTTCATTACTTGATCAGTAGTACAGTATAATAGTACAGGTGGAGCAACCGAGCAAGTGAAGTCAACACAAGTTGTTAGGACCAAACCCGTGCGTCCTCTCCATTTGGCACAACATCACGTATCCCATAAACACCTAAACCAAACCAAACATTCTGTAAATCTATCTATTATATTTTTTTAAGAAATAGAAAAAGGAGTCTCCACGTTCGCTCTCCTGGCATGGAGATTCTCATATTAATCGGAGAAAAATAAATATTAAAAGACGAGTCTAGAGTCCATATAGGAATATATATAATTTAAACAAATAACTAAAATTTGATACTAAAAATAATTAATAACTAACACGTATATAAAATACAATATGAATATTACACATTAGTAATTTTATAAAGTTATTGCAAAATTTAAAATTATGTTGTCATTTTAATATATTTAAATAATATAATAAGAAAACATATATATGCTATTATATGAGAGAAAATATAATGATGCTAGCCGCGCAATCTGCGCGGGCCGCCATGCTAGTTTTTATGATATTGTATGATTCAAAGTTTATATGTGAGCGAAAACTTAGGTTATGCCTAACGCTCCACGGTGAAGCACGATTCCAAGCGTCATGTTGGATTTGAATTAGAAAAGGAGTCTTGTAAATAACTTTTGCTACTTCTTAATATAATGATGCGCTCCTTGCGTATAAAAAAAAATTAGAAAAAGAGAAAGCACAATGACTCTGAGCATGTCATTGTGGCCTACAGGAGTCACGGTGGCTTGCGGGAGAAAAGAGCATAGAGGAGGTGGTCTATGGAGAGAGGAGAGAAGGGAGAATCTGCACCTTGTCATGAAGGGAATCCACCATTGACGAGACAAAAACATTGGGAAGATGCCGTCGTTCGGAAGACAAGCTGTTCAGAGGGAGAGGGTGGCTGAGGCCAGGCAGATTACCCAACCTACTGCAACATCCCTCCCTCCCACCGCTGCCTGCTAATACTACATCATGGACTAGTATAGTTACTGCAACATCCAGTATTATAAATGTATCAGTCACTACACCAGATGGAATCACCTTCAACTGGTAATAAATTGTCACATGCCACACTGTATCTGTACTGCATGCCGCCACTTATGGAATGATATATATGCCACTTCATTCACCTTGATAATGATGCAACCCTCTCTTGCATAACTGAAATACTGATTATTTACATACGGTTATCAAGACAGTGAGATTGTTCAGACAAAGGAAAAAAGAAAAAAAAGAGTGAGGAGGGGTGCATCAATTCAGGACTCAAATCATGACTTATATAGGAGTACTAGCTAACGGTGCAAGAGGCTTATTTTTGCGGTTTCTATCTTACCAAAACCCAGAACATAAGAACCGAAAGCAGAAGCGCTCCCATCATCTGCTTGCCTGTCACTGATGCCGCTGACGAAGGCGTCGTCGTCCCAGTGTTCGTCGCAGGTTTCTCTGTTGGACAGGTGTAGCTGCAGAGGCTGGGCCGCACAACCCGGTAGACGCCCTTGCTCGACAGGACGTAGGTGTCCTTGTTGTTGTCCTCGCCAAACGAGTATATGTACCCAAGTGATGGGAGGGGGCTTCCAGCAGCAGTGTCACACGCTATGGGAGAACTCTTGGAGCAGCTGAAGGAGATCAGACTCGAGCTGTAGTTCCCGCTGCTCTCTGGAGCCTCTGTGCCGGTCCACATCGCTGATGCATACAGATCGGCGTATAGGTACCTGAAAACACATTGACAGAGACATCTTATTGTTGTGATATGCAAATTTCAAGATTTTTCGCTGCTGCTGCTGCTGCTGCACAAGATACTACTAGTTCAAGGCCATCTTTAAGTTCCAAAATAAAGCAATATGTGGTGTACCTTCCGACCAAGCAGGGGTCGGTAGATCCTCGATAAACATTACCACCTATTATTGACGCAGATCCAATCTTCTTGTTGACATCAGAATGGCTGTAGCCCATGATAGGGGGAATGGCGTTTATGGAATTGAGGGAAGTGTTCCCTCCAGGTGCCGAAGGTGGATTGAAAACAAGTGGCCCCTCATATGCACGCCATCCATAGTTTCCACCCTTGGAGATCAAATCTACTTCTTCGTATTGATCCTATACACAGATTAAGGTCAAAAATGCAAATGATGTACTGCATGCAAAGTGCACATAGTGGTCACATATCCTGACAATTTTACCAAATGGAGAATGAACAGTTGAGTTCCATCAATATCGGCACAATATTAATGAGAAACGACCCAGGTTCAAAGCTTCACCTCTTCTAATTATTTGATATTAGGTCATTCCCTAATATTCGCGTCTTTTTATATCAGCACAATGAATAACAGGCTTCCGTCTGCTACGTATCTATCCTGTCTTTATGCCTTTATCTGTAAATGCCTATCAAGTTCAGAATATTTTAAGTTCATGATCAAACTAGATTACATAGCTATACCTACAATTTTCAGTGTGCTTATCAGGTTCCTCGATGATGACTAGAAGTAATACAGCCCTCAAGATCAAGGATACCCAACTAACAAAAAACCAACCTTAAAGGGCATGACAAATTCCAATATACTCCCCTAAACCTGAACTACTGCTTGGTCCACCAAACCCCTTGAATTATTTTCTAAGCCACTAAGACTTGTCTCAAAGATGGTTTTGACTTTTGCCACCATATATTCCACATACCTACTTTTCCTACTTGGCATCACGTCAGCACAGCACAGCCGATGTGGCAAAGCCTGATGGCGAGGCAGCCAAGATGGTAAAACCAACATCCAAGACTAGCCTCACAGGTAAAAGCAGTTTGGGGGTATTACTGAACTGGAAAAGGTTTAGGGGGCTAAGTAGACTGATACCATACTTTATGGAGTAAAATGGGCAATTTCCTTAAAAAGAAAAACTGATGAAGAACCACTATTTTTACTGAATCAGTTGTTAACCAATAGTATTAAATTAAAAAGTAGCAAATTATCATGAGTTGTTCATATAATGCTGAATGTTACCTGACCAACATCGGCACAGTAGAAGTAGGAAGGCCTCGCGGAATCAAAGCTGCATCTCCATGGGTTTCTAAGACCCAATGCCCAAACTTCTGGTTCTAAGTCACTGTCATCAGTGTACGGGTTGTCTTTTGGAATGGAGTAGTTACCCCACAAGCTCTGGTTAGCAATTTCACTCTGTCCTGTAAAGGGAAAAAAGGGAACAAATTATCAAATACAGTACATGCTGATGCTCCATATATTGCTAATTGTTTGTCTTATGTGAGAGGAGATTTAAGTTTATCTTACAAACTACTTGCACTGGCAATAGAAACTAGTTTATCTTTATCCTACAAAATACTAGGTTTTAAATTTATATTGACAGGTGTCAATCATCTACAAGGTTTAAACTATGACCATATGAACAACGTAACCTAATAGTTTCATATGGAATGATAATACTGCCAGTTAGAAGATCCCTAAGAAGATTTCTACTCACCATTCAGCATCTTTGACTAAGACATTCTTTAAAATGTGCCCAGTAGTTTATTTATTTAACACAATTGGCCAGAAGAGAGAAAATCATTGAAACAACACTGAAGGTGGTGATTAGGAGTCACGATTGCCATTTTGTTTTGTAGTTCTGATGCCAACATTTAGAACTAAAATAAATAAGATGGGAAAAAAAAAGAGCAGCGATAGAGACACAAACATGGAATCTGAAGAGAATACAGGAATGCAGTTCCGAATGGATAAATCAATCAACAAATGACAAAAGATGGTCCTCTGGAAGACTTACTTGGTGGATTATCAACATCAAGCCTCATAATTTTTCCCAGAAGCGACTTTTTGTTCTGAGAGAAATTAAAAGGGTCCCCCTTTCCTCCACCATCCCCCATCATGAGGTAGAGATATCCGTCAGTAGGCCCAAAGAGGATCTGACCTCCATGCTGAGACGTATAAGGCAGCCCCATGGTAAATATCCTTGTGACTTCAGATGGATCAGCAGACGTAACCTGACAAAAGTGAAAAATGAAGAATGTGCACGAATGGAGTATGAGGAATAACCAGACATGAATCGAGGAGGGTGTCCAGATGAGCAAACCTCAGAAATATTTGCTGAAGAACCTTTAGCGGAATATTCTGATACAACAACTTGATACTGGCATGGTTGAGCGCCATTATCCGTGCCAACCTTTGAGGGATCACAGCCGACATCAGAGTTACAAGAGCACCTACCAGAACAGCTGGGTGACTTTGTCCTATCACAGTTGTAAGAGGCAAAGAAGCGGCCATTGGTTGCAAAATTGGGATGAAATGCCATGCCCATGAGCCCAAATTGCGAATCGAAATGCACCTGATCGGTTAGATCAGCAAATGGGCTTGTCTCATCAAACTGCAGGATGCCTCCAGATCCCTGGTCAGGAACTGTTGCCAACCATATCTTCCCAGGTTGGCTGCCTAAGAAGATTCTATTGGAGCCATCAGGGTGAGGAGCCATGTTAAGGTATGATCCGTTGCCTATCCTCTCTAGGCATATCCCTTTCGGAGAGGGCGAAGGTGGAGTGGTGTTAAATGAGACAGAGTTCCCGCTGAAGCAAACAGATTGGTCGTTAGGCGCACCGCCAAATGATTTGCAGAAGTCAGCTTCAGACTGCCAATCATCAGTAAGCTTGGATGATGAAGTGGGAAGTGGCGCGCCGCCTTGAAGCGGTGGCTGAAAGGGGGAGTTGGATATGGTCACATCTTTGCAAGTTTCCCAGACTAATTTGCAGTAGTCTTGTGTGGAGTCCTTTGATTGAGCAGAAGAGGATGAGGTAGAGTTGCACAGGAAAGGGATAGTCCGAATGTTTGGGCCGGCGTTGAACAGCTCGGCAGAATACGGATTGCATTTCTGAAAATGGAAGAGAGGGAAATTTGATACATAAATTGAAGAAAGTATCTGTAATTACATGAAGGTGGTATCTTCAATTACAGATACTCTCTTCAATTTATTTGATACATAAATTCAAATAAATTGAAAGAATTGCTGCACTCTTATATGATACATTACAGAAGGTGGTATCTTTGTAGTAACATATTAGAAAGATGAGATATTAGTGGTGAGGCAATTTGATATGGCAGTGAATCAACTTGATAACATGAAAGAAAAGAAGCTCAGTTAAATTGTAAGTGAAGTTGAACTAGTGGTGGATGATCAGTATCTCTGTTTTTTTTTTTGGCATGAATGAATAATACAGTACTAGTATAGTAACTGAAAAGGAAAAGACAAGGCAAGGCAAATCTGGAGCAGGTTATCCATTCCAGTGAGGCAAAGCGGCGAACAGGTGTGTGGCGTGGCCCTCTGTGAGCGTGAGGTGAGGAAAGTAAAAAGCAGGGAAAGGAGGAGGGTACCGCGCAGAGGATGGGCCTGAGGAGGGCGGCGCAGGAGGCGTCGGAGACGTTGAAGGCATCGAACTGTTTCTGCAAAGTAGCGTCTGCGGCGGCGTCGCAGCAGCTGCTGCTCCCCCGGGCGTAGGTGCAGAAGGCGAGCGTCTTGTTGAGCGCCACAGGAGGCCCTGCAGGGAAGAGCAAGAAGATCATATCCTTGATTGAGCAAGCACACTACACTAGCTAGTATCATCATTCTCATTCATTCAAATGTAGTAAGTGACTAGACTGACTGGAGTCCGTGCATAGCGGCATGGCACGGGAGGCCGGAAGGAGCCAGCCGCCGCCGCCGAAGCAGACGACGACGAAGACGAGGAGGAGCCCGCGGCGGCGCAGCATCTCTGTCTCCCTTGCCGGAGCCCGGAGGTGTGAGATTGAATGGTGGATGCAGTGGCAATGGCACTCTCTCTCTCTCTCTCTCTCTCAAGTAGGAGTAGTCAAGTGGATGGAGGAGCTCAACTGTTGACTTGTGCTGCTGCGAGCTGCGGCTCCTTCGGTCCTTCTCACCAACTCTATCTCTCTCATCGTCTCCACTCGCCATGCCATTTGCTTACCATTTTCTCCACAAGGTTTTTATATTCTATTAATTCATCTAGTGCTAGTACTAAGAAAAATTATTTGCCACGATCCCAAACACTACTGTCACATTAGCCCCCATTTCCTCCACATATGCCATCTCATATAATAATATTAAGTCGACGAAAGTTCTAAATACTAATTTAATAACATGTGGAATGGTCCCATCATCACTTCATAACACATGTCATGATGTTAACCCAAATTTCACCCACAAACCCATTGTATGAAACAAATATCCTACTCCTTCCGTCCCAAAATATAAGTACTTTTGGATTTCGACATGATCTTCGATTTGATACTTTGATCAACGATATCTATAAAAGTAAGATGTTTTATGTCAGGGTTACGGATAAGGTATACCCTCTACCGTTGGATATACGGTGTATACCGGTACGATATACCTGCGCGTATACAGATGTTTCCTATATACATTAAGAAAATATATCACATGATAGAAACAGAATCCACATATGGGAGAAATCCTACTCGGACAAGACTGGGTCGTTACTATATCGTGAGGGGTCCGGTACTTCTGAGTCCTACTTAGAGGACAACTGACCCGCGATATAAAAGGGACCCCCAGGAGGACCTAAGGCATCGAATCTCACCGCCAACACATCGACCACAGGCTACGAAGTCGGAGCCTACAGGAGCCAAGTCGCCGAGTGATCTAGTCGAACCAACTCGACTACGATCTCGTCGGTATCATCGAGTTCTATTATTCCCTTTGTAATCTGTGACTTCCTTTATATAATCCCATGCCAACTGGATTAGGGCTATTACCTGTCAAGGGGCCTGAACCAGTATAATCCTTGTCCTCTAGCTTGATGGCGTATTACGTAGATCCTCGTATTAACGTACCCCAATACCCTCTATATCTGGTCTATGGGTATCCCCGTCGACATTTTAAATTAAAAAAGTTGCATAGTGTGATAGTTTGTTTAATGATAAATCTAGTAACATCGGGAGTATTTGCAAACGAAAAGTAATTTGTGAATAAAACTTTTATATAAATGTTCTTAGCGATCTAAAAGTAAAGGCTGAAAAATAAACTTAGATGAAAAAAATCTCAAAATCAGCTCTAAATTTAAGGTTGAAAATTCAAATTTTGGATGATAAGTATAAGCATAAGCAAAAAGATGAGTAACATCAAATTTACATGATTGATCTTTTTTATTTTTTGGCTATTAATAGTCAAAGTTACAAATTTTACATGCTAAAAATGTTTATATTTTGGGACGGAGGGAGTAGCTAGTACTACCATGTAGGAGTACTCCAGAAGTAGTGTACTACTATTGGAAATTTGGATTGCAACTGTTCATCATAGCCTAATCTGTTTTCTCCGTGGGTTTTTCAAATTTTGATTTTTCGATATACTTCTACATTGCTGCTGTGTTATTGCTGTCAATTATCTACAACTTACTATATGCATGTGTTACTAACCATCCAACCTGTACGATCGAATTTGACAAGTGAAAAGTATACACATGTTTCATGTCAAAAAAAGTATATACATGTGACGTAGGAGTACTTGGTTAGCAAGGCCGGCGTAAAAATCAAATGGCCGACGTTAGTATTCCGTATCTTGGTGTTGTTGGTCCACCGCACCTAACGTGACACGCCCGCAGATATCGGCAAAACAACTAGTATAGTTAACCAAGGAAAAAAACTGATGATAAAGTCATAAAGACAACATAAGTTTTGACTAGAAAAGCCCGTGCACCATTATTTTAAGCACATGCTTCTTGGGTAAACAGGAATTTAGACGATTCTAAGTGAAATTTTTATAACGTATCAATGAGATTGAGCTATGATACGGGTTGTCTTAGGTCCTAAATAAACACGGGCACTTAAAAAATTTGTTGGGAAAGCAAATCCGCATCTCTTACAACCCACACAATCTTCGGTCTTTTGGCACGAAAGCAATCTACTTGGCTTTACATCCATCGCAAGGTATCATTTCTAATACATCCGTTGGATAAGCTCGTAAATATTGAGTACATACTAATATCCTATATATGTATCATAAAATTTTATGGATGTTGAGGGACTGACTTTGACGTGGGTACCATCCAAATCAACACGCCCATCCCATTGGTACGTCCGTAACTTTGAAATCTTTGCATATTTTTAGGGCCACTTTGCAACACACTATTCCATAAAGAGTTTGTAAACAAATTAAATATTCCACACTAGACAGGGTTGGGTTTGTAAAAGAGGTAGAGGAATAAATTAAAATAGGACTGGGCCCCAAATTTTATCATTATTAGCCTTGGGTAAAATCCATTAATATTAGCCTTTGGGCCTAAAATTTCATGAGTATGTCACTCTGGAGTCTGGACCAAACTTTCTTGAGATTAACCTTAGGCCCCAAAATGCATGATCCTTCAAGCCAATCATGAGCATCAACTCACAAAATTATAGGCCAAAGACTAAAACTCACGAAATATTTTATCCTAAGGTTAATATTCACAAATTTAGTGCTGAATGATCCGTGTGCATGCTAATACCCGTGCAATGGGCTACAGAAAAATATTCATGCATTTATTCTCAAAGGTCAATACTCATCAATTTTGGCCAAGGCTACAACTCTTGAAATTACAGGCCAGAGGCTGAAATTCGCGAATTTTTTTGTTCTGAGGTTGATATCCATGGTTTTTTTGCGCAACGATCCTGTTGATACACATGAATTTTGGGTCGAGAAAATATTTATGTTTCTTCAGATATTAGGTATTGTGTATTTTAGCTTAATGGTATAATTCATGGGACTATAAACCAAAAAGGCTAAAAATCAGGGATTTTTTTTCCTAAGGTTAATGTTCACCAATTCTGTGCGCAACAATTGCAAAACTAATTCTCGTGACACTTTTGGCCGACAGGGAATATTCATGCATCATTTCCAAAGGTTAATACTAATCAATTTTCACTTAAGGCTATTACTCACAAAATTATAGGCCAATGGCTAAAAGTCTTGAATTTTTTTTGCTCATAAGCTTAAAATGCATGAATTTTCTATACAACGATACTAATGCTAATATTCATGAAATTTTGGGCCGGAGAAGAATATTCATTTGTTTCTCAAAGGCTAATACCCATTATTTTTAGCTGAAGGGTACATCTCTTGAAATTATAGGCCAAAGTCTATTAAATGAAATATGCCATGCCTTTATTATTACTTACCACCTGTATCTCAGGAAATGGAAAACTGAATTACTTGGTACGAAGGCACATCTTGCTCACCATTTCAAATTCTATATTTATGGTTCCAGAAATGAAATTGCTATTCTCGATTCAAACAAGACATTGATTTGTTTCCTATTTGTAGACTAAAAATGTTCCTTTTTATCTTGTGCACTGATGTGCAAAGACCAGCACCTACTATACCTACAATGGTGGCAATATTTCATTTTTCTTTAATGCTTTTTCTACTTTGGTTTCACTTGGATTATCTTTTCAAATATCGCTCAGACCTCACGAAACTTCATTTTGATTTGATTTAAAAAAAACTTTTTTTACTAGAATGCTGCTGAGAACTCACGATTTTTTTTCTAAGGCTAATATCAATGAATTTTGTGCACAACGAGCCAAATGCTGATACATGTGTATTTTGAGCCAAAAAAACATTCATGTATTTTTTTTAAAAAAAAAGATAATACTCATGAATTTTGGCTAAAGGGTATAACTCATGAAATACAAGTTAAAGGCTAAATCATGAAATTATTGTTTCGAAGGATAAAAAATCATGAAATTTTAGGGGAAAATATGTATTCGTTTTCTCCTGAAAGGTTAATACTCATCGATTTTTCCCTTTTTTTTTGACAAATTGGCCCTTTTGAAAACTTATTTCAAAACTAGCCCCTGCCAAAAACTTCAACCAAAAATAGGCCGTCGGCTCAGCACCAATCCCCTTGGCGCTGACCTTATACATAGAAGCGCCAACTATGCTAGTGCTGACGTAGCGCCAGCGTGGCGACCGAGCGCCTCCCCATGCTGACGTTGCGGGGATGTCAGCGCCGAAGCAGTTGGTGCTGAGCTGTCTATACTCAGCTTTGGCGCTGAGGTAGCGGCATATCTGCCGCAACCGCGCCGCCCCAGCCCGGCGCCCTGTTTTGTTCTGCTGGGAAGTTAGGGTTCCTCGGCCGCCTGCATCGCCCTCTCTTCTCCCCTCCGAAAATCTCCCCAAATCCCCCTCAAATCGAAGGCTACTTAGTGGGCATTGCGTTGGATATTGATTTGCACGAGGAGGCGCTCGGCCTATTTCTGGTTGAAGTTTTTGGCAGGGGTTAGTTTCGAAATAAGTTTTTGAAAAGGGTCAATTTGTTAAAAAAAAGGTAGATTTTTACCAAAGAGGTATAACTCATGAAATTATACGACGACGGGTAAAGCTCATTAAAAAACAGTTCATCAAGATGACACTCTGCATTTAGTACGTTCAGTAAAGATAGAACTTCTTGAGTACTTCCTCTGTTTCATAATGTAAATCATTCTAATATTTTCCTCATTCACAATAATGTTAATGAATATATATAGATATATATGTCTAGATTCATTAATATCGATATAAATGTGGAAAATGCTAAAATGACTTACATTGTGAAACGGAGGGAGTATTAACTTAGGGCTAGATGCGGGATTATTAGCTTTAAACCCAAAATTTTATGGGTATATGCCTTTGGCCCAAAATTTCAGTACTTCAACCTTTTGACCAAAATATTTGGAGAATTGCCCTTCGAGGACGAGGATGAGGCCGTTGGGCGAGGAGACTGAGGGTCCCATGTGGCAGAGAGTGGATATCATCTTGTACCGATCTTATAATAATACAAAAGGAAAATAAAGATGTAGGCTGTACATGGCCCAAGTAAGGCCTTCTTCTCACTTGCGAAAACCAAACACAAGCCCATGTCAACTCCAATGTACTAGTATAAAAATAAGCCCAAGATCACATCATGGCTGGGCTGGCCCAAACTGAAATTTAAATTTATTATTGTTACTACTTTTCCTTTATGTCCTTTGGATCCTTGTCAGAGTCGTCTTTGCTGGAACCGGAAGAGTCGCTGCTGTCGTCTTCGTTTCCCTCGTCCGCCTTCTTCTTCCCGGCGGCTGCGGCTGCGGCTTTGCTCAGCGCCGCCTCCTTAGCCTCGTGGAGAGCCTTCACCAGCCTCTCCAGGCAGGCGTCCACGTCTTTCGTCTTTGACCTCGGCATCAGGTTCTCCGCCACGTCCGCCGGCGACATGTCCGCTTCCTCCAGCAGCCGCCGTATCTCTCCAAACAGCTCGTGCTGCTCCACGCCCAGGTAGTTCTTGGCCAGCACCTTGAACGACTCGAAGCAGCAGTAGGACATCTTGATGTGCATGTCCATCCTGCCTCGCCGTATCAGCGCCGGGTCCAGCTTCTCCTTGTGGTTCGTCGTGAAGATTATGATCCGCTCGCCGCCGCACGCCGACCACAGCCCGTCGATGAAGTTGAGCAGCCCCGACAGCGTCACCTTCTTCTCCTCGTCATCGTCGCGGGCCCAAGGTGGCGTCATCTTCTTCTTCTTCTTGTCCTTTTTCTTCTTCTTGCGCTTGCCGGTGAGGTCGATGGAACAGTCGATGTCCTCGATGACGATGATCGACTTTCCGGTGGTCTCGATGAACAGCCTCCGCAGCTCGGTGTTGGTCTTGACCGCCGTGAGCTCGAGGTCGTAGACGTCGTAGTCGAGGAAGTTTGCCATGGCGGCGATCATGGTGGACTTGCCGGTGCCGGGTGGCCCGAACAGCAGGTAGCCGCGCTTCCATGCCTTGCCGACGGAGGCGTAGTATTCCTTGCCGTCGCGGAACATGTGGAGGTCGTCGATGATCTCCTGCTTCCGGGCGGGGTCCATGGCGAGCGTGGCGAAGGTGGAGGGGTGCTCCAGCTTGACGTGGCTCCAGACGCGGGCGTCGTCGTAGGCAGACCAGTCGGCGCTGGGGTTGTTGGTGAAGAGGCGGCGCTGGCGGTTGCGGACGGTGACGGCGCGGCCCTCGGCGGGGACGTGGGGGAGGTAGGCGTTCTCGACGAGCGCGCGGTGGCGGCGGTGGAAGGTGAGGCGGTAGCTGCGGCGCTCGGCGTTGCGCGGGGACCAAGTGATGACGTTGGCGCTGGGGAGCGCCTTGGTCTTGCGCCACCACATGGTGGCGCCGCGGAAGTCGTCGGCGACAGCCTCGTGGTCGTCGACGGCGAGGGCCATGCGGTCGGCGCCCTCGGCGAGGTCGGCGCGGAGGCGGCGGGCGTTGGCGGCGCAGGGGGAGGCGCCGAGGTAGGCCTCGACGGCGAAGAAGGCCTCGCAGCGGGAGAAGTAGTGGGAGGACTTGTCGTCGATGGTGATGGTGGCGTAGGGGGAGAGGAGGGCGTGGAGGCGGGCGGCGATGGCGGCGAGGTGGTCCTGCAGCTGGAAGGGGATGTGCTCCTGCACCATGGACAAGAGGAACAGAAGGCTCGCCGCCGCCGACCACAGCGCCGGCCATCCAAACCGCTCGCCCTCCGCCGCCCCCGCTGTCGTCATCACCATTAATTCACTAGTTGTTTTGTGTCAGCCTGCGTATCCTATCTATGATCTATCTATATATATATATCCTGAGCGGTGATGATATCTCTACTGCATTGTGTTGGATCGAGTCAAGTCGATTCACCCAACATCAATATATATATAACAGAGAGAGAGAGAGAGAGCTAGCGTGCATATATATTTTTTCTTAAATTAGTTTGTACTTTGTACCAGCATGTGTGAAAATCAAAGTCATTCCGTCCTAATTTACTTTATTTGCATTTCTTTTTACTCCATAAAGCAAGCTCTAGTGATGTGTACTGAGACTACGACTGATGACGACGAGCATATACATCGATCAGACTATTCAAAATAGGCATCGATCGTCATGCATGCCAGCTAACAAGTTTGATACGGCTGTGTAGTTACTGCTGTAATTACCATTGATTGACGAGCTGTCATACTGTCATGTATAGCTCTTTTGATCACTCATGCATCATTTCAGTTACCAAAACCATTTCAAGATTAATTAGTATAGGATAAGTTATTAATTATATAGACGTACAAGCCATGCATGCACTGTTCATTTTACAGTTTACACCATATTCATGTTAACGATGGAGAGGATATATATATGCCCAGATTACTTGTGGTGGCTCCACTAAATTTTCTTATCAAATTAAGTTAACTATTGCATGGTCTCTAGTGAACCCCACCAGTTGATTCATTTTCAGTATATGTAGTACCATGCATCTTTCTGAATTTCTAGGAACTTTCAGCTGACTAGCTATGATGCATCATGTATATATGGTCGCATATAGTCCTGCTTACGTAATACACGTAGTAGCTAGTTTATTAGTAGATGTTACTACCATATGCATGGAAACTTGGTCCCCAAGTTAGTTGATTAACTTTAGTCCACATGTTCCTTACTCGTTAAGAATATATAGGAGTAATATATATAACCTGGAGGCTTTATTATTAATTAACAATTCTGTGAAGAAAAGCTCGGCTAATGTACTTCTTTGCACGGAACAATATATAGTATGAATTGAGTTAGGACTAGTGTTGTTTCAAATAGAACCAGGCCATATGAACCGCTATAAGATACTTATTCTATCTCATAATATAAACATTTATGACTACTTGTTTGACCCATTCATGCCTTCAGTCGTCATAGCAGGCGGGACATCCGCCGCTTTCCACCTGATAGAATGAGGAGGAAGATGATTAATCTGCTTTGCTGTGAACAAGTACACCGGATCAGGCCAGCCTCATTCCAAGCATGTAGGCGATATAACTATTCCCAGCATGTCTCGATGGTGGTCAATAGGAGTGTACGCAGGTAAGCCACCGAACCCACTTATCGTTCAGAATAAACGGGTTTACATCTTTTTTTTTTCTTTGTCGTTATTGAATCCCTTGCACATTGTAGCATATTCACAACCCATATGTGTGTGAAACTAAAAGATGATCGAGCTAATTATATGATGGATCCTCCACCAGCTAATTGAGCAGCAGTAATGATGATAGTGACTGCATGCCGGGAAAGTATCTCAAACAATTATATAAAAATTTCATAAAAATTTATAAGGTAGACTATGGCTATACAAACATGCAAGTCTAAATTCGATCGACATATGAAAAAAAAAATAACAAATGCTATTTGCGTTGTACGGGTACTATTCACTACTTGATTTTATTATTTCTGTTTCTCTAGTTGTGTATCAAATTTAGTCCTGCATGTTTGTGTATAGATTTATATAATCACAATAGATGTTACTAATATTTTTAAGAGCAAGTTTGGTTTGAGGCCAAAACAAGCCCTACCAAAATTTGGCCAAAGGCACAATTTGGCATGGCCAATATTTGGAAAGGCCAAATTGTGTTTGGTTAAAGGCCAAAACTGACCTTGCCAATTTTTGGCTAAACCAGGTTTGGTTTGGTGCCATCAAATGGCTATGCCGTCAAATGCCATCCAATTGTGGATGGTCGTATTGCAAAAGTTTGAAAATAGCATCCAAAAAAAAAATACAAACTTTACTATGTAAGTGAAAGCCTAAGTATGTACTTGCATTTGTGGCCAAAATGGCAACGTTGCTGTGTGTTCAAAGCCTTGAGATACAACATGACAGAAAACAGAATTGAAAGCTGCATAGTAGTGTAGCCATAGCACATTATATATTACAGCATTCGGGTTGGCATTAATCCCTACTTCATATGTGTCACACCACAAGTACCTACTACATAGCAGTGACATATATACATCATGAGGGTTTGCACTGTCCCTACTAGATACCCCACACTACCATCCCCTGCATGATAGTGCCAGCATACATCTCATATATATAGCATCATGGGTTTTATCAAAATACATTGCTCCCTAACCAAAATGTCACCACCTGACACAAGTTTGTACTTTGTACCAGCATGTGTGAAAATCAAAGTCATTCCGTCCTAATTTACTTTATTTGCATTTCTTTTTACTCCATAAAGCAAGCTCTAGTGATGTGTACTGAGACTACGACTGATGACGACGAGCATATACATCGATCAGACTATTCAAAATAGGCATCGATCGTCATGCATGCCAGCTAACAAGTTTGATACGGCTGTGTAGTTACTGCTGTAATTACCATTGATTGACGAGCTGTCATACTGTCATGTATAGCTCTTTTGATCACTCATGCATCATTTCAGTTACCAAAACCATTTCAAGATTAATTAGTATAGGATAAGTTATTAATTATATAGACGTACAAGCCATGCATGCACTGTTCATTTTACAGTTTACACCATATTCATGTTAACGATGGAGAGGATATATGCCCAGATTACTTGTGGTGGCTCCACTAAATTTTCTTATCAAATTAAGTTAACTATTGCATGGTCTCTAGTGAACCCATTCATTTTCAGTATATATAGTACCATGCATCTTTCTGAATTTCTAGGAACTCTCATCTGAGTAGCTATGATGCATCATGTATATATGGTCGCATATAGTCCTGCTTACGTAATACACGTAGTAGTTTATTAGTAGATGTTACTACCATATGCATGCATGCTTGGAAACTTGGTCCCCAAGTTCGTTGATTAACTTTAGTCCACATGTTCCTTACTCGTTAAGAATATATAGGAGTAATATATATAACCTGGAGGCTTTATTATTAATTAACAATTCTGTGAAGAAAAGCTCGGCTAATGTACTTCTTTGCACGGAATAATATATAGTATGAATTGAGTTAGGACTAGTGTTGTTTCAAATAGAACCAGGCCATATGAACCGCTATAAGATACTTATTCTATCTCATAATATAAACATTTATGACTACTTGTTTGACCCATTCATGCCTTCAGTCGTCATAGCAGGCGGGACATCCGCCGCTTTCCACCTGATAGAATGAGGAGGAAGATGATTAATCTGCTTTGCTGTGAACAAGTACACCGGATCAATGACGATACAATATAATACGGCCAGCCTCATTCCAAGCATGTAGGCGCGCGATATAACTATTCCCAGCATGTCTCGATGGTGGTCAATAGGAGTGTACGCAGGTAAGCCACCGAACCCACTTATCGTTCAGAATAAACGGGTTTACATCTTTTTTTTTTCTTTGTCGTTATTGAATCCCTTGCACATTGTAGCATATTCACAACCCATATGTGTGTGAAACTAAAAGATGATCGAGCTAATTATATGATGGATCCTCCACCAGCTAATTGAGCAGCAGTAATGATGATAGTGACTGCATGCCGGGAAAGTATCTCAAACAATTATATAAAAATTTCATAAAAATTTATAAGGTAGACTATGGCTATACAAACATGAAGAAAAAAAATTCGATTGACATATGAAGAAAAAAAAAACAAATTCTATTTGCGTTGTACGGGTACTATTCATTATCTGATTTTATTATTTTTGTTTCTCTAGTTATGGATCAATTTTAGTCATGCATGTTTGTTTATAGATTTATATAATCACAATAGATGTTACTAATATTTTTAATTTTTTTCTACAACTATTTGAGTTGCATGCAAATGTTCCATGATACGTGGTGTAGAAAATCCTTATCCAGTGACTACCGGTTTGTCAATTACACAGACAGCCCATCGTCCACCGCACGAGAGAGAAGTGGCGGAACGGAAGCATAACTAAACTAGCTCGGGTATAGAGTGGAGGAGCCGGAGTGGGATTTTAATCATTTAAGAAACTCATTTATCGCATGTAAACTAAATATCCTCTCTGTTCATTTGCTTTTGATCATCGTATTGATTACTCCTACCAAGGATGGAGCGAAGATAAATATATATGAGCTATTGGGAGAGTGGATTTTAAACTCTTGAAGGAATGTCCCATCGTTGTTTGTATGTTACTCAAATAGTTATGAAAAAAATACAATTATATTAACGTGTGATATATCACTTCACATACATGCATATTAAATTCAACATCTACATGTTGCAACGGATATATGTTAACTAGCTATAGTTTAATTTACTTTTTCGTTGCGATATTTAAAAGTTGAATTTGAACTTACATGTTTGTGAAGTGATATATCACATATTAATACATCTTCCCAAAATATTTTAAATCTTTTCATAACGATTTAAATGACATGCAAACAACGCTGAGAGAACATCCAATCGAGAGCTTAGAATAATTTCTCTACGAGAAGAAAGTGGACATCATCATTTTCCACAACTAAGGCTTCTCCACAACCAAACATAAAACAAACAGCCCAGCTCCAACACATAGAGTGTACATATAAACAAGTCCAAGATCAGATGATATAGTTTGGCTGGGCCAAACTGAAATCTAGTTTTGTTACTACTGCTAGTTTGTTTTGTTCTTCAGAGTCAGAACGAGAATCAGAATCAGAATCGTGGCTGGAACTGGAAGACTCATCGTCGTCGTCGTTTCCGCCTGCTGCTTTGGTCTCCTTGGCCTCGTGGAGCGCCTTCACCAACCTCTCCAGGCAGGAGTCCACGTCTTTTGTCTTTGACCTCGGCATCAGGTTCTCCGCCACGTCCGCCGGCGACATGTCCGCCTCCTCCAAAAGCTGCCGTATCTCGCCGAACATGTCGTGCTGCTCCACGCCCAGGTAGTTCTTGGCCAGTACCTTGAACGACTCGAAGCAGCAGTAGGACATCTCGATGTGCATGTCCATCCTGCCTCGCCGGATCAGCGCCGGCGCAGCGAGGAGAGAGAGACAGAGAGGGGGTAGAAGATGGGGGAAGAGAGAGGCAGAAGATGAGGGCATTTTCATCCAATACATGCAAAATACGTTTCTCGGTGGCACCACTAAGATTTCAAACAGTGGTATGGTTACAAATGCGTAAATAGTAATGGTATATTTCAAAACCGCTAAATTTTTAATGGCGTGGATCTAATTAATTGTTAATTATAATGTAGTGTTATCATTATGTTTTGATCTCTTATAATGTTGATGCATTCAGAAGAAGAAGAAGATCGTCATCAACATGGGGAAACACAAATCGTCGTCGTCGTAGTACGTCATCGTCATCAACAACAAGATGAAGATCGGGGTAGGAGGAGATCGAGGATGATGCATGCGGATGGCGAGCATATACTCCATATCGAGATCGCACAGGAATTAAGCGGCCTCGTGCGCCGCCTATGCATCTCTTGGCGATCGATCGCCTCCTAGCTGCTAGCTTCTCCCGCGCGCGCTAGCTCTCTCCTGCTAACTCCCGCCACCTCGGCCATGCACGGTCGCTGCTTCTTCGTATACAAGTATAGTAGAAGAAAGGCTCCAGCTGCTTCACGCATGCAGTCGCCGTCCTCCTTAATTGTCCGCCATCCCATCACCATGCCGGCCGCCGCTGAATTAAAGAGAAATCAGCTTAGGGCTAGAGGATCGCAGTCGATCGGCCACTCTTCAGGAGAGCCATTGATGGGCCCTAAGCTAATTCCTGTCGTTTGATTAATCACATTCGCTCTCTTTTTAATTGATGATTGATTATAAATCACCAATAAATAAATAAAACTTAAAACAACTGGCCGCCAGTCGCCGCTTGTATTCGGTATTCCCCCCCTTTCATTGGTTGGTGGTCCTGCAGCTATACAGAGGGCCATGCGGTCGTCGCCCTCGGCGATGTCGGCGCGGAGGCGGCGGGCGCGGGCGGCGCAGGGGGAGGCGCTGAGATAGGCCTCGACGGCGAGGAAGGCCTCGCTGCGGGAGAAGGAGTCGGAGGCGTGGTCGTCGATGGTGACGGTGACGTAGGGGGAGAGGAGGGCGTGGAGGCGGGCGGCCATGGCGGCGAGGCAGCCCTGGAGCTGGAAGGGGATGTGCTCTTGAAGCATGGAGAAGAGGAAGAGAAGGCTCGCCACCGCCGACAAGCTGAACCCCGCCGCCCAACTACCGCCGGCTGCTGCACCCTCCATTGCCGCCGTCATCTCCATCGATCAATTTGTGTGTAGCTTGTTGTTTTTGTGTCCTTGTATATTCCTATATATACGTATGGGCCGAGATAGTACTGCATGCGTACTGCCAAACGTATTTGTGTCCAATATGTATAGAAAACCGGCCGGTTGCAAAGAAAAAACTTAGAGTTGTATTTTCCAGGTGTCAGATCGAGTCAGAATCAGCATACAATACAGGTGAGGGAGCAACTTGTTGTTGCCGTCGGCCTAGACGGTTGATAATCGTTGATACGTACTGTAATACTCCCTCCTTTCCTAAATGTTTGACGTCGTTGATTTTTTTAAACGTGTTTAATCATTCGTCTTATTCAAAAAAATTTGTGAAATATGTAAAACTATATGTATACATAAAAGTATATTTAACAAAGAATCACATGATAGGAAAAGAATTAATAATTACTTAAATTTTTTTAATAAGACGAACGGTCAAACATGTTTAAAAAAATCAATGGCGTCAAACATTTAAGGATGGAGGGAGTATATTGTAATTACGATGAATCAAGGAGTAACTTCTTTAGTCCTAACTGGTTTCAAATGAACCTCATTATTAAATATTATTATATATAGCGTTAATTGGATATATGCCATTAAAAATTTACCGGTTTTAAAATGTGCCACTAGTATTCATGTATTTGGAAATATGCCATTATAATTTCACACTCGTGGAGCGCCTTCACCAACCTCTCCAGGCAGGCGTCCACGTCTTTTGTCTTGGACCTCGGCATCAGGTTCTCCGCCACGTCCGCCGGCGACATGTCCGCCTCCTCCAAAAGCTGCCGTATCTCGCCGAACATGTCGTGCTGCTCCACGCCCAGGTAGTTCTTGGCCAGCACCTTGAACGACTCGAAGCAGCAGTAGGACATCTCGATGTGCATGTCCATCCTGCCTCGCCGGATCAGCGCCGGCGCAGCGAGGAGAGAGAGACAGAGAGGGGGTAGAAGATGGGGGAAGAGAGAGGCAGAAGATGAGGGCATTTTCATCCAATACATGCAAAATACGTTTCTCGGTGGCACCACTAAGATTTCAAACAGTGGTATGGTTACAAATGCGTAAATAGTAATGGTATATTTCAAAACCGCTAAATTTTTAATGGCGTGGATCTAATTAATCCTTAATTATAATGTAGTGTTATCATTATGTTTTGATCTCTTATAATGTTGATGCATTCAGAAGAAGAAGAAGATCGTCATCAACATGGGGAAACAGACATCGTCGTCGTCGTAGTACGTCATCGTCATCAACAACAAGATGAAGATCGGGGTAGGAGGAGATCGAGGATGATGCATGCGGATGGCGAGCATATACTCCATATCGAGATCGCACAGGAATTAAGCGGCCTCGTGCGCCGCCTATGCATCTCTTGGCGATCGATCGCCTCCTAGCTGCTAGCTTCTCCCGCGCGCGCTAGCTCTCTCCTGCTAACTCCCGCCACCTCGGCCATGCACGGTCGCTGCCTCTTCGTATACAAGTATAGTAGAAGAAAGGCTCCAGCTGCTTCACGCATGCAGTCGCCGTCCTCCTTAATTGTCCGCCATCCCATCACCATGCCGGCCGCCGCTGAATTAAAGAGAAATCAGCTTAATTAGGGCTAGAGGATCGCAGTCGATCGGCCACTCTTCAGGAGAGCCATTGATGGGCCCTAAGCTAATTCCTGTCGTTTGATTAATCACATTCGCTCTCTTTTTAATTGATGATTGATTATAAATCACCTTGTTATAAATAAATAAATAAAACTTAAAACAACTGGCCGCCGCTCGCCGCTTGTATTCCCCCCCTTCATTGGTTGGTGGTCCTGCAGCTATACAGAACATCGATCTACTCTCTTTCTTTTTTTAATCCCTCCATCCATTTCATATTGATAAGCCTACCTGTTGCATTTTAGATTTTTCTAAACCAAAACTAAAAGTTTAATTTCATAAAAAAGCATAGCAATATCGTCTTATACTGTTAAATTTGTTTCATTAAATACATCGTTATGTTACAACTACCTAAAGGTAAATTAATTATATTTACACGTATAAAAGGTATCGCACAAGATAAAGGGCGGTTGACGAAGCAGGCACAACTTAAGGATGGACAGATGACGCATGAGGAAAGCACTTGCGGTAGTTTTTATTGACGATCGATACGATGGTCTCTGCAGATAACGCTTGATGATTTACGACCAACTGCAAATTCGATCTCCGTCCATCGATATGTCACTCCTCACCAACGACCCAACCAAGCAGCGAAATTACTAAGAATATTCATCAACAACTTAACAGGCTATAATAAGCAGATTGTATAAGTTTGTCAAATATAATATTTATAGTTATGTGAAGAAGAGAGGAGAAAAAAGGATTATAGATTTGTAGTATACTACTCCCTCCGTATTTTAATCAACGTTTGATCATTTGTCTTATTCAAATTTTTTATGCAAATATAAAAATACTTATGTCATGCTTAAAGAACATTTGATGATAAATCAAGTCACAATAAAATAAATGATAATTATATAAATTTTTTGAATTAGATGAAAAATCAAACGTTTGTCAAAAAGTCAACGGCGTCATACATTAAAATACGGAGGGAGTATATATTAAGTTGTCTATAGATAATGTTTTAATACCAGCGCACTCTCTCTATATATACTGGCCATCACCTACAGGAGCTGCAGGCACTGGTTTCCAACACTTGCCCATCTCTTTTTATATTTATTTATACGCATCACGCGGTGGCGGAGGCGCCAAATGGCCATGGGCATGATGGAGAAGCTGGGGTCGGTGTCGACGTTGTGGTCGGCGTTGGTGAGCGTCCTCCTCTTCTGGCCCGTCGTCAACAACCACGTCCCCGCGGGGCTCCGGCAGTGGCTGAGCACCATGGTGGACAAGCTCACCTCCTACCTCAGCCCCTACCTCCACGTCACAATCTCCGAGTACGGCCACCAGCGCTTCCGCCGCAGCGACTTCTTCCTGGCGGTGGAGGCGTACCTGAGCCACGCCTGCGCCCGGCGAGCGCGCAAGCTGAGGGCGGACCTGGGCAAGGACGCCAGGACGGTGCAGATCACGGTGGACGACCACCAGGAGGTGACCGACTCCTTCCGCGGCGCCACCATCTGGTGGTACCCCTCCAAGAAGCCCCCCCGGAGCAACGTCATCAGCTTCTACCCCCGCGACGACGACGCCCGCTTCTACCGCCTCGTCTTCCACCGCCGCCACCGCGACCTCGTCCTCGACGCCTACCTCCCCCACGTCCTCGCCGAGGGCCGCGCCGTCACCGTCCGCAACCGCCAGCGCCGCCTCTTCACCAACAACGCCCCCGGAGCCTCCACCTCCTACTACAGCCGCAAGAGCGTCTGGAGCCACGTCCCCTTCGAGCACCCGGCCACCTTCGACACCCTCGCCATGGCGCCCGCCGACAAGGACGCCATCCTCGACGACCTCACCGCCTTCCGCGACAGCAAGGACTACTACGCCAAAGTCGGCAAGGCCTGGAAGCGCGGCTACCTCCTGCACGGCCCCCCCGGCACCGGCAAGTCCACCATGATCGCCGCCATGGCAAACTTCCTCGACTACGACGTCTACGACCTCGAGCTCACGGCCGTCAAGACCAACACCGACCTCCGCAAGCTCTACATCGAGACCACCGGCAAGTCCATCATCGTCATCGAGGACATCGACTGCTCCGTCGACCTCACCGCCAAGCGCAGCAGCGACAAGAAGAAGAAGAAATCCTCTGACGAAGACGACGACGACAAGCCCAAGCTCCCCACCGAGCAGGACAAGGACGAGGCATCCAAGGTCACGCTCTCCGGCCTGCTCAACTTCATCGACGGGCTGTGGTCGGCGTGCGGCGGCGAGAGGATCATCATCTTCACGACCAACCACAAGGAGAAGCTGGACCCGGCGCTGATCCGGCGAGGCAGGATGGACGTGCACATCGAGATGTCCTACTGCCGGTTCGAGGCGTTCAAGGTGCTGGCCAAGAACTACCTGGGCGTGGAGCAGCACGAGCTGTTCGGCGAGATACGGCGGCTGCTGGAGGAGATCGACATGTCGCCGGCGGACGTGGCGGAGAACCTGATGCCCAAGGCGTCCAAGGGGAAGAAGAGGGACCCCGACGCGTGCCTGGCAGGTCTGATCGAGGCGTTGAACAAGGCCAAGGTGGAGGCGGCGGAGGCGGCCAAGGCGAAAGAGGAAGAAGAGGCGGCGGCGGCCAAGGCGAAGGAGGAAGAAGAGGCGGCGAAAGAGAAAGAGAAGGATGACGAAGCTGCAGGGACGAAGGTGGATGAAACAGTCAACAACAAGTCCAATGGCACCATATAATTTATTAACAAGCTAGCTAGTAATTAATTAAGGTGACTAATACTACTCCACTAATGAAAGTTGTTTATTACTGATCCTACTGCACAAGTCTTGACTGATTGCGATTTTGTTTGTTTATATTATTTCAGCACGAGGAGTTGTTCGTCCTGGACGATCGACGGGACCATATATGTCAGGACAGAGCGAGGAGTGGTTTTCCGTCTTCTTCATGCATATGACATGGCACTTCACTAATATATAGTCTTCTCCTAGGTCTTAATTGTTTGAGTCCTTATATATTCTTGTCATAGTTTCTTTCTATTAATAAGGTTCCCCATCTTAATTTGTAATAATAATGGCTTAAGGCAGTATACACCTTCAAGTTTAAAATGCCGCTCTGATGTTTGTTTCTAAATCAACAACACAATTAAGTTACTTTTTTTTGTTAAAGCTGTGGAAAATTTTTCATTAGGTGTTGTTCGGTTAATCCCTCCCATACGGCCATAAGGGGATTGAGGATAATTTAAAGATGATTTATTTCATATCTATAGTGATATAGAATTATTCTCACTCAATCTCTCTTGGAAATTAAACGAACAATGCCTTAATGTCCTCCTTCGGCCCAATGAATCTGAAGGCACCACTTGAAATATTACAATATTGTCTATCCGACTCCGATCCGACATGGATGGTTAGGGACATCAGAATGCTCAGCTCTAAATTTGCCTCTCTTCCCCTTGGGAATTAAACAAATAAGACCTTAAAGTCTGTTTGGAGGAGCTTAAAATTCTGAAAAGCAGTTGGTTGGTAGCTAGTTTATGAGAATATGTAAAAGCTCGGTTTTTCAGCTTTTGGCTTCTAGTTTATTTTTTATATTCTACAACTACAACTTTACAAAATCTGGGTCAAAAGCTGAATTGTTTGGGGGAGCTTCTGATTCTAGGAGAAGCTGCAGCAGCTAGAAGCTCCCTCAAACAGGGTTAATATCCTCCATCGGCCCGATAAATCTGAAGACGACACTTGGAATATTACAGTTGTTTATTATCCGACTTTGATCCCACATGGATGGTCCGAGACGTCAGAATAATGCTCGGCTCTAAATTTGCGTTAATTCTACTATAGTGTTATATAAACTATAAATTTGGGTGTGAACAGTAGTTTCATCAGTAGTCCCACCACCGCCGTCGCCAGGTTTGGCCTCCCAGATCGCTTAGCTCTATATACACGGGCCTTGGCCCACATTACAGGGCCCATTTTGGACCTGCATACTTGTAGCTGGGCCTTTTCTCTCGCTGTGGCCTAGGCCTTTTCCTCCTGTACCGCATCCGGAAAGATGGGGCGCCTGACTAACGAGGGGCACAGCAGCTGGTATATACAGTTGTCAGCTAACGACTCCACTCTGTACCAATGTGGCTTTCATGTGCTTAGAACTGAACTATTCTCTCCTTTCTGAATCAGCATAAAAGGCAGAGCTCTCCAAGCCTATTCCCTTGAAAAAATTACCCCAGCCAGCTGGTTGCACGAACTGATTTCTTTGTGTTAAGTCAGCTCTGCTATAATTTTCTGACGAAGCAAATGCTGTTTGTTTTCTGTAGCTTCTTCCCTGTACATTGTTTTATTTTCCTTTTACTTCTACGCATACATACAAGTACTAGTAGTATATAACACCAGTGACCAGTCCAATGATGTCTTTTCAACAAGAAAAAAATGGCAGCAGAAAGTAGTGTGCCTCTGCTTTCTACCATTCTCTGACGAACAGGTACAGCTCAAATCCTGTTGCTTGTAAAAGATAGGTACGCATATGCTAGAAAAGAATCGGTTCATTTCTTTCTCTACAGAAAAGATTGCAACCTGGCGTACACAACCCGTTTATAAAACCTCCTCGTCCTGACGAAGAGCATGAAGGCGACAGCAGAGCCAACCACGCAGACACACGCCATGATGACGAACGACAAAGCGAAGCAATGGTTACCGGAGCAGGCACGAGCTCCCGGCGGCGACTCCATGTCGTAGATGTAACCCACCACCCTCACCGAGAGGATGTAAGATCCCACGGGGCTCGCCACCGCCACCACGTTGAAGATGGTGCCGAAATGGTTCAGCCCAAATATCTCCGACGTGATGCTCGGCATCAGTGCCCACTGACACCCATAGCAAAGACCGACGAGCACCGACCCGACGTAGAGCGACGCCGGGATGCCGGAGGCGATGATGGCGTGGCCCAAGCTCATGACCAGGAGCGTGACGCCGATGAAGAAAGGGCGACCGACTCCCCGCGAACGGAGGAAGTGGTCGGATATGTAGCCGGCACCAAACCTCCCTGAGAAGTTCCAGATGCTCCAGAGTGACACCAGTGTGCTCGTCTCCTTGGTCGAGTACCCGAGGGAGCCGCCGATCTGGCTGATGTTGTTCACCGTTGCAAGCCCTGATCCCATCCCACAGGACATTGCCAGGAACAGCAGCCAGAAGTTCAGCTTGCACATTGCCTGCACCAGATTCATGTTTTCTTTGCCTGTTGACAGTTCTTGACATCGCTCATCGCTACTGGAGCTGGCATTTGTACTAATTTGCTCTTGGAGTAGTCCGATTCTTTCAGCTTGATCCCTGGTTTCTTCTTCTTGCTTCCCTGATTCTGTCTTCTGGGCCTTCACAGCAATAGCCACTGGAGACAGGACCAACAGTAGGAGTATCACAAAGCAAACAGTCTGCACAGCTGAACTTATTATCTTCAATACTTGGTCACAGATTATGATGATCATTAGATAACCAGCAACAGTAATGGCGATGAGGGAGAAAGCATCCATGAACTTCTTGTTGTACCGTTGATAATCAGTACGGTGGACATCGACAAAATACATAAGCAGCAGGGTGATGGCTGTGGGCAATATTGCCAGCATCAGTATGAAAGTGCTGGGAGCAATGTGGATGGTGCGGTATACTTGGACCAGTATTGCTCCACTTAATCCCAGAAAGCCCTGTTTGAAAAGTACAGAAAAAAAAAATGAATTTAAGATCTCCCTACACTTGTGCAACAGAACAGAACATGGTGCTTATAGCATAAAATGAGTTTCAGGCCTAAATCATTTTCTGTATAGGGATTCAGGTTTAAAATATTATACACAAATAAATGAGACTTCAGATTTCCATGTTCTCAAGCAAATAAAAGGCAAGTTAGGCTAATAGAGCAATGCACGTGCAGAAGTTCACATAATTGTATTCTGCGATAAAATTAGATAAAACCTCAAGGCAATACCAAAAGATATATGATGCAAACAAGCTTTATTCAGACGTTTCCATTAATTAATATTTGGGAAATTAGTGACAGGAGGTAAATCAAGCTTACTAGCCACAGGAAGCATGTCAATGAATCATGAAATATTGAAAAGGATGAATCCAGCAAAAAGACAGGCATGGGATGATTGCAACTGATGGCTCAGCAGGGACCAGATGTCGTTCTTCTGAAATAGGAGTAGTTACCTACACGTTTGTAGCACTCTAACATCAGTCATGCTGTCTTTTTGGAAGCAATAATTTCTGAGCACAGTACACAAATTTCCTATATCCCACAAACTCCTTAATTTACAGAGTAAACTGGTAATCCTCACGTAAATGGAGTAAACCGTTAAAGCTTGCAATTACTCATTCATGGAGTTAATTTATCCTGGTGCAGACTCCAGAACCTGAAATTTTGGGGCCTAGTACACCACTGAGCCATGTGGAGGAAGTACTACTACTACTCCAAGTGCTTGGCTTAACCATAAAAGTGATTTGGGACACCACCACAACAATGAGTCAAGTTCCTTGAAATTTAGCCGCATGTTTTGCTAACCAACTGGTAATAAGGAAGGGAAATTATTTGGGATGAAAGTGTAAAGATTTTGTTTTTCTCTGAAGATGGTAGAGCTTATTATCCTGATGTACAATACTCTGGAATGTCATCTAGAAAGAACAAAGATTCAATTAACATAGTGGACAATACATGTTTTATTACAGTCTTTGATGTTTTCTTCTTTTTCTTTCCCTCCTTATATCTGGTGTGCTGTTCATCATGATAATAAAAACTGGAGCACTCCTTTTTCACTATAAGTTCCTGTGCTCTACCCATATTATATTCTATTTGCTCTGCTCTGCTCCCAAATTAAAGTCAACAACATCCAGGATCAGGACACATAAAAAAATGTGGTTGTTGCTTTGAGGCATCAGGGCAGCAACACATCCAGTACTATGTATGTAGTCGAAATTCATAAGGGACCCATCTTAAACAAGTGAGTGTTCGAGAAGAGGACAGAGTAATAGTTATCTCACAAGGAAGAGCCACAGTTGGGTTGGTTGTTGGTAGGCTGGTAGCAGCCTGTTCAATACTAATAATCTGTATGCTTTTGGCTTTTGCCTACTACTATTCATTTATTTTGATCCCTTTTATTATAAGCCTAATTAGAAAGAACCGAATTAATTAAAGAAATGATGAGAGAGGTTGTGTCTGGAGAGAGAGAGAGGATGGTTAGGGGAATGGATAAATGACCTTCATGATGCCGATGACGGTGCCTCGTCGATCGGGGAAATTCTCGACGGCGGTGACGCAATCGGGCGTGTTTGAGGAAGGTCTGCGCCTGCGCGGCGAGCAGCATGTAGAGGCAGAGGAGAGGGAGCGGCGCCGGGGCGACCCCCGTGACGGCGAGCCAGATGGGGAGGTAGCCGGCGGCGCAGAGGGCGGCGCCGGCGAGGAGGACGAGCCAGGGGCGGCGGCGTCCGGCGGGGGCCCATGCGGCGAGGAGGCCGGAGAGGATGCCGGCGTTGGCGCCGACGTCCTTGAAGAAGGCGACCTTGTCGAGGGCGGACTGGTCGTAGGACTGGGAGGCCTTGAGCGCCGGGGAGTAGACGGCGAAGCAGTAGGAGCTCCCGCTAAGCACTGGATGAGCGCGCTCGCCGCCAGCGCCGACCACCGGGAACGCGAGGCCATCGGCGGCGGGGCGGCCGGAGATGGAATTGGTTACGTGGCGTGGCGTGGGTGGCGTGGATGAGTAGGACACGTGACACGCACTCCACTCGCCTCGGCGTTTATTACTCCCTCACCGTCCGAATGTATCGTATCGTGGAGTATTATTAGTCTGAATAGTCCTGTCATATTTAAACATTAATTATAATATTAAATGTAGGTTAATAATAAAATTAATTGTATAAATGAGAGCTAATTCACGAGATAATTTTTTAGCCTAATTAATCTATAATTAGCACATGTTTCCTATAGTATCACATATGCTAATTATAAATTAATTAGGCTTAATAGATTCGTTTTACAATTAATCTAAGGTTATAAAATGGGCTTTGTCATTAGTCTATATTTAATATTCTAATTAGTATTCAAATATCCGATCTGACAGGAACTCCTTAATACAAACAGCCTAGATACATGGCCCGTTTGAATCCACTTAAAAGAGTGAAGAGTGATGAAATTTTTGGATTAAAGTAGCATGCTTTTCAAACTGCTAAAGGTGTATTTCGTGCGAAAATTTTCTATATGAATGTTGTTCTAAAATATCGGATTAATCTATTTTTCAAGTTTGTAATAATTAAAACTCAATTAATGACACGTTATTACTATCTCGTTTTGTGTAAAACACTTAATCTTAATCTTTATCTTCATGAGATTCAAACACCATCACAGTTTATATTTGCATCTCCATACAAAAGATGCAAAAACTGGCATGCAGAGATTGGATGAGTTCACGCGAATTGAAGCAGAACTGGTCAAACCCACCTCTCAACATGTACTACTAGCAGAATTCTGCATTTTGTAATAGATGACATCGTTATTTTTATCAATTTTTTTTCAAATACATAAGCTCACAAAAGTCACACGTAGGGCGTGTTTGGGAATGGAGGACGGAAACCCATCCCTTCAACACGCAAAACGGAGCGATCTTTTAACACGTGATTAATTAAATATTAGTTAATTTTTTAAAAAATGGATCAATATGATTTTTAAAGCAACTTTTGTATAGAAATTTTTTTAAAAAACGTATCGTTTAGTAGTTTGGAAAGCGTGTGCGTGAAAAATGAGAGATGTGGGTTGGGAAGAGGGAGTGCGAACTCAGCCTTAACGTTTTCATTAAAACAACTCACAACAAATTAAATTAGAATTACATATTTTTAGAAAAAAAATAAAACAAATAACCAACTATACTTCAAAAGATCAACTGTCGTTATTTATCCAAAAACGGACGCAGTAGTATGTACGAAGCTAAAGAGCGACGCGCGCGTCGACTTAAAGCCAAAAAAAACTATCGATCGAGACTTTAATCAATTGATTAGGTGGAACAATCATTATCGATCAAGATCGATATCAACGTGTACAATTAACGCCGATCACTTGAATAACCACCTAGCTATCTGCTTATATGAGTGTCAAATGAAATTGAAATTGACATAATTAATGAAGTGTTTACTTTTGATCACAATACACGATATACCCCTGGGAAGCTAGGAAGGAAGCTTTGGTGGTGTGGTGGTACATTACTCTACGTGTCACAGTTTGCCCACATTTTTTTTAGCGAACAATAAAATTAAATTATTGATGTGTTTAGATGTGATTGTATGCCGCCTTTAGTGCAGTGGTGATGGTGATTGCTAGCGGACACACTCGCAAGTACTCCCTCTAGTACAATGAATCTGGACAGAAGCTTGTCCAGATTCATTATACTAGAAAATGTCACATCTAATACTAGGTTGAGTTTTTTTTGGACGAATGGAGTACATGAGAAGACGAGGAACACATGTGCCACAACTAGTTGTTACTTCCTCCGTTTCACAATTTATAAGTCATTCTAGCATTTCCCATATTCATATTGATGTTAATGTGGGAAATGGTAGAATGACTTACATTGTGAAACGGATGGAGTATATATCCTTGTGTTTTTAGGGGGAAACTGTTTTGATTCTTAAGGAGACGTTCCTGTTGTTCGAAATAGTTATAAAAAGTATTTAAAAGTTTGACAGCATTCATATAGCAATTCACAAAAATCTTAGGTCGATACTATTTGTATGCTGTTCTTTTTTCTTCTCAGGCTGTGTTTAGTTGGATCCAAAGTTTGGATTTTGATTGAAATTGGAGATGATGTGACTGAAAAGTTGTGTGTGTATGACAGGTTGATGTGATGAAAAATGACCGAAGTTTGGATCCAAACTTTGGATCAATGTATATGTCAGGTTTGAATGATTTTTGGAGTGATAGATGTCATTGTCCTCCTGTCATTTTTTACAACTGTTTGTACTTTCATCTTTTAGTTGATTTATTGATGAATCAATTCACGAGCTCCTGATGTGCATACATTTTTCTGCTTATTTTAATTTTGTTTGTGTATCGATCTTAACATTTGGATGATTGTGAGCCGCGTGTTTCCTCGTGGCCAAAGCAGGACACACATCAGACAAAAACACACGCGCACACAAATTTCTAGATTTTCTTTACCTTTTCCCTGTTTCTGTTTTATCTTTGGATTTGCTGAGCTAGGATAACTAAAGTTAGATTAGAATCCACCTCTACTATCTTAATTGATACTAGTTACTACTATTATTTATCACCCGAAGAATCTAGGTCTTTTTTTTTCTCATATACTCCCTTCATCCCTAAATATTTAACGCCGTTAACTTTTTAAATATGTTTGACCGTTCATCTTATTTAAAAAATTTTGTGAAATATGTAAAACTATATGCATACATAAAAATATATTTAACAATGAATCAAATGATAGAAAAATAATTAATAATTACTTACATTTTGCGAAGTGAGCATAGCTCAACTGGCTAGGTTCCTTGTGGTGGAACCAGCCCACTCGGGTTCAAATCCTAGATTTGACACGGGTGCTCGCATTTACGGCTAATTATGTTTTCAGTGGTAGGTACGTCGACAGCGAGGCGCCTGTGGTGACTTCGTCAATCTCAAAATATGCCGGCCCAGTCTTCTGGAGGTGCTCATAAGGGTGAGTGTGCGCACGTTGTGAGCGCCTGCGTTTGTACTGTGTTTCTCAAAAAAAAATTGTTATTTATCCGGTTTTGAAAGTTAGGATGAGAAACAATCATTTAATTTGTAGGCCAGGGTGAAAAATGTACTTTGAACAAAGTTTAAGAGCAAAAGTTAATAAGCTTTATACAACCGAATATCTATCCTAGACATTTACTAAACCATCGATCTGTCTAACCTTTTCTAAAGTGGTTTGGATGGTGGTTTTGGGGACACTGATGCAGTACGTACAAAATTGCTTATATAGGTTGGGAGAAAATGAGATGTATATCAATAATAAATGAAAACGATATTTTTAGGAAACAGTACTTTGTAGTTATGTTATTTGTTAGCATGCATATATAATACTACTTCCTCCATCCAAAAGTATTAATTTATTTTCTAGTTTTTTTTTTCAAATGAGATGGTTATATTTGTAGTCTCCATACATCTAAAACTTAAATGCAGAAATCATCTTTTTGCGGTGTTAGATTAAATTGTTGCAGTGCTAGCTAGTCTCTATATGCATCTATTTTAATATTCGTTGGTTATATGCATGCGTACAATTTCATGGTCTTTGTAACATGCAACATGAGTTAAATAGTACGTCATTTGAGACTTT
>CM020181.1:22386217-22424864 GCA_009805545.1 Oryza longistaminata
TCTTTAAATATATTGTTTCTGCAGCTTTCATAATTATAATGTGTTAATAGTTTTTGTATCAGTTTAACTTCTACACAAATAACTTCTCACTAATAATGATAAAATATTGAAGATGGGCCATACACCATCTATGTCATTTATCAGAGATGTACAAGTTCAAGATTCATGCATGGTCCTTCATAATGTAATCCTGGATGTACATAGGTACATATACAAGCCAATTGTTTTCTAGAATCTTAAACAAATTTGGTCTAAAACAATATGCTTCGAAAAAATTTTCTGATTTTTATTATTTTCTCAGTTACACTGATTCAAGAATGGAGATATGGAGTATATGGCATGTACACATGGAAGTGTGATTTTATTTGCCAAGATATATACTTGAATATTACAAAGTTAGTTTGGAGGGTACGAGTTTTGATGTTCTTGGCTTAGCTTCCCTTTTCCTGTAGATGTTAATGAGAATTTTGAAGTAATGTCAATATTCCTTCATGTATACCAGTCTTTTTTGCAGCACCCTTTCTCTGCTTTTATCAATGGCACCTTCCAGGCAGCCACCTTTATGGCTTTATGCTTGGAGGTATATATGTTTTCTTACTGTCTTATCTGGGTGATATATGTGGCCTTCAGATCTCTTATCAACATTATTTAGGTTTAGTGTCAGATAGCATAAATGTTTATGGTACAAGTAGGTTTTTCCTCATTTCCTTCCCTACGCAACAAATCATATTTTATTTTGTTTAATCTGTTGTGCTCTATATTTGTACACAGAGTGAAAATACATATGCATTTGTATATCTTTGTGGACAATTTTATATTCACAATAGTGATGCATACATCATAAAAAAAAATTATCTGTCAACCTGACAACTTGGCATATGACCCCAAAATTTGGATCATGTAGTTCATTTTTTTTGAGACACAACGGTCTTTAGGGCTTAGTATAGACCGCCACAGGTCTTTTAGCCTCATATTTGGAGACTACATTATTTTACGAATCATATTATGTGCCACCCTCAGTTTGATATGTGTAGTCCATATAGGATGACAGTACTATGTGCCACCCAAATGACCCAAGCCTCCATATCTCTGGCTATACTGTGTGGTTCTCGCGTTGATCATAAAATTATGCACTTCAAACAATTTTAGATGGGACATGCCATATGTTCAATAGGGACGCACTGGGATATTATTTTTCTTCTATCAAGCGTTAATTATTCTGCTTTTGTTTTTCCCATCTCGACATGTTTTGGAATTTTCTTAATGACGCCATCCTTCCGAATTTATATTATTGCTTTGTAAATATGCTTACAGGAGTTTTCATTATCAACCAACTTCAAGATATGATTTCATTAATTTGTTTTCTGTTTTTTTATTATTGTTCTGTTTGCCCCTTCTTGGAAGACATAGATGTTTCAACACAGTTTATTTGACAAGTTGTTTTGTCCTACCTGTCATATATACTCATCACATGGCAATATATAGATGATATCCAAACATGCCCTTAGACATGATTATGTATGTGATACCTCAGTACTCAGTGGCGCTATGCAAAGGAGTACCAGTTATCTTACTAAACGGTGCAAGTACGTAATGTGATCTGGTGTTGTTTTTTATTGGGAGCTAAAGCACTAAATTTTCTTTGCGGTGCAGATTCTATATGTGAATATATTCAATTAGTTCATTGAATGAAGATGGTCTATGAGAAAATGTTGCAATTCTCTGATCACTTAATGATTGTCGTGTAACACTGCTACTTTTCTAATCTATACCCCCACATACGTAAGCACCATTGTCCTCTATGGTTGCTGCTTTTCTGTAAATGTGCATGATTGTAAAATAATTATATTGAGCAAATGGATTATATTCGCCTTTATCTTGTGATGTAGTAGTTTGTAATGTCTATGCATATTTGAGTATGTTCTGATATAATGATTTTTTTAGATAATGTTTGGATATAATGCTTAAAAATTACACTAATATCTTGTGCTATTTTTGATTATGATATCCCAGCTTCAAACATTAATTCCCACGCACGTGGCGTAGCGCGTGACTCTTGCTAGTAATAATGAAAGATTCAGAAGTTTCCAGGAGTCGCATTGAAAAAAGGTTTGCTCTCTTTCCTCTGAAGGAGGGGAGGATTGGGGCGTCTGATTCTCCCGCAAGCCACGGAAGGAAGGAAGGAGGAACAATAATCCCCAATCCCCACCCACCCCACCCGTGCGCCGCCGCTGCCGCGTCTCGGGAGGAAGGGAGGGACACGGGATCGCATCGCATCTTTCTTCTTCTTCGTTGTTGCTGCTCCTCCTCCTCTGCTCTCCATGTCTCCTTGGAACCTAGTACTACTAGCTAGGTACTACTCCTAGTAGAAAGGACGAGGAAGAGGCAGAAGAGGGTTGCCGAACGCCGCCGCCGTCCAGCTGGGTCTCCCGCCGTGCGATTGCTGGGTGGCGCGGCTGGCGTTGGAGCCGAGAGCGCGCCGCCGCCGGCTGGAACGACCAAAGAGGCCCCTTCGGTCGTTCCTCCGTCTCCGGTACCCGATTCGAGGTATGCCTTCTCCAAGCCCTATCCCAGCGGCCGCCGCCCGCGTGCTCCTCAATCCAAGGTCAAATTTTGGATTTTGCGCAGCAAAGGCCCTTCCTTCCTTTTCGCCACCGGATGATTATTTTAGCCTATCCTAATTAAGGACACCTTTTACCTCTTCTTCTGCTTCAATGCCAAACAAGGGTTTCTTTCTTTTGTTTTGGAATTATTATCCTGTAATGTGATGTAATAAATTCAATCCAATAAAGTTCTGTGTAGAATCTAGCCCCCAATTATAAATTTTGAAGGCTCTAATTCTGATAGGAAAGGACATGCTGTGGCTCATAAAACTCAACCCTAATTGCCTCCCTGTAAACAAAAAAATCTCGTTTCGTCTTGCAGTCTTGCAGACCTAAAGCTTCAACGAATTTTTGGATTGTTCACCAAGCTGCTTCTTTCATCTTAGTTGCCGCACATTAGTCTGTTTGGCTCCATCTGTAATCCTGTTTCTGCCTTTCTGTTTGACATGCTGCTTCTGCGCGCCTTAAAAGACATTTTTTTTTCCAAAAGAAGATAATGGCTTTTCGACGAACTGAACGTTCTGAGCTTATCATTTAACTTTATTATTACTACTTTGCAGTTGTAACTAGTGCCTATAAGGTTGATCGTTGGATTTTACTCACCAGTTATGTAGATTGGATCAATAAGCCTAGATAGGTGTAGTTGCCCAGAAGTTTACACTTAGAATCCCCTTTTGTTATACATATCTAGTATTCTGAATGAGTTCTTCTTCTTCTTCTTCGTACTGGTTAGTACAGCTAAACAAAATACTTTGTAAGCAGCATATATTTATTTGCTCTATTTTTGTTTCAGGTTTACCAGTGAGGGGCCATATGGAGTTCAGTGGAGGCTAGAAGTTCGCACTGACATTATCAAAAGTTCTAGCTTGATTTATTAACCAACTAACCAGTATGTCCCTTCCTCCTTATATCATTGACTGTGTTTTCTCACATTAATAGACTTGCTTGTACATGAACTTAGGTTACAAACTAAAGCATGAGCCATCATAGCCATCAATTCTTCCAGTTGACACCTGCACACCCATTTCTATTCGTATATATGTTACTAACATGCTTCATAATACACATCATTGTTGTTTTATCTTTAGAAATAATAGGAAAGAGTTATGGGTATATATATAAAATGAGCACAAGGCCACAAAGCAACATCAAATATATCTTTTATACTGTCTTCATCATCACAAGCAGAACCTCTCATGTATGATGTATTCATAACATAAAGGTTGTTCTAGCTGATAACATCGTGTGAACTTAATATTGCAGTTCATGTTGAGGGCAAAGCAACTCGGCACGCTAACCCAGTGTGCACGGTCCTTCTACGTTAATGGGTCAAGGTGTGGTAGCACTGATGGAGCTTCATGCACATGCCCTGAAGATGAAACTTCTGCTCCAAAAAGGCAGACGGCTAGTGGTATCGAGCAGAAGTTTCATTCAACTCGCAGACCCTCTGTAAAGGCTCAAACTCCATCCGTACAACATGTTGTTGGATCCATTGGTCGGGCCACTGGTTACCCTGCTCCAGCTGTTCATATTGTTCCTTCCAACTCATCTCAAGAGACAGAGCCAGCATCTGGCAACACTAGCAACCACCCTCGAACTCCTCAGGTGCTAGGAAATGATTATGTACAGCCTTCTAAGCAGACCACCAGAAGCATTTCTCATTCTGCAATTGCAGGAGCTGGTGTGTACACTGAGTTAGTAAACCTCAAGTCCACATCAAATAATGGGAGCTAATTCACGAGATAATTTTTTAGCCTAATTAATCTATAATTAGCACATGTTTGCTATAGTATCACATATGCTAATTAATCTAAGGTTATAAAATGGGCTTTGTCATTAGTCTATATTTAATACTTCTAATTAGTATTCAAATATCCGATCCGATAGGAGCTAAAATTTTAGTCCTTAATACAAACAGCCTAGATACATGGCCCCGTTTGAATCCACTTAAAAGAGTGAAGAGTGGATGAAATTTTGGATTGAAGTAGCACGCTTTTCAAACTGCTAAACGGTGTATTTCGTGCGAAAATTTTCTATATGAAAGTTGTTCTAAAATATCAGATTAATCCATTTTTCAAGTTTGTAATAATTAAAACTCAATTAATCACACGTTATTACTATCTCATTTTACGTGAAACACCTAATCTTAATCTTTATCTTCACGAGATTCAAACACCATCATAGTTTATATTTGCATCTCCATACAAAAGATGCAAAAACTGGCATGCAGAGATTGGATGAGTTCACGCGAATTGAAGCAGAACTGGTCAAACCCACCTCTCAACATGTACTACTAGCAGAATTCTGCATTTTGTAATAGATGACATCGTTATTTTTATTTTATTTTTTTCAAATACATAAGCTCACAAAAGTCACACGTAGGGCGTGTTTGGGAATGGAGGACGGAAACCTATCCCTTCTACACGCAAAACAGAGCGATCTTTTAACACGTGATTAATTAAGTATTAGTTATTTTTTAAAAAAATGGATCAATATAATTTTTAAAGCAACTTTTGTATAGAAATTTTTTTAAAAAACGCATCGTTCAGTAGTTTGGAAAGCATGTGCGTGAAAAATGAGAGATGTGGGTTGGGAAGAGGGAGTGCGAACTCAGCCTTAACGTTTTCATTAAAACAACTCACAACAAATTAAATTAGAATTACATATTTTTAGAAAAAAAATAAAACAAATAACCAACTATACTTCAAAAGATCAACTGTCGTTATTTATCCAAAAACGGACGCAGTAGTATGTACGAAGCTAAATAGCGACGCGCGCGTCGACTTAAAGCCAAAAAAACTATCGATCGAGACTTTAATCAATTGATTAGGTGGAACAATCATTATCGATCAAGATCGATATCAACGTGTACAATTAACGCCGATCACTTGAATAACCAATATCAAGTCACACAACCAGCATAGTCTTCCTGAGGCAAAGATGCCTTATAATCCTTCCGTGCAAAATAATCTTGGGAAGGGTGTATCAAGATCTGGCTATGCAAAATCAAACCAGAGTTTTTCAGGACCTCCTGCTATGGTTGCTAATTCACCATCGCAAATAAAGAATCAAAGACATCCTGGTCAGCGCCACACAAATAATTCTAACAATTTCAGTACAGATGCTAGGTGGGATGAAGTTCAAACCCAAAACTTGTCAGCTCCGGCTATGTATACTGGTTCTGGTCACAAATCTCAGGCCCTTGCGGGAACAATAAAGAGTCATGGTGGAGGACCTCAGTCTAACTTAAGATCATTGAAGTCATTGCGCTCAGTTGAACAGTACTACCATACACTGCAGCAAATGAAATGGGGTCCTATGACGGAACACGTTCTGGATAATCTCCATTGCAAGATAGATGCATTCCAGGCAAACCAAGTACTCAAGCTGCTTCATGACCACACCATTGCACTTGGTTTCTTCCAGTGGTTAAAGCGGCAACCAGGTTTCAAGCATGATGGTCATAGCTACACAACCATGATAGGCATCCTTGGACAAGCCAGGCAATTTGGTACGATGAGGAAACTTCTTGATGAGATGAACAGTGTTCACTGCAAACCAACTGTTGTAACATACAACAGAATAATACATGCATATGGTCGTGCAAATTATCTAAGAGAGGCTGTTAAAGTATTCGAGGAGATGCAGAAAGCCGGTTATGAGCCAGATCGGGTTACATATTGTACATTGATTGATATCCATGCTAAAGGTGGATACCTGGAAGTTGCAATGGATTTATATACCAGGATGCAAGAAGTAGGGCTGTCACCAGATACTTTCACGTACAGTGCCATGGTTAATTGCCTTGGAAAAGGTGGTCACTTGGCAGCTGCTTATAAGCTTTTCTGTGAGATGGTTGAAAATGGCTGCACACCTAACCTAGTTACATACAACATAATGATTGCTCTTCAGGCCAAAGCAAGAAATTATGAAAATGTTGTGAAGCTGTACAAGGACATGCAGGTTGCCGGGTTTCGTCCTGACAAAATAACATACAGTATTGTCATGGAAGTTCTTGGTCATTGTGGTCATCTGGATGAGGCTGAGGCTGTGTTCATTGAGATGAGGCATGACTGGGCTCCTGATGAGCCTGTATATGGTCTTTTGGTGGACCTCTGGGGCAAAGCTGGCAATGTTGACAAGGCACTAGGATGGTATCATGCAATGCTTCAGGATGGTTTGCAGCCCAATGTGCCGACCTGCAATTCCCTACTGAGTGCTTTTCTTAAGATAAACAGGTTCCAAGATGCCTACAACGTGCTCCAAAACATGCTTGCTCAGGGGCTCGTTCCATCTTTGCAGACCTACACCTTGCTGCTCAGTTGTTGTACTGAGGCTCAAGCACAGATGGGTTTATGCTGCCAGCTCATGGCGATCACTGGACACCCTGCCCACATGTTCTTGTTATATTTGCCCGATGCAGAACCTGGCGGCCAGAATGTGAGGGATCACACCAGATATTTCTTGGACATGATGCACAGTGAGGACAGAGAGAGTAAAAGGGGTTTAATGGATGCTGTCATAGATTTCCTACACAAGTCCGGCCTCAAGGAGGAGGCTGGCTTCATATGGGAGGTTGCTGCCCAGAGGAATGTGTACCCGGATTCTGTGAGGGAGAAGGACCCATCATATTGGCTCATCAACTTACACCTGATGTCGGAGGGCACTGCAGTGACTGCGCTGTCAAGGACACTGGCTTGGTTCCACAGGCAGATTCTGACAATGGGCAAATGCCCTGAAAGAATTGACATTGTCACTGGCTGGGGCAGGAGGAGCAGGGTAACCGGGTCTTCCTTGGTTAGACAGTCAGTTCAGAAGCTGCTACATCTCTTCGAATTCCCGTTCGTCACCACGCGAGGCAATACTGGATGCTTCGTTGGATGTGGGGAGCCACTGAATAGGTGGCTGCACAATCCTTATGTTGAGCGCATGCATCTGCTCTAGAGACTCTAGTGACTAGTGAGGTTATTCCAGTCAGAAATAAGGGACTCATCTAAACAGGGTGCAGTTTTGGGGGAAGAATGATGATCTGGTGCATCTGTCTAGATTGGTCTGTAGTCTAAGTTGTAGTTCTCTTTGATTCCTTATGCTTTGAAACCTCTTATTTGTGATAACATTTAGAGATGGCATTGGTGCATTTTAAGTGAGATTATCCTGTCTTAATTGATAGCCAATTAGAATCATTTCGTGTTCCAGCACGTCCATTGCTGTTCCAACCTTTTCTGGGAGCTTGAATGACTCGTTAGCTGCTACTGCCAACAGATAACCTTGAGTGTAACTTTATATCTGATTTTATGTTGGAGAAATGGCAACTAGATTTGCTCACAGCTGTGCAGAGTACACAATCCACTACTTCTGAACTTGTTTGCTAACTAATAACAAGAGATTGTTTCACGGGTACATCTCTACAATCGATCATTGACCTCTATGTACATCTACAATGTCATTTGTCAATGTTAGTCTTCAGTAGTAAGAACAGGCAGGAGTCCTTTTTGCAGTGTGATACTTCATGATCCGTCCAGTTGCAAATATGGCTGTTGCTGCCTCATGTTGCTTGATGCCAATGTTCCTATGCTTGTCCCAGCTATATACCCACCGGTCCATGCATTCTGTGGAGAATGTAGAATAGATTATAGTTACAAACCATGTTTTCTACTTGAAAATAAGTGAAACATTTTTAATCAAAATAATATTCTATTATTTCAAGTGCTATACTTGATCGATGAGATTGAAATTTGCTTTGTCGTATGTAAAGATCTCCAAGTCTCTAATGAACAGTTCGATCTTTTAAAATAGGTGAAATTCTTTAAGGGAACTTGTAATGCGTACCTGAAAATTGAATCCGCCAGTGACCCCATCAACATTAAGTACCTGCACCACGGTCATGCTAAGGTCAACTGTTCTCTTGCTGATCCAGAGTGTTGCAAGTTCAGGAACAAATGTATACCTCTCCTGCAAAAAACAGGTTGGGCTGTTTCTTGCTTTCCATAGTGCTCAGCGATATCTTTAGAACAGGGCAGCAAATTAGACATATATATGCAAGTTGATTCAGTTTTGATGAAAACTGCAACCAATTAAGACTAATAACCTCTGAAAGTGGAACACCTCCGGCGGTGACAAATTCATCTTTGAATTGACCCTACAAATGATGATGAGATAACAGTCTGTGAGTTTGGACAGACAAAAAATATTCTTACCTAAATGATTGCGCTCATTATGTTTTCAATTGGTATATTAAGATATCACATACCTTAGCGACAACCTCAAACATCCATTGCTTTAACCTAAGGGCTACTGTGTTTAGATTATTATTTGGTATGGACGCCCAGTGCATATCACCATCTAAACTCTGCGCGAGAAGATTTTAGTGATGGAACCATCAATTAAAATAGAGGAATGAGTAAAGAGCACCGCAGTAATATTATGACCTCCTGTTCTAGCAAGAATTTCCAAAATCTCTTCACCAGAGCGAACTCCATGGGAAAAGAGTTGTTTATTTTGTGCTTCTGCAAGGACTAAAACTTGTTAATTCAACTTCATCATTGCAATTTTTTTATTCAGCAATTAGAACATTCACAGGAACACAAGGAATATTTCTGCAACAGATTACAGAATCCATCTAAAGTCTTGATTAAAACACCCCAATATGTCAAATAGAACAGAGATTTGTACACGTGTCTATTTTTTAGTACACACGTTCTGAATTATTAAAGCAAGGACAATCAAGTGTAATGTTAGTCATCAGAAATTCAGATCCTTAGATGAATGCGTGAAGGAAATTAAAAAAAAAAAGAACATGTAAAGGGAATAGCACAAGAGTGAGAAATGAACCGCATGGTGATCTTTGTGCAGGAAAAGGATGCGCTTCACGTCCTCAATATGAATGTCGGGTATGAAGTCAACGGTGAGCTTTGCTGTGTTGGAAGAAATGTATGGGTATCAGTGAAGTGGATAATATAGACATTTACTTCTGTCTTACATATAATTGTAAAATATTATCATAGTGGAAAATTTCAGATACTTGATGAAACATAAAAATTCTCAATGCAGCTGCCAAAGAGTCAAACAGTAAAGCTAATTGGCTCAGAAGGTGGAGAGACCATTCTTTAGCTGTTTACTGTTTGTTAGAACAATACATCGAAGAATCATATGATCCAAGAGAACAAACAGCAAGAGAGGTGTTTCAAATGAAGGTAAGTTTGTCCAAATCCACTGACAGCATAAAGATTCCAAATATGAGATACCAGTACTGTCTCATTTGTTATGAAACTTGCAACCATGCGTAACTCATTGAATAATAACTCAACGACTTTAGCATTCTACATAGAAGTGACCTGATAAGGATGCCCAGCAAAACAGCAATCTGATAAGAAAAAGGCTCTGTTGTGGATCTACTGAATGCAACTTGTGCAAGTACGGAAACAGACAGACATGGCAAGTAAAATTGTGTTGCCATTTACCAGTAGGCTGCGAATGAAGTGCAATTCCTGCATAGTTCCATTGCATCTTACCTTGGTAGTTGTACTGATGCAGTTCACGTGCTCCCCATGCGGACAAACGAAGAACAACAGGCCCACTAAGCCCCCAGTGTGTAACTAACATAGGCCCAATCTGTAAAGACCAAGCAGTTAATGTAAGCAAACATCTATGAAACAATTGAATGTTGACATGTTCACCTGGGTTAATTCAGGAGCACTTTTCTTAATGCCGTCTAGCTTCAGTTTTGCTTTGATTCTTGGGAATGTGACCTACATGGCAGGAGATAATAGGGTGAATAGCTCTTGTCCAATTGACTTGAAAAAAAAATCTACAATATCAGTTTTCCACCTTTTAGGAGCAAACTCAAGCATTTTAAGTTTCATAGTAATGTTTACTGCAATCTAGTGAAAAGCACAGACAGAAACATGAAAAATCCATTGAGGCAGCAAGCTAACGTGAATTCTGAAAGGGTTTCCATGCTTCCACTTGATTTGTGATTTCCACTAGATATCAGACAGAAAACAGGATACATATGCACATGAGATGCTTAAACTCGGATGGAACCTAGACCAGACCATGGAAGCACACAAAAACATGTTAACTCCAGACTCTTCATATGCAATACATGATTGTTTTATTGTCAAAAGCATAACAGTGATGAAAACAAGATTTACAAGTAAGTCTTGGTTGCTACTTCATAACATAAGAGCCACAAAGGTATTCATGGATAAATACCCCAGAGAGGTCAGCCAATCGCTTGTCTGTAATTTTAAATGTGAAAAGGCTGGGCACTGGAGCAATAATAGAGTGACCAAATTGTGCAGCAATTGAATAACCCTGCAGGTAAGAAAAATGTAAAGGAGGAGAACTTTATACATCAATAACAAGAAGGGAGGTGCCAAACATCTTTTCTCAAACCTGCTGGCTGCTCCCTGTAGCAACTAAGACATATTTAGCGTTTACATGATCCACAAAATCAACAGTACGCTTCTCAACCTTCACAACAAATTTCCCATTTTCAGTGACAGATGCACCAGTCACAGCTTTACCAGCCTGCAGGGAAACTTCCATTCGATTGTTGTTTAAATTTCAGATGACAAATGAATAAACAACAGAGTCAATTAGGACAAGATACCTCCAAGTCGCCTTGCTTCATTCAGTAGGCAATCTACTATCGACGCAGAATTGTCAGTGACAGGGAAAACTCTACCATCATCTTCTGTCTGATATGAAATCGAACCAATAGAAACAGCCGCGGCATCAACAACTTGACCGGGTGGGTTCAGACTAATAGATGATCAATGGATGTAAAAGATTTATGTAATAATCTTGGTGTCATGACTATGATACCTTAAGCTCGACACCATGATCTGAGAACCAACGCATAGTATCCTGAGGGCCATGATTTTTGAAGAACGATCCTCTGAGTTCTTTGTGTCCCCTAGGATAATTTCTTGCCATCCCCTGAACAAGAATTCAACTGTCAGTCTGTTACCAGTGAAAGTGAACAAAAGAGAGGATAGGATAGATACATTTTTATTTTTTAATATTTACAGAAATATTATACCATCTAAAATATTTACAAAAATGTCCCCTGCCGCCCAAGTGGAGGGCGGCAAGGTGTGCGCATTTTGCACTGAGGTCCCTTGCCGCCCTCTGTAAGGGCTGCAAGGGGGTAAATGTAATTTTCACCGGCCAAAAATGTATTTTTTTAGTGTTTTTTTTCACCTTGTCTGTCCCTCACGTCACCCAGCCGCCCTCCCCAAGGGCGGCAGGGTCTACTTTTGTAAATATTTTCGCCGGTATAATATTTCTGTAAATATTAAAAAATAAAAATGTAAATATGAAAAAAATTCTCTTTTAAGTTGGGATCACCGTTTCTGAATGTGCTGTAATCTACAGTATTGATTCTTCCTACACTTCTACATATACCAAAGTGATGTACCACTAGTGTGACATTATCCCTATGACGGACATTTGTTATTCAAGAAAAAGGAAAAATGTCATGACATTTGATTATTTTTGCTACTACAAAACAAAATTCCGTGGACCGAACACTTGACTTCTCTATTTACCAGACGAGACGAGACAAACCAATTATCCGTGCACAGTACGGCAGCTGGAGAATACATAGTACATACACAATCTAGTACTACATACATTTGGAAGACTGGCACAGCTCAAGCATCATCGAGATCCTGCATGCAACGCAGCAAGCAGCTTAGAAAATAGAAGCTCTCATCTCATCTCATCTCATGTGATGTGCCCACAGTTTTTGCAAACTTGACAGGCAACATGGCAGACAACAATATCAGCCAGCCAGAGCCTCACTACAGATCTGGCTGGAACCCAACAACTAACAGATCCGTTTCCAGTCCAGGACCAGAGTCACCGCTATTCATTCATTCATTCGTTGCCTCTTGGTCGGATACATTGAAGCCCACATGTTACATACTGCCAGCTGCCCCCACACAAACAGTTGCCAAATTCATCTATAATATGTCCATACAATTGACAGATTGATTATGAAAACATGCTTCTCAGTAACCGAGCAAAAAAACACTGGCATTGCCATTGTGCTTCACCTCAAACACTTACATATATTCAGGTGACCAAAAATTATATAACACTACCATGTAGTAGAAAGTTGGAGCAGGAGGGACAAAGATTACAGCAATTCGGTTCAAGTACACGTAGGTGATTGCAGCATTGCAGTCAAGTTAAAGCGAAACAGGAAAATCTGGAAAAAAAAAATAGTCTTCTTTTTTCTTTCTTTATGGACAGGCTGGATCACACGGTGTAAGACTGCTGGATGGTCTCAATGTCGAGGCCCTTGAGCTTCACAACCGATTCTACATGCCCCTTGAGCGTATGGAGCTCCCTAAGCCTGTAACAAATCATCCCAAAGTTAGCTTCACATCGTTATCAACCAACTTATATGTTCAATGTAACTGTTGCCTGCCTATTGGCGCCAAAAAAGATACTACTTTTCATATTCAAAAATGGATTCATGAGTAACAATGCACTGATGGAGAAAGGGACAGGTGGAACAATACTAAAGGATCCAAGAAATCGTATACGCAAGAAAGCATGATGTTTTGCAGGTGTAGTGTGGTCCTCCTACCTGGCAATCTCCGCCCTCCTCTTCGCCTCTTCAGCCATCTGATTGAGCTCATTGTAGCCAGCCTTCTCTGAGAACATCTTGGCATCAGGCGGCTGCAGTCCATGGAGGGTCCTCTGAGCATGTGCCCACTTGAGCTCCCTCTCCTCCTTACCAAAGTCCTTCTTCCTTGTGAAAGCGATCTGCAGGTAGACAAATATTAGTGAGAATCAGAAACTTAATAGGTGTGAGGGGCCAAGACAGTTGTGTAGCATGCATTATTAATTACCCTTTGCTCAATGACAAGATCCCATGCTTTCCCACTCAAAGCATATCGGATGAGGAACTTGATAATGTCGAGTGGGAAGTAGAAGATTAGATTGTAGAGCCACACAATACCAGCCCAACCCCACCCAATGCCTTTGATCGAGGTGAACGCCCAGTCAGCATACACAGCAATCAGTGTAGCAATCTGTATTTGTTTAAACCAAAAGTTTACGTCAATGCGGCTTTAACTCCTGAAGCAAAATATAAGAGGGAGAGAGTGAGAGAGTAGGAGCAGACCAGCTGCGCAACCAAGAAAGCAAAGACCAGCAGAAATCCAGGGCGCTCAACAAATGACCAGCTGCGGGACCTTGTGACAAAGATGAGAGCTTGGCTGATGGTGCTAACTTGGAGGTAAACAGCAGAGGCAAGTTTTTGGAAATCATCTTGAGCTGTCTTCTCAAGGCTTTCAACATGAAATATTCTCTGAAATTTTATAAACAATAAGCTTCAGCGAGTAAAGCAAATAAGGTCCTAAAAGTAGTTCACTAACAATTTAACCATCGTTAGTAGCCAAGAATACTTGCATAGCTGGCTTAAAAATCATCACAAACAAATGTCTCAAGTCTCAACACAGTGCTCCTTACCGGGAAAAAGTCTGTCTTATATGCAGCCCAGAAGAAGATTACTGTCATCATTGCCAAGTATCCACCGAGGACAACTCCAGTTGTAAAAATCTCAGCCAGCTTCCAGCTGTCAGGTAGTGGAGATGGTTTTACCCGATCCTTTGATATAGTCATGATGGTACCTATCGATCACAGTACATAGTTGAATATCTTTGTATGCTCATAATTTCTACTGTCAAAAAGCAAGTGTGAACATGTGCAGTGGTTGTGTGCCGGTGTGTGTGTGTGTGAGAGAGAGAGAGAGAGAGATTTACCATCATTTAGAATTGCTATGATTAGGACCATAAAAGGGGGGAAATCGAATTTCCAGATGAGCGCAAGTAGCATAAATCCAAGCTGTTGAAATTAACAAAGTGAATTAATCCCTCAGAAGTAACACAAATAGAGAACACTGGCACAATTCAGTGTTCAAGATGGATATATATCATAGCGGACAGTTATGGATTGAAATCTCGTAGTATTTGTAACTTGATCTGAATAACATAAAAAAATAATCCCTAGCAGTCGCATCAAGGATAATTGTTCAAATAAATAAATAAATACAGAGACTTGATGCAGCTTGATACCAACACATTAAATCACATAATTAAAAAATACATGGATATAAAAGTTTTCATTCAGAAGTAAAAGCAAGATAAACATACCACAATACGAATGGTGATTGAGACAGCATAGATCTGCCAACATGAAAATGCATTAGAAAGATAAATTAGGGGAATAAACATATAAAAGAGTACTTGAACACTATTCCGCTTTAACATACAGTGTAGTTCTTCATACGCTGGAAAATTGCACGACTTGTAAGCACAGCACTGATGATCACACTAAGACCAGGTTCTGTGAGCACAATATCTGAAGCACTCCTGGCTGCATCAGTTGCATCAGCAACAGCAATACCAATGTCAGCTTTCTTTAGGGCTGGAGCATCATTGACACCATCACCAGTCATTCCACATATGTGCTTTCTTGCTTGCAGACGTTTCACAATCTCATACTTGTGCTCTGGACAAAAGCCATTCACTCAGTTAACTTAGAATTAAACAATTCATCTTTCCCAACTCTCAATCTTTGCAGTGTAATAACTCCTTATCACCGTACCTGGGAATACACCAGCAAAGCCATCAGCTTTCTCAATGAGATCATCAACTGGTAAAGCGGCAATGGACTCATCCTTGTTCTGTCCCAGCAAAGCGGATGAAGGGTACATGTTTGTACCCATTCCCAGGCGACGCCCTGTTTCTTTTCCAATTGCCAGCTGATCACCTGAACATTAGAAGACCAATTAATAAACTAGGACAAAAGAACGCAAAGAGCAGTCTTTTGAATGTAATGAAAACGGCTACCTCCAGGAAATATACTATTTTTAATCTGAGTTATGTTCTATTTATCAATAGGACTGCATCAAAACCATGTTCACTGTAAAAATAAAGTGACTAAACAGAGAAACGGATAATTTGGATCATCCCATGGAAAGCACAGAACTAGGGTTGAAAAATCTGGCCAGCTAACAGCAGAACAGAATTTCCTGGTGAGGTCTGGGTCCTCACGACCATGTTCTTACACTGTACTATTTGGTTCTTATGTGAATCCTATTTTCCTTTTCTTTTTTTGTTTAAAGTTGATTGTATAAATCGAGTCTCCAGAATTCTGTATTCCTGCATAAGCCTGAAAAAAAACTGACAATACAGAATATTTGAGCATGTACCTGTGATCATCTTGACATTGACACCAAGATTAAGTGCCCGCCGAATTGTTTCAGCACTGTCATGCCTTGGAGGATCAAAAAGTGGCATGAGACCAACAAAATGCCATGGGCCACCAGGGCTTTCTTTCGTCCCCTCTGGTACTTCCTACATTCAACAACAGAGTAACACACCACTAAGATAACATACGCAGAAAACAGTGAAAGAGGAAAGTCATGGTTTGCATGGACAAGACTTGGTAGTTACTAAAATCTACAATTACTTTAAACCTGTTCATGAAATGATACCATCGCTGCTGCACAGTGAAAATCAGGTTATGATAGATGGTGTACTGTAACCCTTCTCACCTGGTATGCTACAGCAAGCGATCTAAGTCCACGTTCTGCAAATTTGTCAATCACAGCATGGACCCTCCGCTCTATCTCCGGTTTATTATGAGCAAGGTGGAGAATCTGCAGTCAATTATTTGAGTTTACATCATAACATTCTATGCCACAAAATTCAAGTCTGATTATAATGCTCTCAGTCTCTCATAAAGCAGCTAAGATATGAATAGCTGAAAAGAAAAAGCAGTTCATTCTCCCCATACCTGCTCAGGTGCACCCTTACTAACACGATACATTTTGCCATCACCATCAATGTATGTCAATGCTGTTCTTTTGTCAGTAGGATTGAATGGCAGGAAATGAACTTCTTGAATACCAGCACGGGCCTGCGTTAAAATGTAGGCAAATAGTCATTTCACAACATAACCAAGGTGATATCAGCCACCATTTCAAAAACCTTCGACAAAGCAATATACCTCTTTTGGATCAGCTAGCATCCCAACTATTGCAGTATCAATAGCATCCTGGTTTTCTGTTCGTGATGCTCTAGCAGCCATGAGAATCACTTGGTCCTGAGTGATTCCTCTCTCAAAAACCTGGATTAACAAATTTGATGCTTTTTAACCTAGAGATGAAAGTGTTAATAGAATAGAGATTTGTTTTTTCTCACATCAATGAGGTTCTTGTCCACGGTGAGCTTATTCAAGGTCAAAGTTCCTGTTTTATCACTGCAAAGAACATCCATGCCCGCCATCTCCTCAATTGCAGTCATTCTCTTTGTGATCGCTCCCTGAATATTTTAAGTGGTTAGCACATTATACAAACCAAAACTGAAAAGTGGCATACATAAAGCAACAGATGCAAACCTGTTGAGACAAGCGGTGTGACCCAATTGCCATAGTCACAGATAAGACTGTTGGCATGGCTATGGGAATGCCTCCAATGAGAAGGACAAGGAGGTTGTCAATCCCGGGGCGGTATGCCCTGTGCTGGATAGGGTACATTACAATGATCTCAACAAACATCCCCACAGCAATTGAGCAAATGCAGAAATTCCCAATAGCCGTCAGGACCTGCGATAATCAGATAATAATGAGGGAATTACCATGATAGTTTGATGTATACATGTGAGGTGAGCATTTCAATCTAACCTTCTGGAAATGACCAACTTGGTTAGTTGAGTCAACAAGGTGTGCTGCTTTTCCGAAGAAAGTGTGAACACCAGTAGCAATCACTATGGCTTCGATCTCACCTTGCTTGACAGTCGAACCAGAATAGACACCATCACCAGGACCTTTGGTGACAGGCAATGATTCTCCAGTCAGGGCAGACTACAACATGAGTGATAGTGAGGAGAAGCCTTGAAGGATCATCAAAAGGTGAAGGTGACTTTAAGTCAAGAGCAACGGGAAGAACCTGATCGATCTTCAAAGGATCTCCCTCAAGGAGACGCGCATCTGCAGGTATAATGTCTCCAAGTTTAATACTTACGATATCCCCTGGTACAAGGATGGCCGCCTCTTCCTCAGTCCATCGGCCATCACGAAGCACCTGAAGAACACAAAATACATCTCATGGATTCAGAATTGTGAATGGGCTTTACAGGCACATGAAACCTGCCTTGAGAACATAGTGAAACAGCGTAAAAGGTAAAACCTTGGCCTTTGGTGCAAGACGGGCCATGAGTGCAGCAGCAGCATTGCCAGCATTGTTTTCCTCAATGAAACTGATTGTCGAGTTGATAACAAGAAGAGTTATGATACCAACAAAGTCCTGCCAATCCGGTGGCTTCCCCTGATGATACAACACAAGACAACAAATGTGTTATGTAATCAACTCCTGAATTCTAACCAACAAGCTAGGCAAAATCGGAATTGGCTCAGATATCTAACTGCCTTACCCCTCCATTCGCGAGTGCAATGGCCATGATAGCTGCAGCTTCCATGACCCATGAGAGTGGATTCCACATGAACCCCAAAAACTTGAGGAACTTGCTCTCCTGCCAGTGCCACCATCAAAGTCCCAACTCTTAAGCATTTTCAGACATCTCAGATGCATTTTTTTCTGAAACAGTAGATAAGGAACAAAGCAAAACCTCCTTCTCCTCAAGCTTGTTGGGGCCAAAGATTTCGAGGCGCTGCTGCGCCTGCTGAGTTGTGAGACCCTCGCGGCTGCATCTCAGGTTCTCAAACACTTCCTCGAGGGGAATGTTCTCCTGCAGGAAAAAAACAAACAAACAAGAATTCACCAATCCAACTCCATCGACGAAAACGGAAACACAAGAGCATCAGCCCGCCCACCGAATTGTCAGCCGTCACCTATTAATGCATGCAGCCATTGCCACTACAACTACTATTTCGAGAATCTAGCACGGCTGAGCCAGAAGCAAACAAGGCTGGAGATGGCAATGTCGCCACCATGGAATTATTTGGCAGAACGAACCGCAGAAACCCAGATTTACAAGAGCAAATAAACGAATTCTCACAGAACGAAAAAGGGAAAGAAAGAACGGCAGCTATGCAGACTGCTATAGAAACGCTAGCTAGTCACAAGAAACGCCAAGAAAACAGGAAACTCGTGAGTGACTGCAACCCAAGAAACCAGGAGCACATGCCCGAATTCCGCGGAACAGGAAGGAGCACCAATCTGGTATAAGAGCAAAAGAACGGAAAAGAGAGCACAAAGACGCAAGATTTTGGCGCCGCCGGAGTAGAGAGTGAGTTCCTTACCAAGTCGACGGCCTCCTTGAGGACGGCGTCGAGGTTGCCCTCCTTCTCAGCCATGGAGGCACCTCGCAGATGGATCTCCCACCACTGCCTTCTCACCTCTCTCTTTCTACCTGTATCCCACCTGTTCGGCTCCCTTCTAGATTTATTTATATGTGGGATAAGCAAAGGAAATCTTGCTTGCAAACGAATGAAAGTTAGTAGTATATGGATAATTTACCTGTGCAATTGCAATCTGGATGGAATTGGATGGGGGTAACTGAAGGTGAAGGTGAAGGAGATGAGATGGTTGTGGAGAGTCACAGAGAGAGGAGTGGTAGGAGTGGGACTCCACTCCACAAATGAATGAGGAGGTAGAGAGGAATGTGGAGGAACAGAGAAACATAACCTTTTCAAATATACATGGAATAAATTGTGGATAAAAAGTCACATGAGAAATGAAACAGAAAAAAAAAGGGATATTTTTTTCTGGAACAGAGTAAGAAAAGGGGGATTTTTATCTCGTGCTGCATTTGGATTTATTGTAGATTTGTAGCCCTTCTGAGAACTCGTTTGCTAAAACTCTAACTCCTAAATTTAACTTAAGAAGTTGGATCTAGAGTGGAGTCGTGAAGCAACGTAAACCTAATTCCATAGCAACAAGAAAAAAAAATTACTTCATATGTTAGACATTGCTATCAAAATTATATATAAAGTTGGTGGCAATAAGAAAAAATATAGTCCACTTCCTAGCTTAAAACATTGTCGCTAGACGATGCTCCCACTTGTCAGCCTTTTAACTACAATTAATAACTCCTAATAATATGTGGTTTTACCTTTATTTTTTATTTTTGAACTTTCTTGTTTTTCTATTTTAAAAATAAACATTTTAGAAACTTATTTTTAAGATCAACCAAACAACAATATCACGTCAGTCTAAAATAACATGAGAGCATTACTCTAGCTGACGTGGTAGTGTTATTTGTTCTTACTGGCGTAGCAGAACAAAACTATCATGTCCACTGTGGGTGGCGTGACAGTATTATTTTGCCACGTCAGGTGAGTTGGCGTAGCTAAAAAGTTCAAATTTTTGGAAATAAGTTTTAAAAGAGTTTATTTTTAAAACAACAAATTAAAAAGGTTAAAAAAATAATGAAAAAAACTATTTAATTCTGCTTGGTTATAACTTAACTTTTAACCAAGCCCGAGGAAAAAAAACTAATTTTATCCAAATGGCATGGTCAACATATCAACATCTAAGGGACAAGGTTTGAATTCTTGTTTAGAAAAAAATAAAACCGTTGATAAAATTAAAAAAAACATGTTTTGCACCCCAAAAAAAACCCAGCATTACCAGTCCATGAAGCATCAAAAAAATGGATGCTAAAAATGCTTGAGCACCAACAAATCAATCAACTCAACAATATGCTATTAATTCTGTGTAAATCTCTCCTGATGTTGGTAATCATCGAGGCAATAGGCCATACTTTCCATTATTAAACTGAAAATGAACAGGGATTCTGCCTAGAACTCTGTGTATGTATACCTAATTTACAATCTGAAGGAGACTAGGTTAGGTGAGCAAACGGTGTCAAGTTTCATCTTAGCAAGTCAGCATCCAGTTGCTGATTGCATGACTATTGTCGTTTCCCTGTACGGATCGTACTTGTGGGTTATCCTGAAAATGAACCTTCCAATGCTTGCTTGGGTTACAGCTAATCCCATTTTCACACATCTGACCTACTTCCTGACCATTTCTCATTTGAAATCTCACACTAGTTTGTCTGTTCAACTAAATGAGCTCAAAATGATCCTACCCTTGTTATTTTTCGGTTATTTTAAAATTTTGAGAATGCAATCGCCTTTTTTTCCCGAAGGATATTTGGTCAATCACGGTCTTAATAATCAGTCAGTCAAGACAAAAATTGTTGTCAGGTAAGGTTCGGTTGTTACTTGGAGATTGGAGAGGTGTAACTTTGTTTCATCTAGAGGTAAGGTTAGGTTAATTAGGTGACTCCGTTCAACTGTCCATGGAAAATGAATGTGCAGTAAATTTGCAGGCTCCCTACATTTAATCTGGCTGGGTAAAACATCAGCGGATTCTGAATATATGAATCCTCCCAGAAAAAAGAATATATTGTCCCAGCATCAAAGCTAGCTAATTTCTTTTCGTTCTACATCTGATCCGTTTTATCAAAACATGCAGCTATGTCATTTTGACATCGTTGTCTCAATGATATGAAATGATTACAGAGTGGTTCACCGAAAGAAACCTTTCCTTCAATTAGATTACCTGTCAAACGGAATGTTGTGTGCGTGTCGAGTGTTTAGCATGTTTAGATTTGTACCTGATTGATATGACTAGAAGAGTTGGATGAAAGAAAAGGGTCGGTACGACATGTACGCCATAAACAAAATCACAGAGATTGTGAAAAGAGCTGGACGATTAGAAATAATGAGATGCCAATAATTTAAGAGAGAACGAAATAATTTAAAAGCAAGCTTCTTCTCGTGTGTCATTTGGAACCTAATCACTAATTAATCAGACTCTTAAGGAAGGAATCACTGATGAAATCTGAGTACTAATTGAACACCATGCGGCAAGTTGTCCAGTTGGAGTTCAGAACAATTTGATGTTTTTTTCCATTTGGAGTAATTAGGTAATCCAGATAGAATTGCTTCCAAATGGCGGGTAATCATACTGAGAACTTTAATCATCGAGCACGTAATCATCTGTGAGAACTGAAGTGAAATATATATATATTCTTGGGTCTGCCGCTACTTTCATGCTTATTAGCATAAAAAGTTTCTCTTCAAAGTTGCTCACCAGAAGCACAATAGGCCTTCTGTTAGCATAAATTATAGAACGCATGCATGCTGGAGTGCTGGATACATTTCCAATCACACAAGTAATAAACCAACAAATGAATTAGTTATTTACTGGTCACAGCACATCATAATTTGCAAGGTTGCATCCACGATCCAATAAAAATAGTAAGCAAGAAGGGAGAACAAACTTGGCCAGGCTCTGTCCTTGCTTTCTTTCCCTCTTCTTTTCAGAAAAGCAAGAGCACAACTTTTCCCTTTCCTTCTTTTCAAATAGTAGCAGGATAAAAATTTCCAGAAAGCAAGAACCAAAGATGAAACTAAAGATAATCTGCTTTAGGTGGTGCACTCACAGTCATGCGTGCAAAGGAGGTAGCAATCTTGGGGGTACCATTTCTGTTTTACTTTTGCAACCATGCATTCATTCTTGGTGACTTGGTCTCATCCTTTTCTTCTATTTAAAGTTAAACCATTTTTCATAATCCTAATTAATTTTATTTATTTCCTCTCAGTGTCTTGACTAACGCAAAAGGACACATACTGTTAAATGCCTTTCTGAAACCCAAAGAAACATTTTGCCTGAGGTCTAGGAGCCACCAAACCAATTAATTCCAACTGGCTAATCAAACATGATGCCAGGACTAAGAGTAATAACCAAAAAGGAATAAGATAAATTTTCAACTTTCAGGCTTCTCTCACTAAAAGAAAGCCAATATACTACTATATGAAAATGAACCAAACATGTAACTTGTGAGCATACTTTTATGACAACAATGAAGAGGTGGTACCGGATATGGAGGTTGGCCTTTCAGACAGAAAAGGTGAAATAAGGGAGTTCAGAAAGGACTCTTTTACTTCGATGGACAGATCGCATTAAATTAAATGATGTAATTTCAGCCAAAGAGTAGGAGAGTACACTTTGGAATAAAGCATCCTATTCCTAACTCATGTGTTCAATTTATGTAACAAACAAATCACTGTCTAAAAAGTCTAACAAATAAACAAAAGGAAAAAAAAATGAAGGCATAATGTTTCAGATCTTGGAGCTAGGCATCTTACACATGCACCTGTGTACGTACACACACTAAGGGCTCACAAAGGCAGCTTCAATTTCACCCAAAATCTCCTTTAGATGCTCCCTAGCTAGCCAATCATCATCTCAATGATGATAAGATTCAACCTGTGATCACATGGTTCTTGCTGTCATCGAGATGAGATAGCCTACCAGGCGGATAGAGCTCATATTCATATCATCATATGAGGATGATGAACTATACGGTTGGTTGATTGATCGATCCATCCATAACACTAGGTATACTATACATGCATGTGATGTGAGCATTATGTCCAAATGTACAATCACCTATAGATTCTCTAATAGCCAGCTACTACAAATCTCATGCAAGCAGTTTGGAATGCCCACATGGCACTAAGGCAACACGCGGGGAAAAATTACGAGATGAATAAAGCCACAAAGATTCAGCACCAAGCATCAAACAAATCACAGCGGGTCGCCGATCAAACTCCCACCAAACGCAGGATACGTTCAGTGGGTTCGTTTGTTTACGGCCAGAAAGAAAAGACACAACAATATGAATGATAGCGGGCAACAGCCAACAGGATTCCATTCGCCTAAGCAAAGGACCAATCAACAAGGTGGTAAGTGATATTACATGGATATTCAGATAGATGTCAGTGGTGGGCGCCAGCGTTACACAAATTTATCAGGTCCATAAGGGTAGAGTACAATACTTCAAGAGAAACATAGCCCAAAAACCTACGCTTCTCAAACTCCTGACTATCTGCTGACATCTTCCCATCCTCCGTTGGGTGATCAATAGTAAGGTACCAAGAAATGCATCCACAGGTGTCATCCGGGTCAACATTCGCCACCAGGCCAAGCGTTTCACCTTGCTCAAGATCAAAGTAAAGGCACAGGAAATCTCTAGTCACATTCATACCGAGAACCAATGCTTCTTCATGAAGCCAGTGGATTACTTGACTAGCAACCTGAACAGAAAAAACAGTGAGCACATCATTCTGACAAAATAGACTTAAAAAGCAATTGTTGTGACATGGGTAATATTCATGGGCAGCACAGTATTACTTGGAAACAAATCCTTATGATGATCCACTTGGATTAAATTAAATAGCAATATCCATCAACAAGACAACCAAAGTTGAACAATGACAGGTCTATCAAAGCATAAACATCTTGCTCCCTTTCTCGCACTGTATTCAGTGCTTTCAGTTCTCTATTACATGAATGGCCACTGCCTTCCAGACCTCTTATGTGGGACAATATTAACCTAAAAAAATGTGGAAGCATGGCAAGGCACTAGAATGTTTGTACTGGTATCCTGTTCAACTCAACATGCATGCCACATTCATTTTGAACTGTTAAGCAAACTAATCCTGTAGGTCAATAGGCACAAATGAAGATTTCCTCAGGGAAAAAAACTAAGAAAAATGCATTGCCATTGTGCATTTCACATTCAAATGCAAGGAGTTTATGTTACACATTTGCAATGCAAGAAATAGTCTGGCTCATTGCATTATCAATGGACCATAATGAATTCCAATGGTAATAACTTTAATAATTTCATAAACATGATCTACCAAGAAATAATTTAAATAGTATCATCAGAAGTTTACCTGCTGCAGAAGCATTGTTGGGAGGTCCTCCAAGTCACAATTGTAGCTATTTACCAAATATCCATCTGAGGGCTTCCCAGTCAATGATCCAGCAATGCTTGGGGAGCCTTCACCCATTAGACTAATTTGGCTATCTTTCACGATCACCTTAGTATTGAACTGTGACCTGGATTTGTACTTAAGTTCATGGTTATCAGAAGGCTTTGCAATCCGATCTGCAGCAAGGATAGGCTGAGGAACTTTCAAGCATAGAGACCAGGAGGAAGTTCGAGAATGCCAAGTAGGAAGAGAACGCAAATGGAGATATGGAACCCTGCTGACCTGTAATACAGAAAGGAAATTTAAATAATGATCTACATGCAAATATGTAGCATCAACAAGCTTATAGGAGCTATACCACACTCTCAAGCTCCACGAGTACTTTGTTAGAAAATATCCTGTGAGCCACTGTCAAGCAGAAATGACCTAGCAGGCCATAATCATCACCTGCAACCTGAGCAGGACTTTGGTAGCGACCAATGTTAAGGGATTTCTCCCTGACCTTCCTAAGAATGTTCTCATGAAACAATTGTAGCAAGTAAATTTCCAGACTTCTGGGATTAGGAAACCCTGTCACGTCTTTTCTTAAAGGGTCCAGCTTCCCATTCATAGTGACCAACACAAGATTTGAGGCATCCTCTGAATTGGCATGGTCTTCATGGTCTACCATTTCTGAGTCACTACCATCTCCAGAATGAGCAAGCGAGAGGCACAATGAACATTCCTGACCAATAGCTAATTGGAGAAAATCTTCACGCATTCCAGTCACATTGATGCCTTGAGATTGGACAAATGTCTCACGGATCACCATATCAAATACCTACAAAGGCATACACTAAGCTAAGCCACAGAACGATATACATAAATAAATAATGATAAACCCGGGGAGGGAGGGGTGGTGGTGGTGCAAGATGTCATCACATGATATACAATAATTTTCCATGATGCTATAGTTAAAACTTAATTAAGAGCATTCTATACAGGAATTCTTAGCATGCCAAGCAAACACTTAGCTGACCTGCTCCTCAAATATTGACTTGTGGATGTTGCGAAGAATAGAATGTGCATGTTTGATGGATTTATTGACATCATCATTGTCTGTTTCAGAGGAAGTGATGCTTGAGATGCCATCTTTCAGTTTATGACCGTAGTTTTCCACACCATTGGCACTGTCCCCTCGAAAATTAAGACTCAAGAAACGGCAAGATTTTTGAGGGATTTGTACGGACAAAGTGCCTGATGAGTCTTGGTCAATTGGAATCAATGATAATGATGACAGTCGAGGCATTGCTGCTGTGTCCAATTGAGAAGTGTCGATCAGATCAAACATGAAGCCCTCACTTCCTGGACCACTTCCACCAAACCGTTGCCGCTTCACTTTCCAGTTCTGCTGCAATCTGCCACCAATCCGCGAGTAATTCATGGTGCAAACTTGAGTGAAGTGGTATTGAAATAACAACTCAAGTTAAGCAACAAGACATGCCTGATTAATGAGCCATAGAACCTAGACTCTTTTTGGAACTGCTGCTCCATTGTTTTGGCAGATTGTTTGAAGTAGCGTGACAAATGCTGCGAGGACACAAATGAAGATCAACAGGAAGCATGATAGATGCAAGGCGGAAGTGGAAAGTGGCAAGCGATTACAGAAACAAATTGAGTTTGTTTTAGGTTCCATTTTGTTCCTTAGCCGTGAATTGAAGTAATCAAACATAGGCAGTAGAGCGACATACCCGAACGCGCTGAAGCTTGGTGGCTGCAGAGACTGCGGTGTCAACTAAGGTTTCGGTTGGCAGCGATTTGGGCTTGAGCATCCCAGCGACTGCCACTGCATCATTGGCTTCGACCTGCATTATCAAGTAGGATTGTCTCCTCTGTCAGAAATACAAACAATCGCATGCAAATAGAATGGGGTTTGCAGAATTGTGTGTGGGAAAACTGACAGTGGAGATGAGGTCAATGACGACGGAGAGCTCCTGCTGCGCCTGCTGCAGGCTCTCCATCATGCCCTGCCACGGCCATGCCTGCTGCTGCTGCTGCTGCTGCTGGGCGGTGTCCTTCTTGGGCTTCTTGGCGTCCTTGTCAATGACCCAGGAGAAGTCGATGCGGCGGATGGCGGAGAGGCGCTGCTCCTCGCTGCTGGTGTCCCTGCGGAATCCGAATCTCAGTGAACGGAGAGAGGTGGGGGTTAGGGTTTCAGGGGAAGGGAAGAGGTTGGTTTGGTTTGGTGCTTACGGCGGGTAGTGCTCGTTGCCGGCCTCGTCGATGGCGTGGAGGCGCTTGATGGGGAGCTTGTCGAGGTCCACCCGCACGGCTTCCTCCATGGCGAAGGCGAGGCAGCGGCGGCGGAGGGCTTAATTAGATCGGAGACAATTTTTTGAGTGAAGGAGGCACTGCCTTGGGGCTCACGAGTCCCGCTCAAGAGCGGAAGGGATCCCCCCGCGGGAAGCAGAAGCGGCGGCCGGCGGGGTGGGGGCGGCCGCCGGCGAGGTCGTCGGGCGGCGGAGTGAGGAGGAGCGAATTCTCGATCGAGTTTGGGTGCTGGACTTTGGAGTTTCTTCTCTGGAAGAGAGTATGATGGGCCTTTTTTGACTTTGGGCCGGCCTAACAAGCAATTGTTGCTGGGCTGGACCAGTTCCAGACTTCCACTACTCCGAATGGGCCGGATTTCCTTTTTTTATTTTCCATTTCTCAAGGCCCCTCGGGAGCAGGAATTATCTCCTAGCAATGGTAAAACGAAAGCTTATATCAGAGAGCTTTTTCTTATCAATGCATACAAGACAACAAGGCCTGTTCTTCTGTTGTTCGTCCATGGATCACAAGTTTCAGGGAACAAAACTCTCTTTGGTGCCGGTGGCAATGATATTCCAAACTCAACCGCAAGTTGTGATCAATCCGCAACGTATCAGGGACGACGGATATTTCACAAAATAAGTAGTAGTATGTGGATTCTTCAGTCCAGCTTCTGAATTCCAGTCCTTTTGAAGTTGAGCAAGCAAGTAAATTCAGATATAATCTCTCTGCAAACCAACTATACAGTGAGTGACTACTTCGCGGATCGATGTGCCAGAGCATTGCCAATCACAGAAACAAGTTGCAGATGAGATTGTCATACTAGCTTACAATCAATGCCACCATCCGCTCAAAACTCACAGCAATCAATCACAACCTGAAGAAACAATGAGGACAAACCACTGTCCACCGGATCGAGTTGGCAAAACATGGACGACCAAGGGGCCTATTCATGAAAAAGAAAAGCACCGCAAACAATTCGTATCATAATTCTTGCAGGTAACACCATAACACCATAAGTTTGAGAGCAATGCGCCAAATACAACAAATTTGGCGATTTGTTTGTTTTCTCTTTTTCAAAGGTAGCGTATAGATTTGCCTTATAATAGTATCAATGCAGCGCTATAACCATATATACTCCACATCTTCTCCATTCCCTTGATTCATTGATTTATGACATATTCGGTAAGACTAAAGTAAGCATCAATTTCACACTTCACTGGCCTGTTGTTCACAGCTACTGAGCTGCTGTGTTATTGTATTGCTACTAATCAACACCAACATCACTTTAGAAAAATCATTAGCGATACCCAGCTTACATTTGACTGGAGATCACTGCCACTGTATCACATCCACTCCTCCCAGATCAACATATGCAAGCATCATGCCTATTGCCAGTTTTTTGCATTGGAAATTCTACTACTACCAGTGGCCCAGTGCCATGTGATGTCAACCCCAACAGCTGTGTATATTGTTACCCCTTATTATAAACGCATCATACTCACCATTGGGGGAAAAAAACATGATTTTTCATGCTGCTGCGAGAGGGCTAGAAGAAAGAAGTTGCAGTCCTAATATATCACACACAGAGCAGTGACATAATAACGACTACGGACTAGCATTCACAATAGTTTCAATCGTTGCTGCCGAAATCATCAAAACAACTAATTTATCATTAACTCGAGATTGGCAGCTATAATTGATGACATCGACAAACAGCATAGACAATAAGACATCTAACTACGGACGGATTAGAATAAATCCATGCGGTAGGGGGCTAATGAGGATTACTAGCAGTAGCAGAAGGCCCGGTGAGCATCTTGTCAACTTTCGCCAAAAGCCCCTGCATTTCCCCAAGAAGGTTTTCTGGCATTTGCTTTGATCCATCTGATGGAGTTGCCTTCTTGACAGATGAATGGCCAGCCAGGGATGAGATCATCCTCTCCAGGTTTTTCCTAATATCCGTAAGGGGAGGCTTTGAAGCTGGCGAAGGCACGCTCAACTTGATTGGAGGAAGATAATGAAGCCTTGGTGTAGCAAACGGGGGACCAAACATACCAAGAGTTTCTGCGCTGTTGTAAGCCGCCTCAGCTTCAGCACTTTTCCCAAACACAACACGAGCGCTATGGGTATCTTTTACGATGTCGGTCTCAGACTCAATCACGAGACCAAACTTACCAAATGCAGAGAGCAATTCCTCTTTGGAGGGCAGAACAACACCCTTTGCAAAGTCCAAAAGAAGGGCTGCTGGGTTTCCAAAGTGCTCTGCAATTTTCTTCTTCTTTTTCTTAGGAGTAGAATAAGCTATATCAGGGAAAGCACTATTGGTAGCTTCACCAGAGGAATGGTTTACATTAGCTCCAGGAACCATCTTCTTCAGGCTAGGCTGATCGGCCCTCTGGCCCTCATCTTTGAGGGAATTGCTTGCTGCTGCTACATTAGTGCCGTTAGCGACCTCCGCTTTCATAAGCATTTCCGGCACCATCGCTTCAAGGGAAGCATAAGATTCTTGGACCGTACGCACTTCGGCGCTTGCATGTTCTTTATTTCCATCTGTCGGCTGAGATAGGGATACATCTTCACTTTTAGGAAGAGGTGCACTTTTGTCAGTCACATCTACAGCAGCACTCTGCTCATCTCTGTGTAGAGGAATATTAGCTTCAGACTTCACTGCTTCCACCGGAACACATCTGACAGGCACATCTACAACAATGCCTTGCACACCTGGATCTGCTTGAATGTTGGTATGCAACCGTCTTGCTTCCAGCATACCTGCATCATTCTGTTTTGCAGGTTGGTCAGATAAATTCTTGCAAGCATTGGCTGGGGTCATCAAAACAGATCCACCATTTGCTTTGTCCTGCTCCTGTCCTGGTTCTTTTGCTACCTTCGCTGAAGCTAATGTAGGGCTCTTAAAGTCTGGCTTGATCTTCTCAAGCTGCACACCAACTGCCATACCCCTTGCACCATTCTCTGGTTTCGTCGGGCTTCTTATGTCTTCTGCCCTCGCTTGCCTGATAGGAATAGCAGGGGTAATTGTCACACCACAGCCTAGGGCAGCCGCAGGAGATTTCTTCCCCCTCTTCTCGGTCTTGGTCGAAGAACTCCCACCCTCATCTTGCCCCTGTTTTCTGGTCCTCTTCAAAGCACACTTGCCTGGTTTCAGAGCAGCACGTGAATTTACAAAAGAATCAGATGTCTCCACAGCAGCATTTGTAAAAGCATTCTCCGTAGAACACTCGTGTGCTATAAAGGACTTGTAGTCAGCATCCTCGACCAACAATGAACTTGTATACAAAGAAAGGAAGGCAGTGACGGCCTTCATTGACCGTATCCTATGGAAGACGTCCAGCCCAGTCCTGCGCACAAAAAGCAAGACCTCTTGTGGAGAAACATTCTCCTGCAATGGCTTTGGCAATACCTTGTATTCATCATCTTCAGCGGCAGCGGGCGGCGATGGCTTTGGCGAATCAGACGCCTTCTGGACAAGGGCAATCCCGCCCAAGTTGGTGTACGGCGGCGACAGATATTTGCTCTTCTTGCGCTCGCGCTTGTTGGACTTGGAGATGGTGGTAGCGCTGTCCTGGTGGTGTGGCGTAGCCTTGTCATCGTCATTGTCCATGAGCTCGGCGACGCTGCGCTTCTTTTGGGTGGGTGTCTCCTGGGGCACCTCGAATGGCCTGGTGTCCTGGTCCTGGGCATCCCAGGCGGCGGGCACATCGAGGTCAATCTTGTCGACCAGCATTGGAGTCTACGTGTCCATGCTATCGCCGGCATTTCGAGTTTATCAAAAAATGCATACTCTGTTGTTCGTCCATGGATCACAAGTTTCAGGGAAACTCTCTTTGGTGCAAGTTGTGATCAATCCGCAACGTACCAGGGACGACGGATATTTCACAAAAAAAGTAGTAGTATATCGATTCTTCAGTCCAGCTTCTGAATTCCAGGCCTTTTGAAGTTGAGCAAGCAAGTAAATTCAGATAATCTCTCTGCAAACCAACTATACAGTGAGTGACTACTTGCGCGGATCGATGTGCCAGAGCATTGCCAATCACAGAAACAAGTTGCAGATGAGATTGTCATACTAGCTTACAATCAATGCCACCATCCGCTCGAAACTCACAGCAATCAATCACAACCTGAAGAAACAATGAGACAAACCACTGTCCACCGGATCGAGTTGGCAAAACCTGGACGACCAAGGGGGTTCGGAGAATAAAACTCCCACCCCTATTCATGAAAAAGAAAAGCACCGCAAACAATTCGTATCATAATTCTTGCAGGTAACACCGTAACACCATAAGTTTGAGAGAAATGCGCCAAATACAACAAATTTGGCGATTTGTTTGTTTTCTCTTTTTCAAAGGTAGCATATAGATTTGCCTTGGATAATAGTATCAACAGATGCAGCGCTATAACCATATATACTCCATTTCTTCTCCATTCCCTTGCTTCATTGATTTATGACATACTCAGAAAGACTAAAATAAGCATCAATTTCACACTTCACAGGCCTGTTGTTCACAACTACTGAGCTGCTGTGTTATTGTATTGCTACTAATCAATACCAGCATCTCTTTAGAAAAATCATTAGCGATACACAGCTTACATTTTATTGGATATCACTGTCATTGTATCACATCCACTCCTCCCAGATCAACATATGCAATCATCATGCCTATGCCAGTTTTTTGCATGGTAAATTCTACTACTACCAGTGGCCCAGTGCCATGTGATGTCAACCCCAACAGCTTTGTATATTATTACCCCTTATTATAAACGCATCATACTCACCATTGGGGGGAAAACATGATTTTTCATGCTGCTGCGAGAGGGCTAGAAGAAAGAAGTTGCAGTCTTAATATATCACACACGCAGCATGAGAGCAGTGACATAATAACGACTACGGACTACCATTCACAATAGTTTCAATCGTTGCTGCCGAAATCGTCAAAACATCTAATTTATCATTAGCTCGAGATTGGCAGCTATAATTGATGACAGCGACAAACAGCATAGACAATAAGACATCTAACTACGGATGGATTAGAATAATCCATGCGGTAGGGGGCTAATGAGGATTACTAGCAGTAGCAGAAGGCCCGGTGAGCATCTTGTCAACTTTTGCCAAAAGCCCCTGCATTTCCCCAAGAAGGTTTTCTGGCATTTGCTTTGATCCATCTGATGGAGTTGCCTTCTTGACAGATGAATGGCCAGCCAGGGATGAGATCATCCTCTCCAGGTTTTTCCTAATATCCGTAAGGGGAGGCTTTGAAGCTGGCGAAGGCACGCTCAACTTGATTGGAGGAAGATAATGAAGCCTTGGTGTAGCAAACGGGGGACCAAACATACCAAGAGTTTCTGCGCTGTTGTAAGCCGCCTCAGCTTCAGCACTTTTCCCAAACACAACACGAGCGCTATGGGTATCTTTTACGATGTCGGTCTCAGACTCAATCACGAGACCAAACTTACCAAATGCAGAGAGCAGTTCCTCTTTGGAGGGCAGAACAACACCCTTTGCAAAGTCCAAAAGAAGGGCTGCTGGGTTTCCAAAGTGCTCTGCAATTTTCTTCTTCTTTTTCTTAGGAGTAGAATAAGCTATATCAGGGAAAGCACTATTGGTAGCTTCACCAGAGGAATGGTTTACATTAGCTCCAGGAACCATCTTCTTCAGGCTAGGCTGATCGGCCCTCTGGCCCTCATCTTTGAGGGAATTGCTTGCTGCTGCTACATTAGTGCCGTTAGCGACCTCCGCTTTCATAAGCATTTCCGGCACCATCGCTTCAAGGGAAGCATAAGATTCTTGGACCGTACGCACTTCGGCGCTTGCATGTTCTTTATTTCCATCTGTCGGCTGAGATAGGGATACATCTTCACTTTTAGGAAGAGGTGCACTTTTGTCAGTCACATCTACAGCAGCATTCTGCTCATCTCTGTGTAGAGGAATATTAGCTTCAGACTTCACTGCTTCCACCGGAACACATCTGACAGGCACATCTACAACAATGCCTTGCACACCTGGATCTGCTTGAATGTTGGTATGCAACCGTCTTGCTTCCAGCATACCTGCATCATTCTGTTTTGCAGGTTGGTCAGATAAATTCTTGCAAGCATTGGCTGGGGTCATCAAAACAGATCCACCATTTGCTTTGTCCTGCTCCTGTCCTGGTTCTTTTGCTATCTTCGCTGAAGCTAATGTAGGGCTCTTAAAGTCTGGCTTGATCTTCTCAAGCTGCACACCAACTGCCATACCCCTTGCACCATTCTCTGTTTTCATCGGGCTTCTTATGTCTTCTGCCCTCGCTTGCCTGATAGGAATAGCAGGGGTAATTGTTACACCACAGCCTAGGGCAGCCGTAGGGGATTTCTTCCCCCTCTTCTCGGTCTTGGTCGAAGAACTCCCACCCTCATCTTGCCCCTGTTTTCTGGTCCTCTTCGAAGCACACTTGCCTGGTTTCAGAGCAGCACGTGAATTTACAAAAGAATCAGATGTCTCCACAGCAGCATTTGTAAAAGCATTCTCCGTAGAACACTCGTGTGCTATAAAGGACTTGTAGTCAGCATCCTCGACCAACAATGAACTTGTATACAAAGAAAGGAAGGCATTGACGGCCTTCATTGACCGTATCCTATGGAAGACGTCCAGGCCAGCTCTGCGCACAAAAAGCAAGACCTCTTGTGGAGAAACATTCTCCTGCAATGGCTTTGGCAATACCTTGTATTCATCATCTTCAGCGGCAGCGGGCGGCGATTGCTTTGGCGAATCAGACGCCTTCTGGACAAGGGCTATCCCGCCCAAGTTGGTGTACGGCGGCGACAGATATTTGCTCTTCTTGCGCTCGCGCTTGTTGGACTTGGAGATGGTGGTAGCGCTGTCCTGGTGGTGTGGCGTAGCCTTGTCATCGTCATTGTCCATGAGCTCGGCAACGCTGCGCTTCTTTTGGGTGGGTGTCTCCTGGGGCACCTCGAATGGCCTGGTGTCCTGATCCTGGGCATCCCAGGCGGCGGGCACATCGAGGTCAATCTTGTCGACGAGGTCGGCGACGGGGCGGCGCGGGTAGTGGCCAGGGCCAGCGGGACCCCATCCGTTGGCGAGGGCGGCGACCCAGGCCTTGAGCCTGGGGAGGTCGAGCAGGCCGACGGAGGAGGTGTCGAGAGCGGCGTGGCGGAGGGAGGCGAGGAAGTCGGGGGGCGGCAGGTTGTGGAGGGTGGCCGCGGTAGGGGCGGGCGGTGCGTCGGGGGCGGGGCGGGGGCGGAGGCGCAGGGGCAGGTGAGGTGGCGTGGAGGAGCGCGGCGGCCTGCCTGGGCGTGTGGACGGCGGCGACGAAGGCGCGGGTGGTGGTGGCGCGGGCCATGAGGTCGGCGTCGGGTTGGCGAAGGGCTGAGGTCGGAGGCGCGGCGAGGGCGTGGTCGGGGTCGGGTCGGCGAGGTAGGAGACGAGGCCGTCGGGGAGGAGGTGGGCGGGCCACCAGGGTCGGCGCTTGGACTTGGCCCAGACGAGGTCCCCGGCGGCTAGGGTTTGGGGGTTAGGGTTTCCGCCATGGCGCGGAGGAGCGGAGAGGAGATCAGGGATCCGAGGGTGGGAAGGAATGGGAGTAGACTCCGTTTGTGTTTCGTGGAATGGAAGGCGCGGGCGGCGAGCGCGCGGCGGGCGGCGGGCGGCGGCGGCGGGATCACCTACCGCTCGGAGCGGTGCGGCCGGTGGCAACTGACACTGACTCACACTCACACTCACACTCGTCTCTCTCTCATCTCAATCAACGCCCGCTTTACTAGGCTTTGTGGTTGGGCCAGATTCTAATCACGGCCCAAAGCTTCCTGTACACTCACTCGACTTGACTGGATTTCCTTACTAGGCTTTTCTTTTCGTTTTTCTGACAGGCTCTGTTCCAGTAGAGCTTGGGCTTCTCCTACGATTGTCAATGGGCCGTTGGAGTTTGGGCTTCTCCAATGCAAATCACGGCCTCTTCTCCCTCTTATCTCTGCAAACTTGGAAAAGTTCATCTAGTCCCTAACTTGTCAAGGATCCGATTTCGTCCCTCAAGATGAAAACCAAGCACAACGGGTCCCTCAACTTATCAAAACGGCTCAGATTAGGTCCCTCGGCGGTTTTGAGGTGGTTTTGGCTGATCGTGGCGCCTACGTGGCTATTTGATAGTCTCGTTCTGACTTGGCGCTTAGCGTGGCAATTTGATCCAAAAAATAATAAAACCGTGGGACCCACATATCAGTTTCATATAACAAATTAATAAAAAAAATGGTGGGCCCACGTGTGGCCCCACATGTCAAGTCTCGCCCCTTTTCCTCCTCCTTCTCTCCCATTCTCCCCTCTCCTCCCTTCTCCCATCCCCGAGGCGCGGCGGGTCCGGTGAGGGGATGGCAAGCTGCGGCGCGGCCGGGACAGGGAGGGAGGCGGCGCGCGTCGGCCCGGCGAGAGGGAGGCGCGCTCGGCGGCCCGGCGAGGAGAGGCGGGCGCCGCGCAAGCCGGGCGGGAGAGCGCGTACACGCGGCGGCCGGCGATGAGTGGAGGGCGGCGCTCGCCCCTCGGCGAGGAGGGGAGGTCGGCGCTCGGCGGGCCGGCGAGGAGAGCGTGCGCGGCCGGCGTCCGGGCGAGGGAGACGAGCGCGCGCGGCCCAGGCGGAAGGAGGAGGTCCCGGTGGCCCGACGAGGAGGGAGCGCGCGCTCGGCTCGGACGAGGAGAGGCGTGCGCGGGCTCGGTGCGAAGGAGAGACGACGCGCGGCTAGCGGCGAGGAGGGTAGCGGCGCTCGCCCGTTAGGAGGAGGCGGCGCTCGGCGCCCGGCGTAGGAGAGGTGGCCGCGGCTGCCGGGCGAAGAGAAGGCGGCGCTCGGCGGCCTGAAGCGACGAGGGCAAGCTCCACCGGATGTGACACATTTGAGGACGTCGGCGAAAGGTGGCCGGTGCGAGGATGGGGAAGGGCGCTTGCGATGCGACTACCGAGGCGAGAGGGGTGGTTGCCGTCCGCTGGGGCATCGCGGCGCGAGCGCCGGGCGGCCGCCCGCTCCGAGTATCGGCCGCACCGCTCCACCGGCGCCGCCGCTCCACCCGCGCCGGAGCCTGCTTCACGGTCCGGCCGCCCCCTGCTCCACCGCCCTGGTCTCGCCGCCCGCTACGTCCACCGGTCAGTGAGGAGGAGAGAGGGGAGATGGGGAGAGAGGAGCGAAGAAAAGGGGTGGGGTGACAGTGGGGCCCCACGTGCCCCACATTTTTAATTAATTGTGTATGAAACTGACATGTGGGTCCACGGGTTTTTATTATTATTTTTTGATCCAATTGCCCACGTAAGCGCCACGTCCAATGCCACGTCAGACGAAGACCTATCAAATTAGCCACGGTAGACGGCCACGTCAGCCAAAACCACACCTCAAAATAAACCGCCGAGGACCTTAATATCTGAGCCGTTTGATTTGAGGGACCCTTGTGTCTGGTTTTCATTCGAGGGACGAAAATCGGATTCGTTGACAAGTGTAAGGGTACCTTAAGATGAACTATTCCCTGCGATACATTAAACACAGAGTCATCTTTCTTCCACGAGAGCGTGTACGTGCATAGGCACGTGTTTTCACCATTGTATGATCTTTTCAAGCTGATTTTATTCCAATTGGTGTCAAATTAGAATCTTAAGATCCATCTAATACATGTTGTTTTGTTTCCATCTAAAATATTAATGTAAAAAATAGAATGTGTCGTTTCCATCTCAATTTCAAAATAGAAACATAAAATAAATATTGAGTTCTTTTTGCACTTCCATCAAAATAGAATAATTTGTAGAAGTACTATCTTTGTTTCCATTTCCATTCACGGTCCAACATTTTCACATATTGATGAATCATTGAATAATAACTGGGGAACAGTTCATTATTGAAAGGTTAACCTTCATTATCACTACTACAGTATTAAGGTGCTATTGGAGGGCGTGTTTACCAACATGTAATTAGTATAATGCAACCTAATTGACTGAGGGGTTGAATATATTGGTTGCGCTTGCGCAAGCATCGCATGGAGTAATTTTTTCCATGTGCATCTTTCCTATTTCTTCATAGACTTATATTCTGTCATCACCTGGAAATAAGCTGTGCTTTTCACATCCAATGCTTTTATATTCACTCCGTCTTTCATATAAAAGCATTAATTGAATGTTTCATGAATATAAATCTAACATTATTAGTTCATAACTCGTTCCATTGTCAATGACAAAAGATATGATATTCATAACATTTTGGCTCTGTTCGAAAATAATAAACATTATTTCTTTAGTCACACACATCCAGTTAACCAAATATGCTTAGCATACAACATATCAATTATCACCACTAATGGCTTGTTCCTATGAAAAAAATTTAGTGTAAAGAAATGCATGGTCTACAATCCACATAATTGATATAATCTCAAAATGAGCATGAACAACATTGCTCCTAGGGGAAAAAAATATTACTTTCAGCCTTTTAGGTTATAATCTTGACAGGTTAAAGCACTTCCATATTTCACCTGACAAAATTATCTTAGTCAAAACATGTTCGAAGCATTTATACATTTCACATGTTAAATTGAGCTATGCTTCTAGAATAAAATTGATCAAGCAAAACACAATGTACATGAAAAAAAATCACATATAACATTGAATTCAGGTTCCTATAGAATTCTAACCTCAATTTTTTACAGGGCCAATGGCACATTTCATTGAGCAACTTATCTATGTGCATCTATCTTTTGGCTGCAGCAGTGCACAAAAAATTGAGTACAGACCATATTTACCATAATGGCTGCTCAAAATTTCTTCTTGTTAGGACAGCGGGGATACCGAAGTATTTCATTGAACATGTAGGCATGTAGCTTTTGTACCAATTTTCACCATCATCTTTTCTATCTATCTGCCATAACCCATCCGGGAGAAACACAAAACTGATCAATGTATAAATTTCACTATCATCAACCCCTCTCCATAGGCAATAAGGCAACAGTACCAATATAGACATATACCTTGTACCAGCCACTATTGCCATGTTGCTCAAGAAGATCACCATGGCCTTCATTTGAGCTACTCGCAAAGCTTAGAAAACAATATGGCCAAGCTGAAAATAATAAAAAATCAAGCACTGGAACATTTTATCAAGCAACTCGATCTTTACATGGCTCTGAACCAACAAGAAGCCTGAAATGAAGGAAATAAATAGCTCCAAGACTCTAACCAGTCTGAAAATACATCGTTTAGCATAAGTTTTCAGGAAATGCACTGAGCATTTTTCTGTAAATTTTTGTACTCTGGAGAACAATCTATTGGATTTTTTATCCATGAATGAATGAAGCTGATACCTGATTGAGGGAAAGTTAGAAACATCAATCAGCAGGTCACAAATTTTTGTCTTAGTAGCAGGCAATAATAATGGCATCGATTGTCGTTGCTGACCACCAGGATCGTCACCTCGATCCCCCACTGCATCGGATGCTCCTTCCCGGCTGCACCTTAGTGCGTTGGCAGAAACGAAAAAACCTGATTGTGTTGACAAATCTGTTGTGGAGTTCCCATCATTTTTCATTGTATTAAGATGCCGCCTCCTATTTGTGCAGGGTTCTACCAACGTTTAAGTCACCAACTGAAATAGAATAGAACATGTAAGTCAGAAACTGAAATAACCAGGTTTAGAGGAAGTATTCAGTTTGTACTGTTAAGGATTTCCTCTTAACCAGACTGGTTTTGGCTAGTAAAAGGGATAGCAAGTTCAGCCTTTATCTCCATTCTCCTAAGTATTCATGATTTGGGGCTTCTAGAGACGTAGCATATTAAATACTTCAGAAAACCACTTATCTGGAACATATTTGCCAACGAGCGAGGAGGGAGAGAGCAGACCCGGCGAGCGGCGGAGAAGGCAGCAACCCACAGCGGCGGCGGCGGCGCGTCCCGCGGCTCCGAGCGGCCCGCTCCCTTGGCGATGACGGTGGCACCCTGCTCCCA
>CM020181.1:22424889-22466332 GCA_009805545.1 Oryza longistaminata
CTCCCAGTGGAGTCGAGCAACAGAGACGGCGGCGACACAAGGATCCAAGCGGCGGACGGGCGCGTGTGAGGAGGCGGCGGGGTAGGGCGAGCGGCTCCGGCGGGAGGCGGCGGCGCGGGCGCCGCAGCTCGCGCCCGAGCGGAGCGGCGGGCCGGAACGGCTCTGGAGAGCGGCACCGGCGGGCGCAGCACGCGCGAGCGAAGTGGCGCCGGCGGGCGGCGCCGCGCAGGAGGATAGGTTTCTTTTCTTTTTCGGTGGTGGTGGATTCTTTCTTTTTTATTTTCGCTAACCGCTGTTTACCGACGTGGGGAATCGCTAATTGCAGGGTTGATCCAACTTTTGATATAAACCGTTGGATGAATAGATCTAAGGGTCAGAAGAGAGAGGTGTTGGATGAACTGGTGTTTTTATATTGGTATAGATATGTTTTATTCTCATCATCATTTCAGTACATTTCTATTTATATAGCCCTGCCTCGTTACGAACATTACAAATTACATTATAGTATGTTCTTATTTATATGCAAATTAGGCCAATATTACCGGTACTTATAATAATATATGAAAGCAAAAAGAGAAAGAAAGAGAGACAAGTGTTGTTTGGTTCACTTGAGTTGAGTTCGCAACCATGCCATATATACGTGGATTAGTAGCAACTCACCAAATTCAACATTTGCAGCATCCATACATGTAAGCCTACAATACAATATTTATTTGACCGAGCACGTACGCAAATGCCACTCTTTGACAAATAAGCAAGATCGAGTGATCGACCATGTTTTCCGAGGACTTAACTGAAGTAGATAGATATTCAGATACTCCATCTAACTACTACTAGATGATACTATATGCGTACGTCAGTCAATGGGATGATCGACTAGATTAAATTATACTACTTTCACCATCCTAATTAATTAATTAATGAGATATGCATACCGCAATCGTTCAGTTCAGTCATCTTTTTACTATCAATCACTTATTAATCCATATTAATCCATTCATTTTAAATTACTAATCGTTACTTATAAATTAGTTTAAATCAAACATTTTAATCTTTAACGTTAATTTCTATAAACTCATATAGTTTAACATCATAAAATTTATATTTTTATAACCATAGAAATAATTTCATAATATATGAATCACATGCTAAACAACACATTATTTTAAAATGGCATATATGTAGTGCTACATAATATTATAGTTTTCATAGAAATATTACTTGTCGCATGTACTTCTTGCAGATTTTCGGGAGGAATCAGAAATTAATGGTACCACTGTAAGACAATAAATAAATAAATAATGCTACTGATAGGCACTCGGTCGGATGTCAAAAACCTGGCGCTACTCTTGATACATGTGGGAATATGTGTACATGCATAAAATATTTCACGCGAGCTTCAAATAATATTTTATCCTAAATACTTATCCAATCTATGATCCAATAACACTGTTATACTCATTGCAATTAAATGTTTGCAACAGTACTATGGTTAATCTTTACATATATATTCTAATTAAAAAAATACATGTTTTTATCATTTAGGTCGGATGTTTCACCAATTCAAACTGAAATCTTTTCAACTGGTCTGTTACTATGTTGCACATTTTAATTTTGTTTTATAATATGTCTTTCTTAATGTTGCATATGAAATTATTTGGATGTTTTAATAAGTGTTTTCCCATGTGTTACTAGTTCATTTGAAGACATTACGTGGTAATTATATTTTAGTTAAAAAATATAACATGTTTCAATTATTTGAGGTCGGATGTTTCACACTTCAAACTGAAATGTTTCAACTGGTCCACTACTGTGTTGCACATTTTAATTTTGTTTCATAATATATATTTTCTAATGTTGCAAATGATTTCTTGGATGTTTAATAAGAGTTTTCTCATGTTTTACCAGTTCATTTGCAAATATTAACATAGTGTTGTTTGAATGTTTCAGCAGATATTTTGTTGATGTTCTTGATCTTTCACGCTTTATATAAAAATATTTTAACTACAATTATAATGATATACTATTTTTCTTCAAACATAATCATATGATGAGTCTTATTATAATCATTTAATTGCAACAAACAAACGATGGAATCGATCACAGAACAAAATAAAACAAATAAGTAGTTTACAAGAAAACATATTGATACAAACAACCGTAATAATCAAGAAGTCCATATATGATTATATGGTCCATAACAAGTAAATATATCACACGACTTATATATATCCCTAGCCAGCCACGAACACACTTCAACTAGGTATTGGATCAAGATACTTAATGTGTTGGCTTTTTTTTCCAAACAATTATAGAATCAATTCGTAGGATCAAAGATACAATTTTATCAAGTATATGATTTATGTAAATTTGCAATATTGTAAAGTTTGAAGATGATTAATATTAGTTGGTAGGGATCGAGCTAATAACCTTGAGTCCAACTGCGAGCTACTAAGGAGTACTCCTCCGGTCTATAGTAATTGACGTTTTGGACAAGGTTGAGATCAAACTTTAATAACTTTGACCATCAATAACTTCAAAAATATTTACTTTAAAGAAACTAGAAACAACACATATATAGATTTATCTTTCAAAACACATAATAAAAGTAACATGCATTTATTTATTATGTATATTATAATAGAAAAATAAGGTCAAAGGTACATTTTGTAGACCGTGTCATTGTCCAAAACGTTAATAAAATGAAATAGGAGTACTTATTAATCGTGACGAATATTTGCACTGTAACAGTAACAACCAATTAAGACAGATTAATTAGTAGGACTACTGTACATGTGTATACAATTTATTAATGTTGTTCTAGGATGGATCATTTGCATGAATGGCAGCAAAATAATGAATTAACCCCTAGCTAGTAGCTAGCTAGCTGCCTACTCCATGTATAGTCTTTTATACGGAGTAACAAATTAAGATACCCCTAATATAATTTTTCCGTTAAAAATAACCATCTTTTATATGAAAAACTTGACATAGGTCCCCACATAAGCTATATCTACTTAACTGTCAAAGTACTGTTCATCAGCCCAATATATCATTGCTTTAATTATATATATTCGTGATGTGTGTGTGTACCTTTAATTTGACGAACGTATATAGTTGCTTTCTAGTTGATCTCCTCGCATTAGTATGATTATTGAGATATTTTAAAACTGCCTTTACTTTACTGATAACAGAGTTAATCTATATTGTTTATTTCTTTTCTAACTACCATCTTATGAAATCATATTGATTTATAGCAGATCTATATACAGTATAGATATCGACTACTATTTAGTAGTATAGTTGTATGTATTTGTTGTACTGTATATTATGTCTCGTCTCAATTCTAAGAATTTTTTGAAACGGTGAGAGTATGCACTTCAGCACGACGATCACTAAAATAAACAGGGAAAATATATAGTGCAAATCATATATATATTATAGTGTTTGATTTTTCTTTACAACTCTATTTTGTCATAGTCTTAATCCACTGGCTCATATGTCATACACTTTTTTTTTATCTAAGCTTAGTTTTATTATTCTGTTTACCATAAATGTGTGGCAAGATTAAGCTTGGCCCCTTTATAGTAAAAAAATGTGTGGCAATATTAGGCCGTGTTTAGTTTCCCTCCTATTTCCCAAACTTTCCATCACATCATATATATATATATGTGTGTGTTGTGGTGTAAATTTGCAAACTATCTATATATCGAAAAAGGACGTTCAAGATCCGTCCCGCCAAATCCCGGACGTATATTTATTGATTCAGCGTGAATTTCAGAGTTCCACAACATATATAGTTTTCCACCATTTTTCCAAATAAGCAGATACTCGTCAGTAATGATGTTTTGATGATGGATAGATAAAGAGAGCAAAAGGCTAGCTACATCCAATTCGCTAGCTAGCTAGAGTATATACACGCGTACCGCATTTATATGGATCTGCAATTCTACATGGAGATGGATGTAAATGAGTGCTTGATCAGTTACGTTACCAAACGATCTTTTGATACACCATTGGCAAATCTATCTATCTATCTATCTATCTATTACATACTAAAAGTCCATTAAACCTCTACAAACACTCTCACGCCGCCACGTGGAAATCTTTAAACGCTCTCAAGGTGCCATGTGGCATTAGTAAAAAATCCATCCCCAATTTTTACTTAAGTGGTGGGTCCAATATTTTTAGCCATCCAACCTAATTGAGATTAAAACAAACGCCGCCCGAACTGTTGGCTCGGGCCGCACGGGCGAGGCTTCCTAGGGCATCGCATGGTCATCTTGCTCTGCTCGCTGCTCGTCAGCTCGTTACGTACGTCCTTGCCTCCTTCGACTCCACCTTTCAGGATATGTGGAAGTGCTGATGGTTAATTCTCTTTTGGCTTTTGAATTTGTTATTTACACGCCTATGCATGGTCTCTTCATATATACACAGATTGGATTTGCGTGCCGGTTAGTAATATCATACGCTCCATCTCTAACCTCTGCTTCCCTCCTATTTCTGATATGATTCTCTCTCTTTTTACGTATAGCAGTATCAGATAAAATTTTGGGATAATGATTTTTAAACAGCTAAAACTTCAAAATTATACTCCCTCCATAGTACAATATAGTATATTACGCATCTAGATAAGTGTGTCCAGGTTCAAAGCTAAAAATTGGTACATTTTGAGATGGGGTAGTATGTCTCATTTTTATATATTCATCATTGTATTTACAACTAAATTGATAATTTAAGACCCATATTGGCTTCTATTTTAACTTAAAATTGATATATTATTATTATTATTAGCGACGTAGGCTGTGTTGGAGGCATGCAAGGTTGGGAAACCTTGCCTCTCGACACGGAAACAAAGCACACAATTATAGTGATATTAATTAAGCATTAGCCTAAAAGACTTGAAAATAGATTAATATGATTCAGCAGTTAAGCATAGCTTAAAGCAACTTTCATATAGAAAACTTTGCAAAAATAAATCACCAATGCGCGGAAAACGAGGAAGTGAGTTCCGAAGAGGGGAAAAGAACACAGCCATACAGAATCCCAAGAATTTTCTATATAATTCACAATTAGTAGACTAAGCCACCGCATAAACATTAATAACCTTGTAAAACATATTTACATGTTTTTTAGTTACATAGTATCATATCCATGGAGCATTCCTAAGCCACCATGTGAACACTCCAATAAATTATGAGAGATTCCTACGAATTTATGAAAAAAATATCTAGCCGTAAATTTTTATTTAATGTGATAAACCCATTATTCTCAACCAAGCTTAAAGAAGAAAAACCCATGTCCCAAACCCCACCCCGGCCTATACATGGACACACACATGCTTACTCCCATCGTCTGCACCCTCTCCTGATATTCACTCGCTCTCTCTAAATCATGTTCCCTATCTCTCTAAATCATGTTCCCTATCCCATTTTCTTGCTATACCTTAGAAAGCAAATTTTGGACAAAAGATTAAGAGAACTCTAAAAACAAAAATATACTTTTTGAGAATATTTTTCCTTAGCTTCTTAGAGACACCCCTTAAGCGTGATTCCTTCATTGTTGTTTAGATTGAACGGCAGAGATAAAGATGTAATTTTAAAGTGGATTAGTTGTTTTAATATTTTTTGTTCTTTTTATTATTAATATTTTTTTAACGCGGGGGCCTCCCCTACTGTGATCTTTTTTAAAAAAAAGAACAAAAATATACAACTAACTTTTCAGGTTGTTTGAACTGTTAATTTATTTATAAATGAATAAATGTTCATTGATCCATTTACCAATGGGAGAATATATATGACTCCTAAAGAAAATTCACTAGATTAACCAATTGGAGAAAATATCTCAAATTCATTAAAAATACTTCATATTTTTACTTAAATTCGAACAAACATTGCTTTCTTTGCCTTACCATCCCTTAAGTTTTATATACTAATAATGTAATTTCAAATCTATCAATGTTACCGTATACACATAGAATTAGTGTTTCATTATATATTATTGCAGATATAACAAGCCGGCACTAAGGCTGTGTTTCTTTCGAGGCGTTAAGGGAACCCCTTTCCCCTCCGTACGGGAAAACGTAGCGATAGATTAACACGTGATTAACTAAGTTTAGTATAAAAAAAAACTGAAAAATAATTAATATGATTTTTTAACGCAACTTTCCTCTATAAACTTTTTTGTAAAAAAATATGTACCATTAGCAAGTTTGAAAACATGGCACGTTGGGAAAATGAGGAGATGGGTTGGGACCCATGGGAAAAGAACAGAGCCTAGGCATCAAGTAGTTTGGTTTAGAAGTTATTATTTGTTACTATAAAAATTTAAATTTTAGCACTTAAGTTGAATACGTATTTTAAATTAAAACTCTATAGATCACATATAATATGAAAAACAAGATATGTGGATATCTTTTTCCTTATGTCATTCATATATATTTAGGGAATGTAACCAATTGTGTGAGCATGAACCAAAATAGAAGGAGGGGGCAAGCTGGATGGTCTACAAATAAAACTCATTTATTAGTAAATAATAATTTTTCCTAGGATATTGGTTAAAAAAAATAGAGCAACCGTTAAACATTCAACTTACAGGGAAAAACACCTTTATTTTCAATTTAAACTGGTTTACATCTTTTTTAACCCCACTTGGGTTTGGTTAGACAAATTTTTGGGTTTTTTTAAAAAAAACCCCCCCCCCCCCCAAAAAAAATTTAAAAAAAAAAGGTCCGACCTTTTATGATATCCTATATAGTTTTATAGTTCATCCTCATTTAGTTAGTGCTTAAATGATTAATCTATGGTCCAAATTATCTTTCTCATTTTTTCCTCTAATTAAGTCATATCACATCAATTGTTTTTAGCCTTTAGATGATTAATCTACTTTCCAAACCATCTCCTTATTTTTCTTTTTCCAAAAAGTCATACCACCTTACTTTTTACGTTTGAATCACCATTGTACATACTATTTAAATTTAAATTATCATAAACCACATTAACTTACTTAATCTGATGTTATCTAGCTATCTTATAGGTTATTTTTTTATTATTATCATACTAAATTTCCCGCAACAATGCGCAGGATTTCACCTAGTTAATGAGATATGCATACCGCAATCGTTCATTCAGTCATCTTTTTACTATTAATCACTTCTTAATCCATTCATTTTAAATTACTAATCGTTACGTTATATATTAGTTTAAATCAAACATTTTAATCTTTAACGTTAATTTCTATAAACTCATACAGTTTAACATCATAAAATTTATATTTTTATATACCATAGAAATAATTTCATAATATATGAATCACATGCTAAACAACACATATTTTTAAAATTGGCATATATGTAGTGCTACATAATATTTATAGTTTTCATAGAAATATTACTTGTCGCATGTACTTCTTGCAGGTTTTCAGGAGGAATCTAGAAATTAATGGTACCACTGTACGACAATAAATAAATAAATAAATAATGCTACTGATAGGCCACTCGGCCGGATGTCAAAAACCTGACGCTACTCTTGATACATGTGGGAATATGTGTATATGCATAAAATATTTCACGCGAGCTTCAAATAATATTTTATCCTAAATAACTTATCCAATCTATGATCCAATAACACTGTTATACTCATTGCAATTAAATGTTTGCAACAAGGTACTATGGTTAAATCTTTACATATATATTCTAATTAAAAAATACATGTTTTTATCATTTAGGTCGGATGTTTCACACTTCAAACTGAAATCTTTCAACTGGTCTGTTACTATGTTGCACATTCTAATTTTGTTTTATAATATGTCTTTCTTAATGTTGCATATGAAATTATTTGGATGTTTTAATAAGTGCTTTTCCCATGTGTTACTAGTTCATTTGAAGACATTACGTGGTAATTATATTTTAGTTAAAAATATACATGTTTCAATTATTTGAGGTCGGATGTTTCACACTTCAAACTGAAATGTTTCAACTGGTCCACTACTGTGTTGCACATTTTAATTTTGTTTTCATAATATATATTTTCTAATGTTGCAAATGATTTTCTTGGATGTTTTAATAAGAGTTTTCTCATGTTTTACCAGTTCATTTGCAAATATTACATAGTGTTGTTTGAATGTTTCAGCAGATATTTTGTGATGTTCTTGATCTTTCACGCTTTATATAAAAATATTTTAACTACAATTATAATGATATACTATTTTTCTCCAAAACATAATCATATGAGGTCTTATTATAATCATTTAATTGCAACAAACAAACGATGGAATCGATCATAGAACAAATAAAACAAATAAGTAGTTTACAAGAAAACATATTGATACAAACAACCGTAATAATCAAGAAGTCCATATATCATATATGGTCCATAACAAGTAAATATATCACACGACTATATATATCCCTAGCAGCCACGAACACACTTCAACTAGGTTATTGGGATCAAGATACTTAATGTGTTGGGCTTTTTTTTTTCCAAACAATTATAGAATCAGTTTGTAGGATCTAAGATACAATTTTATCAAGTATATGATTTATGTAAAATTTGCAATATTGTAAAGTTTGAAGATGATAATATTAGTTTGGTAGGGATCGAGCTAATAACCTTGAGTCCAACTGCGAGCTACTAAGGAGTACTCCCTCCGGTTCTATAATAATTGACGTTTTGAACAAGGTTGAGATCAAACTTTAATAACTTTGACCATCAATAACTTCAAAAATATTTACTTTAAAGAAACTAGAACAACACATATATAGATTTATCTTTCAAAACACTATAATAAAAGTAAACATGCATTTATTTATTATGTATATTATAATAGAAAAATAAGGTCAAAGGTACATTTTGTAGACCGTGTCATTGTCCAAAACGTTAATTAAAATGAAATAGGGAGTACTTATTAATCGTGACGAATATTTGCACTGTAACAGTAACAACCAATTAAGACAGATTAATTAGTAGGACTACTGTACATGGTGTATACAATTTATTAATGTTGTTCTAGGATGGATCATTTGCATGAATGGCAGCAAATAATGAATTAATCCCCTAGCTAGTAGCTAGCTAGCTGCCTACTCCATGTATAGTCTTTTATACGGAGTAACAAATTAAGATGACCCCTAATATAATTTTTCCGTTAAAAAATAACCATCTTTTATATGAAAAACTTGACATAGGTCCCAACATAAGCTATATCTACTTAACTGTCAAGTACTGTTCATCAGCCAATATATCATTGCATTTAATTATATATATTCGTGATGTGTGTGTACCTTTAATTTGACGAACGTATATATGTTGCTTTCTAGTTGATCTCCTCGCCATTAGTTATGATTATTGAGATATTTTAAAACTGCCTTTACTTTACTGATAACAGAGTTAATCTATATTGTTTATTTCTTTTCTAACTACCATCTTATGAATCATATTTATTTATAGCAGATCTATATACAGTATAGATATCGACTACTAGTTAGTAGTATAGTTGTATGTATTTGTTGTACTGTATATTATGTCTCGTCTCAATTCTAAGAATTTTTTGAACGGTGAGAGTATGCACTTTCAGCACGACGATCACTAAAATAAACAGGGAAAATATATAGTGCAAATCATATATATATAGTGTTTGATTTTTCTTTACAACTCTATTTTGTCATAGTCTTAATCACCTGGCTCATATGTCATACACTTTTTTTTATCTAAGCTTAGTTTATTATTCTGTTTACCATAAATGTGTGGCAAGATTAAGCTTGGCCCCTTTATAGTAAAAAAATGTGTGGCAATATTAGGCCGTGTTTAGTTTCCCTCCTATTCCCAACTTTCCATCATAGTTGTATGTATTTGTTGTACTGTATTATGTCTCGTCTCAATTCTAAGATTTTTTTGAACAGTGAGAGTATGCACTTTCAGCACAGCGATCACTAAAATAAACAGGGAAAATATGTAGTGCAAATCACATATATATGTAGTGTAAATTTGGAAACTACCTATGTATCGAAAAAGGACGTTCAAGATTCGTCCACGCCAAATCCCGGACGTATATTTTTTGATTCAGCGTGAATTTTCAGACTTCCACAACATATATAGTTTCCACCATTTTTCCAAATAAGCAGATACTCGTCAGTAATGATGTTTTGATGATTGATAGATAAAGAGAGCAAAAGGCTAGCTACATCCAATTCGCTAGCTAGCTAGAGTATATACACGCGTACCGCATTTATATGGATCTGCAATTCTACATGGAGATGGATGTAAATGAGTGCTTGATCAGTTACGTTACCAAAACGATCTTTTGATACCATATGGCAAATTAAATTAAATGGAGCATCTAATTTGAGAAGGTATATTTGAATGGTCGAGGGAGATATCATTGTCTAAAATTAAGATGGAGGTAGAAGCGGTCTATCTCGGGCGCCCTCTGCCTCTGGTGGACAAGGACGATTTGAATTGATCGATCGATTAATTATTGAACTTTTGTCATGACTCGAGACGGCGACGGAAAAATTGATCTGCAGGTATATGTATTCCATATCTCGTCTCTGAAAATTAATTAATTAATTAACCGCGTATTTATATCTCATTCGATTGAGATATACTCCCTCCGTCCCAAAGAAGACAAACCCTGGGTTTCCGTGTCTAACGTTTGACCGTCCGTCTTATTTGAAAAAATTATGAAAAAATTAAAAAGACAAGTCATGTATAAAGTATTAATCATGTTTTATCATCTAACAACAATAAAAATACTAATTATAAAAAAAATTTATATAAGACGGACAGTCAAATGTTGGACACGGAAACCCAAGGTTTGTCTTTTTTTTAGGACGGAGGAAGTATATCGCAAAAGTACATGCAATTTGTCAGTCTTGAGTTTACACTTGACTACACACGTATACGTGCAAGCGGTAAATGGACGTTGCTCTCAGTTAGTGTATGTGGCAACGTGACGGCCGGTAATCTAGCTTAGCTAGCTGCTTTCTTAGTAGTACTAGTACTACGTACTTTAGCTACAACTTTCACAAGATAGCTAATAAGATAGATAGATTCTTCTCACTTGCTCTTGTGAAAGGGAGAAACTGAAGGCATCGAGCATGTACATATATACGTTCAGATTGATCCATACAAATACAATAGTACAGCTAGCTAGCATGCATGCATGTATATATGTACAGATCGATCAACATAATTAATTAATGCGTATATATGGCGATCGAGACTGCAGACAGGCATGCAGAGATCCAGCTAGCTTGTATCCATGCATCTTATTTTGACTCAATGATCGAGCAGCAGTGACAGGTTTTGACTATGGAGACGACGAGAGAGTGACTGTGGGACTAGTGGTGCACTGCACGTACATGCGGTGCGGACAATATATATCAACTCACGTCGAGTCAAAGGCTCAAAGCTAGCTGAGATGTTCCGATCTAGATCGATCGATCGATCTCATGAAAATGCCAACATGCATGTTCATCCGCCGTATCAACACATATATATGGAAAATGTCTCTCTCTCTCTCTCCGTTAAAATATTTAAGAAATATCAATAAAATAGATTAATATGTGATATACTCCTCAACAAACATACAATGAATTTAAACTCGTATGTTTATTGAATGATATATCGCATATTAATTTATATTTTCTTTATAAAGATGATACGTAAAATACAAAGAGATGTCTCTGGAGACATGCAAATCTATCTCTGTATCGATCGTGCATATTGATCGACGACGACGACGACTGTGATGTGCACTAGCTCTAGTGTACTGTACATCACATCGATCGATCGATCCTCCTGTCCACTGCCACGCGCGCTACTGTTCTGTGCCGCCTGCCTTCCCACTACTTGTGTATGAATCCATCGATATTATGCATGATATATAGGAGAAAAAAAGCTACTTATCCTGCAGTACGTTTATTGGATCGACATATACTCCCTCCGTTTCGTTTTATTTGACACCGTTGACTTTTTAGCACATATTTGACCGCTCGTCTTATTCAAAAAATTTAAATAATTATTAATTCTTTTCCTATCATTTGATTCATTATTAAATATACTTTTATGCATACGTATAGTTTTACATATTTCACAAAAGTTTTTGAATAAGACGAACGGTCAAACATAAAATAAAAAGTCAACGGTGTCAAATAAAATGAAACGGAGGGAGTATATATGTGTACATTCTTCACATCCTTCAAATCGATCGGTGGCTTGGATGCATCATCCATCGATCATGCGCACCTGGCCGGGCTTGCATCCAGAAGCTACTCATCGCTTTCATCCTGCGGGATTCCTGCCCAAGAGTAGGACTATATAATTTGTTGAATTTTTAAATTAGATAATATGATTGTCTGAGTGATCTGTTCCAACGCCATAAACTACATGTAGGATCATAATTAAGGTCCCCACACGTACGTAAATGCTTTTGCTTTGGATACGTCATCATGTACCTAATACTAACTATGCTATAAACTTATAACGTTTGCTTTTGCTTTATCACTTATAATATTTGTTTCTCTCAAAAAAAACTTATTTGTTGCAACATATATACATGGCCTTTAGCTTGTATATATAGGATGAAGGAGACAAGCCAAGGACGCCCCCGCCCATATCGATCTCTCTAACTCGGTGGTGTCACACTACACAAACCATTTTTCTATACACGTCTATTTATATTTACAAACAAGACTCTTAATATATCTGCATAAAAAATAACTTATTTTTATAGGTGGGCTTCATTCTTCTTTATTTAAGATAGTCCATGTATCACAAACCTCGAAAAAATGTTGAGTCATATTGGAGGACATGTGGCTGCTTCATGGTGAAGGCCTTGGGCAATATGGGGACCTTGGTTCCCAAGTCATCAACATTAAATTTTCTCAAAATATCAAGTGTTCTTCTGTTGTAATCTAATACTTCAGTATATATCTTCTGCTCTTCTAGAGTATATATATTAAGTTGATAAATGGCTATATATAGCGATTGAGATCCGCTGCCAAGGTAAGCAAGCCATACTATGAATCTGAACCGGGGAGAAGTAATATGCTTACGCCTGTTAGCAGCGAGGAAAAGTAACAGTTGAATGACTGTGCTGGCGATGACGAGGATGCGCAGCTGCGACTCCTGCCACCATTCAACGGCACTTGAGAGACCCATTGATCTCTCTCCCTCCCAAGCTACTTAGCTATACTATCTACCAATATCGTGCTCTCTATCTCTCTAGCTAGCTACCTATTAATACAGGCCAAGAAGTGTGTACAGGTCAGAGGTGGATGTTGTGCTAATATTAATTATATTGTTCGATTCCGCTCAACTGGGGCGTCCTAGCTAACAGAATCTTTGTATATTTTGCTTGATTGTGCTCTTGTGGACTTGTTTAAGTCTTAACATATGTCCTCTGTTTAATGGTACTAATTAGTAAGAGGTTATTTATTTATATATATGTGTGCTAGCTAGCTAGCTATACTGGCTAACATATTACCGACAGGCTTTTCAGCGACACACGCCATCTGTCGGTAAAGGCCTATTCCGACAGATAAGATGGCGTGAAATGTGACCTCTGCCGACAGATGTTCTGTTGGTGCTTTTAGGACATGGTGTAGTGCTAGAGGTGGGTGAGCCAGTGTGAGCTTTGATTATTTGACTTCTCTTATGAAGGCCTACATTACTAGCTACAAGGAAGTAACATAATTAAGATTAAAATAAACTGCACAAAACCCTACATTTTGGCACATGGCACATGTACTATCACGGGTCTTATGGTATTGGTGGTGCTTCACAAAACCCCATGGTTGACCAATTGTACCAAACCTGGACTGTAGGGTCCATATTAGGCTTATGTGTGGCATGTCCACATAAGCATCTACGTGTATCATGACTTGGATATGCATGGGCTAGCTATCCCGAAATTTGATCTTATTAATGATCTAGCCCTATAAAACATGCTAAACCAATAAAATTCGTGGAAATATGTGATTTAAAACATGAATGACAAGGTAAACATGGCATATCTCATTGCACCTTATTTAGTGTTGCTCCAATATATATATGGGTAATTTTTTCTTGATATATTCTTCAACTATATTCTAAACTTCCTGTTGTCTTCTGGGTTAATTGGATCCATGTCATTGCAAATTTGTCTATTCAGAAAAATGGCATTATAATTCATCTATTTGTAGCCATGCCACAGGAATTTTACAAAATAAGGACCACGCCACTATTGTCACATTTTCCATCCATCTCCTTTTTTCTCTGTATTCTTCCTTCGTTCTCCCATCTCCTCTCACTTTTCTCCCATGGCAGCGACGAAGACGGAGCCCCTGTGCTCCATCAGCTCCAATGCTGGTACGGCCACTCCGGCGTTCGAGAGACGGGTTCACAGCAGCGCAGCAGTGGGGTTGGCCTCGAAGGAGGAGGAGAATAAGGGCCTACTCGAGGTTGGGTGGTGGAAGGATGGAAGAGAGAAGAAGCCACCTGTGGTCCCGTCAATGGCTGGGCTTAGGGCCATGGTTGGAGGGTTGATGGCCATGGCGACCACCTTGGTCCTCACCGTGCCGAACAAAACGGATAGGATAGGGAACAATATGAGAGAGAGAAGGAAGAAGACAAAAAAAAAAAGGAGATGGATGGTAAACATGATGGCAGTGGTACGGTCCTAATTTGTAAAATTCCAGTGGCACGACTACGAATAGACGAATTGTAATGGTATATATTTTTCTGAATAGACAAATTTGCAATGGCATGGATCGAACTTACCCAAAATTTATTTAGGATTGCTTATTCTCTAATTTTCATTGCCGCATATAAAGTGTAATTACTTCAAATGGTGTATATGAGAAGATATTGTCGCAAGATGGAGTCGGTTCCTATGAAACTTATTTGTAATCTTTGTGTGTGTGTGTGTGTGTGTGTGTGTGTGTGTGTGTGTGTGTGTGTGTGTGTGTGTGTGTGTGTGTGTGTGTGTGTGTGTGTGTGTGTGTGTGTGTGTGTGTGTGTGTGTGTGTGTGTGTGTGTGTGTGTGTGTGTGTGTGTTTGAATATTTAGCATACATTATCATGGGTTTCTATACTTAAGTAACATTTTTTTTATCTTATACATGTCTTATTATTTTAGATATGTTAATTGAGGATATTTTCTATTAAAAAATGGCTCATAGCATTGTTTCATCTAACTAATGATAAAATTATATTTACTTCTACTCCCTTCTTTTTCATATGCTTTCTTATTTTCTTTGAAAAATGAATTCAATTTAAAATATGAGAACAATTATATAAATATAATTATAGTATTTTTAAATGTTTATGCGTCATAGACTAACTTATACTTTTGTTTGGGCAATTCTTATTATAAAGTTTATTTTATTCCATGAATTGTCAGATATAAGTTTAGTATGATTTGTGTTTCCAAATTAACCAAAGATAGTATAAAATACCCACATGCCATGCATATCTCAAAATTGAAGATGTTTTCGTTAAAATTTTGGTACGTCATCTGTCTTTGAGTTGGTTTTCTAATATTTATCTTTATCTCTAATCTATCTATATACCTAATAACAAAATAAGCAAGGATTCCGTGTATTTGGTTTTGTACCCTAACATCGCCGCCACATCGATCTATACCTCCCTCATGTGTTTTCTTCTCTAATTAGTTGCGAAAATTGATTCTCCATTCCTCCCTCATCTTTTCCCCCATGATTTCCAATTCCAATTTGGCTTTAATTCACTAGATTTAATCTCCGATTAACGGTTGTGAATGATGGCCGACAGGTGATCTTCACCCGGCCATTTTAATCCTGAGTATTGTGGATTCGCTCCGATTTTGGGAAAAACTGAAAGAAGAGATCAAGTGAATCAAAAACTCTCAATCAATTTTGGGAGATCGAGAAAGATTTGGCTAGATTTGATGGGGATGATTGGCTCCAACATTGTACGGGCACAGAAGTGTCTTCTGGAAGTTAAAGAGAGGCAGGGCAGAGCAAAGGGATGTAGGAGGCAACGCTTTTTCAGTTATAATATATAGCGATACTAATGTTTCATTTTATTCCTTGGCTCTGTTGTATCACTGGAAAAAACGCCTTTACCCATTGAAACGCACGGGAATTTTTTCTAGTTTAATAGAAATCAAAGAGAAAAAAACATAATGTGTACCCCCTCTGTTCTTTTAGTTTTTATTTTGGGCATTAATATAATCTAATCAAAGGTTGCATGCGTTGGCCCTCCGAAATGATTAATTAGCAACTAATTGGAAGAATCATGTATTATCTAAATAATTATTAAAAAAACTTTTTAGTTGCAAAGTGTGTGGGATCAAGGCGCCTCCACTGTTGTAAGTGCTCAAAAATCAAGTGATAACACTCAAATACCTGAAAGTAGTGAATATATTGTCCAAAGAAAAGAGTTTTGATATACCACATTGTTGAAGAAGCTTGGAGCCATATATGAGAATATGAACTAACTGGCACACTCCAAACCCGATTGATAGGACATGCACTGAAGTTAAGCAAATCTCCCAAGCCTTCATATCATGAATCAAGTGAGAAAGCATATCTAGATGTGCTCTTCATATCATCAAATCATCCAGCCCAATCGCTGTCCGTGTAGCCAATTAATTTTGATTCTTTTACTGGCTTGTACCATATGTCATAATCTATTGTCCCTTTGATGTACAGTAAAACTCTCTTCGCAGCGGTAAAATTTAATTGTCTTGGGTTAGACATATACCTTGATAATAAACATACCGCAAACATAATATCCGATCGTGTTGCGGTCAAACATAACAAACTTCCAACTAAGCTCCATCTCTTACATTTTGCTTTTCATTTGGCAACAAAGGGGTTGTAACTAAATTGCAGTTATCCATCTTAAATCCTTCAGAATATTTTCTGCACATTTTCTTTGTGATATAATATCCCTACAGTACTCTGGTGCACTTCCTTTTCTAGGAAATAGTGCAACAAGCGCAAATCACTCATCTCATACGTATTCATCATGTCCTTTTTAAAAACTTGCATCATCTTCTCACTATTGTCGGTATACAATAAGTCTTCAACATATAGTGAGACAATTAAAATGTTCATACATGTTCTCATGACATATAGAGTAGGCTCAGGGGCGGACCCAGAAATGGGCCTAGCCCCGGGATGCCCCATGGAAATTTTGGCCCAACACAAAGTATACATGGTCGAAAGGAGGCAAAATAGACTTATTTATGGTAAAAATACATATTTCTCAATGGGCCCTTCATCCCAAGCCCTGGGCCGTGGACCAGCATGCCCAGGACCTAGTTCCGCCCCTGAGTAGGCTCACTTATGCTCTTGGCAAATCCTCAATTTGACTGTACCACGCTCTAGGCGCTTGTTTTAATCCATATAATGTCTTCTTAAGTCTAAATACCTTGTTTTCTCTCCCTTGAACTGAAAATCCTTCAGGTTCTTCAACATAAGTTTCTTCATCAAGATAGCCATTTAAGAAAGCCAATTTAACATCAAGTTGAAAGACATGTATATTGTCGACGTTTGATGTCTCGACTACGGTATTTGGACAGTATGGGGATCGTTGGTGCTAGGATATACGCGAGACTGAGGTAAAAGAGATGGAGACAGGGATTTTTATACAGGTTCGGGCCCCTGAGCGGTCAGGTAATAACCCTACATCCTGTTGGCCGAAGCCGGTGTTGCTCTTATTCACCATAATCACACCAGTACAATATGTGGGCAGCCTATCTAACTGTTGTCGACATGTTGGTCTGAAGGTCTGACTCGTAGTCGACAACAAGGTAGCCTTCCTCCTCGGATCCGTGCCCGGCGAGATCAGAGATAGCACTTTCGTATCTCCTGACGGTATCCGGAGACACCGTAGGAGAATAGCCATGCCTATCCCTGAAGTCGATACCCGGCGGCGTGTCTTGGCGTATGTAGGCTTCTATGTTGATTGTGTTGGGTGTTGATGAGGTGGTCGTCCCGATCGTGGTGATCGTGTTGATCGTCTCATGGTCCGTCTCCCCCCCTGTCCTCCTAGGGGAGCTTATATTTATACCCATAGGTGTTCCCTTGTCCAAGTCAAACTAGGGAAACCAATATGGATACAATTCGAGTAGTCCTTGTCGTTTTCATGTAGAACTCTGGTTGTCTTTCCTTATCCGGAACTCCCTCCATATCTGAAGTCGGTTTCCGTATAGTACATGGTATGTGGTGGGTCCTGCCGAGATTTAGTCAACTACTATTAGGTATGTGGTATCCATAACCATGACATATATAGATCAGTTTTTAAGGGTGGTCTTAAGGGGAAATACATGTAAATGATTAAGGAAGTAGAAAAAGGTAAAGCATAGTATAAAAGTTAATGATTGGGAGAATAAAGTAGGAGTAGTACAAAGGTTAGTAGGTGGAGGAATAAATTACTCCCTTCATTCCTCTCAATAAGGCACACATACATTTTAAGATGTAATTCTCTAAATATTTGACCAATAAGATTTTATTATAAATTAAGTTTTATTTGAAAATAGTAATATCATTGGATTGACATTTGAATTTACTTTCATACAATTGTGATTTTATTGCCACAAACATTTTAGTATTTGAGAAATTCAATGTCCAAAATTAGTTTTAAAGACCCGTACAAATTAGGTTTGATCGCGCCTTAGTTAATGGGACGATGGAGGGAGTAACATAAAAGGTGATAGGTGGGAAATAAACTAGTAAAAAAGATGAAAAATAAAGTATTATCAGATCATGACAAACAAATTTAAAGATTATAATACTTATATCATCGGACGGAGGGAGTATGTCACATTCTTCGGCTACTTACGATTGCCGGGCAAGCTCTTCTTTGAACTAAGGAGCCCTGAATCATATCCAGCAAGGGTGTATATATGCAACCAGGCGGTACAGTATAAATTCCAATTCCTACCAGAGATGAAGATAATTATCTATAATCGTAATGCTAATTTTGACTTTCTGCATCGATTTTTATATGTAGTTACGGAGAAACAGATGTGCAATATAATTTTAGGTAGTGTTGGTGGATAAATCATGTGAATGAAGCGTAATTGACAAAGGAACATATTGAATTGCATGGTTGAATTTTATGCACAAACCATATATGGAATGATGTGAGGGATTATGTATGATGCTTGTTTATGAACAATGGTCGATCCACTTGATCGATACTAGTGTGTTGTTTGCTTAATTGTTATTGTCCTTTTAATGTGTAGGATGATGTTTGTTAACCATGGTAAGAGCAGAAAATTAATTTTATAGGCACAGTCATCAGTCGTCACCCCCCTTGAGAACGTACAGAGCTGGAAAATTATAGTTCCACAAATACTTCTAGAAGTTCAGATAAAAAGTACTGATAGAAGTTCAGATAAAAATTAATCTTCTTAAAAAAAATAGCAGGTTTCTTAAAAAAAAGTACTGATAGAAGTTCAGATAAAAATTACACCGAACATGAAACATTGAACTGACTTATCAAACAAAAAGTGCTGAAATGATCTTGTGAGCTAATATATTTCATTGACATAAATTAATCTTCTGCATCAAGTTTTGGTGCCTTTCCTTAACTTATATGTTCCCTTTGCCCTCAAAGTGAAAACTTATATGTTTCCTTTGCCCTGCTTCCGAGATGTTTCAAGCATCAACAATTGTTCAGCTACTTCTTTCATTCCTGGTCGCCTATCTACATCCATACTTGTGCACTTCATTGCTAGAATGCCAATCTCTTCAAGGGTGGTGATGTCTGCGTCAAAAGTTATCTCATTGTCAAACATAATCCTTCCGTTGTTTTCTCTCTCATAAACGTTGGAAAACTTGATGACAAGATTATCTTTTTCACCATGTAACATCCGTTTCCTGGTGATGAGTTCCAAGAGAACAACTCCAAAACTATAGACATCACTCTTCAGTGTGAGAAGTCCAGTTTTCATGCACATTGGATCTACGTAGTTCATGTCAGCGCACACAAACGATATGTCTTCTGTAATCTGTGATGATTCAAAACTTGAGATTTTTGGCACAATGTTGTCATCAAGAAGTATATTGCCTGGATTGACATTTCCATGTATTATGGGTTTAGATCTACTGTGCATATATGCCAGTCCTTCTGCCAACCCAATAGCAATATCTAGACGTAAATGTAGTGGGAGAGAAAAATTACTAGTATCATGGAGTATGCTGTAGAGACTCCCTCTGTTAGCAAATTCATGAACCAATATTACAGCATCCAGCTCACAACAGAAACCCAATAGTTGGATAATGTTCTTATGGATCAGTTCGGGAAGGTTCAGCTCATTACCATTTCGATCCTCTCTATGTTCAATTCCTTTTATGTGTTTCTTCACTGCCACCTTTCTATCATTCTCAAGAATTCCTCGGTAGACATCATTAAATGCACCTCTACCAATATTTTTTGAATAGTTATTTGTTATTACTTTTATTTCACGTGATGTGAACATTCTTTTTCCACTAATATACAGTGGAGCTCCTTTCTTTCTAGATCTGTTCATGCCCAGGTTGAAAATGCCCGCCATCTTAGGGAAAGCCATCAAACTAGAGCTAACATTGTTTGTACCTTGCAGGCTTTGTTCGTTAACTTCATTCTGTGTTTCAGGAAAGATGTGCCAACCAAAATTTTGTAGTGGAGCAGGTTGTCACAAACAGAATTTCCTAAGCATCCGAAGGTACCCAGCCACATCGCACATATCAGGACGTCTATGAATGTCCTCTGCTCGGCATTCCTGCACTAATTTTTCAATCTCCACTAGAACCTTCATGTTGCTCTCTTTAGCAATTTGGGGATCAAACAACTCTGTCACACCTTTTCCTTCAGCATGAGCTTGCGCGAGACTTGCCACCCTTTTCTTGGTTATAAGTTCTAGAAGAACAATTCCAAGACTATAAACATCACTTTTTGGGGTAAGGCGCCCATCCCAGCGATACAGGGGATCCATGTAAGCCATACAACCTTTCACAATTGAAGTATGAGTCCTTTCTAATGAGAGAGGCCTAGATATTCCAAAATCAGATATTTTTGCATTAAAATTGTCACCCAGCAGTATGTTGTCAGGCTTCACATCACCATGTAGAACAGGGTTGCACATAGAATGCAAATACCCTAGAGCATCTGCACACTCTATTGCAATATCCAATCTTATGTCCAATGAATCAAGGCTATTCTTCACATGAAGATGGTAATCAAGGTCTCCACTACACATATACTCCATGACCATCATTAGAGCATTTTTCTCGATACAGTAGCCAATTAGCCTGACTACATTCTTGTGGTTTATTTTTGACTGTGGACAATTACTTCTTTAGCAAACTCTTCTTTAGAATCCATTTGAATATACTTCTTCACTGCAACAAAACGGTTATCATCAAGAACTCCCTTATAAACTTTTCCAAATTTACCATTTCCAAGACTGGTGCTGTAGTCGCTGGTAATTACTTTTATATCTTCTTCTGTGAAAGCCCTTATTTTAGAAATGTTGTCCTCTATCCGTTGTGCCCTTTCAATAGACTCTTTATGCTTGTTTTCTTAGAGATCCATTGTACAATATGATTGTCGTAGCTCCAAATAAATTGGTGGATTGATGTCCTGTCACATGAAAACATTGTGTTAAATATCAATTTAGATGGATTGTAGATTTTAACTCCATTGTGCATAGTATCAAGGATATATTGGCCATATTTTCGAAGTAATTGTCCACTAATGCAGAGTTGCAACAGACCCTGACTTAATCTGAAAACAAGCTTGTGAAAATTCGCGTCGTTACTTAACGGTTACACGTGACAGGAAAAAGGGCAATGTTTGGTTGCTTCTAACTCTATTTTTTTGGCCACAAGTTTGAGGATAAATTTGTACGCTTGTGAATTTTCGGATGAAAAAGGTAAGGAATTTGGTTTGCACACAGGAATCAAAATCTCTAGTGGAAGAGACATATGACTCCTTGACCGATGACGAGATCTATAATTCTTCAACAGAATGGGATCAATGTGATTGTGCTTCGATGCTTTTCCTCCAAGTTTGACTCGTTCATGTAATTTGAATGTATGATTACTAGGAATCTGTTTGATTAAGCAGATTTTAGTAGATCAATTCCTCTCAGCTATCCTGAGAAGAAACTGCGTGAAGAATCCAAAGAATCTGGTTGACATGCAAAATCTCTTCTTTTTCTCTTTTGCATTGATTGACATGCAAAATGACTGGAATGTCGATACCCGGACTGAAACTGTTAATATTAATCCGTTTACTTTTTACTAGTGACGATTTAGAATAGAAATTTATCATAAACATGCTTGAGTACAGATTTGGTCAACAAATTCGATTCAGGAGCTAGCTCATCAAAACAGATTTAATCCAAGAACTAAGAGCAATTCTACGGTCCTTGAGGAGGTACCATGAGGTACCAAAAATTTAGTGTAAAATTTGGTACCTCATAGTACCTAGGTATCAAGAGGTACCAAATTTACAATAGAAAAAGTGGTACCTCATGGTACCTCCTTAAGGACTGTAAAATTGCTCAATTTACAATAGAAAAAATGGTACCTCATGATACCTCCTCAAGTACCGTAAAATTGCTCAAGAACTAAACAAACAGATAACACATTGTAGTTTAATTAACGACAAATTATTGAAATAAAATGGTAACTTGTGAGGACAAGTTGAACAAGAAGATAAAATGCCACAATAAACCCACAGAGACGAACTAGCATCCGTCTCCGTTTATCAGTAGAATTCAGAACGCTCACCGGTGTAGGAGGCCCTGCGCCGTCGGTGTAGAAGGAAGGCGTACTGGACCGCCGGTGGAGCGTCGACCGGTGGCCGCTGCGCGCTTAGTCAACCTCTCCTTCGCACAACTGCGCGGTAGGTGAAACTTCTCTGCGGCTTATGGCTGTGTTTAGTTCACATCAAAATTGAAAGTTTGGTTGAAATTGGAACGATGTGACGGAAAAGTTGAAAGTTTACGTATGTAGGAAAGTTTTGATGTGATGGCACTGGTGGAGAAACCATCTTTCGTCGGTCGGCCGATTTCCACAATAGTCCCGGATGCAATAAAAACCGGGGCTAAAGATGATCTTTAGTCCCGGTTCAAAAGGGTAACGGGCATATTTGATCTTTAGTCCCGGTTTGTGTTACCAACCGGGACTAAAGATCATCTTTAGCCCCGGTTTTTATTGCATCCGGGACTATTGTGGAAATCGGCCGACCGACGAAAGATGGTTTCTCCACCAGTGCCATCACATCAAAACTTTCCTACATACGTAAACTTTCAACTTTTCCGTCACATCGTTCCAATTTCAACCAAACTTTCAATTTTGATGTGAACTAAACACAGCCATAAGCCGCAGAGAAGTTTCACCTACCGCGCAGTTGTGCGAAGGAGAGGTTGACTAAGCGCGCAGCGGCCACCGGTCGACGCTCCACCGGCGGTCCAGTACGCCTTCCTTCTACACCGACGGCGCAGGGCCTCCTACACCGGTGAGCGTTCTGCCCTGCTCCGCCGCGGCGGCGCCGAGCGCGTCGAGGACGTGATGCTCCCGCGCACGCCGGAGCGGATGCGCCGGCTGCTCGGCCTCGCCTACCACCGTCCCCGCCGCTTCAGCTTCACCCCGGCCTTCGTGCTCCGGGACCTCGCCCAGGTAACTCCACCAATCCAATCCACCATGGCTGCCTACATTTGCTGAACAAACTCGAACAAGTTCTTGTGCTTGCCATGATGCCATCTGACATCGAGATCAACTAGTTCTTGGATCATCTGGATGATCCGTGATGTCACCTCATGGGAGTGTGACGTAGCACTGTATCATACAACAACTGATTGATCACCTTACGCTTTGCAAGATTTCAGAGCGAATCGTCGAAAGAGATGGTCCCTGAATTCCCAACCGCCTTCCTAGCTAGCTAGCACTAGCAGTCACCTGTCACCAACTCACCAACCAATCATCCCTGGATGGAGATGTCTCCCTCAATTTCCCAACCGTTTCGCCGTTCTTCCAATCAATTCAGAGTTTCAGACCGCCGTTCGATCCAGCCTAGCTTTTCCAGTTAGAGACATCCTACTGTTTTTGTGTAGTTGACAAGCACAGAGGCACTCACACTGTGTGAATGTAATTGCCATCTTTGCCAGGCTAATAATCTTCCAATCAAGGTGAGACTGAATGAACTCTGCGTTTTCCTATCTGAATTTCAACAAACGACAGGCCTACCTGTCACCTTTCCCCAACCTATCCGAGCTGGATTCTCAAATTAACTCGTCGTCCTTTTTCACTTTTTTAAGATAAAATGCCTTATTCATTAATTGTTCCTGAGAGTCATTATCTTTGCTGACAGCCTCTTGACTTTAGTACCAGTAACTTGTTCTCTAAAAGAATATAAGAAACAGTAACATTTAACACTGTTGCAGTATCTCTACACCGACAAAATAGAAGAAAAGAAAGAGCTGATCAAGGGGATAACACTGGGGGACAAAGAAAAATTCCAGCTCACTCCACTTCCTCAGGTATGCATAGCATTTAGCAGCTGACAAATAATTACAGAAGTGCTTTACTTGCCAAGTTTACCTTTATCAAATGTCTCTGTCTGTCTAATCTTTCAGGAAGTTCTTGTATTATGGGGAGAGCACGATCAGATATTTCCCATAGAGAAGGGATTCAAAGTAGCAAGGTCAGTACTTATTCCTTCTAATATAATTGCATTATTAATACATATACGAAGCAATACTTTTGCCCTCTTTTTTTTTAAAAAAAAAAAACAGTAGAATTACATGTTGAAGTTGCACCTTGTAATGTTACTTACACAAGATGAATTAACGCAAATGCAGGCAACTTGGTGCAAATGCTAGGTTGGAAATCATAAAGAACACCGGCCATATGCCACAGGAGGAGGACCCGAAACGGTTCAATGAGGCCCTCCTGAACTTCTTGCTACCAGCTCCAAATTCATCGTTGTGATGGAATATCAATGCCAGCTTCTTGAGCACTTGATCTAAGTTGTACATCGTCTTATGACACAGGGTAAAACTTGTACCTTTTGAGATAAAAGTGGGAAATATAATATAGAGTATATGCATTGTTTTTGTTTTGATATACAATATTGGGTTGAATCCTGCACTTGCTAGTTGCTACGAGTACAGTATAGTAAGGGGAAAAAATGAAGTTCCCTGGATTTTTTTTTTGACTAATTAAGTTCCCTGGATTTAATTTTGAGAAACAGCTGCACCCTTTATTATTGGTTGCAGGCACAAAAAAAAAAAAGCCTCCTCTAAGAACGATGGGGGTTACATACATTACACCAAGTAATGATAAAAAATTTTCTATGCAGCTATTCTGGGCTAACTTATGCACCGCCTGATTCACTGTTCGTTGGACCCAACCTTTACTTCCTGAATCCTCAAACCTTGAAACTCGGACCTCCTTGGCCAGTTCAATTGCTCAGTTGCATGCCATTAGCTCAGCAAAGCAAGCATCCTCAGGTGATGGAACATGGAAGAAGTCCTGCACCGCTGATAAATGAGCCATTCAAGCCTCGCAATACCACACCAGCTACACCTTGCTTGTTCTTGTTCGATGCTCTCCATCAGCATTATTAGATTTCATCCACCCATCCGGTTCTTGGCGCAGGTGGTGATCGTGAGCTCAACGCCGTTGCTGATGACGATAGCGCGCTGTTCGGGTGTGGCGGCATCAAAGGGCGGACGCGATGCTTTTGCTGACATGATCTGTAAAAGAAGCAAAATCGTATCAGTGTGATCATTAAGGAATCAAGACAGAAGTACAATTCAAATGCTTGTCAGCACCACCTCTTTCTTTCTGACTAGCTGCTGTTTGTCTCCAACTCGGCTTGACGCATTGCTTTGTCACGCATTGAGAATAGCTCCCTTCTCCTCTGTTCTCATCCAAAGAATGATGAAAATTACATGCTGTTCCAAAAAGAAATATGGTGCACCTTGTTAGAAAGATATATGCATGAAGCTAAGCCGTCATTCACACTAAAACTTATACCGCTTGCATTGGATCCAAGCTTCAGCGAGAGCACAGTATAGGATTAGACTATGGTACTACAAAGAAGGAGGCAAAATCCAAACAGCACAAGTGTTTTTCATATGCACCAGTTACAGAGGAAAAATGCACGTCACAGCTTCCAAAAAAATGCATCTTGAAGCAAATATTAAAACATTGTTACTCATCCTTTTAAGGTTCATGCATGTGACAGCGCATTTTGTTATCATGTGCAGTTAATATTATTTGGGCAGGGCTAATATATTTGCTGGCTTCCAAAACAAGATCTGATCCTCCTTACAGTGATTGTACTGAATGAACAATGAAGCTTGTGCAGATAATTAGGGATAGACACGTACCTTCTTCACGGCCTCACAGGCATTCTCATTATGGCGAATATCGTTACCCCGAGCAATCATAGTGTGGACGTGATCGAGATACCCCTCCCAGTGTGATTCATCAGCCAGAGTACCCAGTCCGTCCAACTCTTCTTGGCTGTAGTCCGCGAGTTCGTTAGGGGCTAAAGGGGCAAGTAAAGAGCTTCGCATTCCGCGCTTGATGTTTAACTTGTCGATGCCCTTGACAACCTTCTTGAAATTCTCATACCGATTAGCCTTCTCCTCCTCGGTTCTGTATCTCCGGCCATGCTCGCTCATCCAGTCTTCAAATTTTCTCTTCATGGCCACCTCATCCACCACATTGTCCTCCTCGGCGGCATCATCGACGACGGCCTCCTCCTTGTCGGAACATTTCTTCTTGTCATAGAGTGGTTTCCCCCCATGGTTCATTTGGGAGTTGAGGTAATCGATGTAGTCAAGATAGGCAAATGTGCCATCTTTCCTGGTGAACCTTGCCATGACGGATGGCTCGATCAGTCGATCACGTCCCTCCAATTAACAGTCACCTCCTCCTCCTCCTTCCTGGTCTCCTCCCCGGCTGCTACAGGTAGGAAACAAAATGAAGCTAGCAACGACGAGGAATCGAATCTAATCTAATGGCGCTTTCTTTCAAGAAAGAGGCATGGATACCTGAGTCATCTCTTTCTTGCTTGAAATAGAGAAATCCGAGCAGCAATCCAGCCAACGAACTTGTCAAGGCAAGAGCACCAACGTCGAGATCCCTCTGTGCGGAGATGGACGGGAGCGTGAGCCGCTGCGCGCGAGTGAAGAAATTTTCGATCTGAGATCATGGGGGGAAACGGAGAGAGAGAGAGAGACTCACGATGGTGCGGAGAGATCGTGGCGCTGCTGCCGCCGCCGATCGCTGCGCCTGCGCGCCGCGTGCGGAGAGCCTCCGGGCGAGGAAGGAAGCAAGTGCCCGGAGGAACATGGCCTCGATCGATCTCCCCGATCGCCTCGCCTCGATTTCTAGGGTTTGACGGACTTTGCTGCGGGTGCGCATCCGACAAAATCCGATCAAACTTTGTTTTTTGTTTTTTTTTCAACAATTTAAAATTCAGTTTGAAGAGGTCGCATGGGCCTTGCTCACGCGCAAAATTTGGGGGCCCGGCCAAGCACTGGAGGTCACACCCATCCTAATTTCATGGGCCAACTAAATGATATTGGGCCGAGATGTTCTCATCGTAGTACATGCAGCAGCCCAGCAGATTTATCTGCGCAGAAACTAACAGCCCTATTGTTTCGCTTATTTGTGGAAGGAAAAAGTCCACATTGACTCCCTTAATTATAGGAAGAATCTAATTCGTACCCCTCATCCATAAAATCGGATAGGACGACTCCCCGAACTATAGAAACCAGTGTAATTTGACTCCCTCAGTGGTTTTGGAGGGCGGTTTTGCTGACATGGCGCTGTTGACCTGGTCTTCGTCCCATGTGGCGCTTATGTGGCACTAGATTTAAAAAATATTTGTGGGACCCATCTGTCATTCACACATAAAATATATTGTGGGACCCACTGACATGCGGAGCCCACATGTCATCCTCTCTCTCTCCAACCCTTCTTCCTCCTCCCCCTCTCTCTCCCTTCTCTATCTTTTCTCTCCCCTTTCGCCATCCGCGGGGAGAGCTGGAGCGACGGCGGCAGCGGGCGATATAAACTAATAACAAAACAAATTACAGATTTTGCCTGTAAACTGCGAGACGAATCTATTAAGCCTAATTAATCTATCATTAGTAAATGTTTACTGTAGCACCACACTGTCAAATCATGGTTTAATTAGGCTCAAAATATTCGTCTCGCAATTTACATACAAACTGTGCAATTGGTTTTTTTTTCACATTTAATGCTCTATACATATATCCAAACATTTGATGGGACAGAAAAGTTAGAAGTTTAAAGGGAACTCAACACAACCGTCATTTTCTATAGTACATATACTGTTTGGACTTTTTTTCTACTCACGTAAACTCCCAACTTTTCTACTCACATAAATTTTCAATTTTTTTTCTAAACTACCAACTTTCCCCAAACTTCTCCCCAATTTCAAAAACTAAACACAGCCTGCCTTTGAGGTACGATGTGTTGAGTACAACTGTACTGTTTGGACTTTTAGAGGTACGATGTGTTGGTACAACTGCATATGCACAGTAATTGACCATTGTCTCTCTGTTCATATCTAGTGCCTTGGTAGCGTTGCACACTGGGACTTTACTGTGTGATGGGTTGTATTTCTTCGACTATTGTCGTATAATTTCTAGCCATATACGATTTGCCTTTTGTGCTAGAGTTTGGATTGAGTACGTTTTTAGGCCTAGTTTTAAAGATGATAACAATTTGAGAGCACAAATAATAATATTGATACTGAAAAGCTGAAAAATGATTTAAGAACATACAAAGAAATATATACTGATGAATAAAGTTTTATAAAAGACGCACCGTTTAGTAGTAGAGTTTTTCTTTAATCAACAATATAATAGCGTTTGTGCTAATTACTTGAAAATCTGTAGGAGCACCGCGGGAGATGATGATGTGGTGATTAAAGATTCTTTACTGTGGGATCTGCCACTCCGACCTGCAGAGCATCAAGATGGAGTGGAAGAACGCCACCTACCCACTTGTTCCTGGGTAAAGCAAGCAATTAAGCTAGCGTTACAAACAGGCCTTTGTACGTTGTTACATACGATGCATGCATTATTCTGATGATCAAACAGACGTGCACTCGATGGCGCAGGCACGAGATCGCCGGCGTGGTGACGGAGGCCGGCAAGAACGTGACCAAGTTGAAGGGCGGCGACATGCAAGGTGGGCGTCGGGTGCATGGTGAACTACTCGTGCCACTCCTGCGACAGTACAGCTGCAACCAGGGGTTGGAGAACGAGAATGGATTCTAATCTCTCGGGTGGACGTTCACCTGTTTATTGCATGCCACCTAAATGATTATGAAAATTTTTTAAAAAAATTCACAAGATAGGTTAATATGTAATATATCACTTTACAAACATGCAAGTTCAAATTCGACTTCTAAAGGTTGTAACGAAAATAACAAATCAAACTCTAACTAGTATACGTATATTCACAGTTAAATTTATTATTTTTGTTACAACTTGTAGAAGTCGAATTTGGACTTGCATGTTTGTGAAGTGATATATTACATATTAACCTGTCATGTCAATTTTTTTGAAATTTTTTCATAACCATTTAGATGACATGCAAGAAACGGGTGGACGTCCACCCGAGTGTTTAAACAGTTTCCCGGGGAGTGGAGACTCACGAGGGCGGAGAGAGCGTGGTGCCGCTGGCCTAGTCCCCACCGGCGCCGCCACCGATCGCTGCGCCTGTGCCTGCGCGCCGCGTGCGGAGATTCTCCGGGTGAGGAGGGAAGCAAGTGCCCGGAGTCGGAGGGACATGGCCTCGATCGATCGACGCTCGCTCTCGTCCGCCGTCGCCCTGCCTGGATATTTATACGGGTTTTGGCGGACTTTGTCTTGGATCTCCTTGAGGCCTCGACGAACGGCGACGGCGCTTTTGTCCGCTTTTCATCCTGGAGACATTATCTAGAGGTCAGGTCCCTCTATCGCCAAAACCGCTCTTAGACAATTTGTGTGAAGCACTTTGATGCCGACGGGTCGGCAGGAGGGGGATGAATCTTATTTGTTCTCTCGCTCTCTCCCGGTGTAACGTCCTGTTTCGACGACGTCCAGTGGAGCATATAGTGACAGTTGGTTCAGTTCGATCTAGTCCTTTCCTCGGTTGTGTGTGGATGCGACAACAATGCATGGCGTAGTATTTTTTGTTTATTTTCCTAACTATAATCTTTCAGGGTTACAGTCTTGTAATTCACTCCTACTTTATTCAATAAATCTTCATAATGCCTAAATGCCGGCTTATTCAGGAAAAAAAAAAGGCAAAGCTAAAGAGGTTCCCAACTTCCCATCACAAAAGGCTGCCTTTCATGAAGGTGAATGGAGAGAGGCTAATGTATATGCACATGTTCTTTACTGAGTGAAACCCCGCGCGTTGCTGCGGAAGTTTAGTATGATAAGACTAAGTAAAAATAATGTGTAATATAGCTAGGCAATATAAACTTACGTAAGTTGATGTGGTTTATAATAATTTAAATTTTAAATAGTATATAGAATGGCAATTCAAATGTAAAAGTAAATTGATGTGGCTTTATGAGAGAAGAAAAGGAGGGAGATAGTTTGGATCATTGATTAATCATTTAAGGGTTAAAAACAAAAGAGGTGATGCAACTAAATAAGAGAATAAAAGGAGAGCGATAATTTGGACCATAGATGATCATATAAGGACAAAACAATTGATGTGATATGGCTTAAGAGAAGAGAGCACATTAACAAAGTTGGGAGTTAGGATTAACTATAAAGGTATATAAGATATTATAAAAAAATGGTGAAGAGACATTGAAATAGTATGTGAATTATAAAATGTGAGATGATGATGATTTGAAAAGCTATAAAATATAATAAATCATAAAATTATAGATAATATAACATGTTTGTATGATGTTTTAATATAATAATTGTTAGAGCAACTCCAACAATCTAGCTATCTGGGTTTGGATCGGTAAAAATAAACAAAACGAGTCAAAACCGGGGTCCAACACACTCGGTATCTCGCTCCGCTCGCGATCCCGTTCGGCATCCGTCGCTCTTCGCCCTGCATTTTTGCAGAGGCCATCCCGCTCGCAATCGCCGCTCTCCCGCGCACGCTTTCGTTTCCCACCCGCGCGCTCCCGCCCAATCGGTCCTGCCGCCTCGCCCTCCCGCCGTGCTACGCCGTCGCCATCCCGCGCCGTCGTCGGTCCCGCCGCCTAGCGCCCTCGCCCTCCCTTCGTCGCGCTGCTCCGGCCTCGGCCTTCGTCTCGCCATGTGGAGGCCGCCGCGTCCTGCTTCAACGGTGGCTGGGGACTTGGTTCAGGAGGCTCATCGCCCGGAAGGGGACTTGGATCGATGCGCCATCGGGTGGTTCCTCCAACAGGCGTCGATGGTTGGAACTTGGAAAGCACAGGGTCTGTTCATCGGTGAGCAAGTCACCGATGAGGAGGTCTGCACAAGTGAGACTCACTATATGCGTCTGTCAAACCCTTTGCTGTTAGTTGGATGACTGGATCACAAGGAGGCGCGCGGCGTCCACAAACGATCTGCCGATGGCGACGCGGTGCAACGAGAGGCAGCTACATGCAGAAGGAAGCAGCCGGCTGCGAACGACGTCCAAGCGATGGAAACCAGCGGCGGCGTCGGAGAAACAAGAAGTCGCGGAGTCACCGGTCCGGAAGAACGGGAGCCATGACGTGGACCCTTTTGAATATGGAGAGTCAATATTTTGCTAAGCTGTTGGTTTTACCCCTCTGTTTGGGACCTTTATTCCTTTTTACAGAGACCTCTTTACTCTCTAAACTTAGCTAATCATATACATAATCTTTTGGAGTTGCTCTTAGTGGATGATGATATACCATATTTGCATGTTAAGATTTAAAATTTGGTGGACTCAAACTTTATAGTATAAGAGAGGATTAGAATAATGAGGGCCTTCTATTAGCTAGGTATTGTAATGCAGATCGAGTGATCAACTTGCCCGTGTGCTGTGTTGACGATTATTATAGCAATTTGCTAGATGAATTGACGAAGCTCTGGTGTGTTGTCTGGTCAAGTAACAAAGCGGTCGAGCACAATTAACGGGTGGTGAGCATGATGAATTCAGCTAGCTGAGCTGACGCAGCTGTGCTCTGCTGTCTGGTTATGTCATAAAGCAGTCATGCACAACTCATGGCGAGTGAACATCATATACAGCTTAGATCCATATTTTGCCAATACTTCATCATCAGTCTTTCAGATAGTTTAGTCAAAAAAAAAAAAAGTCTTTCAGATAGCCAATGTACAAATGCTGGAACTAAAATAAAGCTAGTTGTTCAGCTAGGACAACATAGTTTCACAAATAGACATGCGTTGCAACTGAAAATTAAATAGAATTACACATGACTTAGTCCATTTACTTCAGCTTGATCATAACATAAAATGAAATAGCACATTATCATGACCAGGTGATAACTTAGATTTAGTATACCATGAAATAGCACATTATCATGACCAGGTGATAACTTAGATTTAGTATACCGTCCATGAAACATTGCTACAAGCAGGTTCAACTGGATGCAGGTCCTCTGCAGTAAACGCAGAGAACACTGTTTGAACAGTGATATGTGTCTTGCGCTACAGTGCTCTGCATTAGCACAGCAGTGCGTCACTGTAGCAACAGCGTTCAAAACAATAATACATTTCAGTGTTGGATGTTTTTTTACTGTAGCGTGATACTGTAGCAGGCTGATCTGTGCCGTTCGATAGAGATCCAATGGCTCAAAATATGAGCCAATGCAACTTACTGTAGACCCTCTGCATTTTACTCTTCAATGCAGAGGATCTCAATCCGGTTCAACTGTCCCAGGGACACAAGATCAACAAGGAAATCGAAGTTGATGACATGAGCTGTTAAAAAAAACCTAAATTGTATTTGTGATCATTAAGGATGAAGACAAAAGTACAATTCAAATACTTGTCAGCATCACCTCTTTCCTTCTGACTAGCTGCTGTTTGTCTGCAACTTGGTTTGATGCGTTGCATTGTCATGCATTGCGAGTAGTTCCCTTCTCTTCTGTTCTCATCAAAAGAATGATGAAAATTACATGATGTTCCGAAAAGAAATATGGTGCTGCTTGTTGAAAAGATATATGAATGAAGCTAAGCCGTCATTCACACTAAAACTTATACCAATTGAATTGGAGCTAAGCTTCAGCTAGCGCTCTTTAGGATTAGACTATGGTACTACAAAGAATGAGGCAAAATCCAAACAGCACAAGTGTTTTTCATATGTACTTCGTATTAGTTACAGATGAAAAATGCACCTCACAGCTTCCTAAAAAATGCATCTTGAAGCTAATATTAAAACATAGTTGCTCATCCTTTTTTTAATTTTTAAGGATTATGCATGTGACAGGTTTTTTTTGTTATCATGTACACTTAATATTTAAGCCAAAACAGCAACTAAATAACAAGAACAGAAAGTGTCACGCTAATGCAATGCATATTTCTTGGTGACTGTATTTATTTCCTTTTTAGAAACCAAAGAGTCAGTGCACATATATTTCTTTCAAAAACGGATTGCACAAATAATTAGGACAAATAGAAACAAAATGCAAAGAGCAATGATGTGCAGGAGTTGTTAGTTGCTTCCCAAATGGCTAATAGAGCAACTAATAACTAATTAGACTGAAGAAAAGAGCAGATAGATTTGCCTTCAGTGCTCCTACAGTGCAGTTTCTACTTTGCTAGAACTGCTGTGCAATGACTTACATACTAGCCAGGAGATCAGATCAAACTAGTTGGTGTCTGCTTCACGAATATAATGACCCATAGCCAGAACAATTTTTCACCAATTGGAAATCCAAAGGCTAATTCGCTAATTCTAAAGCAGCATCTATCATGGGAACGCATAGATTAAAATATAATTGCTGGCTTCCAAAACAAAAGATCTGATCCTCTTTATAGTAGCCATATACCGAATGAACAATGATACTGGTGCAGATAGTTAGGGAAAGAAACATATACCTTCTTCACGGCCTCGCAGACATCCTCATCATCAACACGAAAAACGTAACCCCGAGCAATCGCGGTGTGGATGTGATCAAGGTACTCATCCCAGTCTGAATCATCAGCCATAGTGATACCAAGTCGCTCAACCTCTTCATCGGTGTAGTCCGCTAATTCGGTAGGGGCAGCTAAAGGGCTTCGCATTCCGCGCTTGATGTTTAACTCGTTGATGCCCTTCATAGCCTTCTTGAAATTCTCATACCGATGAGCCTTCTCTTTCTTGGTTATGTATATCCGGCCATGCTCCTTCATCCAGTCCTCGAATTTTGCCTTCATGGCTGCCTCATCCACCACGGTGTTGTCATCCTCGTCTGTGTCGGCGGCATCAGCATCGACGATGGCCTCCTCCTCCTTGTCGGAACATTTCTGGTCATAGAGTGGTTTCCCCCCGTTCATCTGAACGCGGAGGTAACCGTAGTACTCAGGATAGGCGAAGGTGCCATCTTTCCTCGTGAACTTTGCCCTGACGGATGGCTCGATCACGTCCCTCCACTTTACGGTCTCCTCCTCCTCCCTGGTATACTCCCAAGCTGCCACATAAAAACAGGTAGGGAACAAATCAGTGTATTAAGGCTGTGTTCTTTTCAGCTATTGCAGCTTAGCTACTCCTTGACGTTAGCATGTTTTTCAAACTATTAAACGATATATTTTACGTAAAAACTTTTTATATATAAGTAGCTTAAAAAAATCTAAAAAAAATTATTCATCAAAATTTTATATATTAATACTTAACTTTAACTAATCATATGTTAATCATGTTTCTCGTTTTACGTGTGGCTAAATAGCTGTATCAAGAATGAACGCAGCCTAAATAGCGGGCTAAAACATTTAACTATAACCTCTCTCAAATAGTTTTTTTTCCGCGAACGCATAACCTCTCTCAAACAATTAATAGTGGCTAAATTGTAGATTAGAGAAAATAGATAGCCTCTTCTCAAACAGCTATGTCTCTCTCTCTCTATATATATATATATATGGCGGCAAAACATTGGAACAAATTGAAGCTAACAACGGCGAGGAATCTAATCTAACGGCACTTTCAATTTTAACGCCATACTATACATACCTGAGTCATCTCTATCTTGCTTGAAGTAGTGGAATCCGAGCAGCAATCCAGCCAACGAACTCGTCAAGGCAAGAGCACCTTTTACGGCGCCATGGCCGACGCCGAGTCGCCGAGATCCCTCTGCGCGGAGATGGACGGGAGCGTGAGCCGCTGCGCGCGAGTGAAGGAATTTTCGATCTGAGATCAGGGGGGGAAACGGAGAGAGAGACTCACGAGGGTGCGGAGAGCGCGTGGCTTCGCTGGCCTAGTTCCCGCCGCCGCCGCCGATCGCTGCGCCTGCGCGCCGCGTGCGGAGAGCCTCCGGGCGAGGAGGGAAGCAAGTGCCTGCAGGGACATGGCCTCGATCGATCGATGGAATCGCTCTCCTCCGCCGCGCGTCGCCGCGATTTCTAGGGTTTAGTGTTCGACGGACTTCGCTGCGGATGCGCAAGGTGTCGAACGGAATTCCGGCAAAATCCGATCAAGTTTTGTCACAGTTTAAAACTCGATCAGTTTGAAGAGGTCGCATGGGCCTTGCTCACGCGCAAAATTTGGGGGCCCGGCCAAGCACTGGAGGTCACACCCATCCTAATTTCATGGGCCAACTAAATGATATTGGGCCGAGATGTTCTCCCCGTTGTGGGCCTCGAGCGGCATAGTATACCGTAGTAGAGGCAGCCCAACAGATTTATCTCGACCGAACAAATTCGATCCGACGGTTGAACAGATTTATCTCGTCCGCTGTTACATTGTTTTTTTTAATGGAAAAACCTGTCACATTGTTCAGCTCATTTGGATATTACATGGAAATTTTCTGGCAGTGATGAGTACAATCATGTAATCAACTGCACTAATTGTTCTTGAGAGTCATTATCTTTGATTACAGCTTCTTGACTTTAGTGTCAGTAACTTATTTATCAAAAAGAATGAGTAGCAGTAACAGGTAACACTGTGTTGCAGTATCTGTACACCGACAAAATAGAAGAGAAGAAAGAGCTCATCATCAAGGGGATAACACTGGGGGACAAAGACAAATTCCATCTCGCTCCATTTCCCCAGGTATTCCATAGCGATTAGCAGCTGATGAATAATTGAATCGTGCTATACGCACGACCGATCGTCCTGACTCCTGTCCGACCTGCCTCATCAGCCAATTACTACGTTTCATATAAGTCTGCTTCTTTCCATGTGGGCCAGATCGAGCAGTAGCTAAGTGTTGGTCGGACACAAGTCGTATATACAAGTCGTATGTATAGCAATTTCCTGAATAATTACAAGAGTGCTTTACTTGCCAAGTTTACCTTTATCAAATGTCTTTGTCTGACTGCCTCACCTTTCAGCAAGTTCTTGTATCGTGGGAGAGAGCATGATCAGATATTTCCCATAGAGAAGGCATTTAAAGTAGCGAGGTCGGTACTTATTCCTTCTAATATAATTAGAGTAATACATAATCTCTCCGGTTTCACAATTCTTTAAGATTTGAACCACATAATCTTCAAAATACATATTTAACTATATTTTTCTATTATAATATTGTACTGTGTTTCTTAAAAAAAAAAAAAAGAAATGTCGGCCTCGACTTGACGATCCTGTTTTATTGTGAATATATACACCACTAGACTATTAGTAAAAATGCATAATTTTGGCGTAGTTGTCAAAATTTTGGTATGATTTATTTATATAGTAACCAAAATTTGGCAGCAAACTAAATGTAGCCACTTTTTTTGGCAACTTTATCAAAATTTGGTAAGGTTGAAAATGGCATCAAAGTGAACAGGCCCTTATTAGTACACATACATCAACTCTCAACTCATATTAGTTCTTAGCGTACAGATATTACTTTGGATTTTGGAGAAAGATGCCAAGTAGCTTTTAGTTCTTAGCGTACACATATTACTTTGGATTTTGGAGAAAGATGCCAAGTAGCTTTCGAATTTCTGTTCAACAATGTCCGGAATGTTTTGAAGGCAAATACTATGTGGGAATAATAATATCGAACGAAGCACATCCCAGCACATAAACAGTAGCAGCAGCCTACTCCGTATTTCAGAATTCAGATAGATCCTAGTTTCTGATACAGCATATTGACAGGAAAACATTTACCTCTAATCACCTAGCAAGTACTATAGAGAAAAAGGAACAGAAACAAAACTTGATATTGGTCAACTTTTGTAGACAGTGGCTCTAATCATAGTAGTCTTCATCTGTCAGAAGAAAAAGAGAATGCTTTCATTAGTAATCTTAACAAAACCACCAGTAGTAACACTTTAGGAAGAGAAAAGGATAGCTCTGATATGAATAGAAGTTCAAATTTAAACTTACGTGCTTCCTCCTCTTGGTTCCAGTCATCATCGTCGTCATCAAACTCGATATTCTACAGGAAGTTAAGGTATTAGAGTGCTAAAGAGATGATAAATTACAATTCCAAAAAAAAAATGATGCATGTGTTCCAACCTGTGAAGAAACATACACACCACATAATTTTGCCAAAAAATGAGCCATCTAATAGCCGTTTTTCCACATAAATGAAAACCTCAAGGTGTAACTTCCAAGGTACCCACCTGATTATAATCATCATCTGAATTCTCCTCCTCTTCTACTTCTTCCTCTTCATGTTCATCCTCATCATCCCCATCCTTTTCTGTTTTCTTGTCTCCGTCCTAGAAGTACAAAAAACCATATTAACATCGTGAAAAAGAGAAACAAACAAAACTAGCAAAAACATGAAATTGCTTTCTTGTCACAACAAAATAATGGTGCTTAGTGCATCCATATTAGTATCATAGTCCACAGCCTCAGACCGAAAAGCAGTAACATGTCTAAAATGCATAGATGATATCCAAAATTGATTTTAGATAGATGGGCTGATGAAAATTTGAAAAACTGAAAGATTAGGGATGATGCTCTTGCCTTGTGCTTCTCTTCAAGCTTCTCAAAAACTTCAAATGCCTGATCATCTGACAAAAAAGGTCAGATCCATGTAAGGATCGACACATATATGGATGAACAACATGTAGCAGTAGCATCGATAATTCAGATTTTATTGCTGCTAACAGACATGACAACAGAATCGTGCAACCGCACAAGCAATGCAGTTTGCTAAAGTTCATGACAGAAGCAAAAGGGACATCATTCTTTATCAAACAAACCTGAGCTTCTATCCCAACGCAGCTTCTTACTGCTTGGCTGTCCTCGCTTAGAACCTGAAAAGGAACAAAATGTCAAGAGAGTATTCTGCTGCAACAACATAGCAGATAATAAATTTTACATGTACAGAAATACAAAAAAAAAAAAAATTCAAGATTACCTTGCACTAGTTCCACAGGGAAATTTGCAGGAGTTAGTATAAGATATGACGCAAGAGCTTCACGTTTGGAATGTGTCTTACGTTTCCTATCAGAATACCTTTCAATCTCTTTATCATCATTCTCTGATGAGATATCAACACACAAAAAAAAGTTATCAGAAATAGCTGAACAAAAGCAAGCACAAATCTCTACAAATGCAAGGAATGAAGCAAAACCAGAGGATGCTTGCAAGGAAAAAAAGAGGCTGAAATGTTCATTAATTTGTAAAAATGTTTCAATGGAGATATAGATAGGGCTAGTACAAAAGAAGAGTAGGTACTAAAATGATGAATTTCTGGTTAAATTGAGCTCGCAGGGAAGCAAGGCCCACAAAGAATATTATGATTTATGGATTCTAGGCCCCATATCAACACCAAGCTGAATGCAAGAGAAAGTTCTCTGTGCATGTCGAAGTCAAAATTATGTAGTCCATCAAAATTCAACAATACATAGGAAACCATAACAGGTTCCACTCAGTAAAACAGGCAGTCATTTCAAATAAGCCAGAGCTCCAGTAAAACACTACAGTACCCAATTCTTTGACCCAACAACTCAAAATAAACTATCTGACCATATACTAACATGTGTCAACTATCTGACCTACTATGCTACAAATATAGTCGATTTGTATTAATCGAGAAGCAAGATATCAATAATGGGCAGCAAGAGGAACTAAGCATTGTCACGATAAGTTGAGCCATAGTAGTACTTTTCTTGGGGACATCCTCCTCCAGGTGGTAGCAAGAAGTCTTCCAGAAATCCTCAAATTTCAAGGTGGACTGTATCAGAGCCTTCTCCTCCATGGTCGCCCTGGCGCACGTCATCTCCGGCAGGGTGATGTCCTGAATACACGGACGCCCAAATGGTGAATCGCCCCCACGACGGGGAATCGCCAAAAAAAAAAAAAATCACACCACGAGCATGGCGAATCGCATTCAGCAGCAACAACGAGAGGAGAGGGAAAGAATGGGTGCAGGGAAGTGTGGGGAAGGTGGAGCTGGGAATGGAGTGGAGTGGAGCGGAGAGGAGGCTCACCGGGAAATCCTCGTGCGGGGTGTGCTTGGCCGGGTGGTCGAAGCCGTACCCTCCTCCCCGCCTCCCCCGGCCTCTCCCGCGGCCTCGGGACGCCATCTGGAGGAGACGGACGTCGACGAGGTAGACCTCTCCGGGCGGCAGACGGCGGAGCAGGCGCGGCCGGAGACGAGAACAGCGGCGCGCGGCGTCGGCGGGGAGGTGGCGCGCGGCGTGGTGGTCCCAGAGTGGCTGTGTTAGGGACTTAGGGTACGAGGCGGCGGTTGGGCTTTTGATGGGCCGCACGAGGTCTATTGGGCTCTGTGGGCTACCAGGTTGCACGTGAGTGGAATGGAAGGGCCACTTTGATGGGCCGCACTTGAATTTGTACCACCAGGCTACCAGCAGCCGGCGCTCGCGGTAACCGCGGCAACGGTCACTCGGTCACCCGGACAGCCGGCGAACCGACATGGAAAAACTGGATAGACAGATCTTTACATATACACACACTTACCCCTATAACATCATTAAAAAATTGAGTCAATATATCTTTAGATCGATGAAGTTATCACAAACGTCTCGCTTCGCTATGAACATATATGTTGTCTACTATTAAAAGAATAATTAGTTGTAAATACGAACCCTTATATTAAATCTAAAACTTGAACTGGATGTGCTAGTTCCATCGTAAAGAATATAACCACCTATGTTATGCTTACTCCGCGATATAAAACTATTTAAGCATGGAAGACGAAACAGCTACTGATATATACATATAGTGATGTGCTTTTTCTTTTTGAGTTGATTTACTGGCATCATTTACCTTTTAGGTTATAAGCCGGTAGCCCGGTACTAAACTTTAATTTAAAATTAAAATTTGGACTTGATTTTAGTTTATTTGTTATAATTTATTTTTCAATATTAACTTAAAATTTACTAAACGCATAAATATGAATATAGAGTTAAATTACTTCTTAATAAGGTTCCTAAGGTTAGTAGTAAGCCAGACGATCAGGTCGTCGCATATCCATGCATGCCACAAGTCAAAATTGAGATCGATCTAGCTAGCCTGGATTGCACATGACGCTAAAACCCGATCCGATTTCCCGAACAGCGTACACAGAATACTCCGTAATAATCAAGAAAACTTGATGTTCAAACATAATGCATATAATAAGGTTTTTGAACATTACATTAATAATAATCAACGATATGATAAAGAAAATACATGTCACAAAAATAATCAACGATATGATAAAGAAAATACATGACACAAAATGGAAAAAAAAAATACAAAATATAACCGACTCGCCGACTCGATGAGCATGCAGTTGACTTGACTTGACTTGTGCTGTGTACAAACGTACGTCGATCGAACCACAGCAAATTATTGGAGGAGTTGAAAGCCCAAAGGAATTGAAACGACAGAACATGCGTAGAGACACACGTAGTACTACGTACCATACAGGACCATGCATGCAGGCGAGTTGATCGTCTACTTCAATCGTTCGCTTGAAGGACGACATTGGGCATTAATGGCGCCTGTGCCAGGGCCGGTTGAAGGACATTGATCACGGCCGGTTGCACGCCGCCGTTTTCTCTGTTTTGGGCGAAGAGAAACCTCGCGACTCTGAGGGCATGTACAAAGGTAGAGACTAGTAAAGGCTCTCATATATTCCGCGTCAACAAAAATACATCACCCCTACAAAGATCCATCTCTTGAGTTGACTCTACATTAATACATGCTAATTGATATATTTAATCTGAAGTTGCATATCTTCATGAAGATGGATTGTACAACGCCGTCTCTCTTCTTGTCTCCTCGTTCTTTTCGTTGGATGAGCCGTTGTTGCGCCGTTGTCACATGAAGCATCGATGTTACCCTGCTCTCATTTCTCTATCATCCACGTAAGCAAAATTGCTTAATTGAAATCAGAGAGAGACGGTTAACAATGGCCTTTGTACATGCCCTGATGCTGCTG
>CM020181.1:22466357-22530650 GCA_009805545.1 Oryza longistaminata
TTGTAAGGCTGGAAAATGGCATCAAAAGTGAACAGGCCCTTATTAGTACACATACATCAACTTAACTTCATATTAGTTTCTTAGCGTACAGATTATTACTTTGGAATTTGGAGCAAAGATGCCAGTAGCTTTTAGTCTTAGCGTACAATTACTTGGATTTTGGAGAAAGATGCCAAGTAGCTTTGAATTTCTGTTCAACAATGTCCCGAATGTTTGAAGGCAAATACTATGTGGGAATAATAATATCGAACGAAGCACATCCCAGCACACTTAAGTACATAGGAACAGTAGCAGCAGCCTACTCCGTATTTCAGAATTCAGATAGATCTAGTTTCTGATACAGCATATTGACAGGAAAACATTTACTCTAATCACCTAGCAAGTATATAGAGAAAAAGGAACAAAACAAAACTTGATATTGGTCAACTTTTGTAGACAGTGGCTCTAATCATAGTATCTTCATCTGTAGAAGAAAAAAAAAGAGAATGCTTTATTAGTAATCTTAAACAAAACCACCAAAGTCCATTTTAGGAAGAGAAAAAGGATAGTCTGATATGAATAGAAGTTCAAATTTAAACTTACGTGCTTCTCCTCTTGGTTCCAGTCATCATCTCGTCATCAAACTCGCATATTCTACAGGAAGTTAAGGTATTAGAGTGCTAAAGAGATGATAAATACAATTCCAAAAAAAAAAATGATGCATTGTGTTCCAACTGTGAAGAAAACATACACACCCACATAATTTTGCCAAAAAATGAGCCATCTAATAGCCGTTTTTCCACATAAATGAAAACCTCAAGGTGTAACTTCCAAGGTACCCACCTGATTATAATCATCATCTGAATTCTCCTCCTCTTCTACTTCTTTCCTCTTCATTTCATCCTCGTCATCCCCATCCTTTTCTGTTTTTCTTGTCTCCGTCCTAGAAGTACAAAAAACCATATTAACATGTGAAAAGAGAAACAACAAAAACTAGCAAAAACAGAAATTGCTGTTCTGTCACAACAAAATAATGGTGCTTAGTGCATCCATATTAGTATCATAGTCCACAGCCTCAGACCGAAAAGCAGTAACATGTCTAAAATGCATAGATGATATCAAAAATTGATTTTAGATAGATGGGCTGATGAAAATTTGAAAAACTGAAAGATTAGGGATGATGCTCTTGCCTTGTGCTTCTCTTTCAAACTTCTCAAAAACTTCAAATGCCTGATCATCTGCAAAAAAGGTCGATCCATGTAAGGATCGACACATATATGGATGAACAACATGTAAGCAGTAGCATCGATAATTCAGATTTTATTGCTGCTAACAGACATGACAACAGAATCGTGCAACCCACAAGCAATGCAGTTTGCTAAAGTTCATGACAGAAGCAAAAGGGACATCATTCTTTATCAAACAAACCTGAGCTTCTATCCCAACGCAGCTTCTATTGCTTGGCTGTCCTCGCTTAGAACCTGAAAAGAACAAAATGTCAAGAGAGTATTCTGCTGCAACCACATAGCAGATATAAATTTTATATGTACAGAAATACAAAAAAATATCAAGATTACCTTGCACTAGTTCCACAGGGAAATTTGCAGGAGTTAGTATAAGATATGACGCAAGAGCTTCACGTTTGGAATGTGTCTTACGTTTCCTATCAGAATACCTTTCAATCTCTTTATCATCATTCTCTGATGAGATATCAACAACAACAAAAAAAGTTATCAGAAATAGTTCTAACAAAAGCAAGCACAAATCTCTACAAATGCAAGGAATGAAGCAAAACCAGAGGATGTTGAAGGAAAAAAGAGGCTGAAAGTTTCATTAATTTGAAAAATGTTTCAATGGAGATATAGATAGGGCTAGTACAAAAGAAGAGTAGGTACTAAAATGATGAATTTCTGGTTAAATTGAGCTCGCAGGGAAGCAAGGCCCACAAAGAATATTATGATTTATGGATTCTAGGCCCCATATCAACACCAACTGAATGCAAGAGAAAGTTCTCTGTGCATGTCGAAGTCAAAATTATGTAGTCCATCATTTCAACAATAATAGGAAACCATAACAGGTTCCACTCAGTAAAACAGGCAGTCATTCAAAATAAGCCAGAGCTCCAGTAAAACACTCAGTACCCAATTCTTTGACCCAACAACTCAAAATAAACTATTGACCATATACTAACATGTGTAACTATCTGACACTATGCTACAATATAGTCGATTTGTATTAATCGAGAAGCAAGAATTCAATAATGGGCAGGAAGAGAATGAAGCATTGTCACGATAAGTTGAGCCATAGTAGTACTTTTCTTGGGGACATCCTCCTCCAGGTGGTAGCAAGAAGTCTTCCAGAAATCCTCAAATTTCAAGGTGGACTGTATCAGAGCCTTCTCCTCCATGGTCGCCCTGGCGCACGTCATCTCCGGCAGGGTGATGTCCTGAATATACCGACGCCCAAATCCGGTGAATCGCCAAAAAAAAAAAAAAAATCACACCACGAGCATGGCGAATCGCATCCAGCAGCAACAACGAGAGGAGAGGGAAAGAATGGGTGCAGGGAAGTGTGGGGAAGGTGGAGCTGGGAATGGAGTGGAGTGGAGCGGAGAGGAGGCCACCGGGAAATCCTCGTGCGGGGTGTGCTTGGCCGGGTGGTCGAAGCCGTACCCTCCTCCCCGCCTCCCCCGGCCTCTCCCGCGGCCTCGGGACGCCATCTGGAGGAGACGGACGTCGACGAGGTAGACCTCTCCGGGCGGGAGACGGCGGAGCAGGCGCGGCCGGAGACGAGAACAGCGGCGCGCGGCGTCGGCGGGGAGGTGGCGCGCGGCGTGGTGGTCCCAGAGTGGCTGTGTTAGGGACTTAGGGTACGAGGCGGCGGTTGGGCTTTTGATGGGCCGCACGAGGTCTATTGGGCTCTGTGGGCTACCAGGTTGCACGTGAGTGGAACGGAAGGGCCACTTTGATGGGCCGCACTTGAATTTGTACCACCAGGCTACCAGCAGCCGGCGCTCGCGGTAACCACGGCAACGGTCACTCGGTCATCCGGACAGCCGGCGAACCGACTTGGAAAAACTGGATGGACAGATCTTTACATATATACACACACTTACCCCTATAACATTAACATCATCTAAAAATTTAGGTCGATATATCTTTAGATTGACGAAGTCATCACAAACGTCTCGCTATCGATAGATACATTGTCTACTACTAAAAGAATAATTAGTTATAAATACGAACCCTTATGTGTTAAATCTAAAACATGAACTAGATGTTAGTTCCATCATGAAGAATATAACCATCTATGTTATGCTTACTCCGCGATTAAAACTATTTAAGCATGGAAGACGAAAAAGCATGGAGTACTAATATATACTACCTCCGTTTTTTAATAGATGACGCCGTTGACTTTTTCTCACATGTTTGACCATTTGTCTTATTCAAAAAATTTACATAATTATAATTTATTTTGTTATGAGTTGTTTTATCACTCATAGTACTTTAAGTGTGATTAATATCTTATACATTTACATAAATTTTTGAATAAGACGAATGGTCAAACATGTAAGAAAAAGTCAACGGCGTCATCTATTAAAAAATGGAGGGAGTACATATAGTGATGTGCTTTTTTTTTTGAGTTGATTTACTGGCATAATTTACCTTTTAGGTTATAAGCCGGTACTAAACTTATTTAAAATTAAAATTTGGACTTGATTTTAGTTTATTTGTTATAATTTATTTTTCAATATTAACTTAAAATTTACTAAACGCATAAATATGAATATAGAGTTAAATTACTTCTTAATAAGGTTACTAAGGTTAGTAGTAAGCCAGACGATCAGGCCGTCGCATATCCATGCATGCCACAAGTCAAAATTGAGATCGATCTAGCTAGCCTGGATTGCACATGACGCTAAAACCCGATCCGATTTCCCGAACAGCGTACACAGAATACTCCGTAATATATAATCAAGAACACTTGATGTTCAAACATACGGAGTAATGCATATAATAAGGTTTTTGAACATTACATTAATAATAATCAACGATATGATAAAGAAAATACATGTCACAAAAATAATCAACGATATGATAAAGAAAATACATGACACAAAATGAAAAAAAAAATACAAACTATAACCGACTCGCCGACTCGATGAGCATGCAGTTGACTTGACTTGACTTGTGCTGTGTACCAACGTACGTCGATCGAACCACAGCAAATTATTGGAGGAGTTGAAAGCCCAAAGGAATTGAAACGACAGAACATGCGTAGAGACACACGTAGTACTACGTACCATACAGGACCATGCAGGCGAGTTGATCGTCTACTTCAATCGTTCGCTTCAAGGACGACATTGGGCATTAATGGCGCCTGTGCCAGGGCCGGTTGAAGGACATTGATCACGGCCGGTTGCACGCCGCCGTTTTCTCTGTTTTGGGCGAAGAGAAACCTCGTGACTCTGATGCTGCTGTTCTGCCCGCCGCCACCGCCACGCCGCCGCCGCCGCCGCCGCCGCCGCCACCACCGCCGCCGCCGTTGTAATTGTCTAGTGCGTTAGTGATGCACTGAATACATACCCTATAATTAGGACAACCGTTACAGCGATAATGCCACCTGGTCAATGGTATCTCGCAGGCCGAGCAATGTTGCCCCCAATGAGCGACCATTATGAGGCCGTGGTGATGAATCTGCGGGACATTGACATTCTGCTCAAGCAACGTGCACACAGGGTGCGCGTCGAAGTCACAGTTGTTGTTGTTGTCGTCGTTGCAGTGGTACGCGATGGTTCCTGGGAGGCATACCTCCTGGCAGAGGTCGCATGACGTTACGATATTATCGTTAGGGTTGGCAGGCACGATTCTTAAATTGATGGGGTGTTGGTGGGCGAAGTGGTTTCTCTGGAACGGGAAGTACTCGTGGCAAGCCTGATGGATGTGGAAGCCGCAGGGTCGGCAGCGGTAAGCGGGGAAACCGGCGAGTGTGACTCGGCAGATGTGGCAGATTGAAGGCTCGAGAGCGTGCTGACCAAAGGGGCACTGGGCATTTGCCATGGCGACGTTATGCCAGTACAGAACACGTACCCAATCTCTCTTGGAATATGGCCTGGTTTTTGGCTACACGCCTACACTGTGTTCTACTTTTTTCTACAAAAAGCAGAGAACTCGGTGTCTGGCTGTGGCCTTCCTCCAAGGCGCTAATCGCGTATTTATACTATGTTCAATCTACTAACGATGCATTGTCTGTCTGATTCCCCATTATTTATCCAATAACCGTCATGTTTCGGTGTATGTAATGCTGTCACACATCATTCCTCTTTATAATAATTAGTTAGTACGTAAAAATGTGTATTCACACGGTCTATTCTATTGCATATAGGAGTATTTATTTACAATAGATATAAATGCATGCTAGTCCTTCTATCGTTGATTAAAAATGGAAGGATCATAGTTTTGCTTATTTTTCATTGATTACACAAACATATTTTCTCACATTGAAAATCTTGAATACCCACCTCAAAAATCCTGCGTCCGTCACTGACACTCTCCTATTTAATTGTGGGCATAATCTAAATTGTGAAAGCTGAAGGATGAAGTCAAGAATTAGATAAAGGAAATAGATTCCCTTCCAATTAAAACCATTCTAATGGTTAAGAATTAGATAAAGGAAATGGATTTCCTTCCAATTAAAACCTTTGTAATGGTTTTCACCGGAGCTCTCTCAAGATATTTCTGTCTAGTGGTTTTCACCGGAGCTCTGTCAAGATATTTCTAAGATGCAAGTGGCAAGCGTTTTTTTCCCCACTTCTAGTTTATTTCTTTTTCTAAATTTTGTATTAATATATGTAAAATAAACTAGCAAACGAGAAACACCCATGGGTCTTTCGACTAGCTCCATAAGGTGGTGGGCTAAACGAAGCCTCACATCTTCTAATTATTTGATATTAGGTCATTCCCTAATATTCGCATCTTTTAAATAAACTAGCAAACACGTTTTTATGCGGGCAATGGGATTGTCCAATTACATCCCTATTTCTGTCCATCCATGTCATTTAGCCATCCCATACATTTTATTCGTTGCTTCAACAACAACAAATCTAAGGCAAAAAAAAACTTCCCTGAAAGAGTGGACTGCCGCCCAGTAGTTACTTGCTGCTTTGCTTCATTTGAGCACAAACAGCCATCGTCTTTTGTGCTATATAACGCATAACTTTAATCTACAATTTTAGACTTCAAACTATTTATTTATATTTATGCTCGTTTCTTCGATTGCTTTCAGCTTCAATTAATTTTGGCATTAGTACAAAAACACCAATCCGAACCAGCCCATCAATGTGCCGCTTCATGTACAACCAATAACGAAAAATAATCTCCATTGATTTCTTTAGGGGAACTGGTAGTAAAACTAAAACACCAACCGAACCAATTAACCCACACCCACACCCATTGTAAGCGAAGGAAAAAAAAAAGGCCATAGATGAGCCTGCACCCACAATCACTGTCCTGAGACCCTCATGAATGTGAATACATGAGGACCCTGGAGGAGCAGAAGAAGAAACTGCACTGGTGGAGAAACCATCTTTGAGTCGGTCCCGGTTTTCATTAAAAACCGGGACTAAAAACGTTTTTAGTCCCGGTTAAAAAAATTTTGATCTTTAGTCCCGTTGGTACATCACCGGACTAAAGATGATTTTTAGTCCCGGTTCATCCCTGTCAGATGTATGTCAGATGTATGTCAGAGGATGTTTAGTCCCGATTTATACTACTAACCGGGACTAAAGATTACCACTCACCAACCGGGATCTTTAGTCCCGGTTTATACTACCAATCGGGAGTAAATATTTCTCTCCCACATCTGATCGGTTAAGTCACGGACATATATTTAGATAAGATTGGAACATCCCTCTCTCTTCCTCTTCTCAGATCCAATCCTCTTCCTCCTCCCTCCCCCTCCTCCTCCCTCCTTCTTCTCCTCCTCCCCTCTCCCCCTCCCATCAGCCGGCCCTTCCTCCTCCCCTCTACTCCTCTTACATCAGCCGGCCGGCCGGGGGGCGGCAGCGCGCGCGCGGGGGAGGCGGCGGTGGGCAGGAGGCCGGCGGCGGCGGCGCGCGCGGGCAGGCGCGGCCGGGCGCCGGATCGTTTGCTTTTTTTTTTTTTTGTAATTTGTGTTTCACTGGATGTATAATTTTTTAGATTTTGTGATTCATTACATTCACATGGATCTGAGATGTATAATTTGTATAATCTGTGATGTATTTAATTTGTGTGTAGTTTTTTAGGATTTGTGATGTATTTGATCTGTGTGTATAAGTAACTTAATATTTGGGATGTTGATTTGGGGATGTGCATCCCATTTGATTCGGGAGAAAATACAGGGATTAACACTAGTCATTAGCAAATCAACAATAATAATAAAAAAAGGATCTCGAGGAACTGTCACTTCCCCTCTTTAGTCCCGGTTGGTAACTAAAGATTCCCCCTCTTTGGTAACACCAACCGGGACTAAAGATCGATTTTTAGTCCCGGTTATTTGAATAGCGATCTTTAGTCCCGGATTCGTAGACCTGGTTGGAAAACCAGGACTACAAAGGGTTCTAAACTGGAAGTAAAAATCATTTTTCCACCAGTGCTGGTGGCAACGACCACGAGCAGTGGCAGTGGGATTTAATTGGTCTAAATGCAATGGCGATATCATAGGGGTGCGATCTAATCACTCGTCATGAAATTGCTTAATAAGTCAGTCACTAATCTTGTTTTAAGAGGCTATTCATTGCCAAGTTGTATGCCACGCTGATCTCATTTTTGCAAAAATGGACATGCACGATCCATAAATAAGCTGACAGGTGACAGGTACGTAGTGTAATTTGGTGGCCTTGGTCTGACTTTCATAACTCAACTACGAAAACGTTCAATAGTACACTATTGGTGTCGACTTTCAGTATTGTTTCCATTTCATCCTCAGTCAAAACAGGGTGGTTTGAAGTTAAAAAAAAACAGGGTGGTTTGGATGACGTGGAGCCTACTTAGATAAAAAAAATGATGCTTTTATACTAATCAATAAAAATGCAAATAAGTAAAATAGAGATTTGTTCCGGTCTAATAAAAAGTATCTTAAAATACCAGTATGATTTTGTACCGTGAGATACTGATACCTCGAGGGTTTTTTTTTTTTTTTGACTAGAGCAAATCTCAAATAAAATATTATAACTAACATGTTATCCTTATATTACCACTTTTCCCTCTCATACTCATATCGCATACATTTTATTTTTTAGTTTTCATTTACCAGGTAGGATGTACCACATCATTGAAAAGCGTCCTGGTTTTGACCGAGGATGATATTGAAGCAAAATTGGGATTGGTCGAGAAAGGAAAGTACGTGAATAAATTAAATGTAAAATGGTTATGATTGATTAAAAGAAGGGGTAGATGAAGAAATAATTTTAATTTAAGACAATATACTATTCCTTCTGTCCTATAATATAAGGGATTTTAGGTGGATGTGATATATCGTAGTACAATGAATCTAGACAAATGTGCTATATCCACCCAAAATCCCTTATATTATAGGAAAGAGAGAGTATGTTAGAAAAAGCTATATTTTAAAATAGGTGTAATATTAAATATTTTTCCCATGTACATAGGAAGGCATGCCATCATTATATTGGATAGTCAGAGAAACACATGTACTCCCTCCGTCCCCTACTGCTAGGTAGGCAGGCCATCATTGGATAGTCAGAGAAACAACTGTACTCCTTCCGTCCCATAAAAAACGAATCTAAAACCAGATGCGACATATTCTATTACTATGAATCTGGACACATATATGTCTATATTCGTAGTACTAAAAATTTTTATGGGACGGAGGGAATATCTTTTAAGGTATCTCACCATCTATATATATACATGGGTGGAGAAACCTTTTTTTACTTCCGGTTGGTAACCCCCTTTAGTCCCGGATTTTCAACCGAGAGTAGCAATCTGGGACTAAATATCCATCTTTAGTCCTGGTTGATAACACCAACCGGGACCAAAAAGAGGGTAGCGGCAGTCCAGATGATCCCCTTTTCTTTTTTTTTTCTCCCGAATCGAGTGGCATGCATATCCCCATATAAAACCCCAAATCCCCAAATCAAAGTAACATCCTAGATCCACATCACAAATCTTAAAGTTATTTATACACACAAATCAAATACATCACAAATCCTAAAAAAATTACAAACAAATCAAATACATCATAGATTATACATCTCAGATCCACATAAATGTACAATGAATCACAAAATTATACATCTCAGTGAATCACAAATTATATATAAAAAAAAAGAGAAAACAAAGCTGGCTGCCTCTGCCGCCACTGCCGCCGCCGCGCTGCCCGCCGCCGGCCACTGGCCGCCTGCCCGCCACTGCCGGCCACCTACCCGCCACCGCCGGCCACCTACCCGCCACCGCCGGCCGCCTGCCCGCCGTCGGATGGGAGGTGAGGAGGGGGAGTAGAGGTGAGGAGGAGGAAGGGGAGAAGGGGGAGGAGAAGAGGAGAGGGGAGGAGGAGGCTTTGATCGGATCTGAGGGGAATTGGAGAGGGGCAATATCTGAGGGGAGTTGGAGAGGGGCAATCTTATCTCTAAATATCTCATCTGGGACTTAACCGATAAGAGATGGGAGAGAAATATTTACATCAACCGGGACTAAAGATAGATTTTTAGTCCCGGTTTATAGTACGAACCGGGACTAAAGATCAAAATGATCTTTACTCCCGATTGATAATACCGACTAAAGTGATAATCTTTAGTCCCGGTACTAAAGATTCTCGACCCCCTGACATGCCTCTGACAGGGGATGAACTGGGACTAAAAATCAAAAATTTTTTAACCGGGACTAAAAATAATCTTTAGTCCTAATTCTTAGTAGAACCGGGAGTATTGTGGAAATCAGCCGACCCAACAAAGATTATTTCTCCAGTAGTGATATTATTGTGCCATAATTTCCTATATTTGGTGCTGTTCAAACTCGACGACGAGGCATATCCATCTACTCCCCCATCATAATACATGATGTATGTAATACATGCAGTCAACACGTTCAATTGAACTTCAATCATTAAAATTTAATATAACATCTATCTCTTTGATAATTAACTTCATCTCTAAAAACATGTACCACTCTACAAAGACAATTAATGCAATAGCCCGTAGCCACATACTCCCGTTGTCCAAAAAAGCACTTATTTCGGATCGATAATACTTTATTGTTTTGGATAAATATATGGTCTTAGAAAAACAATTCTGACTACTACTTTTAATCTTTTATTACAATATAGAAATATCAATAAATTATTGGTTTTATTGAAGTACTTTTTAAGACATATGGTCTCCATATATATTTGTAAGACAAATACTTTAGATGTTATTTATAGTTAAAGTTCTTACAATTCAGTAAAAAGAGTAGGAGGCGTACACTTTTTCAACCGAGACTAAAAATAATCTTTAGCCCCAATTGATGTCATAGAATGGCTGTGGGGTTTTCAATCAGGCTAAAGATCATTTTTTAGTCCCGGTTCTTTTTAAAATCGAGACTATTGTGGTTTTCGATCGACTCAGCAAATATCAGCTCTGTAGATCTTATCCTACACGGAAACAGTTACGGCATGCCTCCATGACCGGTACCTAGGCTCTATTAGTTGCTGTCCGTTCCTAACTCCTCCGCCTCTTTTTTCGCGCGTACGCTTTTTAAACTGCTAAACGGTAGTTTTTTTATAAAAAGTTTCTATACGAAAGTTGCTTAAAAAAATCATATGATTCATTTTTAAAAAAATAGCTAATACTTAATTAATCACACGCTAATGAACCGTTCCATTTTAAATACGTGAAAGATTGGTTCCCGATACCCACCAACGAACACAGCCCTAACGAACACAGCCCTAGCCGAGCCGACAAGCACCTTGATCACCAGCCTGTGCCGCGCCACTGTCGCGAAGTGTCCCCGCGAGCGCCTGCTGCACCGAGACCGAGCTGTCCCACGTGCGAAGTGACTCTCAAACCGTGACGTCCAGACGTGTACGTAGAGGTGGACGCAATCAGTGGCTCCCCCGATCTGCTGCACCGCCACGCGGGACGCAACGCATGGACGCACAAGCCTAGCGATGGTGACGAACTCTGCGATGAGATGCTTTAAGCAGGTATAATAGCATATTATAAACCAGCTATAAATATATATTAGAAAGATAAAAGATGAGAGAAAAGCAGCGTACTACATATTTATAGCTAGCTACAACAGAAATGCAAAATAATCATATATCAATATATCAATAATGTAGTATAAATTTATATGTAACTATTATATGTATTGACTATTAAATTAATTATAGATGATTTGAGAATTGAGATCCTCTGTAGTTAAATACACGGTGCCTTTGTCACTTATATGTAGGTCCGAGGATCATCGGGCTCACATGTCAATGACAAAGTCACGTGACTTTAACTGTAGAGAATCCTAATTCATGATTATATTAATTTAAAGTTAGTAGTTGGCTGTACTATTAAACTTGTTCTAACCAGTGCTTCTCGGCTAAGATCGACGCCGCACCGGCTGGGTCAGCTGTAGGCCTGCAGACTCGCTCTGGAAAGTTTGGATATTAATTAGTCAACTCATTTTCCGTCAGTGAAGGTTATGCAATTATAATAGCTGATATTTCGCTTTCGATGGTATCATTTCATAAGAGAATGTTTGATTGCAGATGAAACATCGTAAGCTGTCGAAAAACTGCGTACATGCATTGCCTCCAGGACCAATTTACTTTCTACAACACACACACACACACACAACCCATTGAATCGCACTTGGCATGTGTTCGCCATGATCCAGCTGTTTCTGTTTACCTTGCTTAGATTGAGAGTGCAACATTAATTTATTGCAATGGGAATTACAAGTCCTGGCTAGACCTGCTAGCTATGGCCTGGTTTAGTTCCCTTTTTTTTCTTAAAAAAAAACGTCACATCGAATTTTTGGACATATATATAGAGCATTAAATATAGATAAAAACAAAAACTAATGGCACAGTTTGCATGGAAATCGCGAGACGAATCTTTTGATCCTAATTACTCCATAATTAGCCATAAATGCTACATTAACCCGCATTGCTAATGACAGCATAATTAGGCTCAAAAGATTCGTCTCGCAGTTTCTAGACAAGTTATGAAATTAGTTTTTTCATTCGTGTCTGAAAACCCTTTCTGACATCTGGTCAAACATCCGATGTGACATTCAAAATTTTCTTTTCGCGAACTAAACAGGCCCTATTTCCACGTACAAGCCCTACTGGTCTAAGCATTTAGGTTGTGACAACTCACACGTTTACTATTATATATGAGTGAATAATGGCGTGTGATAATTCTCACCTAGTTTTTATTCTCTTTGTGCAAATGAGTATCGGAGTGCAAGTGATTCATGGGAAGAAAGCTAGGTAGATATATAGTGGCATGTGGCATGTATTTTATAGTTAAGAATTCATGATGATCTTATCATTCTTACAAGTAGTTTACATGCACCTTGCAGCATAGAATTATTCTTTTATTCAATTAAGATATTCAATTAAGGATATGTTTGTAGGGATTGTTTTCGTCACAAGGTCTAAAGTATAAATTTTCAATTGATTTGCCTAATCTTATACCCACCTGCACCTAGCTAAAAATAAACATCTTTTCCATCAGTAACACTTAAATCTTAACTTTCATCCATTTGTGTATTTTCTGGTTACGTTTTCAATTAGATAGCGTCCCCCTTATATATCACGTTTCAAACGCAGAAACACAAGAGTGAGTCCAATTTTATTTCCAAAGACGGCACAATCAACATGGTGCCTTGATTCTTCTACAACCAAAACGGGTTCGGTTGCAACGCATGGACATTTATATTAATATATAGAGTACTAAGTGCTATCACTAATTATTGTTTGACGAGGAAGGTCCTATCTGAATTTCCAAATTACTTGCCCTATTGTACATAGAGAAGTGATCTTACACAACAAATTAAATACAACCCTATGACCTGTCCATGTGCATTGGGAGAGATCTAGCTGGCTTAAGACCTCTTCCGATGCATTATATATGTTTACAGCAATGTTTATGTTAATTAATAGCGTATATATAGACACAACCATAGAAACAACTTGCTAGCTTGCCCTTTTTTTTATTTTTTTAAAAACTAGAAACAACTTTTACAATCCATGGTATGTAGTATAGTGGCCTTATAAAACATAATATTCCCTCGCTCTTACTTCCTCTACCACCAAAAACTATAGTTTTAGCTAGTCAAAGATAGGTTAATCATGAGGTTAAAAGGTTGCTATACCCTTCATTAACATGGAGAGAAAATACACATTTTATGGGACACATTTTTGTTTCAGGTTATAAGACGTTTTGACTTTAGTCAAAGTCAAACTACTTTAAATTTGACCAAGATTGTAGAAAAAAGTAGTAACATTTCTAATCAAGACAAATTTATTATGAAAATATATTCAATTATTAATTTGATGAAACTAATTTAGTATTATAAATATTACTATATTTGTCTATAAATTTAGTTAAATTTGAAACAGTTTGACTTTAATTAAAGTCAAAACGTCTTCTAACCTGAAATGCAGGGAGTATTTTTTAGAGAGCTAGGGGGAGTATATGATTTTCTCTCTCTTTCTACAATTCGTTATTTTCTTCTTAGAAATTGTGCCCAAAATATTTCTCCGCAATGCATGTTTTAGCCATATCTAGCTTTTCTGGCTTGCATGTTAATTTGAACCGCATCACATCCAAGACACAAATTTCGCCTCCGTTCTCTTCCATTGTGTGCCACATCCGCTCAAATCCTGTATGCCATCGGTATTAATTGCTATGGACATTAGCTTACATGGAGCATTGAGAATGTCGTAAGTCCAATTAGGCAATTAGCTATCTAGCCCTGATCAACGAGTAGTTTGCCACCGATGTCAATTTGAAACCCTGTTTGTACATGTTCACGTCTTCAATGCATTTTTCCTGTCTAAATGTGAGTTTGTAGCAGGCTAGCAGCGGATGTTGAAGCGAGATTAGGTTCAGAGGGAGTTTACTAGTTAATTCTGCAGTTTCGGATCCGAACAACTCACTGAGAACCATGTGGAGATTAATTTCTTAATCAATCAACAAACAACTAGATGAGCTGCCCCGTGACCGAACACATGGACGTCGATCGGATCCATATATCGATTGGGTCTGCATTAGGCACCTGCAAATTACGCATTTTACCTTATCCATCTTCAAGGATTATATCGATTAAGGAGGAAGCCAAAATTTAGGCTTCGGCCACCTCGCGCACTTAATACCAAACAAACACCTCACGCACTAATACCTTAGGGCCTGCTCCATTTTATACAGATCTTTCATGTAGATTATGTATGTAATTGTTAACAGTTAAATTTGGTAAGCTTAAAGTCATCATCAGTCTAGAGTCAGTATCGGCTTCGTCAATAGTCGGATTATTGCTATATTTGGTTAACTGGCTAAGGAAATTAATCAATTAAAGAAAGTTCAAGAAAGATGCGGTATGACAGTTTATCTATTAATTAGAAAGATTTTGTTAGTTTCTTTTTAGGAACCACATATACATTTGTCGATAAATTTTCTCTTAAAAATTTGACAGATGTAATTATAATACAATCATAGTGTAATTACAGTGTAACTTGTATGTAATTACACGGTAACTTGTATGTACCTACAGTGTAACTTGTATGTAAGTTTCACATAATTTTGAATCGTTAGATCTATTACAAGATTTGTTCTAGTGGGGAAGAAAAAAATCACAGCACACACATATGTGAAATGATTTGTTCCCCACGACCTCCATTTTACCGAAATAACATGTTACGGAGAGATTTTTGAAAGTTAAACCCAGGATCATTGTAAACTATCTCAACGATTAATACCACCGCTCTCGACGCATCGCCACCCTCTTTACAGAGGTTTTTACTTATCATCCGACAGAACTTGGCACCTGACGTGGGCTGCATCGGCTTTCGATCTCCAGTGATGGGGTAAGTCCTATGTTTCGCCGGCCCTGGTAATTGTATTGGCTACATTTGGCGTCATTCAAGGTTGCATCAGTACATTCGACCTCTTGGATTGCTCTGTTTCGGTTGATATTTGCCTATCTATTTATCGTATATCTTAGTTAATCTAGTTTAGCATCTTAATTTGATCATATCGGCTGAGATTCGTTCTAGGGTTTATACTGGTATCGACTAAATTATCTGGCTAGATTAGATTAACTAAGGTATCTACCACCCTGAAAATCAGTCAAAGCCTTAATTGTCTAGATATTTTGTTTCTTTTCATATTTAGTGCTGCATCAGTTAAGTTTGATCACCTAAGTCGTTCTTAGAACCATAATCTCTAGCCTGCTTCTTGATTACCAATAAGGATTTCATCGGGGTTTCAGCCGATGAGTTATCTGGACGTTACATCGGCTTACAAGGATTGCATACAAGTTGGATTTAGCCGATTGCAACAAAGGTTTCATTGTTTATCTAATCTTGTGGATTTAATGATATTGGACCTCCAGTCGATGTATGTATTAACCTTCAGATCATTGCTAACTCTATCATGTCATTGTTAGCTGATTGGTTTCTACTGGATATTATTATTGTTTTATTACATTATCATCAGTCGATTGTCTTTATATCATTATCTATATTGGACATATAGCTGATAGCTCAAAACCCTATCTACATCGGCTGGATTACTCCATCAGCTTGGCAACCAATTGGCTTATTGATAATAATAGCCCATATGTGGCACACTAGTTGGCTACTAGGGGGTCACTACAGTTACATAAGAAACATACAAATAGTTGTCCGAGTTGTATGACAAATAAAGTTGCACTTTTAAGTAGACTACTCCCTCTGCCCTCCTCTCCATATTATAAGATAATATTCTTTAGGCTTGTTCTAATTCATACCTTTTCAAACTTGACCAAATTTATAGAAAAAATAATATAACAATATACATAACACCGAATTAGTGTCATTAAATCCAAAATTAAATATATGTAGTATATTTGTTTTAAGTTACACTACTACACAAAGGCCTTTTGGTGCCAACTGCCAACCCCACATAGGTGCCGGATTTGGCAACCGACACCTCGTAGACGGCACCTTTGAGTTCTCTCAAAAGTGCCACCTTCAAGAACCAACGCCTTTGAGGTGTATGGATCGAAAAAATAAAAATGGCTCGGCTCAGCTCAATTCGAGCCGATGCCTTCAAGCAAAAAAAATTAGAAAAAAAATCACAAATCATACATTCACATCACCCACTTGCCGCAATCACAATCATCACAAACAAAAATCACTCAAAATAATCACAAAAATCATCAACAAAAATCACTCAGCAATCACAAAAATCACTCAAAACCACCGTTGTCGTGGGGATCCCGCTGTCGCTAGCTGCAGGAGCCCACCGCCTCCCCGCCCGTGGGGAGCTCGCCGTTGGCCGCGGGAGCCCACCGGCCTCCCCTCCAGCTGGATCTAGCGGACGGGAGGCGCCGCCTGCCGCTCCCCTCCTTGCCGCCGCACGCCGCTGCTGCCTCCCTCCCGCCGGATCCGATGGAGGGGAGGGTGTGGCCATCGCCGTCGATGCCGCTGCCGCCGCTGGCCCGCACCGTCTCCACCCACTGCCTCTCCTCTTGCGCCACCGAGAGAGACAGATGAGAGGAAAACAAGAGAGAAAAGACGGCTGGAAAAAATCAGGATGGATGGATGGATAAGACTCTGCCTTATCTCCTCGGTGGGCCCCGCCGGTTTGGCTTGCGCTGTGGATGGATGGATAAGACTCGGCTCGGTGCACCTATAATATATTATAAGTTTTTTTAAAAAAAAACTGACACATATAGTATAGGTGCGGTTTTTCTCAAGAACTGACACTTAGAATTCCTTAAAGGTGTCGGTCTTTTGCGAGTTCAACCCGAGTAAGTTGGAAAATGCCTATAGGTACCGGTTTTAGCACTTATGGCACCTATAGGTCTATTTGATGTTTTGTAGTAGTGTTAGGGATGATGTTAGTATATTTTTATAACTCAAAAGGAAAAAGTACGAATTACACCTCCGAACTATCGCAGTCGATCGAATTATCCCCCTAAACCCGATAACCAGACATCGTTTACCCTGAACTTTCAATACCGGACAAATTACCCCCCTCGACCCAATCCAAAGCGGTTTTGTCCTACGTGGCGTACGTGTGGCAGTCCAATCAACATTTTATTTATAAAAAAATATGGGACCCACCTATCATACTCCTCTTCCACTCTTCCTGATCTCTCTCTTCTCTCTCTACCTCTCTCTCTCTCTCACTGTGAACGCGGAGGCGCCGTGCGCTGTTCGTCGGCGACTCGCTGGCGAGCAGTCACGTGACGTCCCTCGTGTGCGTGCTGTCGCAGGTGGAGGCGCCGGCGAGGTCGGGCGACGCGGCGGTGGGATTCGAGCACTGGCGCTTCCCGGCGCACGGCTTCGCCGTCGCGTACTTCTGGACGCCGTTCCCCCTCCTACTCGCCGCCTGCGCCGCGGTAAACTCCTCGGCCTGCGCCCGGTAGAACTCCGCCTCCATCGCCGCCATCTCCGCGCCGCCCCGTCCTCGCTCTCGTTGACCGGCCGTGTCGCCGGTGCACTCCCGCCGTCGAACCACCCACCGTTCTCGTAGTGCGTCGGCGCCACCGTGTGTAGGATCGCCGTTCCGTTGAACCCGTCCAGCCTCGCCAGCGCCCCGAGCACGGAACGCCGCCCGCTACGCGTGCTCCGGCTGCTTGAGAATGGTCGTGCCGTTGTTGTCGCCGTAGTCGTGGCAGTTGCCGACGACGCGGCCGTGCTGGTAGTACACGGCCGAGCGCGCGAACCAGTGCGACGCGGAGAGTAAGTCGTGGCCCCTGGCGGCGGACGTCCACCGCTCAACCAGCTTCCCAAGCTGAGCCCCATCAAGCGCGTCCCGGCCGGACCTCGCCGCCCTCGCTGACCGGCACTCCAGCGAGCTCCCCGGCGTGCCGATACTCTACACCGTGAACACCTTCCTCTCCATCCTCGCCGCCGACTACCCGGTGGACAGGTACGCCTGCTACCTGTCCGACGACGGCGGGATGCTGGCCATGGTGGAGGTCGGCAAGTTCGTCGAGCTGTGGGTGCCCTTCTGAGTGTAAACCGAGGTTTTGGTGTGTTTTTTGATAGGTTTTACTGAACCATCCAAGCTGTAAACCGAGGCTTGGATTGGCAGCGAGTGCTGAGAATCCGGTTGATTTCAGTGGTGTTGAGTGTTGACGTCCGGCTCCCCATGCTGGTGTACATCTTGCGCGAGAAGCCGTGCGCCGGGAAGAGCCAGTGCTCGAACCCCGCCGCCGCGTCGCCCGACCTTGCCGGCGCCTCCACCTGCGACAGCACACACACGAGGGACGTCACGTGGCTGCTCGCCAGCGAGTCGCCGACGAACAGCGCACGGCGCCTCCGCGTTCACAGAGAGAGAGATAGTGGTAGAGAGAGAAGAGAGAGAGGAAGAGTGGAAGAGGAGTATACCAGGTGGGTCCCACTTTTTTTATAAATAAAATGCTGACTGAACTGCCACGTGTACGTCACGTAGGACAAAACTGCTTAGGATTGGGTCAGGTGGGGTAATTTGTCCGGTATTGAAAGTTCAGGGTGAATGATGTCTGGTTTTCGGGTTTAGGGGGGTAATTCGGTCTACCGCTATAGTTTAGGAGGGTAATTCGTACTTTTTCCAACTCAAAACAAACTCAAAACATCTTATAATATGTATGGAGGGAATAATGTTACCGTGCAAATCTGGAAATTCTGACGATTGATGTTCCTGCAAGGCCTTTATGTAGCATCATCTTTCTAATCCTCTTACTATAAAGTTATACCCCACTAATTTCTAAAGCTTAACATGCAAATTGCTATATCATCATCCACTAACAAATATTACATTTAAACATAATGCAAGCATACTATATTATATATAACTTAATAATTTATTAAATTTTAGAGATTTAAAATGTAAGCATGTTAAATCATCCCACATAATTCACATAATATTTCAATATACCTCTCCACCATTTTATTTATTATATCTTATATACCTATATAGTTCATCCTCACTTAGTTCATGCTATTTTTCTTTTCTCTTATTGAGTCATATCACATCAATTATTTTTAAGTACTTAGATGATTAATCTATAGTTCAAATTATCTCTCTTCTTTTTTTCTCTCATTAAACTATATCATCTCAATTTTTTTAGCCCTTAGATGTATGTCTAAATTATCTTCATTCTTTTGTTCTCTCATAGATCCACATCGTTTTACTTTTATATTTGAGTCATCATTCTACATACTATTTAAATTTAAATCACATAAACTTATATAAACTTATGTTGTGTATGTTATCTTACACATTATTTTTAGTTATTGTTATCATACTAAATTTCAGTAGCTATGCGTAGGGTTTCACCTAGTAGATGGTAGAGAGAGGGCCACTATCAAAATTAATTAATCTTAAGTCTTTCTTCAGGAAGTCTGTTTCTAGAAGAACAATATAATGAACGTGGTAGTACATCTCATTTGGTTGAATTAAGATTTTTCTGTGAAGATGTTGAACTGCCACAAAAGGTAAGATTTGTGGAAACATTTGGAAGATTCAAAGTTGTTGGAACAACTGAAAAATACAGTTAAATTGTTGGTAACAATATAATATCCGAGTACATATTTTATCCCAACAAATATTCGATTACAATCGCCTAATTATTTGAACATTACGTCCATAAGGCGTACAGAAAACACATGACACGAACAAGATATACTAACAGACTTGCCGATCGATTCGATGAGCATATACGATTGACTTGACTTAGCCTATACCCTTGTGGATCGAACAACGGGTTACTACGCATTATTGGAGAAGAGGAAAGTTTCAGAGGAATTAATGAAAGGACAACATGCTGGACAACATGGTGATCGTAGACACGTACATAGAGCCAAACAGATAGAGGCCTGGTGATCATCGACGTGGCAATTAATCCAGGACCGCTTCAACGGCGTCGAGCACCGGCGATGCCAGCCTGCCTGTTGCTAGGTTAATCGTGACCATGAAGCTTTTCTTGACGAGAAACTTGGTGACACCAGAGCCGCGGCTCCGCTGAACAACGACGGCAGTGTTCTGAGCATGACGGGCAGTTTGGCTGGCACCACTGCTGGTGTTACTGTTATTCTGGTTGGTGGTGCCGCCGTTTTACCCTTACTGACCCCACTTGGGGTGTGTTTAGTTCACGCTAAAATTGAAAGTTTGGTTAAAATTAAAATGATGTGACGTAAAAGTTAGAAGTTTGTGTGTGTAGAAAAGTTTTGTTGTGATGAAAAAGTTGTAAGTTTAAAGAAAAAGTTTGGAACTAAACTTGGCCTTAGCGCCCCAGAAATGCAACCCAATATACCCTATACTGACAAAAGCCACCAGTGGTGCCACACGTCCAAGGCTTAGTTCGGATGAAAGAGTTCCCAACTCTCCTCACTCGTTTTCCACGCGCACGTTTTTCAAACTACTAAACGGTGTATTTTTTTAAGAAAAAAAGTTTCTATAGGCCACGTTCAGTGAGCTAGTGAGCGTACGCGTCGAATCGATTATTTTTTTATATAATAAAATGAATTTCGACCTTTACTTTGAAGAAGCTATAACCATCATGTCGGATCGATTAGTCCAGTGAACGTATATATGCTCACCTGTCAAATATTGATTTGGTAAGTAACAAAAGCACATAAACATAAATTAAGATGTCGACGAGCGACGATTCGCAATAATTAACCTCTTGGCCTAACTAGGGGGCAGACAAGCATCTTGGGCAACTTGGCAGTTGACAATTAACAACGCCCACTGTAGCGTACGTACGTTCTACTTCTAATTATATAGCCTACTTGTCTCTCCCATTGCGGACTTGTTCAAAAGTATGCATCTATAAAAGACTCTTCATAGTAGCACGCTAGCATAGACATCGTGTGTCGTTCTTCTCCAATCCTAAGGTTATACATACCTTTGGGTTCGTCTTCGAGGCTCTTGGTCGTTGGTTCCGCGCGTCTTTCAGACAAAGTCAGGTAAAATTTTCACAATTTGCATGCAAATTAGTTTATTTAGTAATGCCTCATAGAGTCAAAGCATGAACTAATTCTTCCATATTTTTTTCCCTCAAAAAAAAATTCTTCCATATTTTCATATATACAAGCATATTGCTTGGAGCAATTTTACAGTCCTTGAGGAGTTACCATATTTGCATGCAAATTAGTTTATTTAGTAATGCCTCATAGAGTCAAAGCATGAACTAATTCTTCCATATTTTTTTCCCTCAAAAAAAAATTCTTCCATATTTTCATATATACAAGCATATTGCTTGGAGCAATTTTACAGTCCTTGAGGAGTTACCATATTTGCATGCAAATTAGTTTATTTAGTAATGCCTCATAGAGTCAAAGCATGAACTAATTCTTCCATATTTTTTTCCCTCAAAAAAAAATTCTTCCATATTTTCATATATACAAGCATATTGCTTGGAGCAATTTTACAGTCCTTGAGGAGTTACCATATTTGCATGCAAATTAGTTTATTTAGTAATGCCTCATAGAGTCAAAGCATGAACTAATTCTTCCATATTTTCATATATACAAGCATATTGCTTGGAGCAATTTTACAGTCCTTGAGGAGTTACCATATTTGCATGCAAATTAGTTTATTTAGTAATGCCTCATAGAGTCAAAGCATGAACTAATTCTTCCATATTTTCATATATACAAGCATATTGCTTGGAGCAATTTTACAGTCCTTGAGGAGTTACCATATTTGCATGCAAATTAGTTTATTTAGTAATGCCTCATAGAGTCAAAGCATGAACTAATTCTTCCATATTTTCATATATACAAGCATATTGTAAAAAAAAACTAGCACAAAATTTTTAACATCTTTTGCATCTCCAAGCTAGGATGGCGAGCATCATCACCCACTCCTCGCACCCAGAACACCAATTACGAAAGATGAAGCTCAAATATCCATTTACTTGCAACTTATGCAACCAACCCGGTGCTATCAGTTGCTACCGTTGCACCCCCTGCAAATTCAGCATCCACGAGAGCTGTCCAGGAGTGACTGCCGGAGGTGCACCCTCTAGGCCTGCACAACAAGCAGGGGTTGGAACACAAGGAACAGTGGGTGCAGGAGCAATGGGAGGAGCTTCTTCTGGGGTAGGAGTGCAAAAAACAAAGGCAGAATCAACACGCGCAAAGTTGTTCGGAGCAGGGGCATTCGGGGGTGCAGGAATCATGGGCACCGTGGCAACCATAGTTGTAACAGGAGCAGGAAAAAGCCTAGTAGGCAAAGCTATGGAGTCAGTGTGGACAAAAAAGGGAACACCGACAGAAGAAGGATCAACAGAGGAAGCAGGAGGATCAGCCATAGATGAAACACCCGATGAGATGAATGGAGGGGAGGATGACTATGAAGGAAATGGCTATGATGAACAGGGAGATGAAGATGAAGGCATAAACGAAGAAGAGCCGGAGGAGGGATACGAAGAAGAAGAACAGCAGCAGGAGGAGGGATACGGAGGAGAAGAACAGGATGTGCCAATAACTTCTACGATAGAAGATACGGAGACTACTGACGGCGGCTTCTTCAGCAAAGTGATTGAGATTGCAACGAATGGATTGTATTGAGTAAGTACATACCGGATTTTCTTCGGTGAAGATTTCCTTCTCATGAAAAATAATCACCCTCTAATATTAGCTCACGAAAAAGATAATTATTATACTATTTAAACATCAAAAGTAAGTTAGTTGATTTTTTTTAAAAAAAACAAGTTCTTGTAGTTTTTGCAGCACTTCCATTACTGTTTTGGATTATGCTATTTTTTGCTAATTAGCTTTACATAATAAGTTGACTTATTTTTCTGTTTCTTGTTTGTGCAGCACGAACATTCGTCAATTACAACCAGGACATCCTGTGAAGTTAGCAACAGTAATATTTGTCGCCGTCATATATAGTACCATGCTATCCACTTTTGGATAGAGTTTGCATGTATTACTTTCTTCAATTTCTCGCAGCAACTACATATGTTCATATCAGTACATTATTATGCAATTAATGTTACGAATTTCCAGCAAATTTATAATCTCACTTAGTTTATTTTAATTCCTATGGTGTAATTAATGTCCTAGAAATAAAAGCAAATCATGGTGAATGATTTTCCATTTACCTATTATGTCGAACATGTCTCTTGTGTATATGTGGTCGATCACCGGCGGCCCGCATATATATATATATAGCCTTGCCAGAGTGGGGGTACACGTCAGGGAAAATCGATTTTCGCTGGTAGTTGGTGACCGGAATCTCTCTTAAAATGTCTTTACAAACGTGTATTTATTAAATCCGCTGGTAAAGATAAAAGAATGATGCTAAAAAATGGTTTTTCTAATAGTGTGGTTACGCGTCGAAATCACACATCGCATCTCGATGTCGTTCATGCATGGCGATCGATCTATGAATTGAACTTTCGGGAGATGATCAACGCACTCCACGCATAACGTGCATTTTGAACTTGCAGGCAGTGTCGCAGCCGTACGTAGCCATCTAGCCGATGGACATAGTAGGGTGGCATGCATGGGTATGGTACTTTAGTACTCGTAGCAATTGCCGGTGTTTCACCGGTTTCGGTATAGCGTCGCATGCATTACGAGAGTTGGGGGCTCGTATCGTACGCTAGTTAGCACTTAGCATCGTACCGTGCGTTTATACGATCGATTTCCCCGGTTTGGTTTCAGGAAATGCCGACCGATTCTGCTGAGGGAAGGAGAAAAAACGGAAAAAAAAAAAAAGAAGCAGGTGTGCTGTCGACCGGTTTGGTTTATACGATGTCGCAGTATTGGCCCGAGGTGCTGTCGTAGTTGGTCTTGAGAAGAAGCAGGTGCTCCGGATGGGAGCAGTGCCTTCGTTGCCCAGTTGCCATTGTCGTCTTTAGTAAACTGTTAAGTTGGCAATTATTATTACTCTGTCCGTACCTATGAGGCCCATTGACTTTTTTAAATATGTTTGATCGTTCGTCTTATTTAAAAAGTTTAAATTATTATTATTTTTTTCCTATTATTTGATTCGTTGTTAAATATACTTTTAAGTATACGTATAGTTTTACATATTTTATAAAAGTTTTTAAATAAGACGAACGGTTAAATATGTTTAGAAAAATCAACGGTACGGTGTCAAATATTTAGGGATGGAGGGAGTACTACACTACTATACCCGATCTCTCCTCGAATGTATGTGGCGTGGTCCTTTTGCTACGTACTCACACTGTGTTCTCTTTGCTCTCTATGAATCAGAGAGCTTACTTCACGGTTTTATGTACTCATACATATTTGTTTTGCTCATTCGATCTCCATCAGACCACTGTTCACTGCAAGCGATCGAACATACGGCATCACTGTACGTACCGGCTCATTCATACTAGATAGATATATGTTTATCAGTGATGGCATTTGGACCGCATATGTTACAAAACAACAACTGCGTTCAAAACTAACAGTGACATGATTTTTTATCAGGATTCATCGGGAGTGTGAATGCGCGTAACCCCAAAACGTACTCCCTCCGTCTTAAATTACAGAACACCTCACATTTTTAAGAAAAATTAAACTCGGTAGCTTTTAACTTAATATATCTATACTAAACATTATACATGTTATATCACTAGATTTATATTTTGAAGTACTTTTATGCCATGCTAATTTTATATTTATTGGAATCATAAAATAAAATAAAATACTGGCCAAAGTATATTATTGAATACTGTGTAAAAAAATATAAGCCTTATAATTTAGGACAGAGTGAGTGTACGTTAATAATGAGACAGTTTTTCCCCTCCTGCCTTCCCCTAAAAAAAAAAGCTAGTGAGACGACCCCGCTGTCTACGTGCGTAGAGCCATAGACCATCCATATCTGAAGTCAGGGTCGTCGCCCTTAAGTAAACATCACTAATCACTGTAGCTTATCCCGTACGCCAAGTTATGTAGTACTTCCTCCGTCTCAAAATATAAGTATTTCTAGCAATAAATCTAGACAAGTATGTGTCCAGATTTATAGCCAAAAATTGTTATATTTTAAGACGGAGGTAGCATGTACGTTGATCTCTGTGCACTGTTGTGTTATCGTTTCATAATCAAAGACTTACTGGGGCTCGGTCGCCCCAATAATCGATTAAAAGATCGACTCTGAGATTAATGGCTTACACTGTTCCCATTGCAAGAGTAGTTATGGACGTATGTACTAGGGCAAGATTTATACTTGTCGACCTCTAATTTCATATATACCATATGCCAATAAATTAAAAGGCAACATATATAATAGGTTGTCTCTATCACATAATCCCAATATATCTACTACCTCCATTCCATAATATAAGGCACAGTCACTTTTCTTAGATGTTCCATAATATAAGGCATACATGCAAGTATGTAATTAACTATGACATCTTCTCCATTAAATTATTACTTTTTAAATCCTCCACTCTCATGTTATCTAATCCTATTGGATGCATTCATTAGCATTTATTAGGATGATCCAAACTACAATATAATAATAATTATTTCTTGGTCTTTAGGTTAAGAGTGGTTGTGCCTTATATTTTGGAATGGACGGAGTACTACTCTAGCCAGCCTCTTACAAACATAAGAGGTGACTATTTATCTCTCATCCTTCATCTTATATGGTATTTTGGGGCTTGTGTTTGGATGCTCATACCATGTGCCCTTATGAGTATTTGGAATACGGGTTGCATAAAATATGTCGACGGAATTTTTTTCACCTAGCTACAGTCGATTTTTACGCTACTTGGTTTTTCCGATATTTATGCAGGAGCAATGCCGTGGCACAAGCTAATTGAGCGATTGCTGCCATGTTTACTACTCCCTCCTTTGATCATCATCTAATTGAATCCAAAATTTCTCAAATTTATCACCACATAACCACATGGACACAAATTTCAGCGAAATACAATTAATGTAGTGTATATGGAAGAATGTGTGCATACAGGCTGTAATTGGCAGTGTTTTATCGACGTTTAAGATCGCGACTACGATATTTGGATGGTATGGGGATCGTTGGTACCAGGGTATATGCGAGATTGAGGTAAAAGAGATGAAGACAGGGATTTTTATACAGGTTCGGGCCCCTTATCTGACAGGTAATAGCCCTACTCCTATTGGCCAAAGCCAGTGTTGCTCTTATTTATCATAATCACACCAGTGCAATGATTGGGATAATCTATCTTGCTGTCGTCGACTTGGTGGCTAGATAACCAACTCGTCATCGACGACAGGGTTGTCTTCCTCCTTAAATCCGCACTCGGCCGAGATCAGAGATAGCGTTAGATCCCTCTTGTTGGCCCCCGCAGACACCATATTAGGTTTGTCTAGGCTTATCTCTGATATCGATATTCGGCGACTTTGTCTTGGCATATGTTGGCTTGTATTGATCTATGTTGATCTATTGTGTCTTGTGTCTTGTCCCCTCCCTCTAGAGGGACATGTATTTATACCCATAGATGCCCCTTATCCAAGTAGAACTAGGGAGACCAATATGATACAATCCAAGTAGTCATTGTCGTTTTCATATAGAATTCTATTTGTTTTTTCTTATTCGGAACTCTTTCTATATACGAGGTTTGTTTCCATATAAGACATGGTATGTGGTGAGCCCCGCCGAGCTTAGTTGATTACTATTGGGTATGTGATATCCATACCTGACAGTGTTTTAATCGATGCATGTATCATGAGAGAATATGGGCATGGTGTTTTGATTGACGCGATTTAAATTATCATTGGTATTGATGCATAAAATATATGATGATCAATTTAGGATAGAGGGACTAGGGAGTAGTACTAGCTAGGCAGACAATGTTTTACTCGTTCCTCATTTCTTTTAACAGAAAGGGAGAACGCTGCGTGCTGCCTGGACTGCTCCATCTGGCATTGGTTCCGGGGACCACCTATACATCTGTCGATAAATTTTCTCCTAAAAATTTGATAGATGTAATTATAGTACAATTATAGTGTAATTACACTGTAACTATATGTAATTACACTGTAACTTGTATGTAAGTTTCACATAATTTTGAATCGTTAGATTTATTACAAGATTTGTTTTGGTGAGAAAAAAAATCACATCACACATATATGTGAAAAGAATTTGTTCCCACGACCTTCATTTTACTGAAATAACATGTTACGGAGAGATTTTCCATATAGAGGCGAGCGCATGCGCCAAAGGGCGAAGCCGAACATATCGCAATCATTGCATGCGCAGAACGGCGGAAAGCGAAAGAACAGACGCGAAATCTAAAGTAATGAAAAAACTAATCTTTCTCAGAAGCACATTAGGCCCGTAAGCTAAAAATCAAATGCCATCGGATACATGATTGGATAAATGATGACCGTCCGATCAGATACATACGTGCATTATCCCTCCGGAGATTTCTAGTGCTTCTCCTCACGCACTTGGCAAGCATGAAAGAGAGCAAGCAACATTGAAAACTTAATGGGCTGCAATTTTATAGGTTGTGTAACTTATGAAATTTGACACACGGACCAAGTGAAACAAATACTCCCTCCAATTTTAATATATGATGTTATTAACTTTTAGATACATATTTGACTATTCATATTTATAAAAAAAATCAAATAAAATATAAATCATGCCTAAAGTACTTTTAGTGTAAAACAACTCACAACAAAATAAATTACATAATATGTAATTTTTTTAAGAAAAAAGTATGAATTACTACCCCCACCAACTATCGTGGTTGACCGAATTACCCCCTAAACCTAAAAACCGGACATTCTTCACCCCCAACTATGCAATCGGACGAATTACCCCACTCGCCCGATTTCGCGGTGGTTTTGCTCTATGTGGCAGTCCAGTCTGCAATTCTTTTATAAAAAAGCAGGTGGACCCCACCTGTCAGTCTCTCTCTTCTATCTCTTTCCCAATCTCTCACTCACTCTCTCTCTTCTCCAACACGGGTGACGCAGACGCAGAGGCGAGGTAGGGCAGCATAGGGGGCGGGCGCGAGCGGCGTCTAGGTGGCGGGGTGCAGCGAAGGAGACGAGGGCGGTGGCCGAGGACGAGATCCTCCTCCCCTCGCCGCCGCCCCCACTCCACCGCCACCGCCTGCAGCGTCGCCCCCACCCCTCAGCCACCGCCCGCCTTTGTCCTCGACACCCCGAGCGGCCTCCGCCACCACCCGCCGTCCAACAGCTCCGTCCACCCCCGCCGCGTCCGTTCCACACGCGCGCGCCTCTCCGCCATGGCCGCTGCCGTGCGCGCCAACGCTTCGCCTCGTCCACGCCACAATTATCCCCGCCACCGCTCTGTCCCCCGCTGCTGCCGCCGCCTCCGCGCTCACTTGCCGCCGCCGCCTCTGTCCCCGCCTGCGCCCGTGAGAGAGAGAGAGGAATAGTGAGAGAGAGAATAGAGAGGAAGAGTGAAGAGGAGTATGACAAGTGGGTCCTATAATTTTTTATATAAATAGAATGCTGACTGGACTAACACGCGTACTCCACGTGGACCAAAACACCGCGGATGAGTCGGGGGGGTAATTCGTCCGGTTTGCATTGTTGGGGTGGAGAATGTCCGGTCTTCGGGTTCATGGGTAATTCGGTCGACCGCGATAGTTTGGGGGGGGGGTATTTCGTACTTTTCCCTTTTTTTAATAAGACAAACGGTCAACCGTGTGTCTACATGCTAACGGTGTTATCTATTAAAAACGGAGGTAGTGCGAATTGTTTTTGTGCCAAAAACATAGAAATACTAAGGTGTTTATGTATGTGACCTATGGGCAACTTCGTAGTAATGTTTTAAAGCCAAGATCATTTTAGTTGCAGAGAAAGAAAAAAACAATCTTAATCTTCAACAAAGATGGCTTCTCATGGTCACGTGAACGCGCGACTTTGAGTGGCTAGTTTTGAGTGAAAGCTCAAGTGTATGTCTCAGCTCTACCTCCTTTTGGTCCGCATGCACATTTTTCAAACTACTAAACGGTAGTATATCTTTTACAAAAGAAATATACGAATTTACTTTAAAAATTATATTAATTCGTTCAAAAATAGCTAATACTTAATTAGTTATGCGCTAATAAGTCGTTCCGTTTTACGTGTCGAAGAGATTAGTTCCTGCTAACGACCAAATTTGGTAAATCATAGACCGGATTTGGGGTTAAAGTGAAGCATATTCAGAGGAAATTGAAATCATCTTGGAAACAGAATTTGCATCGGCTACGGGTTGCATCAACAACAGTATGCATCAGCTGATATCAAACCGGACAGGGAAAGCCGATGTAGCCGATCTCGGCAAGGTGGGTTCTAGAATCATTGTCGGGGGTCGATTAGTATGCTGCGCAAGTATTGCCACATTTGGATCGAGTCTAAGAAAGACAATTGTATCTATTAATTATGATATTTTAATAGTTTCCTATAGATATTTTCGGTAAGAGTCCACCTAAGGGACTTGTTCGTATCTTTGAGTTGTAACAGAATTAGAGTCGTGTCCGGCAAGGACATGTTATGTATTTTGGGTATAAATATGACCCGAGACCTTGTAAGCAAACAACGACAGCTCAATAATACTTTCAACGCATCGCCACTTTTTCTATTTCGTTGTTTCGACGGTTTCTTGCTTTCGAGTTGGGCTGCATCAAGTTCGATTTCCGACGAAAAGGTAAAGCTTGTTATGGCGGCTTGTGTTCTCGGGATTAGTGCTTACATCTTCATGACACTTTAATCTTGTTCATGTAAATCGCCGAGTTATAACATGTCATATATAACCAGATCAATATCGTATTTAACCTCATCGGCTAGTCTCTGTCATCAAAAACAGTCGATAGGGTTAGATACCAACATTGAATTAGGTTATATAGTGTATCTACCATCTCGAAGGAGCTTTTACAGCTTGTTTAGATCTGTGTTTTCTCTTTATGCTTAATGCTGCATCAGTTAAGTTTGATCTATTAAGTAATGTTTAGAACTACAATATCTAGCTTGTTTATAATTACTAATAGAGATAGCATGGGGTTTCAGCCGATCTTACCTGGTTTAGTTATCTTGTTCCTTTATATGTTTAGTTGGTACGCTAAATCTGCCCTCTATATTAAGATCTCACTTGGTTAAAATATATTAAGCTTACTACCAATATGTTAGGCCATCTTGATATTAGATTGATTCTTGTTCAGATATTCATCTATTTTGATATCTATTATAGAGTAGTATCGGAAGTACTAGCCGCGACACATACTAGGTTTGCTTCATCGGCTATATGATATGAATGTATATGATCTTTACTTTGAAGTACTTTTAGACATAAGTGATTTATACTGTCTCGTATACTGTCCGATCTATCCACAATCACTTAGTTTTAAACATATTTTGAAGCACATATTATATATTTATTGATATCTACAGCCAATAGGGTAGATCTATGTATTCTTATATTGCATGTTTTCACTGTCGATCTGATTTATACTACATCGGCCTAGTATTGAACGATACATCATCGGCAGTCTAGCCATCGGCTATCGTTTATGGATTTAACTTTGTTCTCTCTTTTTTTGTTGATTGCAGGATCAAACCGCTGTTACGTTCAGAACCCGAAAGCAAATCTTTGGACCTGCACTAGAGTGAAGCAAATCTCTTAGGTTAGTGTGTTTTTTTACATCAACTGTTCCCAACCCATGGGACGTACACAGCCAACAAATGGTAGAGAGAGGACCACAACCAAATCTTAAGTCTTTCTACAGGAAAAAAGTTTCTAGAAGATTAGTATTATGAACGGGCAGTACATCTCATTTGGGTTAATTAAAATTTTTTCTGCTAAGAAGTTGAACAGCTTAAAAAAGTTAGAGATTTGGAGGGAGAGACGTCCCTCTAAATATTTTTTTAAAAAAATTATGAGCGTATTAGAAATTGAACACGAGATCTCGAGGTTGAAATATATTAAACCACACACCCTCAAAGTTCAATGTGACAATGTGTAAGATTTGTGAAAACATTTGGAAGATTCCGTTAAGTTGTTGGAACTAATAAATACAGTTAAGTTGTTCGTAACAATATTTGATTACGTACAATCGCTTAATAATTTGAACATTACATCCATAAGGCGTACAAGAAAACACAGGACACAGAAACAAGATATACTAACAGATTCGACTTGCCGATTCGATGAGCATGCACGGTTGAGTTGACTTAGAGCTGAGCCTACACTCGTGGATCGAACAACAGGTTTCACCATTATTGAGAAGAGGAAACTTTCAAAGGGATTAATATAATGAAACGACAACATGCTGAGACACACAGGTGATCGTACACACATACATAGAGCCAGAAACAGATACAGGCCTGGTGATCATCGACGTGGCAATTAATTCAGGACCGCTTCAAGGACGTCGAGAACCGGCGATGCCAGCCCGCCAGTTGCTAGGTTAATCGCGACCATGAAGCTTTGCTTGACGAGAAACTTGGTGGCACCAGAGCTGCGCCTCCGCCGAACGATGGCAGTGTTCTGAGTCGCATCACTGGTAGTTTGGTTGGCACCGCTGCTGGTGTTACTGATTTGAACGGCGGTGTTGCCGCCGGTGCCCTGGCCACCGCTGCTGGTGTTACTGATTTGAACGGCGGTGTTGCCGGTGCCCCGGCACCGCTGCTACTGTTTATTCTGGTTGGTGGTGCCGCCGCTACCCTGGTCTACACGGCTTGGCGCGCCAGAGATGCACCCGATGTGTAGCCGATAAGACGGACAAAGGCTACAAACGTAGTGCCACACGTGCAAACGTTCGGGCAAGCGTTGCAGTGCCCTGAAGCAGGTACCATGTTGAGGTCGTGCTGTGGGTGAAGCGGGCTACGGATCGTCAGCGGGAGCAACGTGCACAGGGGGTGCACGTCGAACTTGCACTGGTGCAGCGGTACACGAAGCTTCCCCTGGGACAATGATCCATGCAGAGGTCACAAAACCACCCGTAAGGGGTGTCATCCGGATGGTGCTGAGCTGAGGGTGGCCACGGGTGGGCGAAGAAGGAGATGGTACCCTTGAAGTAGTCGGCGCAGGCCTCATGGATGTCGAAGTCGCAGGCGTCTGCAGCGGTAGCCGACGAGGCCGGAGAGCTTGGCTTCGCAGATGTCGCAGACATGGCGCGAGGCGCAGCTGTACGGGGTCTTGAGAAGGCGGTGTTGCGGATGGGCGAAGTGTGTTATGTGGCCATCAGTTGCCATGTCTTTGGCTACGCTCAGAACACCCAATCTCTCTCTTGGCCTAGTTTTTGGCTACAGTACGGTGTTCTACTTCTTATTTCTATAGATCGATCAGACTAGCTACTCCACGATTAGTGTCTGCCTGTCTCGCGTCGGCGTGCCTCTGGCTCTAGGCGCTAAGCATACATTTATACTATCTTCACAGCCTACTACAGTGATGATGTTTTGTTTGACTCGGTCTCCATTTCTCTATGGAAAAAGTCTAAATTACACCCTCTAAATTACTGGGTGAGCGCAAATTATCACCCTAGACGCGAAAATCAAACATTTTTTCACTATCAACTATTAATATTGAATGAAACCCCCCTAACACAATCCAAAATGGTTTTATTCCTACATTGTGGCATTTCAGTCAGTAATTTTTTTAACAAATCGGTGGAACCCACCTGTAAGAAGAGATGGATGGGTCGTATCAAATTTTTTTTAAAAAAATGCTGACTAGTCTGCCACGTAGGACCAAATCCACTATGAAGTCTAGGTGGTAATTCTTACTCACTTAATAGTTCGGAGGTGTAATTCTTACTCACATTGAAGAACATCTAAAGAGGTGGCATGAGGTGCTTTCCGAGACGTTATGGACTCATAGGATATCTAAACATGGTGCTACCAAGGTTACTCCTTTTGAATTGGTTTATGGTCAATAAATCGTTTTACCGGTGGAGGTGAATCTTGGCTCTCTTAGATATGTAAAGCAAGATGACTTGTCGGTTGAAAACTACAAGACCTTGATCTTGATGACGTGATCAATAAGCGTTTGAAGGCTTTGAAAGAAATAGAGAAGGAGGAAAAGAGAGTGGCTAAAGCTTACAACAAAAGGGTAAAAGCAAAGTCGTTTCAAGTGGGAGGTTTGGTATGGAAGACGATTTTGCCTTTGGGTTTTCGATCTAAGGAGTTCGGTAAGTAGTCACCTAGTTCGAAAGGTCCTTATCGAGTATGCAGAATTGTTCGAGGGGATGCATATTTTCTTAAGACACTTCAAGGAGAACAATTTCAGAGAGCAATCAACGGAAAATATTTGAAGAAATACTTCTCGAGTGTTTGGCAAGATGCTTAGGAAGTCCTATGACCGGTAATTGGATTATCGCCAACATGTTCTATGCTTTTAGGTTACCGCTGCTGGTGTTACTGATTTGAACGGCGGTGTTGCCGGTGCCCCGGCCACCGCTGCTACTGTTATTCTGGTTGGTGGTGCCGCCGCTACCCTGGTCTACACGGCTTGGCGCGCCAGAGATGCACCCGATGTGTAGCCGATAAGACGGACAAAGGCTACAAACGTAGTGCCACACGTGCAAACGTTCGGGGCAAGCGTTGCAGTGCCCTGAAGCAGGTACCATGTTGAGGTCGTGCTGTGGGTGAAGCGGGCTACGGATCGTCAGCGGGAGCAACGTGCACAGGGGGTGCACGTCGAACTTGCACTGGGTGCAGCGGTACACGAAGCTTCCCCTGGGACAATGGTCCATGCAGAGGTCACAAAACCACCTGTAAGGGGTGTCATCCGGGATGGTGCTGAGCGTGAGGGTGTGCCACGGGTGGGCGAAGAAGGAGATGGTACCCTTGAAGTAGTCGGCGCAGGCCTGATGGATGTCGAAGTCGCAGGCGTTGCAGCGGTAGCCGACGAGGCCGGAGAGCTTGGCTTCGCAGATGTCGCAGACATGGCGCGAGGCGCAGCTGTACGGGGTCTTGAGAAGGCGGTGTTGCGGATGGGCGAAGTGTGTTATGTGGCCATCAGTTGCCATGTCTTTGGCTACGCTCAGAACACCCAATCTCTCTCTTGGCCTAGTTTTTGGCTACAGTACAGTGTTCTACTACTTATTTCTATAGATCGATCAGACTAGCTACTCCACGATTAGTGTCTGCCTGTCTCTCTCTGGCTCTAGGCGCTAAGCATACATTTATACTATCTTCACAGCCTACTACAGTGATGATGTTTTGTTTGACTCAGTCCCCATTTCTCTATGGAAAAAGTCTAAATTACACCCTCTAAATTACTGGGTGAGCGCAAATTATCACCCTAGACGCGAAAATCAAACATTTTTTCACTATCAACTATTAATATTGAATGAAACCCTCCTAACACACTCCAAAATAGTTTTAGTCCTACATTGTGGTATTTCAGTCAGTAATTTTTTTAATAAATTGGTGGAACCCACCTGTAAGAAGAGATGGATGGGTCCTATCAAATTTTTTTTAAAAAAATGCTAACTAGTCTGCCACGTAGGACCAAATCCACTATGAAGTCTAGGTGGTAATTCTTACTCACTTAATAGTTCAGAGGTGTAATTTTTACTCACTTTGAAGAACATCTAAAGAGGTGGCATGAGGTGCTTTCCAAGGCGTTATGGACTCATAGGATATCTAAACATGGTGCTACCAAGGTTACTCCTTTTGAATTGGTTTATGGTTAAGAAGCCGTTTTACCGGTGAAGGTGAATCTTGGCTCTGTTAGATATGTAAAGCAAGATGACTTGTTGGTTGAAGACTACAAGACCTTGATCTTGATGACGTGATCGACAAGCATTTGAAGGCTTTGAAAGAGATAGAGAAGGAGGAAGAGTGGCTAAAGCTTACAACAAAAGGGTAAAAGCAAAATCGTTAGATCTAAGAAGTTCGATAAGTGGTCACCTAGTTGGGAAGGTACTTATCGAGTATGCGGAATTGTTCGAGGGGACGCATATTTTCTTGAGACACTTCAAGGAGAACAATTTCAGAGAGCAATCAAACGGAAAATATTTGAAGAAATACTTTCTGAGTGTTTGGCAAGATGCTTAGGAAGTCCTATGACCGGTAATTGGATTATCGCCCTGAGATAACATGTTCTATGCTTTTAGGTTCACAATGTTCACCAAAAAGGTAGGGGGCATGTGTTTACACCAAAATTTGACACCTAGGTTCAAATTAAGGAATTATTGCCAAGATTTGACCGCCATATCTTGGCCGGTCAAACCGTTGCTTGAGAGCCGGTCTGACCGGTGGTGTGTGGCCAGTCAGACCGGCAGAGTCCGAAACCGACTCTGCTTTTGTCGGATATCGGGATTCCTTGCTTTGGAAGGCATATTTCGTGTTTTCAGTTGTTTCTATCCCGAATTGGACGTGGAGGAGGACTGGTAGGAGGCAAGACCAACCCCTATTTAAGAGCCAAGGCCGGTTCGATCTATCTCTCTCTCCCCCAACAGTCTCTATAATTGAATCATTCTTTTACCTTTTACTTTTCAGCCATGTTTTCTACTTTACACTAGTTTTAGTCCATTTTTATCGATTTGCACCGTAAATCATCCGCCATCGCTGCGAGAGTGCGATTACCCCTTTGTAGGTTTGTCCCGTAAACCTTCCGTTTGCCCACGAAACGGGTAGCTATCCTCATATCGATCTAAATCGGTCTAGAAGCTGATTTTGATCTCTAAATTTGCTCCGCTAGCCGGTTTAGTTTTTCTTTCTACAAAATTCATCTTGATTTGGCGTTTGGCTAGATCAGGGTGGTTGGCGACTCTATATCACCACCGCAAGGTGTTTAGATGTTCCAATCGTGATTATCTTCTTTAAAAAAAAAATTGCCAACAACAGGCAGGCCTCTCCTCGCTGCCGTAGTGGTGCCTCGTTAGCGAGTGCCCTGGGTGTAGCTCGCTGGTGACGTACAGAAGCCGCCATCTTGATCGATAATTCGATATGGCTTGGTTTTGTTGGGTTTTGGTTGTGCTAATTGCGGTGACGATGTTTGTACTGGCTGTGTGAATTATACACGAGTATGAATAAGTATGTATGTGTGTGTGTGTTTCGAGTCGTCGCTTAATATTTTTGTTCTGCCAAGACAACAACCCGGCTTGCTACAGTGTATGCCAAAAGGAAAACTATAACATGCATGAACCTGCAGCAAGCATGAGAGTGACTTGGTACACGTGACCAGTCGCACTCCGGGGCACTTGCTAATTAATTATTGGATAATAAATTTCATGTTCATCAAAACCAACAGTATAATTTAGGCTCAACTTGTGCTGAGCTGTGAACAAGCGCTGAGGATTCATTCAAATGATTATTCAGACTACCATTTAATTTAAGTTGTTTCCTAATGCCACTAGAGCAGAGGGGGCTAGTCGGCTCGCTGTGGGTGTCCAAACTAATGCAAGGGACTTTGAATTGAAAGGGACCACAAGTGTGTTTTCTTTTCTTTGTATTGGTGAAGATCTATACTATTCCCTTCATCCAAAAATTTAGGGCATATTTCTTTTCTCACCAAAACTAAAAAAACAAAACTCATCCCACATGTAACAAAACCGAAGAAATTAAATTTATGCCGTGTATGCAACCAATAAGTAATAAGAGAGTTGCTCGGTCCCGGAATATATGCCTATCCCATTTAGAAAACCAGAAAATGAAATATGCTTAAGACTCTTGAATGGGGGAGTATAAATTCTCCATTTTATGTTGTAGCATTGTTTGATTCACCCAAAAAGGTAAAATGTATACTTGAGAGTTGTCTAATATTGATCTAGTGTTGAAAATGTTGATTGATGGTTGATCATGGGAGAGCTGCAGCCGTTGATTTTGAATTTTAGAATTTGGTTTTATATTAATTAATCTATTAGTTTTAGGGGGTTTCTTCACCACCTTCGTTGCCCATATCTCCCTTTTACCTTTGCTAAAAGATAAGTAAAAAAATCTCTAACTAAAACCACTCTCGAATGTTAAAATTCAAATATACCTTTTAAAACAAAAGTTAGGTAAGCCAAGCAGAGCAAATTGTGCAAAGCTCTGTGTTACCTAATTTTTCTTTATTTTTTTGTATGATTAGCTGTAGTCTTTTTCTTTCTTTCTTTCTTTTACCAGGCTGATATATATTCTATTTTCACGGATGTGAAACTCGGTAGGCTTTCTTTTCTTTTTGTTTTTAGCATGTCGAGATATCTACTCTTTCACTGATATGAAACTCGGTACGAGATGTACGTACTCCCTCGCTCTAAAATATAGTAACCTATAATGAGATAGACCGTATCTTAATACTACGAACATGGATAAGGATTATAGTAGGGCTGAAAACGGTACGGAAACTTTCCGGATTCCGGACCTATTTCCGAAAACGAAATCTGTCGGTCGGAATTTTTTCGGAAACGGAAACGAATTCGGAAATATTTTCTTGGAAACGGAATCGAAAATGATAAGGGCAGTTTCCGTCGGAACTCGGAATCGGTTGGAAACTTTCTAGAAATTTTCTCGGAATTTCCAGAAATTTTGTAATTGAAATACCCTGGGTTCTTTTTTTAAGCACTTAATAGTGAATACCATGGTGCTGTGCTATTATTTTTTAAAAAAAATATTTGTTATGCAAATCTAAAATTACATAAGAATATTTTTTTCATGCATTGGAATTTATCAACATCATTACTCTCTTAAATATAGATAATTTATTTCATAGATTGTATTTTGTGATGTACTGTTAATACTTAACAGTTGGACTTATATGATTGTGTTTTACAATGAATCGTTGATTGTTGAGACTTGAGAATTGGATTTATCAGTTTGGGGTTGTTTTATTCCGATAAATTTTCATTACCGTATTTGCGCCGGTTCGTTTTCGCTTCGTTTTCGGTTTTGATAATATTCGATTCCGTTTTCGTATCCAGGGTTTTCGATTCTGATTTAAAAAAATATGAAAACGAAAACGGTAAAAATGGTTTCCGTCCGTTTCCATACCGTTTTCACCTCTAGATTATAGTATTAGAATGCATCCCATCCAATTTTAGAGTGTTGTATTTTCAAACGAAGCTTTGACCCAAACAATAAGCGACTAATGAGTGAGCGTGTTGAATAGGTTAGTGGAACGTGTGTGCTTATCTTACCTTAATCCCAGATTAATTCCCAAGCTTATGAGTAACATAAATTAAGATGTCAACGAAGTATCCCCGATTCCTTGCAAGTTGCTCCCTTTGGTCTCGGCGGCATAGCAGAAAAACTTTCAACTTGGCACTCGAAAGTACGAGTACATGACCTGTTCAAACAGTTCACAGCTACTATAAAATAAAACAGTTCACATAACCTGTGCAGCATGTAGCGGAACGGCCTCTTCCCGTCGCCACTCGCCAAGCCAAGGGTTGGGCTGCAGAGAAAGCCGAACAAAACAACCCCATCAGGCCATCGCCCTCACCGAAAGTCGAGACTTGCTCATTCTAGGCAAAGCAAAACGAACATTCATAACAGCCAACGATATACCAGCCATTCCAGGCCTAACAAAAATTAACAGAGAGAGGTGTACTACTCTGAAACTCTGGAAGCACTTCAGGAAAGCAAAGTCAAGACGATAAAATGTACGCCTGCAAGGCTGCAACTAAATACAGATAAAAGCTTGTTACATACAGTCAGAGACTCGAAGCATTTTCAACATAACAGGTACCTAAGCTACATCATCTTGTCTAGTAGATTTTAACAACATAATGAAGGTCAGCCCATGCATCAGTTTATGTTCCCCCAGATAGCTTGCCCTGCTGTCACTTTGTTGCTCGGCCTTGCAGTCAGTTCGTATAGAATCCTTGCAAATGTGTCGGAGTATTTTCCTTCCGACGTGAGTATCTCAGCAAAAGTATTCTCATGGACAAGGAGATGCATCCTGTTTTGAGGCTCAGAGACTAGGCTCTCCACTATCATTGATGCTTTCCTACAAACTTCAGGCACGGGATGTGGCGTCTTCACGACCTTAAGGAGTCTATCGACAGCCCTGGTTCAAATAATACGAAATTTAAGAGTTTGAATTTAAGTTCTCATGTCAGTGTGCTATATCTAATAGAATGAAGGAGATATTACCATCGCTCGCTGGCAAGCTTCAGCCGGAAGTCCATATTCACTTCTGCTACATTGTACAGCGCACTAATAGCAGCTGCCTGTGCATCGACTGCTGGCACACTCAAGAGGTCAACTAGTCTCTTGTATATCTGTATGAAAATTTAGCAATGTAAAGTACAGAATTTTATCATCCACAACCGAATAGCTTTATTCAGTCCATCTCCATAGCATATCAACAAAATTGAAACAATATGCTAGAAGTTAAAAATGATTTACCTGAGGAATGGCTGGAAGAAGAAATGGTTCATTGTCTGGATTGATTATCAGCCGCCCAATTAATTCAGCAGCAGCACAATGCCACACCCTAATCGATGATGCAAGCATGCCCATTATGGCTTGAACTGCACGTTTCTCACTGTATTATTGGTCAAAAAGCAGAGTAAAGCATCAGGCATCACTATGAAAACAAAATTAAAACAACTTGTGATAAAGTTTGATCTCACGTTATTTTAATAAATGATGGCTTTGATGAGCTGAAGATTCTCAGGTCCAGGACAGGTGCTAGATTAACAAGGGTCTCAAGCATGTTTGTTATGAGCTCATCATCTTCTGTTACATGATAAAAATGCATAAAAAGTTAGTTTGTTATGAGCTCATAATCTTCTGGTACATGATAAAAATGAATAGAAGGTTAGTTTACATATTATCATAACTTGGTCCTAGGATAAATAACTTATTTGATTTAGCGCACAATTAACATCAACTTGAAATAAAATTGCCCTAGACAATTGGATAGAATAATTTGCAACACACTTCTTGCTATCTATAAAGTTTTCCTTGTTGGTAATTTTTTATATCCTTTAGATCTATATAAAATTCTCTTTTAACTTATTTTAATACATTACAGCTGGATTATCCCCTACCATATCCTGTCAAAAGCAAAAATTATGGCACAACACAACCAAAAGAGGTAGTCGGTCATTTCCATATTAATTTATGGTAATTAAAATTGAATATAATTGAATTTGGAACCTTACCAGTGTTTTGGTCTTCTAAGCACTGAAATACAGTCTCCAAGCAGTGTCTATGTTGAACCATAACAGTCTCATTTTCTGGCATGAAAGAGAAATTGCGAATTATATTGGAGGCTGCAACAGCACACTGCTGCTTTTCTGTTCGTCCTTCGTCATCAACATTAAATAGGCCCTCTTCATCAAACAAAAATCCTGCAGATCGCTTCTTTGTGACGGTGGAGTCAGCTGTCTTTGTTTGGTCATCTGAAGGACTGAGATACCGTATTTCAGAAAAAATACAAGTATTGCTGCTTAACTCATTAAAAATGAGGTGAAGATGTTGATGAGACTAATAACAACATACATGGTGGTGTCTGAGTAGACTTTTTCAACATTCTCATGACCAAAGCCGGAGAGTGTTGTATTGACACCCAATGTTCTTACTCTTGGCGGTTTTGTATGATCCTTAGGCATTGCAATATCTCGCCAGTCATCTATCTGTACAAAATGGAAATGCATCAAACAGAATGCAGAAACAAAGTCCTAATAAGCGTATCCGTACATGATCACCATATCATTTCTTTTCTGGATGAAAATTGATCAGTGCATTGTTTAGAAAATTTAGTTATTTAGCAAATTTAGTCATATCAAAGAAGCACGGTAGTCCAATTAAATAAAGCGATACTTTGGCCACCAACCAATTAACTGTAAGTGCAAATATCGGAACTTTTATTTACGTTTCTATGGCTACAGTGGACAACAATGCCAGTCCTGGATATTGCATGAGATCATCACATTTTCATCAGTGTCTGGATATTGTGGGCAAGATTCTGGTGGCAAGGGAATAACTATGAAAACAAAATTAAAACAACTTGTGATAAAGTTTGATCTCACGTTATTTTAATAAATGATGGCTTTGATGAGCTGAAGATTCTCAGGTCCAGGACAGGTGCTAGATTAACAAGGGTCTCAAGCATGTTTGTTATGAGCTCATCATCTTCTGTTACATGATAAAAATGCATAAAAAGTTAGTTTGTTATGAGCTCATAATCTTCTGGTACATGATAAAAATGAATAGAAGGTTAGTTTACATATTATCATAACTTGGTCCTAGGATAAATAACTTATTTGATTTAGCGCACAATTAACATCAACTTGAAATAAAATTGCCCTAGACAATTGGATAGAATAATTTGCAACACACTTCTTGCTATCTATAAAGTTTTCCTTGTTGGTAATTTTTTATATCCTTTAGATCTATATAAAATTCTCTTTTAACTTATTTTAATACATTACAGCTGGATTATCCCCTACCATATCCTGTCAAAAGCAAAAATTATGGCACAACACAACCAAAAGAGGTAGTCGGTCATTTCCATATTAATTTATGGTAATTAAAATTGAATATAATTGAATTTGGAACCTTACCAGTGTTTTGGTCTTCTAAGCACTGAAATACAGTCTCCAAGCAGTGTCTATGTTGAACCATAACAGTCTCATTTTCTGGCATGAAAGAGAAATTGCGAATTATATTGGAGGCTGCAACAGCACACTGCTGCTTTTCTGTTCGTCCTTCGTCATCAACATTAAATAGGCCCTCTTCATCAAACAAAAATCCTGCAGATCGCTTCTTTGTGACGGTGGAGTCAGCTGTCTTTGTTTGGTCATCTGAAGGACTGAGATACCGTATTTCAGAAAAAATACAAGTATTGCTGCTTAACTCATTAAAAATGAGGTGAAGATGTTGATGAGACTAATAACAACATACATGGTGGTGTCTGAGTAGACTTTTTCAACATTCTCATGACCAAAGCCGGAGAGTGTTGTATTGACACCCAATGTTCTTACTCTTGGCGGTTTTGTATGATCCTTAGGCATTGCAATATCTCGCCAGTCATCTATCTGTACAAAATGGAAATGCATCAAACAGAATGCAGAAACAAAGTCCTAATAAGCGTATCCGTACATGATCACCATATCATTTCTTTTCTGGATGAAAATTGATCAGTGCATTGTTTAGAAAATTTAGTTATTTAGCAAATTTAGTCATATCAAAGAAGCACGGTAGTCCAATTAAATAAAGTGATACTTTGGCCACCAACCAATTAACTGTAAGTGCAAATATCGGAACTTTTATTTACGTTTCTATGGCTACAGTGGACAACAATGCCAGTCCTGGATATTGCATGAGATCATCACATTTTCATCAGTGTCTGGATATTGTGGGCAAGATTCTGGTGGCAAGGGAATAGGAGTGAGAGGCAGGAAGCCAAGATCCTGGAGACCTGGACCATGGTGCTTGGGCACCATTGTGCAGGAGGAAGACAGGAGGTACACGGAAGTTCACAGAGAAGCAGGGGGTAGGGTAACTATTCTAGTTTGCCTTCAAGTAGCGATAGACCCATCCTTAAGTAGGAGGATTGCCTAACAACTTCTGCAGATTAAATGAAAGAATAATTTGCTAACAAAAAGTAAAGATAAATCAGTCTCCCAATCCATTTCCTGATCCTCCTGGTCTGGAACAGGTGGCTGTGGCCACTGGTGGCATTAACAGTACTGGAGGCCCATCATAAATAATGAATAGGGGGATGATTGATTGACTAATAATTTTCTAAAATGAACTCTGATTCAAATTGATCAATTATTGCATGCTAGAGGAATTGGGAAACATGATTTGTGGCTTCAGAAGAGATGCATCATTCCATAATATATAGATCAAATTGGAAGGGGGGAAGTTAGCATTAAGAACCTACAACTTGAAGGAGAGCGTCCAAGAGCCCAGGAACTTTAGCAAGAGGTGTTGTATCCCGCCGGAGATCATCCTTCTCCTTAAATGAGAGTACCGTAAGGGCGTTCAATGCCCATAGTATCTCACTCTTCAACCCACTTTGCAATGCAAGAACAATTCTTTTATTGTTCTGATCTGAAAAGTCCACAAAGAAACATAAACTCTCCTTCTTAGAACCATGCCGGCAGTAAATGTTAAGTGTGCAGAAAAAAGGAGTGCCTATGCATTACAAGCTCATGATGACACATATGTGAGGTAGCATCTCTATTGAATGAGCCAATATGAACAGGGAAAAAATATAGGTAAAGAAACTATACAGGCCATCGCTTTTGCATCTGAAATGATGAAGACAACTACACCACGATTGTTTGTCCCCATTGTTTCCAATGTTCGTCGTAGGATTACTAGTGTACTACCCATAAATCACGCCGTTCTTGACGGCCAATTTGACGACCAGTCCCATCTAGCTCCTCATAAGACAAAAATCGAAGAAAAGCCTTATTCAAAACTAAAAACATTGTTCCTCTATTTCCCTGTTAGGTCAGCAGTCCAATAAGCAAATCCTCGAATGCAAGGTATATTCAGCGTCCCAACTTCAATTTCAACACCAGGCATATAATCAGCAGACCAAAAACCCTAATCCCCCTTCCCGCAACAAAGTCGTCTCCGAAGACACGCAGGAAGAACTAATCCAAAAGCTGTGCCCTAGACATCATCACAAGCTCGTTGCGGACTTGCAGGCGAAGAAGAGGCTCACTCACCGGAGAGTGCTGTGAGGACTTGGAGGGACGGCCCAACCAGGGCGGCCGGCGCCCGCCGCGTCGCCGATCGCAGCCGCCGCGGCCGCGGCCGCCGCCCCGCTGCCGGTGGTGCTCCCGAAGGGGCGCCCGCGCTTCGCCGGCGTTGAGCCGCCGCTCCCGCCGGACTTGCCCGCCGGGCGGACCTCACGTGGGACATGGGTGAGGGTTTTCAGCTGGAACCTCCAAACCCCAAAATTACCGTCAAGTAGAAAGAAAAGCTTATAGATCTAAGAGAGAAAGCCAAGGTTGAAGCAAAGATTGCGTACGGTACGGGTGGTCACCGGAGAGAGAGAGAGAGGGGACGCGGCGAGGGCAGCAGGGCGACGGCGACGACGACGATGGCGCCGCGCCACGCGGGGTGGGATTGGCGCGGCGCAGGCGGCGGGCGGCGGGCGGCCGGAGGAGACGGGGAGGAAGCAGCAAGGAGAGACTGATGGATGAGTGATGGACTGATGAGACTCAGGGCCCAATTATGCTGGGCTGTTGGCTATATGGGCTTCCAAATTAACTACGGCTGGGCTCAAACAGAGGGCAATACGGAAGTACTTCCTCCGTTTCATAAGGAATAAGTTCACTTTGACTCCCTTAACTAGTCACCGAATCTAATACGTATCCCTAAACCACAATACCGGATATCTCAACCCCTCAACTATTAAAACCGGTGTAATTTGACTCCCTCAGCGATTTTGGAGAGTGGTTTCGCTGACGCGTGGCGGTGCTGACATGATCTTTGTTCCACGTGGCGTTGACGTGGCATTACAATTAAAATATGTGTGGGCCCACTTGTCATTCAAAAAAATATATATCATGGGACCCACTGACATGTGGGGTCCACATGTCATTCCCTCTCCTTCCTTTCTTCCTCCTCCCTCTCCCTCTCTCTCTCCCTTATCTTCTCACTCCTTCTCTTCTCCTCCTTCACCGGGTGGCACAGTCGGGAGGACAGGAGGAGAGGGAGGCCGAGGGAGGCGGAGAGGCCGGCGAGCTGCTCCTCTCCGGTGGCCGGCGCACGCCACTGCCTCGCCTTCTCCCCGCCGGCTGTCGCGCGCCGCTCTCTCCTCCCCGCCGGCCGGCGCGCGCCGCTGCCTCGCCTTCTCTCCCGCCGGTCGGCGCGCGGGATCCCGGCGAGCCGCCACGACCTTGCGCACGCCGCGGGATCCAGTCACGCAGGCTGCCGGACTTGGAGAAGTCGAAGGCCGTGGCAGTGGCACCTTCAGCTCGCCGAGCTGCCTCGCCCTCGCCTCTCATTGTGAAATAGATTAGTAGCAGAATTAGTGTGTGGCACTGAAAAGCGACCGATTCCATTATACGGATGATGAATTGCATAGCATTGTGAAACAAATCAGTAGTAGCGGAATTAGTGGTTTTGACACTGAAAAGTGATGGATTGAATGCTCCAAATGATGATGAACGTGTGTTTGATTTGATCATGCGGTTGTAAAATTGGATTTGGGCACTACTCACGGTGCTACCAGATGTCACCGACGATTCACTCGGTCTTGCGCGCGGCCTGCCCGAACCTCCTCCCGACCACATCGAACTTCTGCCGGTGATTCTCCTAGCGCTTGTGGCTATTGAGCCTTGGAGACACACAACCGGAGACGGTCAGCACGTCTGCCTGGATCGTCTTAAGAATCGGAGCAGCAGTAGCGAAGTGGAGAAGGAGGGGGTGGTGGTGGTGGTACTGACTCTTTGCGGGCAGCTACGTGGACTGCACGGAGACGGCGGGCGACACGACGGGCGGCGGCGGTGGCACGACGTCCTCCGGGGACAGCCGCGAGTACGCCGGATGCTCTGACGCGCCTCCTCCTCCGTGGTCCTGGTCGTGCTTCCTCTGCCACCGCCGCTGCGGGCTCGCCTTCGCCGCCCTAGCTTGCCTGCCGCCACGCGCCACCGGCTGAAGAGGAAGAAGAAGGGAGAGAGAGAGAAGGGAGAGAGGGAGGACTGGAGGAGGAAGAAGGAAGGAGACAGGTGGCCCCACATTTCTTTGTGTGACTGACTAGTGGGTCCCACGTATATTTTAATTCTAATGCCACGTAAGTGCCACGTCAACGCCACGTGAACGAAGACTCGGTCAATATCATCACGTAGACGCCACGTCAGCAAAACCGCTCACCAAAACCGCTGAGGGAGTCAAATTACACCGGTTTTAATATAGTTGAGGGGTCGAGATATCTGGTTTTACGTTCAGGGTTATGAATTAGATTTGGGTCACTTTTAAGGGAGTCAAAGTGAACTTATTCCGTTTCATAATGTAAGTCATTCTAGCATTTTTCACATTTATATGTGTTAAATGTTTATATAAAAGTTAACAGTGTTATTATTAAAAAATTGTAGAGTTTCTTTAAAAATTTAAATAAATCGCTCTTAAAATTTAATGGTTATCTTCTTCAATGCTTGGAACTAATTAGGACCCTTGATCAGCAATGATCTAACGGATAGAGAGAGAAGGTACCAGGAAAAAGGTATTAAAAGGGTGGACCAAGTATGGAAGGTGGAAGGGTAAAATAGTAATTGATTTTCATTAAATTATTTTGGGTAAAGGGCAAAAGCGTCTTCTGTACTCCCGATCCCGATCTGTTACCCGAAACAGTGTGGCGATTTGTCGGTGGAGGTCCTGAAGCAGTGTGGCGGAGGGGGAAAACCGGAGGCACACCGGCTCGCCGACCATCGGAGCGTGGCGTTGACGACCGCAAGCCCAGCGCCCAGGACTGCGAGCTCACGGCAGCCGCCCCACCGTCGGCGCTGGCGTCGACGATCGCGAGCCCAGCGCCCAGGACTGCGAGCTCGCGGCGGCCGTCCTCGCCGTCGGCGCTTCGAGTGCTCCTCCGCCGATCCGTTCCAGGCATCGGTGGGATTGGAGTTGGAGTGGCTGAGGCGGAGTGGAGAGGCGGTGGCGCACGGGATCCCCATCCTTCGGAGTGTGCGTCTACGACGGCAACCTCGGCGCCCATGACGACGAGCTCGCGGCGGCTGGCCCCGCCGTCTCGCTTTGGGGCCCTCCTCACCAAGTGTGGGTGGGATTGCAGGTGGATGGAGGTGACTGTGCGGAGGGGAGAGGTGGAAGCTCAGGGCTCCCCTTCCGTCGCTCGCCAAGGCCGCACGCGCCCGCCGCTGCTCGCCGAGGCTGCACGCGCCCGCGTGCGCGCTCGCCAAGGCCGCACGCGCCTTGAGGTCGCCGCCGCTGTACGCGTCCTCGGTCACCATCGCCACCGCCGCCCTGCCGCACGCGCCCGTAGTGCTAGCCAGTTGCCGCCGTCGCACGCGCCAGCCGGTGGCTGCCGTCGCACGCGCTGGCTCGATTGATTAAGGCTAATCTTGAATGTTAGCTGATTTGCTGGCAGCCTGGCACTCGACGGAATGGGGATTGAGCAATTAGCAAATTACTAAGATACCCTTGGTAATAAAAATTTTGTTCCTAAATTACCCTTTGAAGATTAACGGTGGATAACAATTCATGCAGGAGGTACCTCAGGTACCTTCCAAGCACTGTAAAAGACCTCTTAAATTAATTATGTTCTAATCACCTTTCTCGTTTTGCTTACGGCTGTTCAGTTCAGCCAAAAATCTCAAACAAACTTGCATAACGGGCTATCGGAAAAAATAGTCCAACTAAGCCGGTCCCCAATTTGATTTAAACCAAGACTCTTGCTAGTTGATAGCCCCCTCATTTCTCCGAGCTGATTACAAGCCAAAACATTTAGTAGCGATAAAAAATTCTTTTTGTGCTTTTAGCGACTTAAAAGATCAAGTGCTAAAAAATAAATTATGATAAAAAATATTCAAATCAAGTCTAAAATGAAGTTTTAGAATTTACATTTTGGTTGTAAAATGAAGCAAAACGAGAGGACATGTAACCTAGTGGTTACAATGATCTGAGTAGTACCCAAAATCCTGAGTTCAAATCTTTATATGAGCGAATTTTAGATTGGGTTGTTTACGGGGCTAAGTTCCCTATTTCGATGGCCGTATATATCCGGTTTGATGTAGAGGACGGGTAAAATATACCCTTCTCTTAAAAAATAAAAAAAAAAGTTAAAGAGCAAAACAGTAGAGTTTGTAAAAGTACGAAGGAACCCCTAAACCACATAAGAAGGCAGAAGGTAAGAAGGGTGGTCGGGAAGAAGAGGAGGTCAACCACACCGTGTCTTCGGGCCTAGTTGCCGCGCATGCGACTATGCGAGAAACAAACGTTGGGCAGTTGTAGAAACATAAAGGCTACGTTATAAGAAGTTTTAGGGTTAGACACGGTTATTAAGAAAGTAGGTATAAGTGAGTGGTGGAGGGTTATGATTGGATGAGTAGTGGAGTAGGTGGGAAAGTGAATGGTGGAGGGTTGTGATTGATTGGGAAGAGAATGTTGGTGGAGAATTTGTTATATTTTAGGACAAATTCCGAGAGCTAAAAGTTGTTATATTTTGGTATGGAGAGAGTATTTGGTTGTGATCAGTTTATATATGATTTATTTATTTCTTTTGCATATTTGTACTAACTTTTTATTAAGGTAAATAATATTTAAAGTTAATGGTGTCATATTTTAAGGGGTTATTTGGCACACTCCTACTTCTAATGTTACTTTGTGTTATATCTTAAGAGCGGAGTTTGGAGTGCAGTTGTAGAAATAGAAAGGCATGAACCACCCCTCTAGGTTATTTTGTCATATCGCTTCAGACCGCTCCACCTCTTTTTCAAGTGAGGCTGAAACCATTTACACTACTACATAAAACGTTTGTCCATGTAATGAATAAGGCGTTTTCAAGGGTATTTTCCCTTCTACCTGCAACAGGAGCCCACGGAAATCATGGATTTTTGTAGGAGCATCAAAACCGACTGGTGTCAACGGTCGGCCATGTTATTACGTTTACACAGATGGCTCTTTAACCCTCTACCCTGCTAATCATAAAGCAGACCTTTTGCATTTTCATTCATCTGATAAAATAATAAAGGGGATCTACAAAAATATTGTTTAGAGTGTTATTTGAACTTCTCGGCAGAGCTGAAGGTAGAGCCCTACTTCCTTCGTCATAAAAATAGTCAATCTAGATGATGATGTGACTCTAACTAGGATAACGAATTTGGATAAAAAGTTATGCAGATTATCACATTCTTATCTAAGTTGGTTATTTTTTTTAATGGAGAGAGAGTACCAAACGAACTAAAATGAAATAGAATGGTACTAGCTCTTGCTCTTTGCGGTATGTGCAATTAGGAAATGTCTATACATATGACCAACGTGTGCGATTTGTATCCGACTAGTTCAAAGCTGCTACATGCCTCTAGACCCACATGGGAAGATGCAAACCCACATGGGAAGATGCTGAGAGCGTTGATTGGTGGTCGGATGTGAGTCGGACACAACCAGTTGTACGTATAGCATGACTCGTGCAATTAATGTGAAGTCAACGATCTCATTCTTGATTAACCGGTGTGTAGTCGTCATTGCTTTACGTCGACGCTTACGTATGCTGAACTTTGCCATGTGAAACTGCGGGAGTATTCTTTCGGGCGGAAAAAATATATGACATTTGGTATTTTGAGGTACGAGTTTAACAACAATTTCATAATTAAATTACCTTTACAGAATGTGGTAAGATTGTGAAATTAGTACGGTTGAACACAAATCTACATACTTCTATGTTTAGAGCCCCTTTGAATCGTAGAAATGAAAAAAACAGAGGAATAGGAAAAACACAGGATTATGACAGGAATACAATTGTAAAACAGAGGATTGCAAAACACAGGAAAAACACAGGAATGACCGTTTGATTGGACCACAGGAAAAATGCACGAATATGATGAGAGAGATAGACTCAGAGGAAATGTTCCAAGAGGTTAGACCTCTTGCTAACTTTCCTCCAAAATGTGCATAGGATTACCCATTCCATATGAATTTTAAAAGATTGGATAGAATTCAATCCTTTGTTTCAAAAGCCTTCATAGGATTTTTTTTTTCCATATAGGATTGAAATCATCCAAAATTCCTACATTTTTTCTACAAATCAAAGGGGCAGGATCTTATATAGGCTGTGTTTAGTTCCTTCCAAAATAGAAAATTTGGGTTGAAATTAGTACGGTGTGACTGAAAAGTTGTGTGTGTATGACAGCTTGATGTGATAGAAAAAGTTGGAAGTTTGGATCCAAAGTTCGGATCTAAACACAGCCATAAAACATCCGCTGCATATTTGTGACCGGAAGATCGGCATATATACGTAGAAATGACAGCCAGCAATAGTGTCACATGCATATATGCCAAGTCAAATTTGAGATCGTGGCTAGCCTGTTTATGATCGATCGAACTTATAAATAGCATATAGTATAACTAAGCATTCTCCCCACAGATAAGCACTGAAGCAACCGAAATCATATCTAAAGGTTGGATCCAAGAAAGTACTTAGAGTCAATGGTGTTTTAAGAAGGAAGAGGTAAATATTTTCCCTGGTGAGCGCGCTCGATAAGAGTCAAACATGGGCCAGCGGGGTGCATGCTAGCGACCCTTGCCACTGCGCTACTAGCGCATCTCAACCGAAATCATATCTAACGATGACCGATTCATAAACCGGTCATTTGGGTATTAATTTTTCTTTAACACTTGCTATTTGTTGTAATAAAAATTTCACGGTCGTCGATAAATTAAAGGCAACAGTGTTATGCTGCAGTGTGAAGACTTGAAGTTCTTTTGAGGGGATGAAGGTTTATTTTATGACAATTCAAAGATCAATGTAGTTTAGACTTTAGAACCCAATCCCATTACAGTGCACGTGGGAGTTGGGACGTCGTCTAATAAGGGAATATTAATAAGTTTAAAGGGCAGCCGATTAAACGGTTTCCAAGAACACCAATAAGATGGTTCGAAGGCCAGTTCATCGTTCCGACTTCGTCAACGAAAATGATGAAAAATTGAACCTTGCTATCACCCAATTAAATGATGAAAATCGATATCCTACTGCACATAGTTTGTTATATGTTACGTAGTTTTAATTTTGGTCAGTCAGTACATCTCGACGTAGAGACCGGATTGAATTTATTAGAAATTTAGTTAAGCTAGGGATTTGTTGTTAGTCTATGTCTCTTTTAAGCCTAAGTGCCTAGCACATTCATAGATGGGTGAGTATGGTGTGTATATGCGTTTTTCGTGTAATAAAAAATTGGTTATACCGAGCTAGTTTTTGCAATTATTATTTTCTTATAACAATTATTTGTAATGGGATTAAGGAAATGGGACGAACTTTACATATACGGATGCACCAGTCTGTTGCTAAAAAAAAGTGAAACTCTGAAGGAGATAAATACTTCATACACATATGCATACATACATATCACTACTGGAGTAGTGATCTTTATTGGGTTGCCCAAAATCCATAATAGTCCCGGTTCAACTGAAAACCATTTTTAGTCCCGGTTTAAAAGTGCAGTGGGACTATAGAATCTTTAGTCCCGGATGGCGGTACCAACTGGTACTAAAAATAATCTTTAGTCCTGGTTCTATTTGTGTCAGAGGATGTCAGGGCGCCAAAAATTTATAAAATCCATCTTTAGTCCCGGTTGGAGTTACCAACCGGGAGTAAATATTTCTCTGCCATCTCTAATCGGTTAAGTCCCAGACGAGACTTTCCTCCTCACCGAGTTTAGATAAGATCAGATCCCTCTTTGATCTCCTACACCTCACAGATCCCCTTCCTCCTCCCCCCTCCTCCCCTTCCTGCGGCAGCGTGCTGGTCTTGGCAGCCGGCAGCGGCGGCGGTCGGCGGGAGGGGAGGCGGGGGGCGCACATGCATGGAGGCTGGGCACCCTCTCCTCTGCCGGCGTCCTTTCTCTCTCTCTCTTTTTTTTTTATAATTTGTGATTCACCGGGATGTATAATTTTGTGATTCATTGTATGGATCTGAGATGTATAATTTATGATGTATTTGATTTTTGTGTGTAATTTTTTTAGGATTTGTGATGTATTTGATTTGTGTGTAATTATTTTAGGATTTGTGATGTATTTGATTTGTGTGTAATTATTTTAGGATTTGTGATGTATTTGATTTGTGTGTATAAGTAACTTAGGATTTGTGATGTGAATGATTTGGGATGTTACTTTGATTTAGGGATTTGGGGATATGCATGACACTCAATTTGGGAGAAAATACGGGGATTAACTCTGGCAAGTAGCAAAGAAACAATAAAAAAAATAAAAGGGGACCAACCGGGACTGCCACTACCTACTCTTTAGTCCCGATTAGTATTACCAACCCCGGTTATTTCAACGGAGACTAAAGATAGGCCCGGATTTCTAACCCTAGTTGAAAACCCGAGACTAAAGGGGGTTACTTACCGGGAGTAGAAACGGTTTCTCCACGAGTGTGCATACATGTATACATACATGTGCGTGTTGCTCTTGACCCAAACAATGCATAGGTACGAGTGAGCTAGTTGGACATGATTAGTCGGGGTCTGTGTGCTCATCTCATTCTTACCAAATCTTAATTTTGATAAATAACAAAAAACTATGATGTTCCCGTGAATAGAAAAAAAAAATGTCAACTAGCCATGAGCAACTTGACACACTTACAGTTCACAGAGCCGATATTGTAGTTACACTCGCTGATTTTGGCCGGACTTGTTCAACAGTACGCATCTATAAAGGAAATGTCTGTATATACGACCAACGTGTGCGATTTGTATCCGACTAGTTCAAAGCTGCTACATGCCTAGACCCACATGGGAAGATGCAGACTCACATGGGAAGATGCTGAGAACGTTGATTGGTGGTCGGATGTGAGTCGGACACAACCAGTTGTAGGTATAGCATGACTCGATTAAAAGGCTCTTCGTAGTAGCAATCCAGCATAGACATCGAGTGTTATTCTCCAATCCCAAGGTTATACTCTCTGGGGGTCTCTCTGAGCTCTTGATCATTTTGGTTCGCCTTGGGGCAGATTTAGGTAATCTTTTCTAGCTTTGCATGTGAATTATTTTGTTTAATAAGTCTCAAAGCACGAGTTAATCTCAATATTTCAGCTATATATAGTACAAATGGTTCATGCGTTACCTGACGATAAAACCACGGGATTAATGACGACTCTGCGCACGTGAACTTTTGCTTCTTTTTTTTTCATAAAGTGAACGCCTTTATATATTTTTCCTATAAATCCTTACTCTTCATGGAAGTTTTCCCAATTTCAAACGGAACCTTTTGAATCTTTGGTAGATAAGTCATGTATATATATGTTTTTATATATATAGTAGACATCCACACGAGAAAATCTAGGTGCTATACCATGCATATGCCACCAACGTTAAACTTAAATGTGCATAAAAATTGTGAAAAAAAGGGGGTGAGATTTGCAACACAATATAGCATGTTCAAACACATAAAAATCAACTTAAAACTATTTGTATAAACCGAAGGACCAAAATGACAAATTAGAACCCGAACAGTACGCACAAGCATTACACAATACAGTCCACAGAATGTCTTTTTTTAAAAAAATATTGAGGTGCTGTTTTGTTTAGCCTCTGCACCCTTGCGAATGCGTGGTGATTCAGTATGTAGTGTACGTGTGTGCGCGATGGCAAAGCAAAGCCAGGGGGGACGGCTCCTCTAGTCTCTCTGTATCTAATCTATTACTCCCTCCGTTTCACAATGTAAGTCATTCTAGCATTTCTCATACTGTCTAGATTCATTAACATCAATATAAATATGGGAAATGTTAAAATGACTTACATTGTAAAACGGAGGAAGTATATATTATATATGTATGTACGTGTGTATATATTATATATATACATACGTGCGTGCGTGTGTGTGTATATATAATGCATAAAAAATATATACACATATACAAAGTTTATATAGCACATATACAAACTTTGTATACGATGAATACAAACTTTATATACATACATATTAAAAATAAAAAACTAGAAAATACACAACGTATACAAAATGTGCATACGCGTATATAAACTTTGTATACGTACAAATACAAACTAGAAAATACATAACGTATATAAACTTTACATACGCGTATACAAACTTTGTATACATACAAATACAAACTTGGTATACATACGAATAGTATTCATAAATATTAAAAAACTGGGAAAAAACAGAAGAGAAACCGGAGAATAAAAAGGAAAAACCAACCGAACAGAAACGAAAAAAATGGAAAAGTCGCACTCCCTCCTCCCCCACGCGGCGCGTCCGCCGCCCCCTCTCCGCACGCGACACATGTTCAGTCACGCGGGGAGGGGCGCGCGTAACTAATCGCCAACTAGCCTTCTCGAAAGCCAGGATCTAAGTATGAGGGGGTCAATTCAATAATTGATTATGATAAAAAAGTATATGTAAATTTTAAGATTTCTCATAGATAATATATCATATCAACTTAAAAAAAGAATATCATAATTCAAGAGATAGGCTTGTCATATACTACCTCCGTCCCAAAATATAAGACGTGTTAGAGTTGAACACACGTATTAAGAAAGTAAGTGGAATTAAATAGGAGAGGGTTGTAATTGCTTGAGAAGAGGAAATAAATAGAGAATTTGAATGGTGGAGGTTGAAATTGGTTGAGAAGAGAATATAGATGTAAAAGTTGTTATATTTTGAAATAAATTATGAAGGCTAAAAGTTATTATATTTTGGAACGGAGGAAGTAACTATAATGTATATGTTTACTATTTTAGTTTAGCCTTATGAGACAAATTATAAGCCATGATAAAATTATTCGAGCTAAATTAAAGTCTAGATAAACGGACAAATAATTAGAAAAATATTGACAACATGAGAAAAAATGCAAGTACTAACATTTCTAAGATTTCATTAAAATGTTAGCCACATAATAATATGAGTAGTAGATATATTATAGGTATCTTATACATAGTGGATTATTAGATAGCTTAGGTATTAATAGTATGTAGCACTAGTAGACGACTCACTGCGTTCACTGTGAGGCGATTGTTAATTTGTTTGTTTCGTTTTCCGCGCGCACGCTTCCTAAACTACTAAACGGCGTGTGTTTTTCAAAAATTTTCTATATGAAAGTTGCTTTAAAAAGTTATATTAATCTATTTTTAAAATTTAAAATAGTTAATACTCAATTAATCATGCGTTAATAGCTCACCTCGTTTTACGTATCTTCCCAATCTTCTCAATCCCCTTCTACTCAAACTCAGCCGACAGGGAGGTGAGAGACACGCATAGGGAAGAGGAAAGTGACAAAGCGGAAAAGAAAAGAAAAGAAAAGAAAAGGATATGAGATGATTAGGGACAAATATACTAGTGTTAATATCATTTTTATTTCTAATGGAACCACTTTGGCACTGTCAAAATGGATTTGATTACCATTTACTAGTAGTAAGATGTAAGATGCATGTCTGTACTCACTCTAGATTGTATTTTATAGAGGGGTACGGTGTTATTTTGCGGTTTTTCTAATCCGCACGTATGCGCTGGCTACGGAACTTGTGCGCACGTGATCTGGCTTATACATCACCGAGACACGCGTGTGACTTTTTTTTTCCTAGCTTGTTAGGGTAACCAACGGAATTGGTTTTGGATAATACTAATATCTAACTTAACTAACTGGATTTGTTTGGGATAATGACCGTGATTAAGTTAAGCTTCTCCCTATATTTTTGCTTTCTACTTGAAATTTTAAACTTCTAAGTCAATTTTTTCAAAACTTTCAACTCGAAATTTAAAAACTTTCAACTCAAATTTGAAAAAAATTTCAACTCAAAATTGAAATACTTTCAACTTGAAATTTAAACTCTCATCTCAAATTTGAAAAACTTTCAACTCAGATTTGAAAACTTTCGACTCGAGGTTTAAAATCTTTCAACTCGAGATTTGAAAACTTTCAACTCGGATTTGAAAACTTTTAACTCAAATTTAAAAATTTTCAACTCGAGATTTGAAAACTTTCAACTTAGATTTGATAACACGTGTATTGAAGATTAAAAAATAATTAAAAATGCGTAAAAAGGGAAAGCGAAAAAAAATGAAAGGAAAAAATCGGCGGGTCGGAGAGCCAGCTCGCACCAATTAGCGCTTTCTCGAAAACTGTAGCGCATGATTAACTCTAATCACCGTGATTAGTAATGGGATCAGCGCGATGGATTCGCTCGGCAGTCTAACACGTGGCAATGCACACGAGTTACTGTAGCAGAGCGCGTATGCGTGAATTAGCAGTGCCCGTTGTTTTGTGGGGTGTGTGTGTTGGGGCGGTAGGTGAGCCCCCTTCCGGCCCCTGCCTTTGCTCCTATGTGCGCGTGGTGTCAGCCTTTTCTAACTAGGAAAGAAAAAGAAAATCCAGTTTGAACTATTCACTGAACATGATTTTGTAGGCATCTAGTTTTATCCTAAGTCAAACTTCTCTAACTTTTGATTAAATTTAAAGAAAAATACATCAATATCTAAAAAATCATATTAGTTTTATTAAATTTCAAACATGAAATATGCCTTTGTAGTGTTATTTTTTTGGTGTTGTACATGTTAATTGTTTTTACCATAAACTTGATCAAGATAGAGTTTTAACTAAGAAAACTAAAATACATTACAATGTACTAGAAAAGATGGAGTATGTCCCACAAGGCAATCTGCCAACGTCTGTAGATCAACATAAAATATACATAAAAGCTTCTATGAGATTTCTAGGTATTTACTCTAAAAATTGGACAAAACATGTTTGGTAAAAGAAACTGGAAGTATGCATCTGTTTGCAGGTGAGAAGAGAGAATACTTATATATTTTATATCTATGAGGCAAGGAACAACGTTGTGTTCTGTTTGAACACAAATAGATCATATCAGTCTAATCCAAATATCTAATTTTCAATTATAAAGGAGAAATGGTTCGTTTATAATGCTTTCAAGCTTCCAATAAAGACTCATGTATATCATAGTATATCAAAGATAGAAGAGAGGGAATAGTTACTCCACTGTTGATTTTTTATAAGATATTTTAATTTCAAAAGTTAAACTTTTTTGTTATTAACCAATAATTAGTCAATCTATAAGTACATTTTGTGTATAAAAATTTAACAATAGATTCATATTTTAAAATACTTTACTACAATAATGGATGCATAAATTTTATAAATATATTCTATTTAGAAATCTATCAAATTACTTTGTCAATCAGAGTTAAGAGTGTCTAGATCACTAATTTAGTTGGTATAAAAAAATTGTAATAGTAAATACATACAAAAGTATACTGTATAGGAGAAACTATCAATTAAGAGTTCATAAAAGGTTAGTTTTATTTCCTTTCTTTTGATTAATGCCAAACTTTCTTATTTTTTTTATTAATGTTAGATTATCTGCCTTTTTAATTAATGTGGGGGCTTTTAAGTGAGCTTTGTACTAGTAAAAATAATATGTAAACAACATTTGTCTTGCAAAATAGAGGAAAAATATTTCTATACAACTTATTCCTAAATAGCTATATTTAAAATAAAAACTAGAAATTAAAATTATATGTTACTGTGAATAATAGTTGATAAGAGGTAAAGATTAAGTAACGATATATGTGTGATTTTAAATGTAAACACCTAATAACAAGTTACACGATAGCATGGCGTCACCACCAAGGGGCATAACATGAGTTAACATGGTTAGTAGACTCTTCATATAATGAAAGTAATTAAAGCAAGTATTGTTAATAGCAATGTTGTAGAAAACGTCAATGCAATTAGCAAGGAAAACAAAATATTGAGTTGCCACAAATAAATGATAAGCATAGTTGCACAATGGGCATTGAAGAATACAACAATAATAATGTACAACATTGGTGCAAATGGCAAAACGAACACAAAAGGCTTGGGAGATTTAGGAGGTATGGCATACATTAAAGAGATGGTGTAGTTCTTGGAAAGATACATCGCTAATTAGATAAAGCGTGTAAACCCTAATGTTTACTATTAGAATTAGAAAGGTAAAATTATTATAAATATATATATTAGTAGAAATAGAAAACATTAGGATGAGATGATGTAACCAAAGGCTCACATTGATGGAATAGGAAAGGTGCAGTGAGAAAACCATATTGCTATCGTCGTATTGTACTAAAAATAATTTGTTAATCAAATGTTAACCTCCATTTAAAACTCAAATGCTTATTTTGGTTTTACTTTCTAACACTTATGATCATATTTTAAACTAATACTAGTTGAATGCTCGTGCTTTGCAAAGAAAATATATTATAAAATTGCCAAAAATAAGTAAAAATATATTTGCCATGAAATTTGTTTACCATCTTTTTTATAATGAATATTCATGTTGGTTTGAGTCTACATATGGTTGTCTATTTAGATTTGATTGTTTCTTAATATTAAAGAAGTTTAGGGATAATTTACAAAATTTATAATGAAAATATGTGAGGGCGTGGGGTGGCAGTGATGGATGACAGATTCACTGTCACCACCACTGTCTTCTTTTAAAGGTGTATAGATATCTCAAATATTGACGAATAATCTAAAGTACCTCAACTATAGCTTTCGTACAATATTATCATGACAAATCTAGCTGCCTAAATTTGCAGGCCACCCTTGCTAATTGTATTGACATAAAACCATTTCTTAACTCTTTAATAATAGCAATCGTAAATAGCTTTTTTATCTAAATTATATCTTGCCATGGATTTTTTAAGCTAGTCTATTACAATTTTGATACATCACACAACAATGGCATCTCTCTCTCTCTCTCTCTCTCTCTCTCTCTAATTAATGCGATATTTTTTAAGTCTTAACATTTTTTATTTTTCTCTAATTAAAGTGTGTGGTAATTCTAAGTCTTCAAATTACATGTGGAGGCATCTTTTCACCATGGCATTAATATTAAGTGTTTAACATCTTTTACTTTTGCATAATATAGGATGGCGAGTGTCGTCACACACTCGTCGCACCCAAATCACCAATTAAGAAAGTCCCAGCTCAAACTTCCATATACGTGCGGCATATGTGCCCAACCAGGCATTGTCACTTGTTACCGTTGCAAGCCATGCAAATTTAGTATCCACGTGAGTTGTGCAGGAGTGTCAGTAGGAGGGGATCCAAAATTACTAGCAGAGGCACCTATAGAGATGCATGGATGTGAACAACCAAGAGATCTTAAAAAAGCAAGCAAAACAAGTAAGGAAGTGGGATATCAAGGTCCCTCCAAGGAAGAAGTAGTACTTCACGCTCCTTCAAGGAAAAAAGGAGTTCCAAGTCACTCAAAAAAAAAGGTGACAACTTCAGAAACCCCAAAAACAAAAGTGGGAGTTCCTTGTGACTTGATAAAAGGAGGCTCACAGATTGAAGGATTAGCAACAACAAATGTTAGGATGACTGGACACTCACAGATTGAAGAGTCTATAGCAACAAATGTTGATATGACTAGACACTCACACATCAAAGTATCTGTACAAGCAAATGTCCAAGTACCTTCAAAAATAAAAGGAGTTCCAGGTAAACCCCCAAAAAAGCAGGCAAGTCCAGGTTCGCACCCAAAAAAAGTGGGAGTTTCATGTCCCCCAAGGAAAAAAAAGCGAGTTCCTAATGACCTAACAAAAGGAGGTTTACACACTAAAGGATCAACAATATCAAATGTTGCAACGATTGGAGATTCACATATTAAAAGATCGGTAGAAAAAAATGTTAAGATGATTAAAGGCTCGAAGAATAAAGAATCAACAACTACAAATGTTGTAAGTGTCTCGGAAAAAAGGTCAAGAGTTCAAGGTTCCTCAAAAAAAAATGTGGGAGTTCAAAGTTCCCCCCCAAAAAAGGTGGGAGTTTCACGTCCCATGCAGAAAAATTTAAGAGTTCCTAGTGACTTGACAAAAGGAAACTCACATATTAAAGGATCATCATCATCAAATACTAGAGTAGTTGAAGACTCACATATAAAAAATGTTGAGATGATTAAAGGGCCACGGAGTAAAAGATCATCAACAACAAATGTTCTTGGTCCCTTAAATAAAAAGGTTCAGGGTTCTAGGTCCTCTGGGAAAAAGGCGGGAGTTCGAGGTCCCCATAAACAAAAGGTGGGAGTTCAATGTCCCACAAGGGAAAAACTAGGAGTTCCTGGCAACATGAAGAAAGGAAACTCACATATCAAAAGATCAAAAGCAACAAATGTTAGGATGACTAAAGAACATGTTAAAGAATCAACAAAATCAAACGCTGAGATGACTAGAGGTTCATGGAGTAAAAGATCAGTAACAACAAATGTTGGGATGAGTGGACACTCACAGACTAAAGGATCAATAACAACAAGCATCATAGGCCCATCAAATAGAAAAGAAGGAGATGTAAGTACCCCACACAAAAGGGTGAAAGTTCCAAACCCCTTCATAAAAAGAGATGAGGGTTGTAGGTCACTCCCAACAAAAATGAATAAAGAGCGAAAACTAAATGAGGAAGACTTGGATAAGGAGGAGGAGGAACACATAGAAGAGCACCGGAAGGAATGCAGAGTTCAAAAGAAGTCAGAGTGGAATGACGCTGAGGAATACACAAGTGAAGATGAGAAAGATGAAGACGAGGGCGAAGAAGATGAAGAGGGGGAAGAGGATGAAGAAGGAAAGTGGGAGGAGGGGGTCAAAGATGATGAAGAAGAAGAGGACTATAGTGAGGAATATGATGAAAATCAGGAGGATGACCGTGATGAAGAGAAAGATGAAAATGATAAAGAGAAGGAGGAGGATAATGAAGATGAAGATGAAGATGAAGAAGAGCATGATGATGATTACACTACTGAGCAAGAGGGAAACGAAGATGAACAATATGATGAGGAAGAAGAGCATGAGGAGGGGGGCGATGAAGAAGATGATGAGGAAGAAGAGGATGGGGACGAAGAAGAGAACGAAAAGGAGGATGAAGACGAAGAATATGATGAGGAAAAAGACCAGGAGGAGGACGAAAATGAAGATGACGAGGAAGAAGAGCATGAGGAGGATGAAGATGAAGAAGATGATGAGGAAGAAGACCGAGATGAGGCAGACGAAAATGAAGAAGATTACGAGGAAGAAGACCAGGAGGATCAAGATGATGAAGATGATGAAGAAGAAGATCGAGATGAAACGGACGAAAATGAAGAAGATGACGAGGAAGAAGACCAGAAGGAGGATGAAGATGAAGAAGGTGATGAGGAAGAAGATCGGGATGAGGTGGACGAAAATGAAGAAGATGGCGAGGAAGAAGACCAGAAGGAGGATGAATACGAAGAAGATGATGAAGAAGAAGACCAAGAGGAAGGAAACGAAAATGAAGATGACAAGGAAGAATACCAGGAGGAGGGTGAAAATGAAGAAGATGATGAGGAAGACGACATGGAGGAGGATGAAGACGAAGAAGACGATGAGGAAGAAGACCAGGAGGAGGGGGATGGAAATGAAGAAGATGACGATGAAAAAGACCAAGAGGAGGGGGACGAAAATGAAGAAGATGACGAGGAAGAAGACCAGGAGGAGGGGGGTGAAAATGAAGATGATGAGGAAGAAGATCGGGAGGAGGACAAAAATGAAGAAGATGACGATGAAGAAGATCAGGAGGAAGATGAATATGAAGAAGATGATAAGGAAAAAGACCAGGAGGAGGGGGACGAACATGGAGAAGATGACGAGGAAGAACAGTATAAGGAGCGCAAGGGTGAGGAAGACAAAGAAGAAGAATGATGTTGCGGGGAATGAGTTTGGATACCATACTCATACTAAGTTGTGTAAGTGCAATTTTTTTTTGAGAAAAAAAATCACCATTTTCAAAAAAGAGTACAATAGAATAATATTGTTTAAATACACATAATTATCTTAAATGGATAAAAAGTTCTTCTAGTTTTTCATATACCTCATGCATCATATATTTTTTATAAGATATATACAATAAATTGATTGGTTTCTTTGTCTTCTAATTGTGCAGTGCGAACAATTGGCGTCTCGTAAGTTAGAAATAATGATGATATCATTGTCAAGTAACTATGTTATCCGCTTTTGGACAGAAGTTGGTTATATGATTTTCTTTAATTTATGGGAACAATGTTTTATTTCAATTCATCATGTAACGTTATGGATTTTGAGAGGTTTATCAATGTCATTTAGTTTATTTTTCAATTATGTAATGGGTTTCCCCGGTCAATATAAACAAATAATAATGATTATCCATTTATATATTACTCATGGACTCTGTAAATCGCAAATTTGATTGTCATTGACAACCAAAATTTTGAAATGATCATCCATTTTAGGCATGCCAGAAAAAACTCGAGAGTAGCATAACAAATAAGTTCTACTTTGCAAAGAAATTATAATATATCTATGTCATATATAATCATGTAGGAAATTTATCTAGTTTACTGTAGAATTTAGAAAAAAAAACAAACTCCCATCTCATAAAAAAGAATTCAAATATTTAGATAGTTTTTTTTTTAATATGGTGGTGTATAGAAAGGGCAACATTAGCAACAAAATCTTTCATTCAATCTAACCCAATATAGTGCAATACCCATAATGTTTTGTACCACACACATGGAATAGTAAATTGCAAATTGTATTACTTCCTTTTACCCACGTTACACAAGACAAGTTTTATTAGCAATCTTTGTGCATAGAATCAATCCCTTTTCTAATTAATGTTTTTCAAAACACCATTTGAGTCAATTTTGGCATTACCTGTAGGCGCACTAAAAATGAATAAGAATATAGATACATGTAAATATGCCCCTCAAATTCTTCTTAAAGCTCAATTTTCACTCTAAACTTGAAAAACATTGTTTTACAAAAAAAAAAGAGTATACTTTAGAAGAAAAGTGCCACAATATCAATCGACAGAACCATAGAATAGGATACGCAATATGGTTTGCTTGGTTTTGATTACATGGGCAAAACCACGTGATAGAAAAGTACAATATTCATAAATGGCAGCTGCAAGACTTAATGAGTTACCTTCGGTTACCACAATTTTGCTACACCTTACGTGTCCTGTGAGGATTAAGTCGTCCCTTAAAGTTCTCACTTGTGCTATTGATGAATCATCCACATAGTCTATTTCACAACTACTTGCAGCAATAAACATACCATGATCATCCCTAATGACAACTCCTATAGCACCTTTCCCTTCATCAATTTACTGCTGCATCGATATTGAGCTTCACAAATTATTTCATCTATTTCTCTTACTCATGTAGTTGAATTCTTGCATTATGTTTGATAACCATGTAATAATTTGTTGCAAGAGCCAAGAAAGATTGAGTCGTACTTGCCAACTTCTGAATTGATTCATTATGTGCTACTTATCGCCATTCCTACTAGATGTACCAGTGCGCCATTGCTATAAGCTTATGCTATTTTCAATGACCACAACTTAGATCATACCAAGCTCATTGTTGGCATTTATTACGAACACATAATAATTTGCAAGCACACAAATACGTTGTAGCCTTCACCCAAGAGTATTCCAGGGTATCGTATCCACATGGAATGCTCTAGCTAGATTACCCAAGGACACAAGATAAATCGTATGTGACGGTAGAGAGGAATTCCTATGGGTTACTTATCTTAGTTTAAGTTAAGGTAAAACTCTATCAATTGATTCGGACACTAGCTTACCCCTGGTCTTCCAAGGAGACTCCGGTCTATAGCTCTATGATGTATCCAAACGTGGAGGATTACGAAGGACGAACAAGGTTATCACCACATACCGCCTACTTCTACAACCCGTAGAGCATGCAACAAACAAAGGTTGAGCCCCCTCACGCCGCCTTTCGCCTGATTCACTGTCTGGTGGGCCCTCAAGTCGATTTGGGGGGTTTAAATGAAATTGAGGCAGTTCTCCTCCTGGTGTGGGCCCTTTGATCAATGTACTCTCCTCTAATTGGTTGGACTTGTGCTTTCTTACTTGTGTTTTTCTTAAATTGCATAAGTAAGCACATGCATATACAAATATTCACTAACACTTGTGGAAGTGGTTGGTAATAAACCCTACCGCTAGGTATGGTGGTAGACATTTATAAGTTTTTTTGCAAAATTTGACAGCCAAATTTGGTAGTTAAGGACTGTCAACACTCGCAGCGTGCTCTCTCGAGTTGTCCTAGCCAGCTTGCGGCCATGCTAGTGATCCCATGATGAGTACATTAATACCATTGATACATACACAAGTAAAACTTCATGGTCCTATTATTCGCGCTCGTGGACATCAACTCAATTATTAGGTGAGTTCGTTCTTGAGTTTATGTTCATCTTATTTATACCCTAGAGATATGTGCACTCTTGATTAACTTAGGAATGATAGAGAGGATCAAAAGAGAAGAGGATTCGCGCGGGCTGGATTCGTACTACAGGACAACACCAACTTATGATGACCGCCATGAGTTCATACGGACTCCGTTTTGAACGTGCAAGTACTTCATAGAAAGCTTATCAAATCTACTTTCAAATGGATCCGGCCACATGTCCATATCTATTCTAGAGAGACCGCAATCATCATTTTACTAGCGAGACCTTTTTCTGTCCACGGAGCTATGTCGCCTTATTTGGGTCAAATGGGTTGTATATCAAGTTGGGTCCATTAGGGATGCGTCCTCGGGTTAGAGCAAGACC
>CM020181.1:22530670-22631269 GCA_009805545.1 Oryza longistaminata
CCCCCACCCCCCCCCCCCCCATTTGGTCGTTCTCCCCCTCATTTTATACCTTAGCCACCACCAAGAATAATTGGGTTTTGTTTATATCAAAGTTTAGCTTCGCTACTTTGTCGTGTAATCCCGTGATCGGTTAGATCGCCGGTTTGCTCGTTTCAGAATTCCAACTTTGAAACTCTTGCCAATTCAATCCTGCATGTTTAATCCGCAAATTGAGTCTTAGTATTTGTGTAGTAATTCGTTGAAACTCTTGCTGATTCAATCCTACATGTTTAATCCGCAAAGCGAGTCTTAGTATTTGTGTAGTAATTCGATATGATTGTGAAGATACATGCCTTAGTATTTGTTTGCTACAAAGTTCTTCATAATTCCCATAGATAAAGGTATGTTCAAGATCCGATTAGCATCCATAGATAAGAAAGTGTATTTCGCAAGTTGTTCATCCCACTCTCTTGTCACGCTATGAATTAGTTTGCAATCGCACAATGTTGTTTATAATAACCTTCATTGATGGGTTGTTCGGAATCCATGGGTCTTCACATGAATCAATATTTGTTCATCCCTAACTCTCCATATGCATCTGTTTTAAAATGTTTATAAGTTCACCCATATACTCTGCCAAGTGTGGGATGATCCTTTCTTTAATAAAGCATACAAAATATTTCCATCAAGATAGTATTGTGCTATAAGACTTGAGCACAAAGAGAATAGGGTTCACATAAAAGCCACCAACACTTTCTAGCTAGTATTGTCATGTATAAAGCTAGGCATTAAACCTCGGAAAAATAATATACATTATTTGCAATTTGAAAAGAATGGAATGTAGGAGTTTTTCAGAATGGTATGGTTGGAGTTGCGATCGTTACAATCATGAACAGAAGAAACTACGGAAGCAATGACCATAACCAATGGAAAAGGAGCAATTTGGACCTTGCCATCAATTTGGATGCCATGGAGAAATAACTACACTACCACGGATATTGTCGAGGTCATGTTCCTAATGCCGAAGTTCAATGGTGGGTTTATACTTCGGCATGTTGAGGTTGCACAATAAGCTAGTGGTGGTCATCAGACAGTATTGAGCGCCAGCCTAAGCTAGGTGCCAAAAAAAAAACAATGTCGGCCAGACTACTCCCTAAAGAGTACTTTTTAAAGAACTGCAATTTTAGTAACAAAATTATCATCCTACTGCAACATTAGTAGTACATTTCGTTGAGCTACAACATTAACGAATGGAAGACAGTAAAATGGTGAGATGTAAGCAGGGCACTGTAGTGGCCTACCACAACAGCTGCCAGGCTAGCTCGGGTTGGTGGGGAGTAGATGCGGTTAGGATGCACCAAATCAACACGTAGTCGTGGTACACATGCCCTAACATTCAAATTGATCCAAAAGACCATTATGACAATGATAACCTAGGCTTTTCACTCAATTTATCGTCGATGACTTTCATCCTCACTATCTCCTAAGAACCTAACTGAGCTGGCTAAAAACAGAACTCATGCCCACCTTCAAAGATAGCCGAAACACCACCAACCTCCACGGCATCGTCTCAACCTACCTCAGCTCATCAGCCTCTCGTGGTTGATTGTCATGTGCAGGAAATAGCTGGGTAGGCAAGTCAAAAAGTCTTCTCGCTTAAAGCTCTGCCTTCGGGCCGACAACAACAACGCCTGCGGGTGCCGCTTTCCTCTTGGGGTGTCGCTACATTTTCTTGTCTCTCCCAATTACTTTCTTCAAGTGAAAACCTTAAGAAACTTGTACTATCAATGGACAAGAAACTCGTACTATCTCGTGCAGTTCGCACTATCAATACATACATGAAACTCGTACTATCTCATGCAGTTCGTTAAAAAAAATCCCATTCGCTTTGACCACGTCTTGACGAGTGCACCGACCATGCTTCGACTTGGTGCAGCCGAACCATCATGCATGTCCGCTCCCCACGGATCCGAGCTAAGAGCATCTCCAACAGCATCTTTAAATCTCACTCTCCAAACGTGTATTTAGCCAGCTTGCGAAAAATTTGGATAGTCAAATATGTCTTTCACTCCAACAGCCTCTCTATTACAGTTCTCCGCTCTACCTATGGGTCCCACGTGTCAGCCTCTCTAGTTATTTTTCACCCTTCTTCTCCACCCCTCCTCTCTCTCTCTCTATCTCTCCACCCTCAGCCGCCACACTTCTCCCATCCATTCCCCTCTCCTCTCCTCTCCTCTCCGGCGGCGGGTATCGGCGATGACAGCGTGCGGCGGCGTCCTCCTCCTCCATCGCCGCTCGTGGTGCCGGCTTACTCCTCCCTCACCGCTTACTGCGTCGCCTCCGTCTCCGCTGGCGCACGGGTGGCGGAGGCCGGCGGGAGCAGCACAGGCGGCGGAGGGACGGCGCCGGTGGCGCGCAAAAGGGCGGCGCGCTCGAGGAGATGGTGGACAGAGAGAGAAATGGGTGGGCCCATGCGTGGGGCCCACAATTGGTAAGGCAATTTTGGCGGGCCATCTTTGGCCAGCGAGGGGAGGAGTTTGGCCAGCCGGATGGCTAAGCCATCCGGTTGGCAAGTCTCTTGGAGTGTGTTTTTCATCCAAAATTGCCAAAATTTAGGCATTGTTTAGTTTCCAAAACAAAAACATTTCACCCATCACATCGAATGTTTGGACACATCCATGGAATATTAAATGTGGACCAATAAAAAAACAAATTACACAGTTTGCGTGTAAATTGCGAGACAAATCTTTTATGCCTAATTGTGCTATGATTTGACAATGTGGTGCTACATTAAATATTTACTAATGACGGATTAATTAGGCTTAATAAATTCGTCTCGCAATTTCCTGGCGGAATCTATAATTTGTTTTGTTATTAGACTACGTTTAATACTTCAAATGTGTGTCCCTGTATCCGATGTGACCCCCCAAATTTTTGCCATCTAAACCAGGCATTAACAAAAATTAGAGTGAGATAGCCACTCTCTTGGAGATACTCTAAGCTGGCAGCCAACTTGGCGTGCTGCTACAGTGAAATGTTGATATGATCTACTGACGTGTCTTGCCATTTGGCTGCTTCCTCTAATAATTTCATCCATTACTGTCGTTGCAGCTACTAGGTAAAATGTGTCATTAATATTGCAGCAAGGCGATAGTTTTGACATTAAAATTAGAAAAGGGGGGAAAAATAGAGTTATTTGAAAATAACTCTAAACTAAAAGTCTGAACCGCGTGAATTATTTTTGCTCATTCGCTATGTTCATGAGCATGGATGTGATGCGAGTGAGCTGGAAGCTGCATCTGGCAAAAGTACTTCACGAATAGTACTCCCTCCATATTTTAATGTATGATACCGTTGACTTTTTAACCAACGTTTGACCACTCGTCTTATTCAAAAATTTTATGCAAATATAAAAATACTTATGTCATGTTTAAAGAACATTTGATGATAAATCAAGTCACAATAAAATAAATTATAATTATATAATTTTTTTGAATAAGACAAAAGGTCAAACGTTTATCAAAAAAAATCAACGACGTCATACATTAAAATACGGAGAGATTACTAAATTAAGCAAACACACTTGATATACTTTGAAGTGTTTATATTTCTTTAAAGAACCGAACGGTCAAAGCTTGAAGACGAGTACCCACTACCCAGTATTACTAACAAGTACTCGAAAATGACATAATCTGTTCTTGTGTTGCATACTTGCATCGGTTGTGAGTTTGTGACAGGACTGTAAGAGTAGCTTTCAGCTCGGTGGCGGAGGCCTTGGCTCCCCCCTGTCAGTGAGAGGAGGCCATGAACCCGCGACCGACTGACCGGTCGCGACTCCCGCCACACGGCGCCGCCCTCGTCGTTGTCAGCTTGTCACTGCCGCGCCCGCGTGCCTCCCGCCACACGGCGCGGCGCCCTCGTCACAAGCCCGAGCGGCGGTGCGGCTGCTAGCTTAGCTGGACTGCAGCACGAGGCCTTGCAGAATGCGGATATAGCCACGACGACAACCACAAATGAAGCCTAGCCATCCCCCCCCGCAAACAACCCACAATGGGTGACCAAGGCGAGGTCACCGCCGCGGTCTCTCGCCTCCCCCAGCTCCGTAATTTCTCGCGTCCTCTGCTCCAAATCCTGACGACCAGTACGCATCTCTGAACTGATTTCTGCTGGTTTCAGGTCGTCGACGTCGTCGTCTGTGAGATGGAAAATCAGGCCGTGTCGCCCGCGTCGTTAGAGTTGCACGTCGAAGCCGCACGGCACGCAGCGGTAGACGAATCCCCCCCGGGGGCACGCCGCGGCGCACAGGTCGCAGACGCGGTCGTCGTCGGCGACGCGGCCGAGGGCGAGGCCGTGCCACGGGTGCGCGGCGAAGGAGGAGATCGCCGGCTGGAAGTAGTCGGCGCAGGCCTCGTGGATGTCGAAGTCGCAGGCCTTGCACCGGAGCCCGACGAGGCCGCGGAAGCCGGCGGCGCAGAGGTCGCAGACATGGCCGGAGCTGCTGCTGTACTGGCACCTCACCAGGACGTGCTGCGGGTGGGAGCAGTGAGTCCGGTAGTTGTAGTACATCTTGGAGAATGGAGAATTTGCTTCTGTGCCAATGTCCTTGCCTCTGAAATCTGAAATGTCAGGTCTCCCACAAGGGAGGCCTTAAGATGTGCAAGTGTAGATGCTGCAAGACTTGGTTAGCATGTGCATTAGCTGGATATGGATTTAAGTGCCAAACTATTTGAGGCAAGAAATGGTATAATATGGTAATCCAGGATGTAATTTGATGGTTTGATCCGCCTAGTTAGTCAAATGTTTTTATTTCCAGCATATAAAAATAGATGCCCTTAGAGGAGTAGACTCACTCTTAGTAAGGAAATGGTTTTATGCTTCTCAGTTCTCAATATTCAAATCCATGATTGGCATTATTAGAACAAATGTCTACATGTTTTTATAATGTTCCTGTAAGTTGTAACTTCTCAACGAACTAAGCATATTGCAAATTCAGTTAGTTCCTTGCTTTGAATACATATTCCACTCCTCAAAACTCTGATAGTGTCTTGCTTGGATGCAAACATCCTAGCTGTATCTGCCTGCCTAGAAATTTATATAATGTAGGGTTTGGTTGTTGAGAAATTCAAATAATTGTATCTTAGGCAACCAAATCATCCCTTCCCTTTATGGAGAGTCATTTATCCTAAACCGTATCCCTTCCTAAACTTAAGTTATGTCCACTTTATCAATTTATACTCAGTCTTGCTGTTTCATAAAATATAACCATGTAGAAAAAATAGAAAAAATAATGGTAAAACCAATCTTTCTTTTCTTTTAAAGTATCTGAGTATATATGTCATGGTAATTTCCCTGTCAAAATATTACTTGCAACAAAAAACTAAGCATTATGCAATAAAATCAATCATACAACCAAGAGGAAGTGGTACATGCCTCAGTCGCTACTAATACTTTGTCAAGCACAAAACTAAAGGGACACAATATACAACTTGACAATGAATTTATTAAACTGCAAGCAAGGCAAATAAAATTGATTGAAGTGTCTGACCTTCTATGTTTGAGCAGGCTGTCACGAACCCTTAAAAGGATGTGGCCGGTCTTTGTTATATGCTAAGTTTCTTAATGAGAAAAATAGCATATATACAAATTCACACTGAATATATTGAAGGAAGCAACAGAAAAAACAAAAGGTCCATGTTAATGTTAGTTGCAGAGTTATCGGTTGAAGGGCAACCGAAGGAAGACCAAACTACAGTTTGAAGCGACCAAACTATGGGCCTGTTTGGGAGAACCATGCCTGAGAAACATTGGAGATGTTCATGAACTTTGCCTGGTCAAGCAACCTGAGACCTTGCTTGTTTGGATTGCTACTGCTGCCCGAGAGAAAACAATGTGGTTGCGCTTTAGATGATTGGCTCTTTCAAACCCACAGCATCAGCAAATTGCCAAATTCATCAGAATTTGCTGCAGTATCTCTCATTTTTGAAAGTTACCCCTGTCCTGTTCTTTTCACCATTGTCAACAAGGCCAACAACCAGTAGGTAGATGGTTGCCATAAGAGTATAACACCATATATCCTTTTCTGAAAGGGCTTAAGATCTGGATGCAGTCCAGCCACCATTGCCCTAAGGGCTGAACCGGTGTCTAATGTGCAAGCTAGAAAGCATGGATCCAAGTTCATGTATATATGTCCACCAGGCTACTTCCAAGTCCAGATCACTATTGCCGCTAAAGAAAAGGTCCCTGCTACTATTAAAATGGACTGACCTCCTCAACTTTAACATGGCCAAAGTCATCAAAACTGCTCAAAATGTAGTAACCCAGACATCCAACAACAGCAATTATTGCATATAATACTCTACAATCACAAAGGCGCATGTTCCATAGATCATGCCTACGAGGATTTTGCGAGACAGAATTGGAGCAAGACTAAAATACTTCTATGGGTGCATGATACTAAGTCAAATGAATATCAAATCCTAGAAGATTGTCCAGTGGCATGTCAGTGGTTCATTCATGCTTAATGTGGAGGCATGAGAGGCATAGCACCGAGTTGCGAGTCTTAAAATTACCTGACATACAAATCTGCAGTTGCAGGGCGAGAAGAAAAGATGAACACTGAAAACAGCAAGCTCTTGTTCGGTAGACGTCCAAGCAAGAGCGGCCACCCTAATTCCTAGATCAAGTAGTCAGGTACAATTCTTATTCATTTCGAAATCAATTGCCATTGCTAACCACAGGCCACAGCACACCCAATCACAAGGATTGTATTATTCTCAACCGATCAAACAAGGCAACTAGAGTTTTCGAACCAAAGGCAAACCTCTCAGAGGTTGGCCGGCGCCGGAGCCTCCACGGCGGCAGGTCCGACGACGAAGTCCAGCACGAGCACCTCGTCGAGCAGTGGCCTCACCGCCGCCTTGGCCTCCTGCACCTTCCCGTCCCCCTCCACCGCGTCGAGCTCCTCCACGCTGTCGAACACCGCCACCATCCCGAATTGGTACCCCTTAGCCCGCGCGGGGGAGAAGTTCTCCCCGAAGCTCACCCTGGCGCCCTTCGCCTCGCCCGCAGCCGCCGTCGCCGCGGCGACCTTCTCCACGAGCTGGGGCACCTCCACACCTTCCTTCACCTTCGCCAGCGTGAGCCGCACGGCGGAGCCGGCGGTCACGGGGGACGGAACACGCGCGGCGTTGATCCAGTCGACGGCGGTGGTGTCGAGCGCGTTGGGGAGGACGTGCCCCTGCACGGCGGCGACGTGCGCCGGGTGGGCCCGCTACGCCGCCAGGTCGGGCTTGGTGGCGTACGGGAGTGGGAGACGTGGGTCGGCCCCAGCGCCTCCGCCGCCGGCGACCGGAGGCGGAGCACGGGGCCGACGTGGATGTACGACAGCCCGGGCACCACGCTGGACAGCGCCTGCAGCGAGGACACCATCGCCGCGGCGGCGCCCGACGCCGCCGCCTCGGGTCGGACCTTGATGAGCACGATGTGCTCGACCGCGCGGCGATGGGCGGACGACATGGCGAAGACGCGGAGGACGGCGGCGCGGAGGAGGAGGGATTGAGGGCGAGGCGGCGAGAGGGAGGAGGAAAGGAGGAGGTCAAGGGGAAGGCGGCTCGGAGGCAAATCATGGTGATTAGCGAAGAGGAGGAAAAGATGATTAAAAAACGAAATGATATTTCGGAGAGAGACAGCGACCTGTGCTGGTTTGGTGATGGGAGTGGGTGAGATGAGGCAGGTTGGAATGGATTTTGTAGTGGTTTTAACTTGCGAGTAGGGTGGTGGTTTGTGTACGGGCAGAGCAATGCCGGCGTATGGATGGCGTTACGGGAGAGAGAAATTTGGAGTGGATTGCATTGAAAATGGGAAAGGATGGAGAAACCATGGTGGATTCTGTTGGGCAGCGCCGGACGAGAGGGTTGGTGGCACTTGTGACAAACGGCTTCGCTCTTTTGCTTTGCCACACTCCAACTCTACTGAGCTCAAAGTGACGAGGCGAGAGGAGAGGCATTGCAGTTCTTTAGAGATGCCAGAATTGCAGACTGCGTGTGGGCAGAACTCACAGTATGAGATAAGCAAATGTCTCGTAGCAGTCACGCACGCAATCATAGAACGTGATACAGAGGGATACGGGGATAAGCAAATTTAACATTTTGCCACTATTAGATTCGATAATTATTCAAATGCTCCTGTTAGATTTGCACTTATTTTTTTCCCCTCTTAAGAGATGCCTTCTTAACTATTTGCCACTTTTTGCGCACGTGGCATGCCAACGTGTACAACATAGGGTAGAATTTGTGTGGGACCCACAAGTCAGCCTCTCCTCTATCTCCTCCTTCTTTCCCTCCGGTCCGGCGTGCGATGACGGCGCGGTTGGGGAAAGGAGCAGTGGCGGCGGAGGAGATGTAGCGACGGCGGACATCCTCGTGGTGGTGGAGGCGGCGGAGCGGCGGCGCCGGCGGAGGAGGCGTAGCGACAGCGGATGGGCTCCTTGCGGAGGTGGACGAGACGGAGCGGCGGCGCCAGCGAAGGAGGATGTGTAGCGGCGGCGGACGGGCTACTCGTGGTGGTGGAAGAGGCGAAGCGGCGGCGCTAACGTAGCGACGCGCGACGGGCTCCTCGTGGAGGTGGAGGAGGCGGAGCAGCGAGGCCGGCAGAGGAGGATGTGTAGCGGCGGCACCGGCATAGCGACGCGGACGGGCTCCTTGTGGAGGTGAGGAGGCGGAGCGGCGACGCTAGCGGAGGAGGATGTGTAGCGGCGGCGGACGGGCTCCTCGCGGTGGTGGAGGAGGCGAAGCGGCGGCGCTGTCGAAGAAGGTGAAGCGGTGGCGCTGATGGAGGAGGCAAAGCGGCGGCGGATCGGCTCCTCGCGGCGATGGATTGAGCGGCCGCGCACAGGGATAGAGGCCGGAGCAGCACCGGCTTGTGGCAGAGCACGCTCCTCGCCGGACCAAAGGCAAAGAAGAAGGATAGAGAAGAGGCTGACTAGTGGGTCCCACACCGATTTCTATCCTGTGTTGCCACGTTGGCATGCCACGTGGACAAAAGTGGCAAATAGTTAAGAAGGCATCTCTTAAGAGGGACAAAAAAAAAAGTCTAAATCTAAGAGGGGCATTTGAATAATTGTCGAATCTAATAGTGGCAAATAGTTAAATTTCCCGACAGAATTTTTTTTTTTTTTTGAAACCGTCCGACAGAATTTCAGGTCGATACATTTTGCTCTAATGATTCCAGTCAGCCACTGTTCTACCCTACAAAATCAAGTTGTGTCCACAATGTACATATACATGGGTATCCGTTTGAGCTACAATGAAAATTTTGTTGTGTTTGATTGTTTTGTTATTTGAGCTCTACAATACAGTTGAATGGCAGCATTGATCTTCAGCCTCATTGGATGGTTTCTACTCTCCTCTTTTGGTACACTAAAACACTTCAGAAGAAGAGTTCTCGCCAAAATGTGGGGATTCAGTATCATTTTAATGAATCCACTGGAGAATGATATGTCCCCTTGCTAATAATCATTTGCTAGAAATCTGAATGATATATACAAATCAAACTCGAATGTGTAATCGGAGTTCTGCATAGGGGGCATTCAGGCTTCTCATTACACCACTCCATAATGCAACTCCTGCATGTTATGTCATGAATTACTATACCATTCAAGTGAGTGCATGAGAGAAAAATTTCAGGCTGCATCCGTAAAGGCCAAAAAACGAGTCTTACCAGCAGAAGACATGGCCACAGGTTGTGGCGGTGGGATTCTGACGGGTACTGAGACAAAGGGTGCATTTGCTCTTACCACTGGATGCCTGAACATTAGACATACAATATGAAAGAAGAATTATATTCATACACAAAATACATCAAATAACATACACATAATATAAGAATAGTGGTAAAAAAGCATTTTCAGTTCAATCATACTCTTAAATTGTAACATTTTTTTTTTACTTTATTGCTTTCTTTTTGAAATAGAATTCTGTTGCATAACATGAAGTGCTTGATACCGATAATCTTAAAAGCTGTTGGCGTCCAACACAAAGCTAAACATTCTGTGCTACACAATAGTAGTCATCTCAATGAATTTATCTAGAAAAAAAATACCTCTGAACTAGTAGCCAAATCTGCAGTTTTCCCATGGCGGACGTCGCTGATTATATTTCCATCTTCATTTAGAACAGGGACACCTCGACCTGTTTTGCCATTCACAAAGGTAATATTGGAACATTTATTTATATCCATGAAACAAGTAAACACAAAGCATTAACATAAAACCAAAACTGGTTTCATAAATTGAGAAAAAGAGTGTACCACCTCTTGATGAAGGATAGCCTCCAGATGAGATTTGGTTAATGGAACTAGCTATTGTTGATAAATTACTTCTTCGAAGTCTTTCAGCACCAAGAATACATAACTGAATTAACAGAAAAATACCCAAGATTTGATACCTGAAAAATCCAATGAGTTAAATATGACCTGCTGGAGAATTTTAAGCTCTCAAATGGAGGTAATACATGTGAAGATGTCCAAAAAAACTACAGATCATGAAAAGACTTATTATCAGCATTCTCAAACTCATTTATTACTGGTGTTTCATAGCCCATTGTTTGTATGATTTGTTTCATGTAGTATAAACAGTAGATGAGCAGAGAAACAGAGAGTACCTGGGCCTCTGATTCAATGGCTTCCCAATGAATACATAACGAATGCCAGCTGCTCGCTTTGGTAAATGATAATACAATCCTACAAGAAATTGGAAATGTTAATCAAATATCAAACAGTTGCTACAGATTCAATTGAGGTGATAAAAAAAGAATATAAGTCAACTCTAACTAAGCCATTACATTAATTAAGGCTTGATAGAATCATGGTGTTGCATCCTACCATAAATAAAATAAAAGATTGAAATAGATGTAGCAATTTCAGTTAAGTAGAGTATGATAGAGTTCTCATATGCAGCAGAGCATGACAGTGAATTGCACAATTCACTGGAAATGTTCTGTTAGATGTTATGATAAACTGGGTTGGTATTTACCAATAAGTTGTATTCTGGTAATTTAATTTTTCTAATTGCCTCATAATAAGTTCAGGTTCCATGACTTTAAGGCAGCCACTGAGCAGTACTAAGAAACAGAACTCTTCATTTGCTACTTGTCACCCTATCAAAATTTATTGGTCCTCAAACTCATTTCAAAATTTGACATGCTGTATCGAACATAAGATACCTTCAAAATAGAAGAACATAAGGTTTGTCCGGATAGTTAACTGTATAAAATCTTGAGCAAATGGTAGCATCTGCATGCATATTAGAGTCAGGCAACAACATATAGGTATTAGGCAAGAAATGCATTTTCATAGTGTTACTACAACCTTAATTCTACAGAAACATTTCCCTATTACTAAATCAAGAGAGTTTTTTCTGCTATAAGAAAAGGATGCCGCCCACAAATTAGAATAATTTCATACCGAAGGCCATTTCCGAAGAACCCATTCCCACAAGGTATGGACTCTGCCTCTCAACCTTGACAAATGAGAAAAACTCAAGCTTCTTGAAGGACTGTTCCTAATCGGGGATGGTTGTGCTGCAGTGCCTATACTAGAACTATCACTTTCAGAATGGTCATCAAGCTGAGAGTCATCGAGGGCAATACCACGTGCAACAATTCTAGAGCTGTTAAAATCACAGTGAGCAGAAATTATGCAATCAGTTTTGTTGGGCAAGATAGCCGTTCTAAATAGGAATGAATGACCAAAACAATAGTCAAACCTGATGCGTTCAGCAAGATAGGGAACGGTAGTTTGGTACAAAATGAATAGAATCCGTCTAGCAGGTGTAGGCAGAAGTCCGTGCGAGGTTGCAACCTGTTTACAACATGGACAACATCAGCATGATAGAGTGAATTTTGACTCCTATGTTTTCTGTGAATGGCAGCTTCAAGCCTACAATTTGGCTGTACCTTATTAAGATTAATATTATTCATTGAAGACTCTTCTGCTAATAACAATTTTTTGTGTCTTGTCGACAAGAATAAAAAAAATGACTGTCTCAATAACTGAAACCAACACATTTTGTGTTCCCTTTACATTTTCCTAATAGGATCTACCAGTTATTTGACTCCTAATAATTTCATGTTTAAGAAAAAATAAACAGTTTTGTGTTTCACTTCAGATGCAAACAGACCCCTCAATTAAACAAAAAGGCCATATTTACTCCATCAAAGGTTTCTTGTGTCTCCTAGATAAAACTGAAATAACAGCACATGTCCAGTATATACTACCTACAGTTACAGAGACAAATTTACAACGTGTGCCCCTCAAAGTATAAGGCAACAGATGAGCAACAAGCTAATGGTATACTACCAAGTACCAAATCAAATAGCTGCGAGTAGAAACTGTGCATTAAAGACAAAAAAGCAGTATGACCTGAGATATATCACAGTATTCTTCTCCAAGTGTTTGCTGGCCTGAACCAGTTGTTAGCAAGTAATAAAGAGACTGACCAAGCAATTTTATCTGCAAATGTTCATGAGAAATGTAATTTTGGACAATCAATAAGAATATTAGCACCGAAACAAATGCAGAGAACAAAATTTATACTATTTCTCTATGTTACAGATCTAGAGAACAATTTGATGTAGTTCATATTTTAAAAGGTTGTGCTTCTGCCTCACAGCACAACACATTCTATGCTACTGAGAATCTGATGACTGAGATGCAATACAATGCAATCCATCTTCATTTTTTTATATAAATAAACTAATTTCACCATCAAGCATGGAAATCAGATATATATAATAACATAACCTGTCAGTTCATACTGACTAGAACAAATTAGCTATTTGAATTCAAATGCAAAGTAGCTACATGAGTTAAAACGCCGAAGAAATCAAACAGCCTAAAAGTCCCTTGATAGTTGAAGTTTAATCCCCAGTACAGTAATGCATACCCAACTTGTAAGCCTTGAAACTTGAAAGCATGTAATATTATAGGTGTGCAATCAAATTTGAAGTTGTAAAAAGCTAATACACTAAATGCTCATTGCCAATCATACCAAAGTCATACGACAATATACAATAGTTGAAAATTTTCAACTACTTTACCCAAACACCGAAACAATTCATCTGATTTCAGGCATTCACTCTCATATCACCAGTCTATGTAGCAAACAGTGTATAAGATAAGTTAAATTTCCGGCAGAATTCGACAAATATCACATAACCCGAGTAGAGCCACAAGCCAACACAGCCAATTTAAGCTCTCACCTCGTTCTGATAAGCAACGGCGACCCTGGTACCTGCATCATGACCAAAAAAAAAAAAAAAAAAAGAAAGCCAAACCACCATCAAATCGCGCGACGCAAAGGTAATCTTAAGCTACGAGATGTGTGGGTATAGCAGAAGCAACGGACCGAAGAGGTGGCGGAAGGCGTCGCGGCAGGCCTCGGTGACGTGGGCGGCGTAGCCGTCGTCCTTCTCCGCCGCCCGCATGATCTCCGGCTGCGCCGCCTCGGGGAACCGCCGCGGACGCGCGGGGGCCCCGCCGGAGCCTCCGCCCCTCGAGCTGGTGCCCGCATCTCCGCCGCCACCGCGCATCTCTCTCGCCGTCGACCTCCTCACGCGATAGAGAGTTCAGAGCTCCGAGGAGTTCTCCTCTCGTCCGCGCTTCGTTCTACTCCAGGCTGGGCTGGTGGTATATTTGCAGATACACCCCTGAGTTTAATGATATTTCTGTATTTATTCGTCTTCTTGTGTTCGCGATGGAGCGGAGACGCGGGCCCACATGTCAGCGACTATTTATAGTGTGGAGATAGCATCTCGTCTCGGGCTATTTTAGGGTTCAGGGTTCTCGTCTCGGCGGCGGCGGCGGCGGCTACTTTCTCTCGCCTACTCCGAAGATTTGGCTTTTGTTGAGCGGAGAAGGTCTACTACTACTAGATCTTTCGTCGGGGAATCGCCATGAGCCGATCGGGGCAGCCTCCGGATCTGAAGAAGTAATTTCTTAGTGCTTTTTTTCTTCATCTTGAGTTCGATTTGTGTGCTTGATTTGCTCTACTTGGATTTGGATTTTTTGATGCGAGCTTTTGTTCTGGTGGGTTGCAGGTACATGGACAAGAAGCTCCAAAGTAAGCGCACTCATCCAACCCAAAGTTTTTAGCTGCCTCGTTAATTCTAAGATAACGCTGTGTAGATTCTGTGATTAACTGATTATATATGGTCCGGTATGGCCAATTCGCTTCGTCATCTTAATACATGCCCTAGGTGAGATTTGTGGTGCAAGTTGTAAGAGCTCTATGTTGCAACTTGCGAGATAGGGGTGTTATGAAGCATATGACTAGGTATTGGTAATTGATTTGGTATGGTCATTTGGAGATATATCGAGTTATTGTTTTTGTCGTATTGATCTTTGATGCTTTTCATGTTGTTTATTCCTGACGTAGTAGTGTTGGTATATCAAAAATATTTTGGCTGAAGAATTCAGCTCAACCTGTTAGTAAATCTTAAGCCTGGTTAGAAACCTGGAAGTTCGTTTGAACCAGATCTGATATGTGAATACAGCAGGTTTGCTTATCTTTAAGCACAACTATGTTGGTGTTTGCAGATGATATGTTCTGTAATAGCTTGCAGATTTTTGCGCCAGTGCTTGTGATTTGTGAATGCCCTAAATGATGATATCTTAGGAAAGCTATGGATATTGTCCAAATGAAGCTTCTTTGTCATAGTTACTCTGATAGGGCATTTAATCCGCTCTTCATTTCCTCATATAATTTTATCAGTGGCGTGTTGAGATCCTTGTGCACACCATGCCATGTCCAGTCTTTTGTACTAGTTGGAACTTATTTTTTTTTCTTTCATACTTCCTATTGTTCTCTAAAAAGAATATATAATTCCAATTGTTGTCTTTGTTCTGTTCAGTAGAACCTGTTTTCTTGACACTTCTTTCATGGTTCTCATTAATCAACATCAGTAGGCTGCCTAAATGATGACATTCTTTGGAAAGCTATGGATTCTTTTCCAAGTGAAGCCTTTTGTCATAGTTACACTGATAGGCTACCTTGATGTTGTAATAGTTGGCTAGTTGCCCTTTAATATTTGGCTCACCCTCAACTCAGGGAGGAAAACAACTCTACCGTCCCTTCATCAAGGATCAAATCATATCCTTGATGTTTCAGTTGCTGCTGGTTGATCCCTTTGATTTGAATATTGCATTATAGTGGAACTATGGTTGCTATCAGTACCATTACCTGATATATTTGTGTGAGTTGTGACTGTGTATAGTCGTTTGGGCTAAGCTAATTAAATAGTTTGGTGACGCTCACATTTGGTCTGCACGTGGATTAAGATTGGCTAGAAGCACCAAGATTATACATTATAAAAATATTGCAATTTGATCCAATTTTATCTCGTTACTGCTTGATAGTCTTTGCTAATAATAGTCTTGAGTGATGCTGAACTTCTAATCCTTGTGTTCTTTACTCAGCTTTGATGGTGTACTCATTCACTCTCTTTTCAATTTTGCCAGTCAAGCTGAATGCGAACCGTGTTGTCATTGGCACTCTTCGAGGATTCGATCAGTTCATGAATTTGGTCGTGGACAACACAGTGGAGGTCAATGGAAACGAGAAGAATGACATAGGGATGGTGGTAAGTAAACTCTTTGGAATGAGATCTTGGATTCCTATTTCATGTAGTTCAATTCTGTCTAGAGAAGATCTCACATATGTTCGATTAGGAATATATACTCAAGTACTGATAATGCAGTAACTTGTGCAGGTTATCAGGGGAAACAGTGTTGTGATGATTGAAGCCCTCGAACCTGTTCCCAAGCCTCAGTGAACTTTCAGCTCGCCTAGTTTGCTTCGGTACTTGATTTGGACATTTGGTAGTGCCATGTCAAACCTAATTGTTATTCCAGATGTTTATGCCCGCGGGCATTTTGTATCCTGACCTGGTTTATATGCAAGCTCGTGCACCTTTGTATAGTCTTGCCAGCGTTACGATTTATGCGCTCTAGCCTGAACGCTACTATATTGCTGTGAAGATTTTCCGGAGCATTTTGAGGTCACGGATTGTGAATTTCGTAGCATCACAGTTTTCATGGTGACCGTGCAGTTACTGTGGTAACTGTGATACCACTGAATAGCGGTAAGCCTCATCAAAACGGTAAAGGGAACTTGAATTAGGTAGTTTTGAGCAATTGTTCCTGCACATTGACGGACCTAGAAATTTCCTAGAGGCTGATTAATTATATGTTACTCCGTAGTACACATTGACAGAACTAGGAGAAAAGCTTTAGCATCGGATACATAAACGGACCTAGCTGAAAACTGTAGTACTGTATTCTCATGATGTAACACTCTGAAATTCCAGGTTTTGTATTCGGTGTATTTCGATTGATGGTGAGATGGTGAGGAATCGATGATATAATTCGAACTATTTTACTGGAGAAATTACCTCAAGCTACTCTTTGTTGAGTGGTGACCTCGAGTTTATTACAAAAAAAAGGCGCACAGCTTATTGGAGAAAATACCTTGAGCAACTTTATGTTATTGAGTTAATTGGATTTATGCCATTACCATTTTATTGATTTGAATAAAATGTCATTACTATTAACGAAATCGGGTTGGATGCTATTACATTATTCTGAAATTAGAACATGTCACTCCGATCTGTCAATACCTCCGTCAGATCCAACAGGCCATGAGCATTGACTGACTGTTCATCTTCTCCCCCACCCACATCCTCCTCACACGTTCTCCTCGAATCAGCAGGGTCAGGCGGCGGCGTCAACAATGGGGTGTTGGTGGTGGGTTGTGGTAAGCAGGACAGCGACGAGCAAGATGGACAAGACGGTGCACAAGATTCCTCCTTTCCTTGTTGCAGTTAGTCTTGGCCTTCAAATCACGCTTGCCTTGTGGAGGTGGTGCACAACGTGGCTCAAGCTCACTGGTCATGGAGCTAAGGGTGTCACACAACGATTTGCGCATCTAGCGATGGTGGTTCTCTGAGCATGTGTCCTCAGGGAGGTCGAGTGGGATTTTGTAGATCAAACTCGCTCGCATCTGGGCTAGACTTACTTTAGAAATTTTGAGGTCTTCTAGGCTTTCTTTAGAACTTTTGAGGTCTTCTTTATAGTGCTTGTTTGCTTGGGCACATATTGAGCCGAAGGTTGGATATTAGAAAGAGTTTTGACTCTTTGCTAAGATTTGCTTGGTTGCTTCGCATGCATGCGATCTCCGACAAGCCATCTGTAGATGTCAAGATTGCCACCAATGTATTGCCCTGCAGCCATCCGCCCTCAAGCTCAACCCCCTATAGCTTCATGCAGTCTCATCCAACTCCTTGTATCCATAAGAAGATTCGAGGACGAGGAGGAAGAAGAGGTGTTGATAGAAGTCGTGACGGAGTGACATGTTTCTAATTTTTGAAAAGTACAATAGAATCCACCCGGTTTCATGAATACTAATGACAATTTTTCAAATCGATACATTTATTTATAATGACATGATTCAATTAACGCTATGTTATTACCTTGACGGCTTGACCGCTCGACTCTATACTTTGTCAAAAATTAGAAGGAAAGTAGGGACTGAAATGAAAAAGGTCCCGACGAACCCCTACCGTCCGATCCGGCTCCCATCTATATATTCCACTCGCTCCCCCACCTCACAGCTCTCATCCAAGTCTAGGGTTTCATCCTCCTCCGCCGCCGCCGCCGCCTCCCTCCTCCCCCACCTCCACTCTCCACTCCAATGGCGACTCACACGCAGATCAGCAAGAAGCGCAAGGTAAGGCTCCGATCGAGACCTATCCATTCCAGAGCAGTCTCGATCTCGTCACCCATGGATTTCTGGATTTGATGCGCCGCGCCCTTTTTTTTTGCTCGCAGTTCGTAGCGGATGGGGTGTTCTTCGCGGAGCTGAACGAGATGCTGACGCGCGAGCTCGCGGAGGACGGCTACTCCGGCGTCGAGGTCCGCGTCACCCCGATGCGCACCGAGATCATCATCCGCGCCACCCGCACCCAGAACGTCCTCGGTGAGTTCGTGAGTTCGTGGCATTTCTGATCTGGGCAGCGAGGCGATTCCGTGCGATTTATCCCGGGTGCACGATCTGATGCTTTGGATGAATGCGATTTCAGGCGAGAAGGGGAGGAGGATCCGCGAGCTGACGTCCGTGGTGCAGAAGCGGTTCAACTTCCCGGAGAACGGCGTCGAGCTCTACGCCGAGAAGGTGAACAACCGCGGCCTCTGCGCCATCGCCCAGGCCGAGTCGCTCCGCTACAAGCTCCTCGGTGGCCTCGCCGTCAGAAGGTTGTGCTCCATCCTGAAACTTGCGTTCCTTAGATATTGGTATAGCAGCATGTCATCTTCACAGCAACCGGCTGCTTGTTCGTGCCAGAATTGTGTTCGATGATGACTGAGATCAATTACCGCTCCTCTATTGCATTTTCATATGCTGTGGTTGAGTCTGCTTCTCTTCCACAGTTTGCTGCTTTAGAGGGATATATGATTGTTTATTGTAGCTGTTTTTTTTATGCTTGAGTGAAGGTTGTGTTTGCATTTGTTCTATGTCATCTATAAAGCAAATAGGTCACCGTGTACCAACTTTGTGTCGGAAGATGACTAGATTTTTTGAGCCAATTAGGTAGTCTCTGCCGAGAAACTTATTAATTGGCTTCTAACGCGTGATCCTGTTGGCCACATTTGTTTAATTTTAGTATCTGTTTCTTCAAATGAAAAATAGCATCTGCAGCTTACTGTTTTAGACGAATATGATCATTTATATCTGTGTTTCTGTACGAGTAAAGGTTGTGTTTGCTTTTGTTCTATGTCATCTATAAAGCAAATAGGTCACCATTGTACCAACTTTGTGTCGGAAGATGACTAGATTACTTGAGCCAACTAGGTAGTCTCTGCTGAGAAGCGTTGCTAATTGGCTTCTAACGTGTGATCCTGTTGGCCACATTTGTTTAATTTTAATCTCTTTTGCTTCCAATATAAAATAGCTTGTACTGTTTATGATGTTCTTTACAAGCATGCTTTGTTTCTCTTTATGTATTTTGATTTTTGTCTGACTAAATCTGTTGTTTCTTTTGCCAGGGCGTGCTATGGTGTGCTCAGGTTTGTTATGGAGAGTGGTGCTAAGGGCTGTGAGGTACTCTCTCATGCAAAACGAAAGCTGTATGGTTTCGCTTGGATTCCTGCTCTATTTAGGTATTGATAAGCTGCTCTTTTGTTTACAGGTTATTGTGAGTGGGAAGCTTAGGGCTCAGCGTGCTAAATCCATGAAGTTCAAGGATGGATACATGATTTCTTCTGGTCATCCTGTTAACTTGTATATTGACTCTGCTGTTAGACATGTTCTTCTGAGACAGGTTTGTACATAAAATCCATCCGTTTGAATAAAATGTTGTTGTCTCCTTGTGAAAGCTTGGATTTTGTTCTGAGAAGCTGCTTCTTGTTTTCAGGGTGTGCTGGGTATTAAGGTTAAGATTATGCTTGATTGGGATCCGAAGGGCAAGCAAGGACCAATGACTCCTTTACCAGATCTTGTTACCATCCATGCCCCTAAGGATGAGGATGAGTTTTCAAAGCCTCTTACAGCTGAGATCTCAGTTGCTGCTTAAATAGAACAAGTTTAGGTGATCTGATGCATGTGCTTCATGTTTTTTTCAGTTATGTAATGTTCATTATTAACATTGTTACTAGTAAAGAGTTCTAGTTTTTAAGTTGCAAACATCAGCAACTAATATAAGTTTCGTCACTATTAATTTCTTCCTGGTGCTCAGTAACATTTATGGTGTGTCTCACTTTCTAGTTCCTGATGAAAACTACATATATTTCTCATTTTTTTAACATGAGATTAGCATATAGGGTAATCATACTGGCCAGTGTATATGCTTCATCCTGCAGGATAGTGTGTATCGGCTTAACGCTTTTTTGTGCGTCTTGTGCCGAAAGTGTTTCCTGCTATATTGATCTGGGGAAAGTGGGCAGTTGGGTTAAGCTTTTGTGCTTTTTTCAACAATCATTTTCCTCTCATTTATCTCTACATATTTGTATATTATGCCATAAGTCTGTTTTGGTGATCTGAAAATTGCATTCTTGCTTTATTTATTCCTTATTGTGCTTCTGTAGCTTTTAGTTTTCTCTCTAGATAGCAGTACCAAAGAAATGTTTCTTTTGCATGGATTTTACATTTTGTTTTTTCGTTGTCATGTTAACCTGCAGGATAGTGTGTATCGGCCTAATGCCTTATGCTATGCATTTTTTGCCGAAAGTGTTTCCTGCTATATCAATTAGAGGAAAGTGGGCAGTTGGGTTAAGCTTATTCTGTTTTCTCCAACAATCATTTTCCTCTCATTAGACCTGAAACAGATTTGTTTGTTGTTTGTATGCCACTGTCATGAAACTTTTATCAACTTTGGTTGTCTAGAACTCATGGCATGCAGGACTAGTATAAATGGAGCTGCACATACAATTTCATTGTACAGGCTTCTTTAACTTTCCTGCTAAACCAGTTTTGGGAAAAATGGGCAGTTGAGTTCAGCCAATTTATCTATGGTTTCCTCAACAATCATTTTTCCCACATGTTATCAATGTTGATGTTGAGTCTTTGCTTGCTTTTCTATTCCTAGCTTGTATCTTCTAAACAGCAGGATTTTTGTATCGGCAGCATGCTTCAATATGTGCTTTGCTACCGAGCGGTCCTGCAAAATTTATCTTATGGAGGATGGTTATCGCTCTTGCTCCACTTTTTATCGTGGTATGCAAATTACATCCTCTGCATGTAAGTTAAGTTTAATTCTGGATTGTAAGCTGTTCAATTCTTTGTTTATACCCCAGACCACGTTTGCTCCGCCTTGGTTGTACTTGCCATTAGGTTTTGCATCAAAGTCGTCTTCCGTGAATTAGTAGTGTACAGTAGCTAGTGTTAAGCTAACATGATGCGAATATCACTAATCACTTCATACGGGTTATCACTTATCAGTGGACTCCGGGCTTGCGTGGTTTTGCTACTCTCAAGTCTCATCTCTGACGAGGTATTGGCTTATAATGGCTTCTCGTTTAATTTTTTTTAGTTCCGTCGTTGCAGATTAGTGATTGGTACCCTGTGTCGTTTCATTTTCAATATCCAATGTAAAGATGGATTGAAGTATGGAAGTGAGCCTTGCAATTATAATAACCTGGCTAGCACGCCTGATTTCGCACTTGAGTTTGATATTGATTGTTCTATACGAGTATTAGCATCAGTATTTAGGGGACGTGTCCTTGGTCGAACTCGAATAGCAGCGATTGCCAATTCGTAGCTACTGTCTTCTGTTATTATACGTAGGTAAGTAATCTAAACAATAAAAATTGATGAATGTAAAACCATTACCCTCGTATTCTTAGTGATCCAAAAACGAAGATCAGAACACTAGAAAATTTAAGTTAATAACAAAATCTAATGTAAAACCATTGCCCTTCTATTCTTAGTTATCTAAAAACGAAGACAAAAAACAAAAGAAAACCAGAAGCTATACGGCATTGCCGGCTGCATAGCTATGTTCTGAATCTTTCGATACAGAGAACACGTTCGACATCGCTGCACTGCAAACGGCAATGGTACCAACACGGGACGCAGTAAGCTGGTAGACCAGCTAAATACAGCCATCTACTTGATTAAAAAAAACCAAATTAAGATTAGGTTAGGAGTACAATGGATAAGCAGTCTTAGCCCCCTAAGGGGCAGCACAACTGCAAGCCTAACAAGTTAAAAACACCCTTACAAGTTACAGCCACTGCCATACAATAACTTAACAAAGTTAAAATCATCCTCACCGAGTTACAGCCATTGCAAATAAGAATAGCCGCTGCACTGCACTATGCAGACTGCTCCTACCACACGGCGAGCCCAAATCTTACCCCTGGATGGGCTCGCCGTGCCACACCTTAGGACGGGCGCGCACGCTTGCCGTTGCCGCTGCCGCCGCCGCCGCCGCCGCCGTTGCTGCCACCGCTGCAGGAGGGGCACTTGTACTGCTTGATGTGCTCAGCCTTGGCCGGGGTGATCTTGACGCACTTGCCGTGGAACCACTTCTCGCAGATGTCGCAGCAGATCCAGAACTCGTCGGCGCCGTAGCTCTCCCCGCACGCGCCGCACAGCGTCTCCCCGTGCTCCTCCTCCCTACCGCCTCCGCCGCCGCCGCCGCCGCCTTCCTCGTCGTCCGGGCCGCCTTCCTCCTCGCGGCCTTCGTTCTTCGCTAGGGGCTGGGGCTGCGGCTTTGGCTGCTTCGCCCGAGGCTCAGAAGACTTCTGCTTTCAGAACGGCATATGATTAAGATTTAAAAAAAAATGTTAAAAGGATTGATTTAGTGAAAGAAAAACAACGAAACACACTGAACAGATCAACAATAAGGAAATGACAAAGTGCTGAGCATTATGAAGGATTTGCATGGTGTCTGAGATTGGTCACACAAGCAAGAGTCATGCATGGTATTAGTACACTTCAGGAGAATGGGCCGTACCGTTTTATTGCTGGATTTTGATTTACTATTGCTGTGGTTATTAGCACTCGGTGGCTTGGCTTTACTCTTCCCACTAACAACTTCAAAAATCGTGGGAAGATCATTAATCATACCAAACAGGCGCTTCCTGCATAACAACAGCAGAGTGTCAGTAACACATGACAGGTCAAACAGTCATTAAGGCATGCGATAAACATTAACCAAAAGGGAATAAATTGCCAACTAACCTCATTTCCATTAGTACCGAAACACTCCCAAGACACTAACATCACAAGATAAAACCAGAAGATTACCAACTATAGAAAACATATATTCCCTCCGTTTTAGGTTATAAGACGTTTTGACTTTGATCAAAGTCAAACTGTTTCAAGTTTAAGTCAAACTGTTTCAAGTTTAACTAAGTTTATAGACAAATATAGTAATATTTATAATACTAAATTAGTTTCATTAAATCAATAATTGAATATATTTTCATAATAAATTTATCTTGGGTTAAAAATGTTACTACTTTTCTCTACAAACTTGGCCAAAGTCACAAAGTTAAACAGTTTGACTTTAACCAAAGTCAAAACATCTTATAACCTGAAACAGAGGGAGTATTAAACTTCAAACATGAATATGGACCAAGCAGAACAGCTGGGAGCTGGCTCTTTTAGGTAACCCTAGATCTTGTGAAACAAACCGTAAAGTTCCAGAATGAAATTAAGCAATACGTAGTTCATACAAGTACCATTATAGCATGTTAAAATGTTAGCAAGACTTCAGTCTGTAATAGAAAATTTTACTCCACGCTTTTGCTGAGCCACTCTATTAGTGAGGCAACAGATTCCCAGAAGATGGACACCTACCCATTCCGGATTTTATTTAAGCACCATTACTACTAATAGCATACCACAATAATGCTATGATACTAAAACTGAGTCTATCTGATTCAGGCTTAAATACTGCATGTGCTGTGAATGCAATGAGCAGAGTAGGATCTAAACAAAACAAAGGCACATGAAGCACCACAAATAGGTAAGATAAGTACAGATATAGGAATGATGAGATAGAAAGTAAACCTGTCATTTTTATCAAATCCGAACCGAGCACCAAAGTAAAATGCAACAGAAAGTAACCATGCGTCACTGTGCACTGCAACCATGGACAGCCAATCTTTTTCCTGCATTCCATCTCGTGCAAAGTTAATGCCCAATGCTGGCTCTGGGAGCTCAGGTGGCACCTCTTCTGCGGGCAAATTTACTTCCCAATGCTCATTGGGAAACCCATAAAGGCACAAGTTTTCCTTTTCTGCAGAAAGAGAAACGCATGGTCATGTATGGCTGGACAAATATATTAGTTAAACACTTATGAGTGCTCAAATATCTATTCAGCATAGGTGTACTTGGAGAAAATGGTGCCCACTGGTCAGAATTTGAGTATGACTTAGCTAAAGTAAGCCGAAATACGCATCTCATATTGTTCAAATAATGTCACCTTTGAAGTATAATCAAACAAACATTTAGAGCCAATGGTGTTTTTCCTAACGACGGGTGCAACATAGGAGAAACGGGTGAGCTTGCAAAACAATAATTCAACTAAGGCTCAAAAGATATGAGAAAAGTATCCAAGTTTAGGGTATTTGCTACAATTTACTATCCGAAAACATGTAGATCAATCTGTTACGAAGTGCTATGGCTTAGGAAGAAACGTGTTGCACATTTATAAAAACAGGTGGAACCCAAATTATCAAGAAATTTAGTGGTTGAAATCAAATAGCCGCAAGTGAAACCACTTGGCAATGAATTTCTTCTTCCATACCTTCACGGCATATATATGAACTCAAAATAAGCATGACTCAAGCTCACCAAAATTATCATTTTGCTGCTCCGTTGTCATGAGAATAGACTCTTCGATATAAGACCCTATTTCCTAACCAAAAGCTACAAGCAGTGTTTCCACTAGCCAGTTCATGGATATTGGACATTAAATGACAAGTAGTTGATGTAATTCACCAAACAAAGGCCCAATCCACACAAGGACAACTTTCATTATTTGGGAACAACTGAGGATCTTCACTGCACAATGCCCTCCCCTGACCTCCTCCACGTTCCACAGTAAGGTGTTCAGAGCATTTATGAGTCTTACAGGCTTCAATGGACCAAGCAGTACAGTGTGCAGAGAGTGGTGTTGTGATGGTCTAATGTAAAGAAGAAGAAGAAAGCAGAGATAATGACACGAGGCAGCATGATGTCAGCAACACAATGTTTCAACATAGGCTAAATTGAGGATAGGATGGGTGAATGCTGCCGGTTATAGGATCAAATGCTGGGTCTTTGTTGTGGGATCAAAATCAATCACACATCACCACCACCATCCAGTGGATCCCCACGGGCCACAGCACCGCTCTTGGCTGTATGCAACAGTGGAGCTGTACTGTACCCCATGTTTAGCCAAGAACCATTGGGATCACAACCCGCTGGTCACAACGCACAACACCAACTGCCCAGCCACCGGCTTACTGCTGTACTCCTACTACACACCACAAGCAGCATTGCTTGCAGCAAGGTTGACCTCCTACCATTGTAGGCCTGTGACATGTGCTCCCAAGAATCCCAGAAACCACATCAACCCCCCATTATTTAGGCCACAAGAATCAAACCCCACCTACCAAACAGGACCCCACTAATGCTGCTGAACCCAACAACCAAAAATCCCAAACTCAAATGTAGCAGCAGCCTCCACAGATTGTGGCGCCTTCCAGGCCAAGTGCTACTGCTTCTTCCCTTGGTCCATTTCACTGCCAAGCTACTAGTCTACTGCTACCTGCTATAGCTTTCATGGCCTCATGAGTGTGAATTTGAAGGTCTCACTCTCACATTCTCACTGGAAGTGTCGGTTTAGGTTAATCTCAACCGTCCATTACCCACTAAACCCCCACGAATTAGGGCATTTGATTCGAATTCTGACTTCCGAGAGCTTCACGTACTGACGCGTATTCTGCATAACTACTACTACTACTCGTGTGTGTTCAAAACGAGACACAGATTCAAACCGTCGGATTCAAAAAACAAACCGGAGATTTGCGCGGAATTCCACCGCAGCGCATAAATCGGCAGCGAGCTAAGCGCATTCGTGGACGAAACAAATGCGTATCCTGTACAAATTCCGACGCGCATCGAAAGCGAAAGGCAGGAAAAAGCCCGAGGCTCAGAAGACTTCTGCTTTCAGAACGGCATATGATTAAGGCTGTGTTTAGTTCACACTGAAGTTTGGAAGTTTGGTTGAAATTGGTACGATGTAATCGAGAAGTTGTGTGTCTATGAAAGGTTTGGAAAAAAAAAACTTTGGAACTAAACAGGGCCTAAGATTTTTAAAAAAATGTCAAAAGGATTGATTTGGTGAAAGAAAAACAACGACCCATTGGAATTGAACACTGAACAGATCAACAATAAGGAATGAAAGTGCTGAGCATTATGAAAGAGTTGCATGGTGTCTGAAATTGGTCACAGAAGCAAGAGTCATGCATGGTATGAGCACATTTTTCAGGAGAATGGGCCGTACCGTTTTATTGCTGGATTTTGATTTACTATTGCTGTGGTTATTAGCACTCGTTGGCTTGGCTTTACTCTTCCCACTAACAACTTCAAAAATCGTGGGAAGATCATTAATCATACCAAACAGGCGCTTCCTGCACAACAACAGCAGAGTGTCAGTAACACATGACTGGTCAAACATAGGTACAAAGCGGCAAATATTCAAGAACATTATTTCTCAATTAAAGTCATTAAGGCATGCGATAAACATGAACCACTTAACCATGTGCATCATTTCCATTAATACCGAAACACTCCCAAGACACTAACATCACAGATAAAACCAGAAGATTACCAACTAGGAAACATATATTAAACTTCAAACATGAATATGTACCAAGCAGAACAGCTGGGAGCTGGCTCTTTTAGGTAACTCTAGATCTTGTGAAACAAACCGTAGAATTACAGAATGAAATTAAGCAATCCATACAAGTACCATTATAGCATGTTAAAATGTTAGCAAGACTATTCTTCAGTCTGTAATAGAAAATTTTACTCCACGCTCATGCTGAGTCACTATATTAGTGAGGCAAAAGATTCCCAGAGGATGGACACCTACCCATTCCGGATTTTATTTAAGCACCATTACTACTAGTAGTATACAACAATATTTACCCCTTATTTTTTTTTCCTTGATGCTATGATACTAAAACTGAGTCTATCTGATTAAGGCTTAAATACTGCATGTGTGGTGAATGCATGAGCAAAGTAGGATCTAAACAAAACAAAGGCGCATGAAGCACCATAACTAGGTAAGAGAAGTATAGATATAGGAAGGATGAGATAGGAAGTAAACCTGTCATTTTTATCAAATCCGAACCGAGCACCAAAGTAAAATGCAACAGAAAGTAACCATGCATCACTGTGCACTGCAACCATGGACAGCCAATCTTTTTCCTGCATCCCATCTCGTGCAAAGTTAATGCCCAATGCTGGCTCTGGGAGCTCAGGTGGCACCTCTTCTGCGGGCAAATTTACTTCCCAATGCTCATTGGGAAACCCATAAAGGCACAAGTTTTCCTTTTCTGCAGATAAAGAAACACATGGTTATGTATGGCTGGACAAATATATTAGTTAAACGCTTTTGAGTGCTCAAATATCTGTTCAGCATAGGTGTACTTGGAGAAAATGGTGCCCACTGGTCAGAATTTGAGTATGACTTAGCTAAAGTAAGCTGAAATATGCATCTCATCGGTGGTTTCAAATAAGGTCACCTTTGAAGTATAATCAAACAAACCTTTAGAGCCAACGGTGGTTTTCCTAACGACGGGTGCAACATAGGAGAAACGGGTGAGCTTGCAAAACAATAATTCAACTAAGGCTCAAAAGATATGAGAAAAGTATCCAAGTTTAGGGTATTTGCTACAATTTACTATCCGAAAACATGTAGATCAATCTGTTACGAAGTGCTATGGCTTAGGAAGAAACGTGTTGCACATTTATAAAAACAGGTGGAACCCAAATTATCAAGAAATTTAGTGGTTGAAATCAAATAGCCGCAAGTGAAACCACTTGGCAATGAATTTCTTCTTCCATACCTTCACGGCATATATATGAACTCAAAATAAGCATGACTCAAGCTCACCAAAATTATCATTTTGCTGCTCCGTTGTCATGAGAATAGACTCTTCGATATAAGACCCTATTTCCTAACCAAAAGCTACAAGCAGTGTTTCCACTAGCCAGTTCATGGATATTGGACATTAAATGACAAGTAGTTGATGTAATTCACCAAACAAAGGCCCAATCCACACAAGGACAACTTTCATTATTTGGGAACAACTGAGGATCTTCACTGCACAATGCCCTCCCCTGACCTCCTCCACGTTCCACAGTAAGGTGTTCAGAGCATTTATTAGTCTTACAGGCTTCAATGGACCAAGCAGTACAGTGTGCAGAGAGTGGTGTTGTGATGGTCTAATGTAAAGAAGAAGAAGAAAGCAGAGATAATGACACGAGGCAGCATGATGTCAGCAACACAATGTTTCAACATAGGCTAAATTGAGGATAGGATGGGTGAATGCTGCCGGTTATAGGATCAAATGCTGGGTCTTTGTTGTGGGATCAAAATCAATCACACATCACCACCACCATCCAGTGGATCCCCACGGGCCACAGCACCGCTCTTGGCTGTATGCAACAGTGGAGCTGTACTGTACCCCATGTTTAGCCAAGAACCATTGGGATCACAACCCGCTGGTCACAACACCAACTGCCCAGCCACCGGCTTACTGCTGTACTCCTACTACACACCACAAGCAGCATTGCTTGCAGCAAAGCCAGCAAGGTTGACCTCCTCCTACCATTGTAGGCCTGTGACATGTGCTCCCAAGAATCCCAGAAACCACATCAACCCCCCATTATTTAGGCCACAAGAATCAAACCCCACCAACCAAACAGGACCCCACTAATGCTGCTGAACCCAACAACCAAAAATCCCAAACTCAAATGTAGCAGCAGCCTCCACAGATTGTGGCGCCTTCCAGGCCAAGTGCTACTGCTTCTTCCCTTGGTCCATTTCACTGCCAAGCTACTAGTCTACTGCTACCTGCTATAGCTTTCATGGCCTCATGAGTGTGAATTTGAAGGTCTCACTCTCACATTCTCACTGGAAGTGTCGGTTTAGGTTAATCTCAACCGTCCATTACCCACTAAACCCCCACGAATTAGGGCATTTGATTCGAATTCTGACTTCCGAGAGCTTCACGTACTGACGCGTATTCTGCATAACTACTACTACTACTCGTGTGTGTTCAAAACGAGACACAGATTCAAACCGTCGGATTCAAAAAACAAACCGGAGATTTGCGCGGAATTCCACCGCAGCGCATAAATCGGCAGCGAGCTAAGCGCATTCGTGGACGAAACAAATGCGTATCCTGTACAAATTCCGACGCGCATCGAAAGCGAAAGGCAGGAAAAATAAAATAAAAAACAGAAGCGGGAAAAAGAAATTCCACTCACCCGGGTCGCATTGCCGGAAGAAATCCTCCACATCTGCAGCGAGAAAAAAACCACACCAAATCAATCAGCGAACTATCCTAGAGCCCCAGAAAAAAAAATCAAAAAAAAAAAAACTCCCCACTAACATAAATCTCGAAACTGTCCGCATCTAGAAAAACCTCCGGCTGCGGCGGCGGCGCGTACCTGCGGTGAGCGCGCGGACGAGGCCGGCGCGGCGGCCCTTGAAGTCGCGGAAGACCTCCTCCACCGTTCGCGGGTTGTACTGCGCGTCCATTTTTTTTTTTCTCGTCGCCGGAGGAGGAGGAGGAGGGGGGAGATGGGGTGTGTGCTGCGCCGCGTTTTATTCTGACATTATTTGTTTTTGTTTTTTTTGGTATCTTTTGGAGGGGGAGGGGTTTAAAAGAGAGGAGAGGAGGAGGAGGAGAAGCGGACGCGAAGGGGAGGGAAGGCGAGTTAAGTGGTTGGATTGGAGAGAACGGGGGCGTGTCCGCGCGCCCCCCCGCGCCTCCACTTGGTGGGCCCCGGCCCATCGCGACGACGAAATTTCCCCCACCCCGCCTTCCCAGCTTAGTTAGGCTAAGCCTAGGGCGGGCGGGGCGGGCGCGTTTTTGTTTCCTTTTCCAGATTTTACTGGCGCGTGGGGCCCACCGGTCAGCCCGACAGACTGACATCGGCGGCTTGTGTAGTTTGTTCGGTTGCCAAAATTAACGCTGCTACTAAATTCGAGCATCCAAATTTGGTAAAGTTTGGTAATGCCAACGTCTCGTTTGGCATAGCTTCATCTCTTCTAGAACTGTAGCTCAACTAAACGGTTTACGGTTTTAGCTCCATCCAAAAAGGAGTAAAGATAGTTGGAATACTCTTAAAAAAAATGAACTATTGAGATGAAGTTTGATTTAGATAGCTTCATAACTTCACCCCTGAAGTTAAATCTATGAGTTTAAGCACTACCAAATGGACCCTAAAATTTAGTAAAGATATATGGGTGCCGTTAAGTCTGATACCTTACCAAATAAAATTAAAAGAATTCGCGTGAATTGGACTGAATGGTTATTACAGGTTACTTAATAATGCAAACCATCTTCGCACTCCATTCCAAACCGTGTTGACTATACAGGAAACAAAAAAAACTGTGAATTTAGGTGCATATTTGATAAGGAAAAAAGATACGCGCCTAAATCCGGGCTGAGGACTCAATTAACAACGTCAGTTCCTTCCTGCTGTTTCATTTCATGGTAGATGCCAATGTTAAGAAAAATGCATCAGGTTCACTCTTCAAAACGTGACAATCCTACAACCATCAAACTGGATTAAGCAACGAGTCAATAAGGTCGTGTAATGCTAAAAAAATACTGCCGGTGAAGACATGGCCTATTGATATTGCAACAGTTTTGGACTTTTGGTATAACAGGCTTAAGAAGCAGGAAACCACATCTATAACACCAATAATAAAAAACACAAAACCAAATTGCTGAACCAGAGCTTAAAAACCTATGCATTACATTGTTATACACCGAGGCCAGATTCTGACATGGTAATGCGCTACAGTATATTGTAAAAAACTTCAATAAAGCCACATCACAGATTAAATCAAGGGGGGAGGGGGAATCATCAGTTCAAAGGCTAGGTCTTCTCAGAAATATCTATATATAGCTCCAGAGACAAATGTAGTGCTAGGATGGAGAGCAACCTCAAGGTATTCACAGCTTTGCCTTCTTCAGGTTGAATGGAGGAGAATAATTGCCTGAATTAATTGTTTGCAGTGAGCTTCAGTTCATCAGGATTTAAATTGCAACCAGAAAACTGGAGCTTGGAAGAAAAAAAAGAAGGCCGCTCCAGATGTTCTGGTCACTCTTCAGCTTCATCTAGAAAGAGATTGAATTGGTCAAAACAAACTTCTCCAGTCAACAGCAAAAATAGTACGTGGTTCTAAAATTTGAAGGAGATGGGTAAAATATTTGCCAGTAGTCAGACATCAACACTGCTAAAACTGCACAGTGTATTCACCGATCATCACATAATGATTTGTTCAAGAAAACAAATACTAAATCCCTTCAGATGGGCAGAGAAAATTGTACATCCAAAGAATGGGGTCTGATCCCCCCAATCCAAATGGATTTAAATCCAGTCACCCAATACAAGGGGTAAAGCCAGGCACATGGCAAGCAAACAACATAAATGAACTACGGGTAGTATCCAAAGAACATTTAATTTATTAAAAAAATTATTTGTCGGTATATGAAAAGTCTAATGCAGTAAACACAATACAGAACTTCAGAACAAATTGACCCTGTCAACAAAGCAAATGGAAAACTTGATAATAACAGAACTGTCTTGAGAAACTTTTTAATAGACAAGATAGAAAATTACCATCATTAGCAATTTCACTTTTGCAGCTGGTATTACAACTCTGTATTTCTGGAGCATATTGGTCCAGAAACAGTTGGATTGTCCTCCAGTAACGGTCTCCTCCAGAATTCCAGGTATCCATATGCATGCCATTGGGAAAATCAACAAATCTACAATTCTTATTATGCTCAAAAGCTTTTTCATATAGTAACCTCATGTGTGAAGGGGGAACTAATTCATCTTGTAATCCAGAAAGGAAAATAATGGGTTGTTTGACCTGCAAGGAAAAGGTCAAGCAAGCATAAGAAAGGCACACATCAACTAGGCAATAGATAACCCACAGCATCAGGTCTCAGTAAAATAGTAACCGAAAAGTGGAAAGAGTATTTAGATCTGAGGCCTTATAGATTTTAATAATTCTAAGTTCTAACTCTTGTCAATATATGTATACAGTAGCTGAAATAATGTAGTCAAAAAATATAGACAGGAAGTTAGCTTAAATTTCAAATATGCATGCCAAAAAAGCAAATTAGAATATTTGAATCACATAAGAAATTGATATGTATTCTCTAAAGATATGCAACCTACAATCTAATTTTCCAAAATAGAAAAGAAGAAAATGAGAGCGGTAATCAAAGCGTGAAAACAATAGATCTGGATGTTGATATAGTCACTCACCTCTGCAATGATATCAAGTGTACTCCATGGGGAGCGAACAACACAGTTCAGAAGTTTTGGACCTTTTGAAGAACTGCCACCTATGAACCATCGTAAGAAGGGTAGCATGATACCAGCCATATCCAATATAGATGTAAAGGTGTTTTCCAGTATTAGAGCTGACACCTGCAACATATGGCAACACATACAATGAATTTTACTCGACTTTGAAAGTCAGAATTTAACAGACCTTCAAGATATTCAGATTTAGTTCAAGAAGATTATCTCATCCAAACACCCTTAATGGATGAGAGAATTAGGAGTTGTTTTGACGTATATTTGTTAGCCAGTTGCAGCCAGTCTATTTTAAGGGGGAAAATAGATCTAGGAGATACTCTTTTTCCAATAAATATGAGATTCTGTCCCAACCGCCTTATAACACATTCCTTTGTTAAACATGCGTGCCACTACCATCATATCATGTTAGTACAATATAATCAAGATTGCGCATTGCTTTCAGACACTACAGTTGGTTGCTAGCACTTGAAAAGAAGGGGCATTTTTCAGTGTGGCTACAAAAAGAATTTATAGCAAGTAGAAAGAAGTCCATTGCAGTGGGAACTTCTCAATATTAAAGATTAATCTCTCTATCAGTCTATCTTGGGATCACTGTGTTACACACAGTTGCTGCTGACATTACTCTTCATCATATAGATCAGTTCGCCTCTTCCCTTCAATCCTTAATATTGACATTAAAAAGATATATGATTTAACTTAAAAATTAACAGATTGCACATAAAATTTTGGTTTTCTTTGGTGAAACTATGTTTGGAGAAGGAATCCTGAAATCCACACTTCCAAAGAAAACCAAGTTCTTCAAATTTCTACAAGGAGCAGTTATTTCAATATATCCATGAATTTGAAATTTGCTGGTGGAGTAATGACCATGATATAATGTCATTACATAGTAAACTAAATTTGTTTGACTAGATCTGTATCAGAACAAAATTGGAAAAGCTGATATATCCCTAATTCATGTACATGTGCATGTTGACCACATTACTTAGGCATGAAATATAGGTGTGGTGGAGGATATTAGTGTCATCCATCCAATAGCAGAGAGAACAAAGGGGCCTCCCTAACTTTTATGCAGAAACATGAGAGTAAACAAGATTTCCTGTCATGAGTACCTTGCCAGGATTGTTTTTCGCAAGCACTGCTCCAACAGCACCTCCTAACGATCTCCCAAAAACAACTATCCTGGATGTGTCAATATCCTTCCTCTCAACTAGATGATCAAGTGCAGCCTATTAAAAAGAGAGCAGTAAGAGAATAGACAGAAACAGAAAACTTAACATAAAACCGATTGAATGAATCAGCAAACCTGTGCATCATTTATGATGCCCTTCTGAGAAGGATAACCATCGCTCTCACCATACCTACAAATATAATTCAAGGTTTAGATGCACTAGTGAATGGAGGAAGAAGCATGTTTGGACCCACAACATATGGAGAGCTTTTGAGCAAAAAGGGTGCAACAAAGATAACAGAACTAGTTTATACTGTTGAGAACCATACCCTCTGTAAGAAAGCATAAATACATTGCACTGTAGTCGTTGCATCATTAGTCGAACAAAGTCCAAACGATGTGCAATATCTATTAAGAGTAAAGGAATTCAAAAGAATATAACCCCATCGTCTATAAGCCTGTAAAATGTGGTATAACTTTCAGTGTCTATATAGAAAATTCCAGGATACTGCCAGCATTTTCTTGGAAGAACAGAATAGTTGGACCTGCATAAGGAAAACACATAAGCAAGCCATAAAAAGATGATCTGAAATTTGTGGAGTACTGAAGAATGAGCAGAATAATGTGTAAGAATATACAGTTATACACAGTATAAGGTTCATGTCATCATAGGAATGCTGGATCGGGAGGACAGTTGCACAAGAGGATAAAAATCAAAACAATTATTCAAATGCTCTCCTAAAGGTTAAAATTATTGCAATCTCATACAATTAAGCATTATGAAATCTAATTAGAAACAAAGAACATAATCAAATCTCTTCTAACCCAGCATGACAACTCAAAACACCAGCACATGATGCGTTCAACCAACAAAATAGAAGAACGCGAACTGCATGACTCATTTTATGCATAGACAACAATAGCTGGTTCGTGGTAGACATTTAGCAGTATAATCTAGTATATCACTAGCTAGATTATAGCAATGACACTAGACAACTAGCATTGATGCCTTGAATAATTATAGCATGCATATGTGTAAACATTAATTTTAAAGCTAGCTGTTTTGGTTGTGGTGTGGGCCTAAGGAGTCAACAACTGAGGTCAGCTAATCAGAAGATAGCTTCAGTTGTGTGGCACGTTTCTTGGGACCAAGAGCCAAGGATGCTGATGTGTATTTTGGATGTATATGTAGCATTTTCCACATTTTTCTCATCGACAAATTACCGCCAGTATAATTTCCAACCTCTGCCTGCTTCAATCAACTCTGCTCACATGAACTATTTTGGTAGCCACGCATGCTGTTACCTATCGTCGGAAAGCAGTATAGTACTTTCTAAACTGCATGTCTTCCAAAACTAAGTTCATAAACTAAACCATATGGTGCAATGTGATTGGCTAATGACTGTAGAACAAGTGAATGGGAAGGAAGCAACGAAGCACGATCAATTCTTCATCACAATATAAAAGTTTAAACCTATCGTACATTGAACATTTATGGGGCTTGCACTACAGGGCATATAAATGATAGAACAATAGAGAAATCCTAATACTAAGCACCAACACATCGCATCACATACAACAAAGAGTATCAACTACAAAATCACCCCCAAAAAAAGGGAACTTGTTAACTCAATTCCCACTCAACTACATCATAGCATCTGTCAATCAGTTCATACTCCAGACAAGACAGACCTGTGTAACCAAATTACACAGAAACCCTAGAAATTGACAAAAGAATCTTCGCGAGCATGGGAGATAACTAAATCATCCCGCTACAAATTTCATCACCATTAAGCCCCTTTTCTTTCTAGTGAAACCCCAATTCCTAATTTCCTACCGAGATCCGCCAATCCAATCGCGATCGAGGAAGCTAAGAGATGAAGCCACGCACGCGAATCGGATCAAAACGCGGGCCTTCCCCAACCAAGCCTCGCAGACAGAGATCCACCAAACGATACCCAAAATCAAAGACTACCCTAACACACCACGGAGCAAAACCTCGAACTGCACAAAATCTAGGAGAGGTCGAGAGGAGATATGTGGAGATGCTTGCCTCGGCAGGTGGGGGAGTGGCGGATGAACCAGGAGTGGAGGCGGACGCCGTCGGCGGCGCGGAGCCAGACGTCCTCGTAGATGAGGCGGAGGCGGTCGGGGGTGATGGGGTACGCCCGCGCGATCCCCGGGAGCACGGGCACGTAGACGAGGCGCTCCTGCAGCGCCACGAGCGCCGCGAGCCCCACCACCGCCATGCCCCCCGCGCCGTAGCACAGCGCCTTCAGCCAGCCCACCATCCCCGCCTCCGCCGCCGTCGACCCCGTCGCCGGTGAGAGAGAGAGAGAGAGGCGCTCGATTCCGTCGGGCGCGCGGCGGCGGCGAGCGGCGGCGGCGGCGGCGAGGCGAGATGCTTCGAGTTCCGACTCGTCGGGGTCGGGTGTTTGGTCCAAGATGTGGTCAGGCTCGAGCCTTTTTTTTAGGAAAAACTGTCCGGTTCGAGCTAGAGTTCGTGGTCAGCTTGTACGATGTGCCAATCTGCACGAGCTATCCGGTGCTGTTTGAATCTTCATAGGATGTTGATTGAGTGTTTAACGTAAAATAATGTGGTAATAATATGTGATTAATTGAGTTTTCATTATTACAAACTTGAAAATAGATAAATCTGATATTTTATAACAACTTTCATATAGAAAATTTTCGCACGAAACACACCGTTTAACGGTTTGAAAAGCGTGTTACGAGTATTCAAAAGTTAATCTAACTTTTGTTGGAGAAAAGAACAGGGCAATATCAGAGCCGGATCTGGATTCGAGCGGTGTGATAGTTTTTTTCTCCTAAGTTTTAATCGAACTTTACTGTTTTTATTAAATTTTAATGGCTGAAAATCATTTAAAAAGATTTTAGTTGGAATATGTTTTTGTCACGCATCGAAATATCGAGATTTCGTGGTTTTCTATTGGTTTTTATCGAGAAGCTAACCTTGTCGCTTTGCAAAGTAAATTAACTTCAATTGTATTTCGATGTCCAAGTTCATATTGTAATTTTATTGTTGATTCTTAGGAAGTGATTGTCTTGTGTCAAAATGTTAATTTTGACCGTTAATTTTCATTTTTATATTTTATTGGTAACAAATCATGATTAGCGTATAATTTACGATAAATTATATTAAATTATTATAAAGTTTCAATCTATAAGTACACTTGTGCCCTATTAAAAAGTCAACTTGTATTGAGAATGAATACCACACATGCACAACTATGCTGACAACTATTTAGAAACAACGGCAATAACTCTATTTAGATACAATGGAACTTTTTAATGGTTTAAAAATAGAGTTGTACGGTGCAAGTGGCATACTTTTATATTTCCTACTACATCTTTCTCTTTGCATTTTAGTTTCCTACTTTTATATAAAGAACTTATATCCAAAGGGATACAAATATGTAAGAAAACACATTTTTCATGAGGAGCTTCTTTATAATTTTGGTTTGAAGCCATTTTTTTCAATATTTGCAACACGGATGAGCTTGCATGTCTTTATATGAGCTTCCACCTTTGTATTATGTTTGGAAAAAAAAATATTAGCAGTACCAAAACCTTATCAAGTTATGGCACCACTAAGAGCTTGTTCAGCTGCGGCTGCAGCTATAGCTAGTAGCCATAGTTAGGGGTGAAAACGGTACAGAAACTTTTCGGATTCCGGACCTATTTTCAGAAACGGAATCCGTTGGTCGGAATTTTTCAGAAACGGAAACGAATTCGGAAATATTTTCTCGGAAACGGAATCGCAGATGATAAGGGCAGTTTCCATCGGAACTCGGAATCGATCGGAAACTTTCCGGAAATTTTCTCGGAATTTTTTGAATTTTTGTGACTAAAATACCCTGGAATCTTTTTTTAAGCACTGAATAGTGAATACCATGGTGTATGGATGCTATTTTTAAAAAAATATTTGTTATGCAAATATGAAGTTACATAAGAATATTTTTTTCTGTATTGGGATTTATCAACAACATTGCTCTCTTAAACATAAATAATTTATTCCATAGATTGTGTTTTGTGATGTACTGTTGAGACTTAAAAATTGGACTTATATGATTGCATTTTATGATGAATTGTTGGCCGTTGAGACTTGAGAATTGGATTTATCAGTTTGAGGGGTTTTTGTATTCCGATATATTTTCGTTACCGTATTTGCACCGATTCGTTTTCGCTTCATTTTTGGTTTCGATAATATTTGATTCCGTTCTTGTATCTGGAATTTCCGATTTCGAAAATAATATGAAAAGGAAAATGATAAAGGTGGTTTCCGTCCGTTTCCGTACCGTTTTCACCCCTAGCCATAGTTATGCGTCGCAGCCGCAAACACGTGCTGCAGCTACTGCTGCTGCAAAAACCACAGCCGAACAACGCCTAAAATTGTTAGAATAGAACTTCTACTAATGTGGGAAAAATTAGCCGTAAACCAAGCATCCATTCAATATTGTTAAAGTTGTAAAAAAATTTAGGGCTGAAATTGACTTTAGTCCAAACAAAGCGCACAAATTAGATGCAATCAAACAAACCGCAAAAAATAGATGCAATCAAAACAAACCCTACATGTGTTATTTGAAAGAAAAAAGTAGTATTGCACATGCACATTTGTAAAGAAAAATATCATGACATGACACACGCATCTGGATTTGTTGGTCGAGCGTGCTTGCATTATTGTTCTTTATTTTTAATCATGAACACTACCCTTTAATGACCTAGTACTTTAGCATCGAATCAATGTTCAGTGGAAAGGTAGTTGCTAAATAGAACTCTAACTCAAATGATAATAAATTATGTAGATCCTTTCTTCGATGAAGTATCTGACAAGATGCAGCGTGATAGATACGTTTACAGGTGATGTCATGAACCAAGTATAATGTGCAACATAACTAAGAACAAACTATCCTGGAAAAATAGAGGTTTCCTAAAGATACTAAGATTGATTAAGGAAGCAAGCTTTTGCCACCTTCTGATCATGGAAAAAAAAAGAAAGCAAAAGGAAATTCTTCCTTTTGTGCTTTCATGCTGGCATCATAGAACCGTTGGCTACGCTGGCCCGCTAGATCGTTGGCTAGCACTTACTAATCAAACAGGATGGTTGTATAACAAAATCAAGGAACAGAACATTACTTTTACTTGTGCCATTGTTCAGATAAAACAAGGCTTCTTCCATTAACAAAAACAAAAAACAGAGGGCTCTAGCTATATTCAGTATCAAATTATATATCAAACTATTAATTTTGGATGGCTCTACTTGCTCGGTTGTTACTTCATAGTTGCTAACCATGATGTTGAGATATTTCTCTCTTTTTTTATCTACTAGAATAGAATAATAGCATCACCATCATAACACCATCCTTTTAATCTTTTGGGTTCAATTCTTTGGTTTTTCATTGAAAAAAACATATGGATGTTTTTTATAGATAAACGTAATTTATTAATTATGATGGTTTAAATTGAAGCCAAATAATCGGTAGCGCACATGCTCCATGTTTCTTCGCCATCTATTAAGATTTGACTAATTTACTTCATATTAGTAGCAAGCTAAATATGAACTAGATAATTTTATCTTCAAAAAATTGTAGTATCAAAACTTTGCTCAAGGCCGTAAATACTGGAGTATTCATTAATCATTATTCAATTACGTGTGTTTAGATAGAAATACCGTTTACAAAATAAGGGCCTGTTTAGATCAATTTGCTGCGGCAAATTTTTTTAGCAAAAGTTTTGGTGGCAAAAGATTTAGCATTGCAATTTTATAAGTTGGTGTTTAGATGTATTGTAAAGTTTTGCTATTAATTGCTGCTGCCTCTCTCATGCACCAGGCCCAGTGTTTTTTAGCCAAATTTGTTGCTATAGACTCCCAAATGACAAATACCAACTTACCTACTTTTTGCTACTAGTGTTTAGATCCATTTTACTAAAAAGTGGTCCAAAACGACAAAACTTTTTATTATTTTGGAGGATCCCGCGCTAGTATTAGAGTTGCTGCATCAAAGATGGTTTCCTTCACATCTTTTTTTGTTAAAATTATAGAGTGATCGGCCAATTCTACGTCACTGACTGCAGGAGCTACTATCCAAAGGCGTCTGGTAGAGTGGTAGAATAGAATAGACCTCCACTGGAGAGTCCTGTCTAGAAAGGAACTTTAGCTATGAGATGGGCCCTACATGTCAGCCAAACAAAACAATTGGGAAGGAGTCATCCTCGGCACCGTTACACGTGGCAGCCGAGGACAATGAGGTTGTTGGTAGCTCTCATAATAAAACCAAAATTCATGACCGTTTTATCACCTGCATGATGCCAGCCAAAAAAAAAAAAATATTCTGAGGTTTCCTCTTCTCTTCAGAGAGAGAAACTATAATTCTTCTAGCTACACATGGAATGGTACATGAAAATGATGGAAGAGGCAAATGGAAAAAAAATGCAAAGGTATAACTATTTATATCCTCGGAAATGCTAAGGTTTACTACTTGTAAAAAAAATGCATATTATATTGCAATTATATTTGTGTTGTAGAAATATATAATAAACAGTGAAAGGAAGCTGGCTTATTGCAAAATAGTGAAGGGGCAACTTTATTAACAAGCCTCAAATCCAATATATAAAATCAATATTCGTAGACATACATTGCATGGCCTTGCGCTTAGCTCGTCCACGTGTTTTGGTATAGTTACATTGTTCACACCGCACATCCCCATCTAATTTTGGACGGGCCCTCCTCCTCTCCCCCCCCCCCCCCATGCACATTAGTTTCAACTCCTAAGCTTCTTCTGACGCCTCATCTCTTTCGCTTCGCACATGGCTACGCGGAGTGCGCCGGCGACATGCCCCTCCTCCTTTTGCTCTGACGCCAACCGGCGATCACGCCTTGTTGTCGGTCATCGCCGAGTCTTCGAGTCCGACCATGTCGGCACCCTTCATCCGCCAAGCCGCTGCCCACAGGTGTGTTCTCCCTCATATCATAAAATCTTACTAAATCCTTGTGTTGTAAGTTCTACTCTTTTTTTAGTCCCTATGTGGATACTAGAGTCCGTCGATGAGATTCGGTTTTGTGATTTTCTATATTTTTTTTTACAATTTTAGTAGTATTAAAATTACTCAACAGGATGAAAATGAAGAGATTAAAACACATGTTGGTTTCTTGCCTAACTGCAATAAGTACTCAATTTTGTGATTTCCTATCTTGTGTTTCAATTCCAACCATGTATTAAAATTGCTCAACTAAGATGAAGAGTAAGACAACTAAAACATATATTGGTTTTTTATCTGACCTTGGAGACGATATATGATTATACATGTATTGATTGTTATTGATATTGGCTTTGGCCTATCACCCTAATACTCCATGCTTAAATCCTAGCTCCGTCCATGGTTGTTCATGTATTTCCTAGGCCTTTTGATCAGCAACCATCCGTGCCATCGTATATCTCCTTCATTCCACTCTCTGTAGTGGCTGTTGTTGCGACTAACATGGAAGGGTCAACAGTGTGCATCTCAACTCGTGAACCATGATCCCCTTTTAGCCCTTGGCCTCTTCGCCCCCTCCTCTCCTTAGGAGATGTGTTTTTTCTCTTAAACCTCCACAACTCCTTCTCATTCCCAAACTACGTTGAGCTAAACTAGCGCCGCTCTTCTATGCCCCCTTTGCCCCAGGTGCTAAGCCATTGCTTGACGACCTTTTGTGTTGTTTTGTTCAAGTAGTAAGGGGTTGTTTGGTTGAATGCCATGCACATTATTACACCACATGTTAGGCACGCCATAATTTATTGTTTATTGTTTGGTTACTTGTTTCAACTATGACAAGTCACATTTTGTTGCTCCATAGGTCTACTGTCCACATGCATGCCATACTCTTATTCTCTAGCTAAACATTACCATACTTGTGGCCAATGAATTGTTTAACACACTTTGTGTGCCGTACTACACTCGTGATAGGTTGAACAGTGACAATGCCAGCCAACGATCAAACATGCCCTAAACATGCTTGGGAGACCTTGTTTCTCCAAAAAGCTCCAAGCATTTGTAAGTTGTGCATCTATATGTCACCGTATAAGTGTATGAATCTCCCATCTATACTCTTAAAATAAAGAAAGCACCCAACACGTTTAGAGCCGCGTGACTGTTGTTCCAACTAAAAAAAAGCAGTTGTTCCAACTCAAGAACTCAATGTTGCAACATCAAGTTTTAAGTGTTGTCCAAACAAAAGGAACATCCTATCCGCTTTGTCTTAAAATATAGCTATCTCTAGCGTTATTCAAAACTATAGTTATCTTCCGCCTATTTTTTTATCTGAACCAATCACAACCATCTATCATCTAATTTCTCCAACTACTCACTTATCTCAACCAATAGCAACTATCTATTATCTAATTTCTCCACTACTTATTTGTTTCAACCAATCATCTCCATCACTCATATAACTTCACGTCTATTCTTAATTGCTGTAAAAAATCCAGAAATTCTAGAAGTATTTATATTTTATATTTTAGGATAGAGCTAGCGAGTAGTATCTATGAGTTATCATTTGGCAACATATTACCATTCCAAAATAGTACTTTGAGAAAAAAAAAAAAGGGTAATGGCTTTACTCCTTATTTAACTGTTAGCTCACAGGAATCTCCATAAGCCTTGGAAAATAGAGCAACCTATCCATAATTAGTTCTACCCTTCTCAAAAAACATAATAACCTTTGGCATACAAAATAAATCCTATTAATATATCTTCACTTACTCTCCATACAACTAATTACAACCATCTCGCATTTAATTTCTCCACATATTTTTTCTTAATTAATAAAGAATTACCTCCATTTTATTTTACCTACTTTCTTTATATTTATAATACCTGTGCTAACTTCATGAATTGCTAGGCAATTATTTTGGGATAAAAGAGCAGGAGTAGTAGAATTTAGCATAGTCTTATGCCTCTATGCACCTTCTGACTTTTCTTGGTGCATCTATCAATTTTATTGAAGAGGTGACGTGTGAGTGTGGAAAGAAAGGCCAAACATTTCTTTTCCTTTATTATATACCAAAACAATAAGAAAGCTTGATTTATACCTACAAGTTTATATAGCAGGTCGCATATTTGGCAGCAAAGAGAGCACAGAGCACAGTCCTCCTCTCCTCTTCCCCGTGCTCCCCATTTCTGCTTCTTTTGATCTATTCCCACAAATTTCTCTCTATCTCGGAAAGGATTCGCCACCAGGGAGGAGACTGGAAGAGAGGAGCTCGGGACAGGAGAGAGAGGTACATCTCTATGCGCGCCGCTGCCCTGCTCCCTCCTCGGAGAAATCCCCAAATTGTGTTCTTGCATGCGTCCTCCTAGTAGCAGAGAGCTGTCCCTTCCATTTTCCTTTCATGGAGTGGATTCTTGGTTCTTGATTACGACATGCTGTGTTTGGTCCAGTTCTTATCCCCTGCGATTTTCCCCATTTCTTTTCTCTCTTGTTCCACCTCGGAAATTTGGGTTCTTTTTTTCTTCTTGTTTTGGTGCTTGGTTGGTTTGTGTTGCATAATTTCGGTTCTTTGTTACGCTTGCTTCGGAGTTGTAGTTGGATATCGCAAGATGCGTCCTTTCGAGGAAGTCAAAGCCTCCCCTGTTGTTAGCTGACCACTGTATATCGAATGCACTGTGAGTTGTGTTTTAGGCCGTGGAGTGGATGGAAATTTGACTTCCCCTTTGCAGGGTTTGGTAACTTGAAGCTAAATTTCGTGTGAATTTGTGACGGTATCAAGCGATTGTGTCTCTGATAAGATTCTGAATGTGTGAACTTGCTGCGATATGTTCTGATTTACTAGTGGTTTAGCTTTTCAATCGTTATTCTGATTAAGACAAGGGACTTCTTCTGTGCATATGGATTGGCAATTTGGACTCGAGAACAATCCACTAAAAGTTGTACTATAGGTTATCTCTTTATGATCTGCATGTAATAAATGTAAACCTGAGACTGATGTAGGCCACCTCTTATTCGAGAAAAAGAAAAGGAGGCTGATGTAAGCTACCTAATGTGCATTTTGTGCTTATTCCTCTTGATCAGGTTGTTTCTATATAAGAATTTTCTGTCTGTCTACTTAGGGTAGGATGCTGTGTGTTATTTGTAGTGGTACTCTTTTTAGGTTGATTTATTTGTTTTTTTATTCAGTTATTTCCTACTCTTGCAACAAGCACTTAACAACCTACTCTGCCTACTCTGTTCCTACTGAACAGTACCACTATTAAGTATTACCTTATTATGATATTAAGGTAATATCATAATTTATTTGCTTTTATGGTTCAGAATCTCATGATTCAGTTATTTCCTACTGTCTCTATTCAGTATTACAACATCTGTTGTCGTTTTTTTTTTAGATAATTCAACTCCTGAAAGTAACTATGCATAATCATATTCCAGTTAATGAGTAGAAACCTTTGATAGGCATCTTTTGATAGAAAGGATTAGAGCTAATACTTTGATGGGCAACAAAATCCCCACCAATCTGAAGAGGTCGGGTTAAAAGCCCTATCAGTTTGCTTAAGTTAATGTTATCAACTTGTCTTGAAGGCTATTTATAGAAGTACACGAAGAAAAATGGTGCCTGGACCAAAGTGAGACCATCTCATAATGCTAATGCTTTTGCGACAAATGGAAGATCATCGAGCCCATGTTACACCCAACTATGTAAGTAGTAGTTATTGATGGTGCAACCTGGGAATCGCTGGCTTTGCTACTCCCATGAGTAACACATTTACCAGCTAGACTCTGCATGTGTAGGATTTTTTCTCTGGAGATTATCAGATGAAGCAGTTAGGTCATAAGATGTATGATCAAGATTCCCCGTCAAGCGATTCTGGACAGTCGCACCAAGAAGAATCTGCCATGAATGATAGCAGTCCAAATGAGCGACATACCTCAACACAATCTGGTAATGCATGATATTTAAAAATATTGTCATAATGGTAATCGGGGCTTAGTATAGTTTCAGATCTTATTGTCGCAACATATTCTTCGCTTCAATCATGTCTCTTTAAAACACATTTGTAGATGCTGCTTCTTGGTTGGCAATCGTTTGTCTATGAATGTAGTGCCAAGTTGAATGTATTCATGATACCAATACGTTCAATGATTATTTGCAAGCTCATCTATGCTATAGTGCAAGTGACTTTATGGCAGCTGTAAATTGTGACGGCTGCTGTGGTCTCAGGCAACCTTTTTTCTGGATTATGTGAACTTTTCATTTGAGTTTCCACATGAAACCCATATTGGAACGAAGAGTATTATCATGTGTTTCCACATGATAATAGTTCATATGCGTCAAAACTCAAAACCATGTCATCTGTTTTGTATGTAATGCTCACGTTTCAAATTTTCCTTTATTGTTGTTATTACTATGCTTCTCACCAAACCTTCGAGTAATCTTTTTCAAATTCTGAAGTGACAGTTTTGGTGAGTCCGTCGTTTCATTAGTGAGTTTTCCTGTTATTCCTTCTAGTGCTCAATTTACATCGATTATCTCTGTTAATCATTCCGGTGCCCAACCTAACATATCATTTGTCCTTTTTCCCCCTCAGACAATGATGATGGTCATCAGATGCCAGATCAGGACAAAACAAAGTCAGTATCATCGTTGGAGAATCCAGGAGCTTTGCCTCCAAAGCTCGACTATAGCCAATCCTTTGTAAGTTCATGCAATTGTGCGGATTGTTGCCCTCTTTGAATCAAGTGTTACTTTCAGTTGACCAGCTATGTTGTGTTCTAGGCTTGTATTCCTTATACAGCTGATGCATACTATGGTGGGGTCTTGACTGGATATTCTTCACATGCAATTGTGAGTCACTCTACCATTTCTGTTCTCACATCAAATTTGTACGATCTTTGACGATTCAAGGTGATAAGATCATTTTCCCCCTCTTCATCCATTTACAATTTGATGAGTATCGAAGATCTTATTCATTCTGGTAGTTAAGCAATTGTTGCAGTTGAGTATTATTCAGAAGCAAAACAAAAGAGTAGACAGGTGCTTTGAAATAAAAGAGCGGAATTTGCAGGGGACTCGTGCATCCTTTTTGTTGAACATCATTAATATTTAGAAGGAAAAAAATAAAACAACAAAGAGTCCTTTTAAATAAAACTTAAAGGTGGGGAGTTTGCAATTGATTCATGCATCTTTTTTAGATTAAAGATCATAGCTTCATCGATGGATTTTGGACTTCGTACAAACCATTTCTAAGCTTATCAGCTAAAAGATGCCACCCAATCAAAACTGTCTTCCTGAGAAACTAGATGATGTATTGTATAACACTTATTTCCTGCATCTTCGCAATACATTTTTTTTAAAAAAAATTCTTATGGCACAGCATCAACAATTTGTCATTTGTGTATTATTTACCCAGGTTCATCCCCAGCAAAATGGTACAGCTAACTCCCGGGTGCCGTTGCCTGTTGAGCCTGCAGCAGAAGAGCCAATATTTGTTAATGCGAAGCAGTACCATGCAATTCTTAGGAGGAGACAGATACGAGCTAAATTGGAGGCCCAAAATAAGCTGGTGAAAGGTCGGAAGGTAATACGAAGTGTTGCAATCCTTCCTGGTACCCTTTTTTTTTTCTTTTTTTGCTGTGAACCTGTAAAAGAGATGCTCCTGTTAGTATTTCCCTAATTTTTTTAGATACATGCTGACTGCTGCACTGCATCTTTACATATCTTTTGGCTAAAAATTCATTATCCTGCCTTGGGTTACTTATGGAGTTATCTGTGCCTAGAGTACATCTTTATGCTATTCATTGATCAAAATATTTGGACTGAGTATGTTTGAAGTGATCACCATCCTCAATCACATGGGTGATTCATTTCTCAAGGCAAAATAATAGCTACTTAGAGCTATACATTTTAACTTACAATTACCCCTGTTATAAGTTAAAAACATTTCTCCTGTCTTCTCAGCCATACCTCCATGAATCTCGGCATCGCCATGCCATGAAGCGAGCTCGTGGATCCGGAGGGCGCTTCCTCAACACGAAGCAGCTCGAGGAGCAGAAGCAGCAGCAGGAGGAGGAGGCGGCATCCGGTGGCGCGAGCTCTGGCAATAGGACATGCCTTCAGAATGGCACCGGTAGCGCGCCTTCAGCTTCCGCTCCCTCTGAAATCGCGAGCGTCTCAACCAGCAGAGAATTCCTTGGTAACCATGAGCAGAGCCACTTCCCCTCTGCTGGCTTCCTTCCCACAATGAGCTTCAGAGCGCAGAATGGCGGAGATGGGAAGCTGGTCGCGAACGCCATTCACCAGCGCGTTTCCATGATGAGGTGAGGTGAGGTGAAGAGGGGTGAAGTGGGTTCAGCTCAGCACCATCACTTTGGCTCTCTCCCTGCTGGTGGCAATTCATCCTTGGCTTATGAAAATACCTAATGGGAAACAAAAAATGTAGTTTCATCCTCAAATGGACCAAACATGTGTGGCTCCATTTTAAGCTTTCCTGTAACTAAAAGCACTGCAATGATCAACTGACTGTTGGTTCTGTTTGTGGATGCTTATATCTGTACTTGCTGTATCTAATACTGAACTCTAAGGTGAAACCCTGAAACCGATGGTCCCGTGAATATTGTAGTTTGCACTTTATCTGATTTTTAGTTCCTATCAGCTTTTGCATTCGATGTGACGACCTAACAAGTTAGAATGGTCCCAAATTTGAGTCATAGAACACGTTCTGCTGGTTAATGTGTCTCCCTCCTTCCCAAAATATAAAACACTTCTAAAATTTTTAATGGGGATTAAGCAGAAATGTAAATTAAATGAGGGATGGTTGCGGTGGGTTGAGATAAGAAAATAGGTAAAGAAATTATATGTGGAATTAACAAAATTTGAACGCTAAAATTAGTTATATTTTGGGACATAACAGAAACAGATATAGCACATGAATTAGCCACTGTCCAACAGTCAGTTGCAAAGTAAAAAAAAATAAGTGCGGTGCCATAAAAATGTAAGGTCTATGACCGGCGGCGATATGGCTAAACTGCGGTGCGTGCGGGTGTTCAGTGATTCAGTTAGTTTTGAGGCGATTTAAAAGTGAGTGTCAGCGTTGCACGGTTGCAGTGGAGTGGAAGAAGAAAAAGATTTTTTGTTTCCTCCAAAAAAAATTTGTGGTATAAATTTTGATGAACTTTTAATAAAAAGTGAAAATTGTATGCAAAGCTCATCCAAATCTTTCTATCATTACATGGAGGTTGCAAACCCTCTTTCGTTACACGGAAGACTCATACATACTCCTTCCATCCCATAAAAAAACAAATCTAGACGTGAATGTGACATTTCCTAATACAATGAATTTGGACAGGCTCATGTCTAGATTCATTATACTAGAAAATGCTACATCCATATCTAGGTTTGTTTTTTCGGAATGGAGGGAGTAGGTGTAAAGGAAAAAAAAAACACACATGTTGAAGATGAGACGAATTTCACAAAATTATCTACATGTAAGAAGTGTTTTGTAAAGAAAAAAGATACTTGAGTAAGATCTTAAAAATAAGCTAGGATGGTCATAAAAAGGACAATGATATTGTTAATAGTAAGGGAGAAAATATTATAGGAAACGCGATAGGAGGCTGTCGAGGTTGGTTATGCACCGTATAAGACCATCCAAGTGCTCTTAAAATGCCAAAGTTGCTTCATATATATTATATATTTGCACTTTATGAACCTTAGGTTGCGAAGGACGAATATAATATCTACATTTCAATTTCCGTTTTGTCCTTCTCTGTGGAGGAGCCATGCATATGGTCATCTCAGCATCAGATAATGGCGAGGACTGAATGAGATGGAGTGCGACAGCTAGGACTAAGGGATGATAATCTCCACATACCATACCTTTCAGATGACACATGGCCATAGCTCGATCTTGCACTATTCACTCTATGATTGTGACTAGCATTTCAAGAGAACCTGAACTTGCGGCCCAGCCCACAAAAATTGCCCCAACTAAACACAGCACACTTGGCACTGAACATCAGCAAGAGACCATTTTCCAGCTGCTGTTTTTTAATAATGGAATGGTTTACATCTCCGATCCAACTTCTGCCGACAAATACAGAGACAATAAGTTCTATTATTGAAAAAAATATATATATTTCAGCTTTTGATGGAATGATATTTGACATGGCACCAGAAGAGAATGGTGCAAGGTTCAGACATCAAGATTATCTCCACTCCTGAAAGAACATCAAGATTTTCTGTGATACATTAGCAGATGAACTTTACATCTTTATAAAATTCTGTCCAATTAGGCTTTGAACAATGTACTATATTCAAAGCAACCTGTACTGCCCATGTGTGTGTTTTTTCAGTGGCTACCCTGCAGACTCAGCAAGAGACCATTTTTCAGCTGCTGATAGACTGATACTTATTTTTTGGAATAATGATAGACTGATACTTGACACGGCACCAAAGAGATAGATGCAAGGTTCAGACGTCATGATCATCTTCGCTCCAAAAAAGAACATCAAGATTATCTGTGATATATTAGCAGATGAACTTTACATCTTTACAACATTCACAATTAGGAATTGCACAATGTACTATATTCAGAGCAGCCTGTGCCCATGTGTGTGTGTTTTTGAGTGGCTACGCTGAAGACTCCCCCTCCCCCTCCCCCTCACCCTCACCCTCCTCTTCCTTCCAGACAGGGAGGATCCCTTGGCCAGCCAGCCTCTTGTAAACCCAGAACACCACATACTTGGCGTTTGCTCTCTTCTCGTCGATCAGGAACGGCTCGATGGTGCTCACTTCTGTGCCATACGATGACAGCGCGAAGCCCTTCGGTCCTGCGTTAATCGTCGAGATGAATGATACTGGTGTAAACATTTCAAGCTATTCAATAAGCTATGCGCCCATATCTTTGATGATGATGCAGTGTTGCAACTTGCAAAATATGCTTCTGCAATCCTACTTAAGTACTCTGTACTCTGCATAACTGGTCTTTTACACCTAGATGCACTATATTGTAGTCTTCAGAATGCGGATTTATACCTAAATAATACGCTACATAGCAGCCTTCAGAACACGGAATATCAAGTGATAGTAGTTTACAGTTAAAAATTCAAAAGGTATGAAATATATAGGTTATGTGAATGCATTGAGGTATTGTCCTGCTTATGCCTCCCAACAGTATTCTCAGCAAGAAAGCAGCACTTTTTGTATGAAGAAATGAGAAAGGTGTAGGAGGTAGCTTGTACCTGTGAGGTCTCCATTTGGAAAGAAGGCCCAGAAGTAATAAGGCACTTCATCCTTTATGAAGGAACCCTCCAACTGCATTCATCAAAGCAAGGGTTAATAATGTCGATAATTGTAATAACGCAATATAACAGAAATGTTGGTCTGGATTATCGATTATCTAGAAAAAGAAGAAATATTTGGTCATTATCATTCCTTGTAGCCTTATTGTACAAAACTATCACAGCCTAATGGCTAATGCAAATGTTGTTTTTTTTTCCTTCAGGGGATTCCTACATCATCAGCAATGCTATTGTTCAAACTGAGCTGAATCAAATTTTAAAAATGCAATAACAAACCTACTCCATGCAATCAAATTTGACTCGTTTAACATTCATCGAACTATTAACTATGCTATGCTGAATTGCTTTAAACCATCTGTAACTCGGTAACTTATACCAAGTTGCTAATTTACACGTTTCAGTACTATAATCACACCGGTTCCTTCGGCCCACCCGGCAAAGTACTATAATCACACAATCAACAAGCTTCAGACAACAGTACTTTGATGCTAATATGCAGTGTGATCACTTCCCTATTATCATCTCCGGCACTAGTCGGCACTCACCCTATTATCTTGGAAGGAGAGCTCCACTTGGGACACGTCGTCCTCAGCCTCCAGAGCTGCCTTCAGCGGAGGGATGATCTCCTCCTGCATCATCTCCGGCAGCGGCTTCACCGGAGGCTTCTTCGGCTTCGCGGCCGGCTTCGCTGCGGGCTTCGCCTCCGCGGTGGCTTCCTTCTTGGCATCGGCCGCATCCTTCTTCTCACTGACTGCACATCACAAATCCACAGTAAGCACAAGATCAGCAAAAAAACATCACCTTCGATTCAAATCAACACTGATGTACACAGGAGCTAAGCAATCGGGGACCAGTCGTGGGGCGGCGGCGGCGGCGACGACGACTCCTGCACGGCGGAGCAGGAGGCGCCGGACCGGAGGCCGGAGCCGGAGCCGCGAGGGAAGGCGACGAGGAGCGGCAGCCGCTGCCGCCCGAAGACGAGCGGGATGGCGGCGGAGCACTTGCACGCCGCCGCGTGCCGGCCGGCGAGCGGGCTCGGCCTACGAGGCGTAGCGGCTGGGACGCCATGGGAAGATCGGCCGGCGGGCGCGGCCCGATGAGCGTGACGTTCTAAAGCTTCGTTTCTTGGCAGGCAGTGGCTCGCCGTGGTGGTTCCCGTCCACTGGTTCAGTTGGATGGCATTGGTTTCCCGCCACAACTCGCTCTATCTGCTCGGAAACTGGAGCTCAGTGGCGAGGCGCGAGCAGCACGATTGCCTGAGAGCCAGCCATTCGGTTCATTATCTCTTTGCCGTCCGATCACAACCAACGGTTCGGATTAGTCGCTGCAGCTGGAGAAACAATAAAAGGAGAACTTTTTTGGGATTTGCTAAAAATGTGTCGCCAGTTTTTTTGTTAATGAACTAATGATTCACTTAGGGGAAAAAATACTAATTTATTTGTTCCAAATCGACTTGGAAAAAAAATACTCCATCCGTTTCAAATATGAGACGCTCCTCTAAATTTAACTAACTCTATAAAAAACAGTAATATTTACAACACCAACATAGTTTTATTAAATTTATAATTGAATAAATTTTCATACTATATTTGTTTAGGTTAAAAATATTACTACTTTTTTCTACAGAGTTAGAGAGTTAGTCAAAGTTAAAGTAGTTTGACTTTAATCAAAGTGAAAAAATCTTATAACATGAAACAGAGGGAGTTATAACTTTGTTTAGAATATAATAAGTTTTATAACTTATAAATCTAAACAAATGCATATTAAGATTATAATAAAAAAATAGTACTACATTTTGAGATGGGATAGTATTTAGATTTTCCAAAACATCTAATTTACAAACAAACTCCGTATCTCACAACAAACCCTATTTTTACTTGCGAAAATACTTCCCAGTTTGTGCTTTGTACTTGACTTGGTGAAAATCGAAGCGGTTTGCGGGGGAGGGGCGGAGATGCAACGGCGCCGTCGGACACGGCGGAGGCGTCGCGTAGCCGAACACCACCCCACCCGCCCGCGCGTCGTTTCCCACCCATCCCCTTCCACCCATGCAACTGACAGGTGGACCCCACCTCTCCACCCACACCACCACCACTTTTTTTGACTGCTACGACAGTACGACACCCACCCCCCATGGCCCCCACCAACCACGTCCACCCTTTGGGCCCGGCCCACGTTGTACGCGCGAGCAACACGGCACGACGACCCGGCACCGTCTGTGTAGGAGGTAGCTTGTACCTGTGAGGTCTCCATCACACCCGCCGTCCGATCTCCGGTCTCCACGATCCGCGCCGTCCATGGTTTCACGGGCATAGCGTGCCTGCGCGGGCCAGAGGCCAGAGCTATCTGTAGACACGGACCACATGGTCAGACGAGCGTAGCCACCCCAACCGGGGCCCCACCTCCCAGTCGCCGTACGCGACATGGACCCGGTGCACGTGATTCACCGCTCGAAGCAGAGCTATCGTATCACTGACTTGCGGGGCCCGACGATCACCGTGGTGGGCCCCACACCCAAAGTCTGCGTCGTCTCTAGGCGCGTCGCCCATTCTTTAATTCGGATCCCGCGGCACGGAGACGTGTCAAAGTTGGGGAGCCAGCTGGGGGTGTGCGCCTAATTCAAGCCGGTGGGCCCCCACCAACGACGAGGAGGGGGAGGGCAATACCGTCATTTCCAGAGGGAGAAGCATCCAAGGAAGAAAAGAGGCATCCATCCAAATCCGGCCGAATCTCCTCTCCTCCCCTTCGCCTCGAGCCGCTCACCGACAACGCGCACCCACCCACACCCACCCACCCACTCCGCGCCGTGGTTCACCTCACCACCCGGTCCAGTTACCACCCGCCTGCAAGTGGGGCCCGGTGAGCAGTGAGAGAGGATGACCATGCCGTGAGCCGTGGACACGGGCGCTGCCGCCGCGGGCTGTGCTGCTTCATCTGCTCGGTCCAAAAATTGGTAAAGAAATGGCTCTTACTGCTGCGAGCACCGGGAGCCCAGTTGCCCTCTCGCCCACAGAGGTGGCTGGTTCGTTCGTTGGTCGCGGGCGCCTCCGCATCGCAGCAACCACAGCCGTTTCACCTATCTCAAAGCACGCAGCGCCCGCGTACAGAAGCCCCCCCGGGGTGGTGGCACCGTCGTCCACACTCCCCAGTGAGAAAAACTCTTACCACACACAGCAACACAGTTCAACCAACTAGGGCAAAAGTATAAAAATTCAAATTGGAGGGGGAGCAACGGCTACTGAGGGGGGCATTTGAAAGGGGGGGGCATTTCCCGGGCTTTTCCTTTGGAGGGAAACTACAGTTTGAGAGTTTGGCAATACATCGGCTACACTGCCAATGTAACAGAAATTTGAAAGGGTGGAGGGAAACCTGGGGCTTGTAACTACCATTTGAAATTCTGGAGGGAAAAAAGAAAATCAAAAGAGATGGTGCAGGCTAGGGAGACAATGAAACTGAAACTGAGCTTAACTGAGCTGCCATGGCTACTTGCTAAGTTGCTACACAGGTATCTCCATTTTCCCTCCTAAAATCTGATGTTTGAAGAGGAAGGATGGATGAAGAAGCTCTCTCTCAATCCAAAGTCTTTACAAGAAAAACGCTAAGAAAAAACAGGGGGAAACCCACCATTTCTGTTTGCTGATGCTCCTGCTGCTGCTTGCTTGGTTCTTTCTAGCTGAGAAGAGGGGGAGGAAGGGATCCATGTACATTGCTGCTTGGTCAGTGGTGCTTGAAGGGCCTCAGGTCCTCGACACCGTCATCGTCCTCGTCGTCATCTCCACTGCCTGATGGATCATCATCTCTCTTCCGCTTAGCGCCCTGCGAGGACGAGGGCAGGTCCGTACCACCATCATCATCGTCATCAACCTCATCTCTATCTTCATCAGCATCATCAGCCTCAGCTGCATCAAAGTCGTTTCCAACCGCCATGGCCTGAGGTTGAGCAATTGGTTGAACAAGATATTCTGTGTCTTCATCCTGAGGAAATGCAAAATTGGATGAATTCTCATTAGACCTGTGTTTCCACAATTCTGCTTTTAGAGATATTCATTAACAGGAAGGACATACTGGAACAGGGTTTAGAAAAACCTCAAATATAAAAGTCATGTGTATCATAAACAGCTCACTAAGTGAAATGCCCAAAGAGTCAAACAAATTACTCCATGATTTATAGTTTTAACATACATGCAGCAATAAATTAGCAATGAAAAACATAGGCAAAGTAACCATGCAATTGCTGAAATACAATAAGCGTCTCTACCACTGAAAGAAAATATGTATGGTTTCAAAACCATAGTAAACATCAGCAATATTTACATCAAAAGATCAACTTAACAATAAATTAAATGTCCTATAAGCAAGAATAGCACACTAAAACAATAGTGAAAGTAAAAAAGCAGTATCAACCACCTCTCGAAGGATTTAAGAAGATGAAATTCAGAAAGGAAGGCCTTCTCGTTACACAATGAACAAAACAATGGGCCATAACAAGCATGACAGGAGAAAATCTATCTACAAGGATATTTAGCAGCGAATAAATTGCACAGTTCACAAATGAGAGAAGAGCTTCTACTGGCCAGATAACATAGGAAAAAGTAAAGCATGTTCTCATGGATAGAAGAACTACAGGTCTGTACACACTTACACAGTCAGGGATATATAATGAAATAATGCATTATTAAGATAGCCCCAAAAGAAATAAATGCATGACAAAACATCTGGCACTACTAAAACAGAAATATATCAATAAAAATTAGAGTAGAAACACTAGTGATTTACTAAGCATACATAGATATGGATATCAAATAAGGTAAAAAGAACATATAAAATCCCAGGTTTCATAGATGCATCAGTTTTTTTCTTTTAAGCAATTGCCAAATTTAAAAACTTCAGATGCAAAATCTTTTGTTATATCCGAAAATAGGGCATAAAAGAGATAACTAAAACCTTCTCTTTCTTCTACATGAAGAAACTAAACTCTGCTGTCATACAGTATCTATCTAATCATATCTGAAACACTAATTTCTCACATTTCCTGTCATTTTTGGGTCTAACTGGAATTTTCAAAAAGATTGTGCACATAGCTGCAGCATATCAAACAAAGTACTAATGCACAACTCATAAAATCATCGCACGGATACATTAGCCAATAATGATAGAGCGCACACATAAGTCTCTGAACTGCTCCTATGTATCACACTCAGTAAATGAGGTAAAAATGATTTTATCCCTGCTGCTAAGTAACTGAGGTAAAGATTATCCCTGACACTATTTCAGAGTGTAAAACATCACCAAAAAGGTGATTGTGGAAAGGAAACCTAACAATTGAAGTTATCTACTTCAGCATGACAAAAAAAATGTTGCACTTATAATAAGTAGACTAAACAAACACCCACATAACTAACGCATGAACTAGTAAATCCCCTGAAAAAAAAAAGAACCTGCAACTGAGAACGGTTAATATCAATTTTACTAGAACATGAATATAAACGACTACCGATGCTACCGTTACTACGAAACATTGCAACGAATAGCAAAGATCTTGATACGCTTGCGAGAAATTAATGCAAAATGTGTTATACCTCATCATCCACATCCTCCTCCTCGTCATCATTCCCCTCCTCATAAACCCTATCATCCTCCAATCTCTCCTCATCTTCCTCTCCAATCTCACCGTTCTCATCCTCATCTTCCCCCTCTCCATGCTCATGCCCATCAATCTCTTCTCCAACGTCCCCCACCGCCAAAGCGACCCTCCCGCTGCTCTCTGGCTCAGCCTCCTCACCATCATCCTCAACCTCCTCTTCATCCTCGTCCTCGTCCTCATCCTCTTCCTCGATGCCGTCTTCCTCCTCATCACTGCTACTTGGTACATCATGCACCTCAACGACAGCGTCTTCGTCATCACCGTCCTCATCGATCTCCTCCCCCAAATCATCCTCCTCCTCATAGTCTTCCTCATCATCATCGTCTTCCTCCTCCACATACTCATCCTCGTCGGGGGCTCCACCAACGGCCGCGACCCGAAACCCATTAGCGTGGTGGTGTTCGGCTCCCCCGTTCGGGACGACCTCGTCGGCGTCGCTCTCGTCCTCGTCCACATCGATCACACCGTTCACCTCCACCGGGTGCGACGCCACGCCAACGCGCGGGTGGGAGACGCCTCCGTTGGCCACCTCGCCGCTGCCAGGATCCTCATCCTCGTCATCATCGTCGTCCTCCTCCTCCTCGCCGTCGCCGTCGCCATCCCCGTCGTCGTCGTCGTCATCCGACTCCGGTCGCTCGTTCTCGTCGGCGTCCATCTTGTCGAGGTACTTGAGAGTCCGGATCATGCCGAACACCTTGGATCTGTAATCCTTGACCCGCGTGACGGGGCACTCGTAGAGGTCGAGCGAGACGAGGCGGAGGTTGGCGAGCGGCGAGAGGTCGCCGACGTCCTGGATTCGATTGTTGCTGAGGTCGAGGTCGCGAAGCGAGGCCAGCCCGGCGGCGACGAGGTGGTCGAGGCCGCCGGCGATGCGGTTGTCGGAGAGCGTCAGGCGCGTCAGGTTCCGCAGCCGAGGGAACCCGGCAAGCGACGCGACCCCGACGCCGGCGATCGACAGGTGCTCCAGGCTCTGGTACCGCTCCAGAATCTCCGCCGCGGGGAGCCGCCCGTGCAGGCACTTCACGGCGCCGTCCAGCGTCAGGCTCCTCGCCGGCGACGAGCTCCCCTCCCCGGCGGCCTGCAGCGCCGCCTCCACCGCCCTCTCCCACGCCTCGTCCATCTCTTTCTTCCCCTTTTTTTTCTCTTCTCTTTTTTTCTCCTATAAAAAATAAATTATTTTTTTCCGGGGTGTTTGGTTTCGAGAGGATTTGAAACGGAGAGATATATACGGGGCAAGGGTGTTTACCTCCCCATTGGAGGCGGTTCACGGGGCGCACCGTGGACTCGGTGCAGGGGAGAGGGTGGGGGATCGCGGGTTGTATACGCAGCCAATGGGAGGGCTCGGATCGGGAGGCGCGGATCGATGACGTGGCGGGATCCGAGAGGCGTGTGTTTCTTTTGAGAGGAGGGGGGGAGCGCGGCGTGGAGGCGTGGTGGGCTGGCTGATGCCAAAAGCATCTCTTTTTTTTTCTCGCTTCTTTTTTTTTTCCTCTTTTGTTTCTCTGGGTTTTTTTTCGTATCGTTTTCTTTTAAGGGGCAAAGATATTATTAGTTAATGGATGGAATCGCTTTCTCACGTGTGGGTTCGAGCGGGTGGGTGACTGACAATGTGGGGACGGGATGCGGTGGGACCCACGTGGAGGCTGATGGAGGGGTGTGGGTCGATTTTGTGGTTGTTGTGGATTCGTGGCCGTCCGTTTTGGGGTGGGGAGAGGAGGACCGTCGGATGATCTGTGAGGAGATAGGCGCGACCCAGTTGGGGTGCAGACTGGCAGTGGGGCCGGAGGCGGCTGGCACGGGTTTGATTTGGACCCGGGGCCTCGCGTTGGAGTCGTGCACTACTCTTGTTTGGTTTGCAATATTGCTCAAATCACGTTTAACGCTGCGCTACTACTTCATGTTTGATTGATTGGTAATTAAAAGACAAATATTAGAAAATGACTTAATATCAAATAATTAGAATGGGTAATACTTCAAACCCAGATCGGCTAGCCGAAAGACCCCAGACATTTAATTACCAATTAAAATTATGCCATCATCATGTTTACGTGTGGCTTCACTATATAGTAACACGTCCATATTACAAGTGTGTTAGTAGTAATTGTTTTACGTAAAAATATTCAAGAAACATAAATAGGTTGTATAGCAAGGTAAAACACACATACAAAAGTATTTCAGCGCTTCTATGTAGGACATTATTGAGCACTTGCTATGTCTTGAAAAAGTTGTGTAGTAGTAGTAGTAGCAATTTGTGCTATGACTACGTTGATGTGCAGGGGCTCAATATGCATGAGAGAGACATGGCAAAGGTTCTTTGAGAGAAAAAGGGCCTCATCTTTTTACTTATATTTATAATTATCAACCAAAATTTGAATTTTCAACCCTAAATTTGGAGCTAATTTTGACGGTTTTTTATTGAAGTTTATTTTTCAATCTTTGCTTTTAGATCGCTATGTCGTTTCGCTTATTCCGCGAATAAGTGAAACGATGGCTCCGAAAGATGCAATTTAGTTTGGCTATCATGCAGCAATTTGGACATGAATAAATATAGATTCAAGACAATTTGTAACAGTGTTAGCGAGATAGATATATGGCTAATGTATAACTAGCGCATTGACCAATAGCTTCTCCTCCTTTTCGAGCTGATCTGCCACGAGTTATGTAGTGTTGTCTTCATATAGCTACGCCTCCACCCACGTATCCAACCTCGTTGTGGGTATTTTGCTTATACGGTTATAACACATAGAACCTTCTTGTAGTCACCATTGATGTGTGATCGATAATCGACCCGCTACTCTGGTCTGATTGCTAAGATATATTAGCTTCACCTTCAAGTCTACCCATAATCCATTAAGTTTTGTCTAACATATAGTGACACTATTACATTACCTTGTCATCCATTCATAGTCTAATTGTTATGCCAACTTTTATCTAGGCATCAATGTGCTCTCCCTCTCCCTCTTCCTCCCCAACCCTAGCTACACTCCTATGACTGGTGTACTTGTTACTTCAGTCCAATCGATGAGCTAACGAGTGGAGTTAGAAGGTATGGGCAGCGTGTAGTTATATGTAAGCTGTGTTTAGTTGAGGGGGAAGTTTGGATTTTGGTTGAAATTGAAGATGATGTGACTGAAAAGTTGTGTGTGTATGACAGGTTGATGTGATGGAAAAGGACTGAAGTTTGGATCCAAATTTTGGATCTAAACACAGCCGTACTGTCCATGGTGAGACACAAATTTTCCAATAGGAACTCCTTATTGAAAACTATATAATGGGCAAAACTATTTGTTTAGTTTATTGTTGGTAAAACATGATCACGTCAAAATGTATGACTATTAGTAGGCAAAGTAAACGGCCACAACAATTAGGGATATGTTATGAATATATCTTCTGCTATGTACACTGCCTTATATAATAGCCACTACAATGCTACGCACGTATTGTGGCACAATGGTTCATAATCATATTATGTTATCCGGTTACTCTAATACGTTTCTCTTCGAATAAATTAAGGACTATCGTGATGATGAACATTTTTAAGTTAGTTGGAAAAACATATGTTCCATGGATATCGTTAATAAGAAAATAACATCAGAGGGACAAGAATAATGATACGATGTCATCATCTGGGAGATCAACACGTAGGATATTTGTAACGTGGAGGGGGAAACAAAAGATAAAAGAGCTACTTCCTCCGTTTTATAATGTAAGTCATTCTATCATTTTCTACATTCATATTGATGCTAATGAATCTAGACATATATATCTATTTAGATTCATTAACATCAAAATGAATATGGGAAATGATAAAATAACTTACACCGTGAAACGGAGGGAGTAGAAGGGTACCGCATGTTAATTAACAAACGATATAACATACGTGTTGATAACATATACATTTACAACAAAATCATTATTAATTGCTCCATTGCAAACCATTTTGTATTGTGATTTTTTTATATATCTTGTGTTAGGTAGATGTGACAAAATTTTATCGACAGAATCGTTTGAAACATTGTTGTTCGTTTACTCCCTAGATCGATGCACGCAGGACTCTATAGTCTCTCTAGTCAGGACCCAGGGAATTTCCCTTTTTTTTTCTTAAAAATGGAAAATGGACCCGGGGACAGCTAAATGCCATGCTTATTTTGCTGTGTGTTAGTGCTAACAAGGATGATTAGCGCTCATGACAACCAATGAGGAGAGAGCACTCTAACAGATAAACTGTCCCCTCTTTTTCTATATTCCCTTCATTTCATATTATAAAACATTTTATTTTTAAAATTTAATATTTTTAAAATTTTTACCAAATTTATAGAGAAACTTAGCAACCTTTTCAACCCAAAACGAAAATACTATTAAAATATAATGAATAAATTTCACTTCGGGCTACCTTTTGTTACCGATGTTTCACTTTGGACCACCCTTTAAGTAATATTTTCACTTTGGACTGGGTAAACTTGCCTTTGTTTCACTTTGGACCACCCAACTCTCTTCTCAAGCATATGAACGATCTCGATTACGCCGTCTCCTACTCGTCAATGAACTGCCGCAGCTATATGTAAGATTATTTCTTCGACATATTACAAGTTGGATGTAGATGGATAAAAGAGTGAGGGTGGTCCAATGTGAAACAAAGGTAAAAATACCCGGTCCAAAGTGAAAACATTGGTCCTAAGGTGGTCCAAAGCGAAACATCGGTAATAAAAGGTGGCCCAAAGTAAAATTAACTCAATATAATCAATGTTAGATTCAATGAACCTAATGTAATGTTGTAAATATTGTTATTTTCCTATAATTTGATTAAATATAAAAAAGTTTGAATTAGAAAAGGTCAAAGAATTTAATATAAAATGGAGGGATTATTATATACTTGTAGATTTCTCCGTTTAGACATTTGATTTTCAACATACCCTCTTTTCTACGCTTTCTCTTGTACGTTGAGTGATGTGCCATTTTGGTCCATCATAAAGAACATGTGAGCGTCACCCACATTTTTTTTTCTCATAAGATACATATTTTTTTCTCGATTTTCGTTAGCACGTTTTTTTAAAACCGTAGACTACTTTTTTTATAGAAATTGCTTTAAAATATTGAATATAATTAATTTATTAAGTTTAATAATAATTAAAACTTATTAATTACTCCTATGTCCTAGTGGAGTGCTTTTGTTTTAGACGTTACATTTTTATCTTCATCAGTTTTAAACAGTGATGCACTAGCCCAGTAGCCCATCACTCCGGCAGATTGAACGGCCCATCCAGCTCGGGCTCAAATCCACGAGCCCACATCTCGGCGCCGCGGTCGCCCTCCTCTACCGGTGCCAGTGCACCAAGCACCAACAAGCGAGATTCCACGTACTACGCCTCTTCGTCGCCACAAAGCACAAAATAACCGTACTGCTTTAATTATGCTCCTGCTGCGAGTCAACCAGCACCAATCCTCTGTTTAGCTTTCTGATGTACAGTGACCTGTCCGATATCACCATCACCTGGCTGGCAAAATCTGACTTTGTTAGCACGTGTATATTTGTATGTTAAGATTCAGTGTATTTTTGGTCCGTTCCTTTGCTTTGATACGTCACACTTTAGTCGTCGTGCACTCGTGCCACTGTTGTTTACCTTTTTTTTAAGCATGTCTTTACTTCGTTACCACATTTAGGGGCTGTTTAGAAACTAGGGACTAAATTTAGTCCCTATCACAAAAGCATAAGTCCCTATGGTAGGGACTTATGTTGTTGTGAGAGGGACTAAAGTTTAGCCCCACTTTAGTCCCTCCAACCAAACACCACCTTATGTTAGAGAAAATTCGATACATAGTATAGAAAAAACTCGGTACCAAAAAATAGTACAACACATTTTTCCCTTCGACCAAAGACACAGAGCACTAATTTTCTTGCGATTCATAGCACTCCCGTCGCATTTGCCATCCAAACATGTGAGTTGACATGGATAAAGACTCATTTGCCCTTCTTCCCTGAGCCTGCCGTGCAATTAGAGCATTACCAACCCAAGACACTAATATAGTTTCCATAAAATCCACATCATCAAGAAACTAGTACTAGACACCACTCTTCCAATGCAAACACTACTATTTCATACTTAAATTTAATGCTATTTATCTCACATAATATCTTGGATGTTGTGTATTCTCTTTCCTCATTTATTCACTTGTCACATTATTTTTCATTCTAGTTCCTAGTCATTGGGTTGGAAATGCCCTTAGCAGGATGTCTCGCATTGTGATTAATCTGGGGAGTACTGCACTTGCAAAAAGCTAATTAGGATTTAATTAATTAGTTGATTAATTAGGTAATTAATGACCCTCTCGGCGAGGCTATGGCTATCGGTGGCTTGTCCCATCCTCGCCCTCATTTTTTTTATATATCTTGTGTTAGGTAGATGTGACAAAATTTTATCGACAGAATCGTTTGAAACATTGTTGTTCGTTTACTCCCTAGATCGATGCACGCAGGACTCTATAGTCTCTCTAGTCAGGACCCAGGGAATTTCCTTTTTTTTTCCTTAAAAATGGAAAATGGACCCGGGGACAGCTAAATGCCATGCTTATTTTGCTGTGTGTTAGTGCTAACAAGGATGATTAGCGCTCATGACAACCAATGAGGAGAGAGCACTCTAACAGATAAACTGTCCCCTCTTTTTCTATATTCCCTTCATTTCATATTATAAAACATTTTATTTTTAAAATTTAATATTCTTTAAATTTTTACCAAATTTATAGAGAAACTTAGCAACCTTTTCAACCCAAAACGAAAATACTATTAAAATATAATGAGTAAATTTCACTTCGGGCTACCTTTTGTTACCGATGTTTCACTTTGGACCACCCTTTAAGCAATATTTTCACTTTGGACTGGGTAAACCTGCCTTTTGTTTCACTTTGGACCACCCGACTCTCTTCTCAAGCATATGAACGATCTCCATTACATCGTCTCATACTCGTCAATGAGCTGCCACAACTATATGTAAGACTATTTCTTCAACATATTACAAGTTGGATGTAGATGAATAAAAGAGTAAGGGTGGCCTAAAGTGAAATAAAGGTAAAAATACCCGGTCCAAAGTGAAAACATTAATCCTAAGGTGGTCCAAAGCGAAAAATCGGTAATAAAAGGTGGCCCAAAGTAAAATTAACTCAAATATAATCAATGTTAGATTCAATGAAACTAATGTAATGTTGTAAATATTGTTATTTTCCTATAATTTGATTAAATATAAAAAAGTTTGAATTAGAAAAGGTCAAAGAATTTTATAATATAAAATGGAGGGATTATTATATACTTGTAGATTTCTCCGTTTAGACATTTGATTTTCAACATACCCTCTTTTCTACACTTTCTCTTGTACGTGAGTGATGTGCCATTTGGTCACATCAAAAGAACATGTGAGCGTCCACCACATGTTTTTTTCTCATAAAGATACGTATTTTTTCTCGATTTTCGTTAGCACGTTTTTTAAACCGTACGACTACTTTTTATATAGAAATTGCTTTAAAATATTGAATATATTAATTTATTAAGTTTAATAATAATTAAAATTTAATTAATTATGTCCTAGTAGCTTTCTCGTTTTACGTACGTTGAATTCATTCTTATCTTCATCAGTTTTAAACAGTGATGCACTAGCCCAGTAGCCCATCACTCCGGCAGATTGAACGGCCCATCCAGCTCGGGCTCAAATCCCACGAGCCCAACATCTCGGCGCCGGCGGTCGCCCTCCTCTACCGGTGCCAGTGCCACCAAGCACCAACAAGCGAGATTCCACGTACTACGCCTCTTCGTCGCCACAAAGCACAAAATAACCGTACTGCTTCAAGGTGGTGTTTGGATCCAGTGACTTAACTTTAGTCTCTGTCTTTAGACACTAATTTAAAGTATTAAATATAGACTACTTACAAAACTAATTACATAAATAAAAACTAATTCAGAGACAATTTTTTTAAGCCTAATTAATCCATAATTAGAGAATGTTTACTGTAACATCACATAGGCTAATCATGGATTAGTTAGGCTCAATAGATTCGTCTTGCGAATTAGTCCAAGATTATGGATGGGTTTTATTAATAGCGTACGTTTAATATTTATAATTAATATCTAAACATCCGATGTGATAGGGACTTAAAAGTTTTATTATGCTCCTGCTGCGAGTCAACCAGCACCAATCCTCTGTTTGCTTTCTGATGTACAGTGACCTGTCCGATATCACCATCACCTGGCTGGCAAAATCTGACTTTGTTAGCACGTGTATATTTGTATGTTAAGATTCAGTGTATTTTTGGTCCGTTCCTTTGCTTTGATACGTCACACTTTAGTCGTCGTGCACTCGTGCCACTGTTCTTTACCTTTTTTTAAGCATGTCTTTACTTCGTTACCACATTTAGAGGGTGTTTAGAAACTAGGGACTAAATTTAGTCCCTATCACAAAAGCATAAGTCCCTATGGTAGGGACTTATGTTGTTGTGAGAGGGACTAAAGTTTAGCCCCACTTTAGTCCCTCCAACCAAACACCACCTTATGTTAGAGAAAATTCGATACATAGTATAGAAAAAACTCGGTACCAAAAAATAGTACAACACATTTTTCCCTTCGACCAAAGACACAGAGCACTAATTTTCTTGCGATTCATAGCACTCCCGTCGCATTTGCCATCCAAACATGTGAGTTGACATGGAAAAAGACTCATTTGCTCTTCTTCCTCGAGCCTGCCGTGCAATTAGGGCATTACCAACCCAAGACACTAATATAGTTTCCATAAAATCCACATCATCAAGAAACTAGTACTAGACACCACTCTTCCAATGCAAACACTACTATTTCATACTTAAATTTAATGCTATTTATCTCACATAATATCTTGGATGTTGTGTATTCTCTTTCCTCATTTATTCACTTGTCACATTATTTTTCATTCTAGTTCCTAGTCATTGGGTTGGGAATGCCCTTAGAGCAAGGCTAATAATACAGCCAACCTGCTGGCTATAAGGTTCTTTATAGCCTTCTCTCAGTCTACCCATATAATAGTTAGCTCTTCACAGTTAATACATGGCCCACTTATCTCTTTCACAGAGTTTCTTGGTTCTTGTGTCCAAGCCAGCTGTTAGTTTACAGCCCGCTTCTCCTCTCTCTCCTCCCTTCTTTGCTCCAACTCAGCATTTAGCCGGCTTATAGCCTACTATTATACTTGCTCTTAGCAGGATGTCTCGCATTGTGATTAATCTGGGGAGTACTGCACTTGCAAAAAGCTAATTAGGATTTAATTAATTAGTTGATTAATTAGGTAATTAATGACCCTCTCGGCGAGGCTATGGCTATCGGTGGCTTGTCCCATCCTCGCCCTCATATAGTCATATGGATGTAGTCTTTGGCTGGCTCCGGCTTCTCCTCAGCCGCCGCCGCGTCGCCGTCGCCATCATCTCCAGCGCCAGCGACCTTGGACCGCTTCGGGCTCGCGTTCACGGCATGCTGTAGCACGAGTTGTTGGCGCTAGCGCCGCCGTGGTTGCAAATGCTCCCGAGCCGGCCGATAAGGCGCCGATGGCCGCCATCTCATCAGTCATCACCACCGCCCTGCGGAGACGACACGAGCGAGCTGAGCGCGGAGTCGAAGTGCGCCACGGACTCCGCTGCCACCGGCGCCATCATCATCATCATCTGTTCAACCGCCACCGCCCACGATGGCATCATCGTTATCGTCCCGTACGCCGCCGCCCCGCGGGCAGCAACGCGCCCGCACTCGTGTCGGCGCCGGACGAGGAGATGGAGGAGGAGAAGTAGTCGGCCATCGTCGTCGTCATCAGCGGCGGCGGCGTACAACGGCCACATCCATCCACGCTGACGCTAGGGCCGTCCGCGTCATCGTCGTCAAGCGGCCTCCAGCGCAGGAGGCTCGCCCTGGATCAGCAGTGCCAAGCGCTAGATGGGGTCCGCCTCCGGCGACGGCGAGCCACGCGTCCACGTCGTTAAAGAGCGTGTGCTGTAGCTTGCTCGGCGGTGGCGGGGAGACAAGGCAGTCGCCCGGCATGCCGATGGCCGCCGCGCCGCCGACCACGAGGGAGTGGAAGAGGAGACCTGGTGGGGAACATGGGGAAAGAAGGGCAAATGAGTCCGATGAAAGTTTTCTCCACACCGATCTAACGCCGTTACTTCAAAATGCGACGGAAGTGCTACGGGGTGAAGAAAAATCGGTGGCCTATGCCTTGGATCAAAAGAGGAAACTTTATGTGCTATTTTTTGGTACCGCTTTCTTTCCTGTGCTATAGATCGAATTTTCTCACTAATAAACCAGTTGCTTCATCTAGAAACATTTGTTCTGTTTTAGTTGATCAATATGTAATTTATTTGACAAAAATAATTTAGCAGACAAATCAATATTTCATATCGTCAGGCATTTTTAGAACTCATTTAATATGGATTGTGCCTACTACTCACTATATGTCTTTTTTAGCGTGTCCAATTCACGTAATTAATAAAACTTGCCCGTAAAAATTATGTGGGCTATTAAATTTAGAAATTTGAAATTAACAAAATAAATATTAGAATAGATTATATACAATTACTAATTTTGTTTTCTTGGAACTGATGTATTTAGAGCAATGGTACACATAACTTACATTAAAAAAGATTTTACTTATAAATTTGGCATTTATATTTTAGCATTTATAATATTAATAGCAATATATAAACCCATCCCGTGCAACGCACGGGTTGGCGACTAGTAGATCTAATAGTTAAAATAATGGATACGTCAATTTATTTGGTTTTTCTTAGAATCTTAGGACATAATATATTGTGATTATGAGCGCTTTGGGGGCATTTAATTCATTTTTGTTGGCGGATGGCACCATTTTTCAGAATAGACCCTGAGTTATTCTATTTGTTTCATCAAGAAAAGAGAAAAGGCCTATATGGGCTGGATTTGATTCTAATTTGTCATTGAAACGAATTGTGCAGCCGAATTGGAGGGGAAGAAGAGGAAAAATATAGAGCCTAATTTTATGTCAGGTGGTGAATTCATCCCAAATTCAGAATTTCTGATATTGTCATCGAAGGAAAATAGTATTGCAAACCGTGCTTTTGCATTTGAGTTTCTTGTTGCTCTGATTGCTGATCTACCACTAATAAACCGTAGAAAATAAACTAAGCAACCCCAAAAAATCTATATGCAAAACTTTATATGTGTGTTCTTATCAATTTAAAAGCTAATGCTAAAAAATAAACTACAACAAAGAAAACCTTAAAATCAACTTTGAAATTAAGTTTTTAGATTCAAATTTTAGCTACAACTGATAAGACAAGCACACGATCAGCTCCATGGTTTGCTGTTCAACTTATCAGCTACAACCAAAAATTAAATTTTATTTTTAATTTGAGTTGATTTTAGTGTTTTCTCATTGTAGTTTTTTTCAGCACCAACATTTAAACCGATCAGTCATAGCCCAAATTTAATTTTTAGATCTTAATGGGAGTTGATTTTAACGTTTTTATCTAGTTTATTTTTCAACTATGTATAAAAATTTTAGTCATAAATTATTTTTGAGTTGCTAATAAGCATCACAACTTATAATTAGTTGTAGGTGAAACGATGAGACTAGATGAGAGCTTTTCAACAGACACGGGCTATTTGACTCACAACGTCCAATACAAATGAAATTTCAATAAAGAACACCAATAGAAATGCAAAATATGATCTCATATTTGACTCTATGTTGAAGCTTAACAAGCAAAGAGGCCTCCATCATTTGCCCCAAATGAAATCAACCATGGCTAAAATTTGAATTTTCAAACTTGATTTTAAAATTTTCATCAAAGTTTATTCTTCAACATGACCTTTTAACTCGATAAGAACACATATATAGCAGTTTAATCAACAAATTATTATTATTGCTAATATGTTATATGGTGTATTATTAGCTTATGCCTTATGCCCAATCAATAGGGACCGGAGTTGCAAAAGATGTATATCCATGGTTTTATAATCCATTTGGAATTGCCACCCTTTGAACACAGTGATTCCAATTGGGTTTCTTTTAGTATGAAAATAGTTCCCCAAAAAAAATTTGTATAGACAACAAGGGTATGTTCTATACTACTCCTCTTCGTAAACAAAAAAAATCATGGCTGTGTATATGGACATACATACATATGTCCAGATACATAGTTAGGATACGCATGTCCGTATACACAACCTTGATTTTCTTTTTTTTGACGAAGAGATTACTTGTTTCTAACTTCTACTCCTTCGTTTTCCGCTCATACGCTTTTCGAAGGGCTAAGCATGATTTTTTCTAAAAAAATATATATATGTAGGAAAATTGCTTTAAAGAATCATATTAATCCTTAACACAGCAAAGTCAGCAATTCCATAAGGAGTTTTTAGAATGAAATATGCTAGTTCAAGAATCTTCCGAATCAATGGAGCAAAAATTCTTTTGATTCAGAGAAGCACAAAAGTTTCCCAGATAAAATGTGAACAGTTTTTGTGGCAATTTGTTTGATTGAGTAAAGCATAACTCAAAGGTGTGAAGAAGCACTTGGTAATTTACGGATGCTTTAAGCTTTATAATGTTCTCAGTTTGTTTGCATGCATACTGTAACAAGAAGGATATGGTAGCACATCTGCACAGCGAACAAAATTGCTTCAGGGAAAGTAAGGCACTTTGCTTACCAAATGTTATTACATTTCACACATTTGGACTAACTCAAGCATACACATGCTTGGCCTGCCTACAATGGAATAGCTATCTTTTTTTTGTATATTTCACATTCTAGGAGATATCAAAGGAGAATACAAATTATTGTGTAACTACAGATATCTTGTATGATGGTTTCTATCTCCTCCCAGGGAGGATGTGATTACAGCTGCTTCTTAGCCAGATTTCTGCTTTGCTCAATATAAGGGTGAACTCTTTGGTACTGTAGTATGGCCCAGACAAGGTGCTTGAAAGAGAACTCCGGCCAAAGAGGGTCTGGATTCTGCAAATGACTGAACGTCGTCTGCCACAGAAGGAAATTACTCAGGCGAGTCTCGCCTGAGGTCCGGATCACAATGTCAGGATCGGGGCAACCAGCGCTGTACATATGGTGGTCCAGATCTGCCACTGAAATGTCTGAATGCACGCCATTATTCACAACACTGTCAGCATCCTCCCTCTGCAGTATATCCCTCCTTTCTGCACAGACCTTATTGACCGCATTGACAATCTCAGAAGTGGAGTTGTATGGCATACAAACAGAGAAGACCAGTCCCGTGTTTTCAGCAGTGCTAGCCATCAGTTTCTCAGCTGCTACCCTCACCGGTTTGCTCAACATGTCCAACTTCCCCCAGAAGTTGATCTTACAGTTAACCTTGTTGATGACATTTCTGTTTTCTAGCAGTTCATTGATCTTTTCCTCCATTAACTCCATCAAGGATTTCACCTCAGTCGGATCTCGCTTAAAATTATCGATGCTAAATGCATACACTGTGATATACTTCACGCCCATTTCATAGCAGTAGAGTAGGCTGGCAATGAGAGCAGAGAAGCCCATCCTGTGACCAGAGCCTTCCTGGATACTCCTGAATTTAGCATATCTACGGTTACCGTCCATAATAAATGCAATATGTTTAGGCATTGGACCATATGAGAGGACAGCTACGATGCATTTGCGGATAAAGTTTTGCATACTCGCAAGGACACCAGTTGCAATTAACTCATCAGGGTTCTCCGTCTTTGGATTATACATGAAAAAAGCAAAACAGAAGTATAAGAATATCAGCGAATGTCAGCAATAAGCACAAAAAAGAGTCACAGCTCTTTGATTATCTTTACATGACTAATAATGTTTCCACCTGGGTACTTGTTCTACATAAGAGATTAATCTATATATCACTGCATATGAATCTCAAACTTACCACTGAAGGTGAGTAAGAGATAAGTGAGCCAAGCATTTTGATGGGGAGGGACCAACAAGCAGTATCAGGCCTGCAAACTGGAAAAGACATTAAAATTTTCAGACTTGCTTGCTCTGATCAAGAAAAAGAAGGAGCAAGCGTTTGCCATTGGAACAGGATACACAAAGAAGCTATAGGTTGCTATCTACTATTTTAAGCATGTTTTCCTGAAGGGAAAATACTAATTTCAGAAGAATGGATACAAAAAAATATTGATATTTGATATAAGTTCTCTGGAAACAACATCAAACTCTTTATATTTAGTGAAGTTTTATCAAGGAGTATTTGATAGTTAAACTGAAAGGCGTAACCTTTGGATTTACCTAGATTTTAATTGACTTCACTTACATTTCCTAACAAAGTGAGACAAAGATGATGGCTAGTTATGCACAGTTGGGCTCCAATCCACGTGTGTATATCGGGAATATCTCCATTCTCCCATCTACTTAAGTTTTATGATGATGTACCACTACTCGTGGGATAAAGGCAAAAAGAGCATACTTTTCTAGAGTTTGGAACAACAAGACAACAAATAAAGCATCTGCACTTCTCTTTCATTAACAAGATAAGCACACCATTTAGCTATCGAAATCCCTATGCCCTTGTAGGCTAAAGAAGCTTTCGCAAAAAAAAGGAGGAGTTCTTAGCCAGAAGCTTTCTAACAACGACTAGTAATAACAAGCACAAGTAAGCAATCAATCCTGCACAAATAACAGCTGGATTAGCATCAACCAAACCACAGCCACAGCACCTCACCTCACAGGTATTCCATCGAACACGTGGTGAGCAAGCAAACGCGAGTAGCAAATCAAGAACCCAAGGAGGAGCAAGCGGAGCGCGCGCGCGCGCGCACACACACAGGGGACGGCAGCTGATGAGTAGCGGGATCGGGCGCTCTCTTCCCCCCTCTTTATAGCCGTCGTCCGCACTCCGCAGCCAAGCAGCCCCCCCTGCAGCGTGCCACCGCCACTCCCTCGCCTCTCCCGCGCCCGCGCCAGTAAAAAGAGGAAAGACACTGGCGAAACGGGCGGTGTATGTGGAGCAGGTTGGCCGCGTCTCCGCGACGCCGCCAAGCTTTTGGTTGGTTGGACCTCGAGCTGGATTCCCTTTCAGGGCTCAGGAGGAGGAAGAACACGGCGGCGGCGGCGGCGGCGGGCTCGTCGCCGGTGAGCGATTGCGGGGAAGAAAGGGGATCGGGCCACCAAACTCAGCTTTTGCACAGAGCCCATCTCGTTGCAGGCTCTCACGGCCCACCTAACTCCTAATTAAACCAATTTTGTTTGAGATGTTTATTTAAGTATATAGGTAGGTGGTGTTTGAAACTCATATAAATAAAGATGAAAATTAAGTGTTTTAAAATAATGTGGTATTAACGTATGATTAGTTGAGTTTTAATTATTACAAAATCAAAAAATAGATTTATTTGATATTTTAGAGCAACTTCTTTTTTTTTTTTGCGATTTAGCAGTTTTAATTAGTTTAATACAGATCATGCTAAGCCCAAGGCCCACCATCACCAGGCCTACTTTCACATGCGTTAGCGGTTTAGCCAAGATTTACAGTTGTTTGGCAACTTCGAGTTAAAAGGCTTAAAGCTCTCGGTAGCTTAAAATTCTTATTAACAAATGCTTGGCTTATAAGAATTTACAAAGGCTGGATTTTTCAGTTTTTGACTTCTTGTTTATTTTGTTTATTTCGTGGATTATATAACTATACATATATATTTTTACTGAGAATCTATAGAGCTACATATGTTAAAAGGAATTGTACTCCTTCCGTCTTAAAATATAACAGCTTTTAGCGCTTAAGGTTTGTCCCAAAATACAACAACTTTTTCATCAACATTCTCTTCTAAACCAATCACAACCCTCCACAATTCAATCTTCTCACCTACCTTTACTTCTCAACCAATCATAATCTTATCTCATTTAATTCCACATAATTTTTTAATACCAGTGTCCAACCATAAAAATCTTTATATTTTAGAACGGATGGAGCAGCTGCTAAAAACTTCTAGTAAAGGGTCTTGGTGTCAACAGCCAGTGATGATATACTATCCATCACTGTTAACTGTTCACCATTCATACTAGTTTAAATATAAAATTGAAAATGAGACATAGATGAATCTCATGCCTTGAAGTAAGGATTCCACCTAGGGTTCCCGGCAAATTTAGTTGGGGTGTCCAATGAAGGAGGCCTAATTAGTTCATCTCGTAGCTCACCAGCAGCAAGAAACAATTTGTTGAAATAACGTCTAACTGTTTCTCCAGACCTATCAAACTTAGTGATAACTAATCTATTTCTAAGGCTGTGGCCTACTGTATTTAGAAAAATAGCTACTTGTTTCTTAATAGATATGTGGATGGTATCGTTAAGCAAACCACGATTTCTAAAGAACTTACATAACCAAAACAAAGAGTCTTTTCTAAAAGGTGGTAATAACGTAAGTTTAAGCATGTTGATACAAGTGGTATCGTTCCTCCAAATTTTTGTGTCTAGATACTCAATTCTCATCCTATCTCTTTTAACCATTGGGCCATATTTAACACATTCTCTCCTAGCACTTCTCTTTCTTTCCCTTGAGTGAATAATCATAGCCATCATTAACAAAAATAGATTGGCAGCAACATCAAAAATTAAAATCTTGGTCCTCTTATCCATATACTCTCTCCGAAAAAAAAAACGAATCTAATAATGGATGTGTGACACATCCTAGAAATATAGACATATATATGTCTAAATTTATTGTATTAGAATATATCATATTTAGTACTGGTTTAATTTTTTATTGGACGAAGGGAGTCCACTGCAACTATCAAAGAAAAATAAACACGTTGCTCAAATCATCTCATCAAAAGGTAGAGTAATTGCCCACATCGCCCAGTCCCAGCTGCTGAGCTCCCACTGCCACCGCCATCCTCGAGACCGGCCATGAAGGCTCCCGCCGACCACCACCACCACCACCACCACTCTTCCACGCCGCCGCCGGCGACCAAGATCTCCATCCCCATCTCGGCCGCCGCCGGCGGGGCGGAGGCGGCGCTGCTCGGGAAGGGGCGGTACAAGGCGTGGGCGCTCGCCGCCATCGCGCTCCTCGCGCTCTGGTCCATGTTCGCCGCCTCCGTCACCATCCGCTGGTCCTCCGGCGACCTCGCCGCCGCGTTCGGGGACCTCCCCGACCCGCTTATCGACGACCTCGACCCCCTCGTATGTCTCCCCTACCCCCTCATCCCCTTCCTTCCTTCCCGACCTCGCCGCCACTCGCTGGTCGGTGCCTAATCTCTTCCAGTGTTCCTCAACTGTCCGATGTGTACATGCATTTTCCCAAGTCCCAAAGGAGATGCACGCATTGGTTGATTCCAGATTTCATAGTGGGGATGAAATGGGTACTTGTTTCAGCAAAGTCACAAACAGCTTATTTTATTAGAAATTCACATAGTACACTAAGCATTCTGCAATCTAGTAATTTCTGGAGTTTCATTTGGACATACATTGCATATTTTCTCTCTTCTAAAAGGTTTAGTTCTGTGCTAAGAAAATGCTCATTATCAAAAAAATGCTAAGGAAGGGTACACGCTCTGCTGGAAACGTGATGATTTTTTTTGGTCTGATGGTATTTTAAGTTGTTCCCTTACATGGACGAGAAAGCAGTCACCTTTATTTCTTGATTTTGGTGTCTGGAACATATGCTATTTGTGTTAACGGTTTAATTTCCCAAGCTTCATCTGCATAATTGTCTGGTCAATATGACCAGCAGAACTCTAAGCTAAAACATGGACGAGCAAAACTATATGCATTTTTTAGTTGTGAATGAAATCTTGTACTGAAGTTTTGCCTAATTATTAAATGAGTAGGAGATGGAGGACAGAGAGAAGCTAGTGCGCCGGATGTGGGATGTGTACACACGCACCGGTGTTGATCGGGTACGGCTTCCACGGTTCTGGCAAGAAGCATTCGAGGCTGCATATGAGGAGCTTGCTGGTGATGATACGCAGGCTAGTGAGACGGCAGTATCTGAGATTGCTCGCATGTCAGTCCACAGGCCTGAACTTGAACAATCGTCGAACAAGTATTAGGTATGAACAAATTGATCCTATCCCTGATCTTGATGCTGCATGGAGATAGATTTTCCTTCTTTTAAATTACTTATATAATCAAATATCTATGTTTGCTTCGCTGTGAGGATTATGCTGGTCATAAGTGTGATTATCAGATATGAAATGGTTACCAACTTTTGTAACTTAATGAAAAAAAAGGTTACTTAGAGACTAGAGTTGCTAGCTTACGCAATATTTTCTAAATTTCTGGAATTCTAATACCTAAGTCTGAAGTTTGAGAATTTTTTCAAGCGTGGATGCAACAAAATCAGGGCTGTGAGGCCTCTCTTATCGAACATGGATCCCATTACTGTTAAGCCGTTAAGGGTGTGCCTTTCACTATACCTAGTCCCCATTTGTATGCTTCTTGGTTGGTAGGTGTGCCTTTCACTATACCTAGTTCCCATTTGTATGCTTCTTGGTTGGTACTGTATTTTCTGCACTGACTATTGGTTCTAGTATAGAAAGTTCCTATGACTAATGACATGCCTGTGTTTATTTAGGAGGGAAAGGGATGTAAAACAAGATGTCACATGTTAATTTCAATTTAATAAACTATAACATCATCCAAGGCATCTTTTGGTTGTTAGCATTTCCAATTTTGTACTATTTCTATCTGTGGATGTCTCAACGTAGATGTTAACAAACAATATTATGGGCTATGGCATAACGACTTAACGCATGAAGGATGAAGCACATGGTCATCATTGCAGACTTTAGCTAGAGTACCATGTTGTACTGGTGTAGTGGGCTAGGGACATTCCGCTCCGGTTTCCAAACCTTACTTGCCTCAGTATATCACTCAATCGCTTAGGCTAGTGGGATAGAATATCATGGTACTCAATCGCTTACTTGCCTCAGTATATTCATACTGCCTTGCATTTGTGCATCCCCTGCCAAAAAACTGCCAATCTGTAGCAATCTGGTTGTGCTGTCTATGCTGAATTTGTTTGTTCCTAATATATGCTTTTCTATTTTGCAGAAATAAATGTGTAACATTTGGTGAAGTGGAGATGGTAGTTGGAACCTGAATAAGTATTTAGGATTATGTAAAAAACCCGCGCTGGCCAAACGGGCTTGCCCTCAGCCCACATAAACAAAACCAGCCCACCATCTATCTCTTCCTCAACCACGGTACTCGCCTATTGGCCGCCACGCTACCGGACTGCCGCCGGCGAGGGGGGAAAGAAGCCGACAGCCGCCCGCGAGGAGAGGCTGGTCGGGGAGAGGCTGGGCGGCGCGATATCCTCGAGCTCTTTTTCCATAGCATCTTTTGTTTGTTGCTCGCCAGTCGTCAGTCGATATGAAATAGAAGAAAGCAGAGAATGAACTAGTGATCGCATGAATCGATACGCCAAACCACCTCGGTACAAATACTAGCATCAAGATTTTTATGAACTCATTACACTGCTCCTAGAGATCATGGACAGCAGAACTAAACAAAGATTTAATATGGAACAAACCTTTACGGGCATGAACTCACATGAGGCCTATTTTCTATTTCTGAAACATAGCTTGTCAAGGATGCAGAGCTCCAACTTAAGGAGATTGTAGCGGCTGTCCGGCTGAGCATCTGCACAGACCCGGCGAACAGCGTCAGAATTTTTGTAGCGGCTGAATCGTTTAATGCATGTACTGCAGCGATATCTCGAAACACATGCGACGTTGGAGATCGCGCCGGCTAGCCTCTCCTCGCGGGCGGCTGTCGGCTTCTCTCCCCCTCGCCGGCGGCAGTCCGGTAGCGTCACGAGTGGAGCCGGCGGCCAATAGGCGAGTGCCGTGGTTGAGGAAGAGATAGATGGTGGGCTGGTTTTGTTTACCTGGGCTGAGGGCAAGCCCATTTGCCCAGCGTGGGCGCTCGACTCCGTCCGATGCAAAACAAACGAACTAGCGAAGCTCGACGTCCCTCTGACGTGAGTTTTGCTGAGTCAGAGAAACCGGTTCCCTCAATTCTCAAATTGAGATCCTCTAACTTACTTTCCTCTTGTGTCACAGACATGTAGGCCCTCTACTCAATGGGCCCACATATCAGTGGCTCGAAGTCAAGTAAGTCAGAAGATTCTATTTCTCAATTCTCATCCTATCTACGTCGTATTCCGCTCGCACGTTTTTCAAACTGCTAGACGGTGTGTTTTTTTTAAAAAGTTTCTATACGAAAGTTGCTTAAAAAAATTCATTTTTAAATTAGCTAATATTTAATTAATAACGCGCTAATGGACCGCACCTTTTCAAGTGTGCATGCAGGTTGGGAACACATGGTTGCGAACACCGCCTTCGAACTAAACTCGGCCTCAAGCATAAAAAAAAACTTGCCCACATCGCCCAGTCCCAGCTGCTGAGCGATCTTTTCCTCCATTAACTCCATCAAGGATTTCACCTCAGTCGGATCTCGCTTAAAATTATCGATGCTAAATGCATACACTGTGATATACTTCACGCCCATTTCATAGCAGTAGAGTAGGCTGGCAATGAGAGCAGAGAAGCCCACCCTGTGACCAGAGCCTTCCTGGATACTCCTGAATTTAGCATATCTACGGTTACCGTCCATAATAAATGCAATATGTTTAGGCATTGGACCATATGAGAGGACAGCTACGATGCATTTGCGGATAAAGTTTTGCATACTCGCAAGGACACCAGTTGCAATTAACTCATCAGGGTTCTCCGTCTTTGGATTATACATGAAAAAAGCAAAACAGAAGTATAAGAATATCAGCGAATGTCAGCAATAAGCACAAAAAAGAGTCACAGCTCTTTGATTATCTTTACATGACTAATAATGTTTCCACCTGGGTACTTGTTCTACATAAGAGATTAATCTATATATCACTGCATATGAATCTCAAACTTACCACTGAAGGTGAGTAAGAGATAAGTGAGCCAAGCATTTTGATGGGGAGGGACCAACAAGCAGTATCAGGCCTGCAAACTGGAAAAGACATTAAAATTTTCAGACTTGCTTGCTCTGATCAAGAAAAAGAAGGAGCAAGCGTTTGCCATTGGAACAGGATACACAAAGAAGCTATAGGTTGCTATCTACTATTTTAAGCATGTTTTCCTGAAGGGAAAATACTAATTTCAGAAGAATGGATACAAAAAAATATTGATATTTGATATAAGTTCTCTGGAAACAACATCAAACTCTTTATATTTAGTGAAGTTTTATCAAGGAGTATTTGATAGTTAAACTGAAAGGCGTAACCTTTGGATTTACCTAGATTTTAATTGACTTCACTTACATTTCCTAACAAAGTGAGACAAAGATGATGGCTAGTTATGCACAGTTGGGCTCCAATCCACGTGTGTATATCGGGAATATCTCCATTCTCCCATCTACTTAAGTTTTATGATGATGTACCACTACTCGTGGGATAAAGGCAAAAAGAGCATACTTTTCTAGAGTTTGGAACAACAAGACAACAAATAAAGCATCTGCACTTCTCTTTCATTAACAAGATAAGCACACCATTTAGCTATCGAAATCCCTATGCCCTTGTAGGCTAAAGAAGCTTTCGCAAAAAAAAGGAGGAGTTCTTAGCCAGAAGCTTTCTAACAACGACTAGTAATAACAAGCACAAGTAAGCAATCAATCCTGCACAAATAACAGCTGGATTAGCATCAACCAAACCACAGCCACAGCACCTCACCTCACAGGTATTCCATCGAACACGTGGTGAGCAAGCAAACGCGAGTAGCAAATCAAGAACACAAGGAGGAGCAAGCGGAGCGCGCGCGCGCGCGCACACACACAGAGGGGACGGCAGCTGATGAGTAGCGGGATCGGGCGCTCTCTTCCCCCCTCTTTATAGCCGTCGTCCGCACTCCGCAGCCAAGCAGCCCCCCCTGCAGCGCGCCACCGCCACTCCCTCGCCTCTCCCGCGCCCGCGCCAGTAAAAAGAGGAAAGACACTGGCGAAACGGGCGGTGTATGTGGAGCAGGTTGGCCGCGTCTCCGCGACGCCGCCAAGCTTTTGGTTGGTTCGACCTCGAGCTGGATTCCCTTTTAGGGCTCAGGAGGAGGAAGAACGCGGCGGCGGCGGCGGCCTCTCCGCCGGTGAGCAATTGATTGCGGGGAAGAAAGGGGATCGGGCCACCAAACTCAGCTTTTGCACAGAGCCCATCTCGTTGCAGGCTCTCACGGCCCACCTAACTCCTAATTAAACCAATTTTGTTTGAGATGTTTATTTAAGTATATAGGTAGGTGGTGTTTGAAACTCATATAAATAAAGATGAAAATTAAGTGTTTTAAAATAATGTGGTATTAACGTATGATTAGTTGAGTTTTAATTATTACAAAATCAAAAAATAGATTTATTTGATATTTTAGAGCAACTTCTTTTTTTTTTTTGCGATTTAGCAGTTTTAATTAGTTTAATACAGATCATGCTAAGCCCAAGGCCCACCATCACCAGGCCTACTTTCACATGCGTTAGCGGTTTAGCCAAGATTTACAGTTGTTTGGCAACTTCGAGTTAAAAGGCTTAAAGCTCTCGGTAGCTTAAAATTCTTATTAACAAATGCTTGGCTTATAAGAATTTACAAAGGCTGGATTTTTCAGTTTTTGACTTCTTGTTTATTTTGTTTATTTCGTGGATTATATAACTATACATATATATTTTTACTGAGAATCTATAGAGCTACATATGTTAAAAGGAATTGTACTCCTTCCGTCTTAAAATATAACAGCTTTTAGCGCTTAAGGTTTGTCCCAAAATACAACAACTTTTTCATCAACATTCTCTTCTAAACCAATCACAACCCTCCACAATTCAATCTTCTCACCTACCTTTACTTCTCAACCAATCATAATCTTATCTCATTTAATTCCACATAATTTTTTAATACCAGTGTCCAACCATAAAAATCTTTATATTTTAGAACGGATGGAGCAGCTGCTAAAAACTTCTAGTAAAGGGTCTTGGTGTCAACAGCCAGTGATGATATACTATCCATCACTGTTAACTGTTCACCATTCATACTAGTTTAAATATAAAATTGAAAATGAGACATAGATGAATCTCATGCCTTGAAGTAAGGATTCCACCTAGGGTTCCCGGCAAATTTAGTTGGGGTGTCCAATGAAGGAGGCCTAATTAGTTCATCTCGTAGCTCACCAGCAGCAAGAAACAATTTGTTGAAATAACGTCTAACTGTTTCTCCAGACCTATCAAACTTAGTGATAACTAATCTATTTCTAAGGCTGTGGCCTACTGTATTTAGAAAAATAGCTACTTGTTTCTTAATAGATATGTGGATGGTATCGTTAAGCAAACCACGATTTCTAAAGAACTTACATAACCAAAACAAAGAGTCTTTTCTAAAAGGTGGTAATAACGTAAGTTTAAGCATGTTGATACAAGTGGTATCGTTCCTCCAAATTTTTGTGTCTAGATACTCAATTCTCATCCTATCTCTTTTAACCATTGGGCCATATTTAACACATTCTCTCCTAGCACTTCTCTTTCTTTCCCTTGAGTGAATAATCATAGCCATCATTAACAAAAATAGATTGGCAGCAACATCAAAAATTAAAATCTTGGTCCTCTTATCCATATACTCTCTCCGAAAAAAAAAACGAATCTAATAATGGATGTGTGACACATCCTAGAAATATAGACATATATATGTCTAAATTTATTGTATTAGAATATATCATATTTAGTACTGGTTTAATTTTTTATTGGACGAAGGGAGTCCACTGCAACTATCAAAGAAAAATAAACACGTTGCTCAAATCATCTCATCAAAAGGTCGAGTAATTGCCCACATCGCCCAGTCCCAGCTGCCGAGCTCCCACTGCCACCGCCATCCTCGAGACCGGCCATGAAGGCTCCCGCCGACCACCACCACCACCACCACCACTCCTCCACGCCGCCGCCGGCGACCAAGATCTCCATCCCCATCTCGGCCGCCGCCGGCGGGGCGGAGGCGGCGCTGCTCGGGAAGGGGCGGTACAAGGCGTGGGCGCTCGCCGCCATCGCGCTCCTCGCGCTCTGGTCCATGTTCGCCGCCTCCGTCACCATCCGCTGGTCCTCCGGCGACCTCGCCGCCGCGTTCGGGGACCTCCCCGACCCGCTTATCGACGACCTCGACCCCCTCGTATGTCTCCCCTACCCCATCATCCCCTTCCTTCCTTCCAGATCTTGCCGCCACTCGGTGGTCGGTGCCTAATCTCTTCCATTGTTCCTCAACTGTCCGATGTGTACATGCATTTTTCCCAAGTCCCAACGGTCTGACATTGCGAAAAAGGAGATGCATTATTGGTTGATTTCAGATTTCATAGTGGGGATGAAATGGGTACTTGTTTCAGCAAAGTCACAAACAGCTTATTTTATTAGAAATTCACATAGTAGACTAAGCATTCTGCAATCTAGTAATTTTCTCTGTTTATAGAGTTTCATTTGGACATACATTGCATATTTTCTCTTCTGAAAGGTTTAGTTCTGTGCTAAGAAAATGCTCATTATCAAAAAAATGCTAAGGAAGGGTACACGCTCTGCTGGAAACGTGATGATTTTTTTTGGTCTGATGGTATTTTAAGTTGTTCCCTTACATGGACGAGAAAGCAGTCACCTTTATTTCTTGATTTTGGTGTCTGGAACATATGCTATTTGTGTTAACGGTTTAATTTCCCAAGCTTCATCTGCATAATTGTCTAGTCAATATGACCAGCAGAATCCTAAGCTAAAACATAGACGAGCAAAACTATATGCATTTTTTAGTTGTGAATGAAATCTTGTACTGAAGTTTTGCCTAAATTTTAAATGATGAGTAGGAGATGGAGGACAGAGAGAAGCTAGTGCGCCGGATGTGGGATGTGTACACACGCACCGGTGTTGATCGGGTACGGCTTCCACGGTTCTGGCAAGAAGCATTCGAGGCTGCATATGAGGAGCTTGCTGGTGATGATACGCAGGCTAGTGAGATGGCAGTATCTGAGATTGCTCGCATGTCAGTCCACAGGCCTGAACTTGAACAATCGTCGAACAAGTATTAGGTATGAACAAATTGATCCTATCCCTGATCTTGATGCTGCATGGAGATAGATTTTCCTTCTTTTAAATTACTTATATAATCAAATATCTATGTTTGCTTCGCTGTGTGGACTATGTTGGTCATAAGTGTGATTATCAGATATGAAATGCTTACAAACTATTTGTAACTTAATGAAAAAAAGTTACTTAGAGACTAGAGTTGCTAGCTTACGCAATATTTTCTAAATTTCTGGAATTCTAATACCTAAGTCTGAAGTTTGAGATTTTTTTTCAAGCGTGGATGCAACAAAATCAGGGCTGTGAGGCCTCTCTTATCGAACATGGATCCCATTACTGTTAAGCCGTTAAGGGTGTGCCTTTCACTATACCTAGTCCCCATTTGTATGCTTCTTGGTTGGTAGGTGTGCCTTTCACTATACCTAGTTCCCATTTGTATGCTTCTTGGTTGGTACTGTATTTTCTGCACTGACTATTGGTTCTAGTATAGAAAGTTCCTATGACTAATGACATGCCTGTGTTTATTTAGGAGGGAAAGGGATGTAAAACAAGATGTCACATGTTAATTTCAATTTAATAAACTATAACATCATCCAAGGCATCTTTTGGTTGTTAGCATTTCCAATTTTGTACTATTTCTATCTGTGGATGTCTCAACATAGATGTTAACAAACAATATTATGGGCTATGGCATAACGACTTAACGCATGAAGGATGAAGCACATGGTCATCATTGCAGACTTTAGCTAGAGTACCATGTTGTACTGGTGTAGTGGGCTAGGGACATTCCGCTCCAGTTTCCAAACCTTACTTGCCTCAGTATATCACTCAATCGCTTAGGCTAGTGGGATAGAATATCATGGTACTCAATCGCTTACTTGCCTCAGTATATTCATACTGCCTTGCATTTGTGCATCCCCTGCCAAAAAACTGCCAATCTGTAGCAATCTGGTTGTGCTGTCTATGCTGAATTTGTTTGTTCCTAATATATGCTTTTCTATTTTGCAGAAATAAATGTGTAACATTTGGTGAAGTGGAGATGGTAGTTGGAACCTGAATAAGTATTTAGGATTATGTAAAAATTTAATATCCCACTTGAAGATCACTTGCTAAATATGATCACAGTTTACTTGGTTTGTTAGCCAATGCAAAAATTCCACTTCTCTGCAGTATGCAAAGCTTAAGCATATGCTGATGACACAGCAAAACCCCACCTCCTTGTAAAGTTTTTTGGGATCCAGAGTAACCCAAATGAGAATATACCAAATTTCGGTAATCTCCTGAACATATTGTGATTTGTGAAAAGATCAATCACAATAAATTTGGAATGCGGGAATCACTTGTACCCATGTTTTAATCATCCATGAACAAAAACTATTTTTGTATACATACATATATGCCATATCTGTTTGTGCATATGGTGATTCTAGAAGCTTCTGGAAATTTCCACAGAACAGCATGACAATTACGAAATCTCTAACCAGTAACCAGTCCATGGGCTGAAACCACAGGACCATTTCATTGTTGCAAGGCTGAGCCTGAAAGTACTAGAGCCTATATTGAATTCATCAATCCCTCATACAAATACGGACTATTTCAGTCCATTTTTATTTGGCACGACCAAGGACATGAACTCGTTTTAAGTTCTACACTTGTACAAAGTTGTCTGACTTTATAGGCTGACTTTGATTTTGAGTTGAACGACAAAGTGCGGTCTGAAAAATTGCTTTCACCGTGCTCATTTGTAAACGAAATTTTGATGAAAGTTGTCGCGAATAAGCGTGTCGATTTGCTGAATTTTTGAGTAATTTGGGCATAGATCCTACACAACCCATGTTCATTTGATTGCACAGTAAACGGCTTTACTTGAACTGCAGGTTTCTGCAGAAGATTACCTAATCGTCAAAAATAGCTCTAGTGCATTGACCTTTTGACAGATTTCAGCAGTGTTAGGCTCGCCCTTACATAATGCTTCTTCGCCTAATCCATTATAACTAGCAAGAGGAAACAAATTGGCATTGACTCATCCATTGATCTCTTGCCATTCTTCTCATCTGAAGCATTAGCGCTTTGTTTTAGAAAACATTTTTGCCAATCTAATTTTTCTCCATTTAGGTCAAGAAAAGCAGTTAACTATGGACCATCACAATTCACAAGAGCTGGGTAAAAAGGGTTGAGAAAGTGGGACGTGCATGCTGGACTCAACCGTTCTTCACTAACAACCTACTAACTACCCCGTTTGATCAGCCTACCTTGTCCAAATTCCACCACGAAAATTCCCCAAACAAATCCTGGTCTCTCTCGTGCACAACTCATGAACAACCTTTCCAATTCTTGTAATCAATAAAACAAAGCACCAACCATTATGCCATGACATACTAATTAATTAATTAATTAATCACAAAAAAATACTATGCCATAACTATCACACCCTTATGAGTTCCCTTCCCACAAGGCCACAAAACAAGTCCATGCAATGCAACACCATCGTGCTAGCTCTACCAACAATCCACTCTTAAAGAACCGTCACGAAACAGTCACTGACAAATAGGCCCCCACTATCACGCAACCTGGATGAAAGCGGCTTTTCGAGCGACAAACCGCTAAAGTTTTTCGTGGACGAAATTAGTCTCATGAAAAAAAAAAGGTTTTCGCGGTCGACGAAACCGTGTACACAACTCCATAAGCAAAAACACCCACTTTTGTGCCCTAAAATCTTAAAAATCTTTAGATATATCTCCAATGGGCACACCAAAACACCCATGGCTTTGTGTGTGGCGCTCCCCATATTTAATGGCATCATCACTTCCTCACGCCTCCAACGTCTTCTTGCATTCCATCCCTTCTCTTCTTCTTCTTCTTCTTCTTCTTCTTCACATCGTCGTCGTCATCATCCATGGCGTGTGTAATGTGAAATCAGCGAGCTCGATATATACTCCATTAAGCTAAGCTGGTTGATCTCTCGTGTTCCAAATCCACGTGGTTAATTAGCTAGCTAGAGAGCTCGATCTCGACTAAGGCCGTGTCCATGGCCACCGGCGTGCTCGTCGTCGTTGTCGCGGTCGTCTTCGCCGTGACGGTGGCCGGCGGCGGCGCCGCCGGGGTAGGAGGTGATGGCGGGTTCATCACGTGGGAGGACCTGAGCATGCCGGCCGGGGCGGCGCGGAGCAGCACGTGGGACGACACGGCCGGCGGCGGCAAGAGGAGCGCCGCCGGTCGGCGGCGGCGAGCAGCGGACGACGATCGTGGTGTCGCCGGACGGGACGGGGCACTCGCGCACCGTGCAGGGCGCCGTCGACATGGTCCCCGCCGGCAACACGAGGAGGGTCAAGATCGTCGTCAGGCCGGGCGTCTACAGGTACGCAGGTGTTCGACCGATCGATCGCCTCCCCACTACCTGTCCCTCTCGTAACCGCCATGGACGAGTAGTTAATGTCCCATCTCGCGAAGCTTTTTAAGACTGGAATTGAAGCTGCAATGGCGCTGACCTCGCCGGCGACGGCGTGCCGTGCAGGGAGAAGGTGACGGTGCCGATCACGAAGCCGTTCGTGTCGCTGATCGGCATGGGCACGGGCCACACGGTGATCACGTGGCACTCGCGCGCGTCCGACGTCGGCGCGTCGGGCCACCAGGTGGGCACCTTCTACTCCTCCTCCGTCGCCGTCGAGGCCGACTACTTCTGCGCCAGCCACATCACCTTCGAGGTCACACACCGCACGTCGTCGTCGTCGTCGTCGTCGCCGGCCGGCTCGCCGGCGGCGGCGAAACGTGTTCCTGGATATAACAAGCGTGGTGGTGGTGGTGGTGGTGCAGAACTCGGCGGCGGCGGCGGCGCCGGGGGCGGTGGGGCAGCAGGCGGTGGCGCTGAGGCTGTCCGGCGACAAGACGGTGCTGTACAAGTGCAGGATACTGGGGACGCAGGACACGCTGTTCGACAACATCGGGAGGCACTACCTCTACAACTGCGACATCCAGGGCTCCATCGATTTCATCTTTGGCAACGCAAGGTCCTTGTACCAGGTAACTAATAAATTAATAAAATTAAACCATAGCTGCTGTTACTGCTACTGCTTTTTACTACTGTCTAATTAAGTCAGGATGTTGCCCAAATTAACCACAGGTATTTTTGTGGTAATTCTTGGTAAGGATCAGTAGTGTACTGTTACCATGAGAAATAATCCTATAAAAAAAACGACTTCTATTTCTATTTAGAAGGCACACGCACACGCATCTCTACACACAACAAGTATGACCGCTTAATACTCGCTTAAAGAGACAAATCCCTAACTTTATTCTTATTGGATGTGTAATACAACATATGTTTTTTTCTATTTGACGTTGGTCAATTCAAAATTGAACTAACCAACATCATGTAAATAAAAATGGAGGGAGCATTTTATATTTTTTAAGAATATATGTTTATGTATAGCATGATAAAATCTTTGGACACTCTGTCCCCCACACTTTTCTCTAGTTGTCCTCTAGAGTCTAGACTAATAGTACTATACCTTTTATGTTGTGTCTCCTGTTGGTCCGATCAGAGCTGTCACAAACTCACAATTCAGGCATTCACCAACTCTTCCATTTTATACCTTACAGCAAAAGAACTTCTCACTCTGGTGAGGCACCTAGATTAGCACCTTGCTTAACCTAGCTATATAGCTAAGTGGAATAAGGTGGTTAGGCACTTAGCCCTGCACCAATGCCACCAATGCTCTTACACAAATCGGTGTTCAGAATTAGTGGTCACATTCTCTTTCTACCTTCGGCACAACTGTCACTGAATGAAAAATGCCGGAGTGAGTGTTAATGAGAGTGACATTACATGGCAATGTGGTGCCATGATCAATTTATTTTTTTCACGAACACGTAAAAACCTTACACGTCAATATATTATTATTAGATCAATATACAACTGTAACACGTGGAGGCAGTAATATGCCATGATTAAAATTGACAATTAGCTTCTTGGCAGTCTGAATTTTTGTAACTTTGTGTTTTTCTTTTTGTCAGGGTTGCACGCTGCACGCCGTGGCGACGAGCTACGGCGCGATCGCGGCGTCGCAGCGGAGCTCGCCGTCGGAGGAGTCCGGGTTCAGCTTCGTCGGCTGCCGGCTCACCGGCTCCGGCATGCTCTACCTGGGAAGAGCATGGGGCAAGTACTCCAGAGTGGTGTACTCCTACTGTGACCTCAGTGGCATCATCGTCCCCCAGGGATGGAGCGACTGGGGTGATCAATCAAGAACAAAGTGAGCAACTTTCCTGCCATTTAATCACACACTCAATTTGCTGCTCTTGATTAAAATCAGTTACAATTATAATTGCAGCTACTCTGTCAGGTTCACATGGCATATTAATATTATTGATCGAAGAGATTATATTTTAGCTGAATTTTACTAGTTACCAACTTACCATCCTCGATGATCAAATGGCATAGGAAGTGGTTGGGAGTTGCATTGCAGGCTCACCAAACAGTCTTGATAGGGGAATTCAGTTACCACATGTGACAAGGCTGTTACCGAATGAGTTCTTTTTTTTTTTCTGAAATCCTAGAGACGATACTGCCACATCATATCCGTCAGAAAATGACAGAGAATGTGTCTGAATCTTCTGACAGGACGGTGCTGTTCGGGGAGTACAACTGCAAAGGGCCAGGGGCGAGCACGAAGCAGAGGGTGCCGTGGTCGCGGACGCTCACCTACGACGAGGCGCGGCCGTTCATCGGCCGGAGCTTCATCAACGGCGAGCAGTGGCTCCGGCTGTAGATCAATCGCCGATTCTTCACAAGTTCAGAAAGTTCAGACTGCTGCTGGTTCCTTCTCCACTGCAGTCTGCAGATAGGAAATGTACCTAGTAGATATAATAGCTGACATGTAACGATGTACCATGTAACAAACTTTGACATACATCCATATGTAGTGAGATGAGCAGCCCCATCATTTCACTTATCTTTATGCTTATTCGTATCGCCTATTATTAGCAAACAAAAAGTAATTTTTAGGTGAAATTTAATGATACAAAAGCAAAATGTTGTAAAATAAACCACGATGAAACCATAAAATCAACTTCAAAGATTGAGTTTTATAGAATTCAAAGTTTGCGATATAATGGGACCGGAGATTTGTTAGACCAGCCAATCATAGCAGATGAGAGTTTGCATGTGTAAAGGAACTAGGGAATGCATCATATGAATGTGACATGCTCGTGCCAGGGACATCAGGCCTAACATAACAGAAGATGATGATATCATGGGATGGCATTGGCATCAGGTAGAATTGACTTCAGATCCCAGGATGCCACAAATAGATGATACAGAACTTGAGGAGGAGAAAAAACCACTCATTTTGCAACTTCTTCGGATCAACATGCGCAAGTGCAGTTCATACTTGATGGATGTGCAATTGCACACCATACCCAATCACAATGTGTGATTGTTAGTCGTTGAATCTTCACAACAGCTTAAATGCAGATATACTCTTGTAGCACAAGCAAGCTAGGACAAGAATGTTATTCATATGAACTTAAAACTATATTAACAATTGAGAATAAACTGAAACTATAGTCCAGACTCCGGAGGAAAACATAAGAGAAGCAATGATCAATCAGACTGCTATACAATATGACTGGTAAGGGTAATATTTAGTTTGCAACCTCTGTATCTGGTGACAGAAAGCCTGAAAGTGGGAAGCTAACAGTAAAACAAGGGAACACGTGTATGAAAAAAGATGTCGATGCTCACTGATATCAGCAACCTAGTAAAAAACCCCTCTGCTGGGGTCCAATTACCATATCTATAGCTATGTACATACGTCTAATGAGGTTGCGCTTCCCAAACTTCACAATTTGCCAACATCTATGCCTACTTCCCCATTGCAATGTTGTTCAGCATCATCATCCCTAGGTCGCTTTCCTAGAACTGTTTGTTTCTGATCCTCTGCAAAAGCAGAGGCCATATCAGTCAAACTAACTTCTGCTGGCTGATCAGCTCCTGTTTGTTTATCTTCACTCGAGTTTGTTTGTACGGCTGCAAGCTCTTGGTCAGACATTGCAGAATTTCTGGAGTCCGGCCTCTCAACAGATGTCAGATTATCAGGTTGCCTTGTTTGAACACCAACCGAAGGTATTTTCGATAACACATCTGGTTTCATTTCTATATCAACCCAGTGGCTCTTGACCCAATCTTTTGAAATTCTTAAATTCTTTAGCTGGCATACACTAAAGAAGTTCTCGCCTGTAAAAACAATAGAAATATCAACATGTTGCAGATGAAATAGAGGATTAAAGAACATAGGAAATCGTTGTTTGATGATAAGGAGCATGGTTTAGCTTCCATACGCTTGCAAGGAATACCACTGGGGCATTTGCAAATTTGCCAATGGTTTTTTCAATTTTGCAGGGATACCACTCGAATGACAGTGTGTCATTTTTGCATTTTTCTAGTGGCAGTCTTGCAATAACGATTCAATCCAACAGCAAATTTGCAATTGCCCCTAGCTTGGAAGGTCAAAATTAGATACGGACTGCAGATTTGGGTTAAGCCAGAGCATAAGTGGTGCCTGGTGCACATACTATCTAAGATTTTTACTCTCAACATGTGTAGAAGGATCTATTTTATCAAAACAACTTGTTGTTTTTCATTGGAAGAAAGGACCAGAAAAAAAATTCAAAAAGGAAATTTACCTGGAAAATATATTTGTAGGCTATCAGCTGAAATGTTGTCTGCACTGACTAGAACTCCTTCCCACCAGCCACTAAATTGCCATACATCAACAGCAGCTCCAGGTAAAAGATTAGTTCCGTCAGCCAAACTATTTTGTTGAGGGCGTGGCCTAACTCTGAGTCGCTCTGGGCATCTCAATCCCAGTTTATCAGGACGAGCCAATGTTGATACAGGTACCCACTCCTACAAAGAAGCATAGAATAATCTCATCCTCTTATGAAAGCATACATTTTACACAGAGTTAATAAAATAAATCATGGCATTACGAAAAAGAATAGAAGTAACAACAAAATACCAAATATTATGGCATATTCTGCCTTTCAAAAATACATATACCACTTAAATTTCAAACTAAGACCAGTAGTCATACCTCCAATCTCCCACTATCATCAGCATTCTGGAGATCATCATACTGAACCTTCAATTTGTTATGATTAGTACATGACTTGAGAACTGTACACCTGAACCAGCAGCCTACAATCCCACTGTCCTGAGACAAGACCTCTATTCTGTCACCAACATTGTAGGTTGGCATACGCTGATTCTGGGGCCCTATGAACTTGACTGAGAGATGTTTTCTGGGAGAGTGCTTACTGCTTGGTTTCTGATAAGATGCTATGGAGTCTTCTTGTGGGCCTCGGCAGATTTTAGTTCCCAAACATTTTGAGTAAAGCCTCTCAAACTGCTTAGGAAACTTTAGGCTGTCCGGCGACAAGACGGTGCTGTACAAGTGCAGGATACTGGGGACGCAGGACACGCTGTTCGACAACATCGGGAGGCACTACCTCTACAACTGCGACATCCAGGGCTCCATCGATTTCATCTTTGGCAACGCAAGGTCCTTGTACCAGGTAACTAATAAATTAATAAAATTAAACCATAGCTGCTGTTACTGCTACTGCTTTTTACTACTGTCTAATTAAGTCAGGATGTTGCCCAAATTAACCACAGGTATTTTTGTGGTAATTCTTGGTAAGGATCAGTAGTGTACTGTTACCATGAGAAATAATCCTATAAAAAAAACGACTTCTATTTCTATTTAGAAGGCACACGCACACGCATCTCTACACACAACAAGTATGACCGCTTATTACTCGCTTAAAGAGACAAATCCCTAACTTTATTCTTATTGGATGTGTAATACAACATATGTTTTTTTCTATTTGACGTTGGTCAATTCAAAATTGAACTAACCAACATCATGTAAATAAAAATGGAGGGAGCATTTTATATTTTTTAAGAATATATGTTTATGTATAGCATGATAAAATCTTTGGACACTCTGTCCCCCACACTTTTCTCTAGTTGTCCTCTAGACTAATAGTACTATACCTTTTATGTTGTGTCTCCTGTTGGTCCGATCAGAGCTGTCACAAACTCACAATTCAGGCATTCACCAACTCTTCCATTTTATACCTTACAGCAAAAGAACTTCTCACTCTGGTGAGGCACCTAGATTAGCACCTTGCTTAACCTAGCTATATAGCTAAGTGGAATAAGGTGGTTAGGCACTTAGCCCTGCACCAATGCCACCAATGCTCTTACACAAATCGGTGTTCAGAATTAGTGGTCACATTCTCTTTCTACCTTCGGCACAACTGTCACTGAATGAAAAATGCCGGAGTGAGTGTTAATGAGAGTGACATTACATGGCAATGTGGTGCCATGATCAATTTATTTTTTTCACGAACACGTAAAAACCTTACACGTCAATATATTATTATTAGATCAATATACAACTGTAACACGTGGAGGCAGTAATATGCCATGATTAAAATTGACAATTAGCTTCTTGGCAGTCTGACATGCTCGTGCCAGGGACATCAGGCCTAACATAACAGAAGATGATGATATCATGGGATGGCATTGGCATCAGGTAGAATTGACTTCAGATCCCAGGATGCCACAAATAGATGATACAGAACTTGAGGAGGAGAAAAAACCACTCATTTTGCAACTTCTTCGGATCAACATGCGCAAGTGCAGTTCATACTTGATGGATGTGCAATTGCACACCATACCCAATCACAATGTGTGATTGTTAGTCGTTGAATCTTCACAACAGCTTAAATGCAGATATACTCTTGTAGCACAAGCAAGCTAGGACAAGAATGTTATTCATATGAACTTAAAACTATATTAACAATTGAGAATAAACTGAAACTATAGTCCAGACTCCGGAGGAAAACATAAGAGAAGCAATGATCAATCAGACTGCTATACAATATGACTGGTAAGGGTAATATTTAGTTTGCAACCTCTGTATCTGGTGACAGAAAGCCTGAAAGTGGGAAGCTAACAGTAAAACAAGGGAACACGTGTATGAAAAAAGATGTCGATGCTCACTGATATCAGCAACCTAGTAAAAAACCCCTCTGCTGGGGTCCAATTACCATATCTATAGCTATGTACATACGTCTAATGAGGTTGCGCTTCCCAAACTTCACAATTTGCCAACATCTATGCCTACTTCCCCATTGCAATGTTGTTCAGCATCATCATCCCTAGGTCGCTTTCCTAGAACTGTTTGTTTCTGATCCTCTGCAAAAGCAGAGGCCATATCAGTCAAACTAACTTCTGCTGGCTGATCAGCTCCTGTTTGTTTATCTTCACTCGAGTTTGTTTGTACGGCTGCAAGCTCTTGGTCAGACATTGCAGAATTTCTGGAGTCCGGCCTCTCAACAGATGTCAGATTATCAGGTTGCCTTGTTTGAACACCAACCGAAGGTATTTTCGATAACACATCTGGTTTCATTTCTATATCAACCCAGTGGCTCTTGACCCAATCTTTTGAAATTCTTAAATTCTTTAGCTGGCATACACTAAAGAAGTTCTCGCCTGTAAAAACAATAGAAATATCAACATGTTGCAGATGAAATAGAGGATTAAAGAACATAGGAAATCGTTGTTTGATGATAAGGAGCATGGTTTAGCTTCCATACGCTTGCAAGGAATACCACTGGGGCATTTGCAAATTTGCCAATGGTTTTTTCAATTTTGCAGGGATACCACTCGAATGACAGTGTGTCATTTTTGCATTTTTCTAGTGGTAGTCTTGCAATAACGATTCAATCCAACAGCAAATTTGCAATTGCCCCTAGCTTGGAAGGTCAAAATTAGATACGGACTGCAGATTTGGGTTAAGCCAGAGCATAAGTGGTGCCTGGTGCACATACTATCTAAGATTTTTACTCTCAACATGTGTAGAAGGATCTATTTTATCAAAACAACTTGTTGTTTTTCATTGGAAGAAAGGACCAGAAAAAAAATTCAAAAAGGAAATTTACCTGGAAAATATATTTGTAGGCTATCAGCTGAAATGTTGTCTGCACTGACTAGAACTCCTTCCCACCAGCCACTAAATTGCCATACATCAACAGCAGCTCCAGGTAAAAGATTAGTTCCGTCAGCCAAACTATTTTGTTGAGGGCGTGGCCTAACTCTGAGTCGCTCTGGGCATCTCAATCCCAGTTTATCAGGACGAGCCAATGTTGATACAGGTACCCACTCCTACAAAGAAGCATAGAATAATCTCATCCTCTTATGAAAGCATACATTTTACACAGAGTTAATAAAATAAATCATGGCATTACGAAAAAGAATAGAAGTAACAACAAAATACCAAATATTATGGCATATTCTGCCTTTCAAAAATACATATACCACTTAAATTTCAAACTAAGACCAGTAGTCATACCTCCAATCTCCCACTATCATCAGCATTCTGGAGATCATCATACTGAACCTTCAATTTGTTATGATTAGTACATGACTTGAGAACTGTACACCTGAACCAGCAGCCTACAATCCCACTGTCCTGAGACAAGACCTCTATTCTGTCACCAACATTGTAGGTTGGCATACGCTGATTCTGGGGCCCTATGAACTTGACTGAGAGATGTTTTCTGGGAGAGTGCTTACTGCTTGGTTTCTGATAAGATGCTATGGAGTCTTCTTGTGGGCCTCGGCAGATTTTAGTTCCCAAACATTTTGAGTAAAGCCTCTCAAACTGCTTAGGAAACTTTGTCTTCCCAGGTGTCCATTGCTCAAAAGTTTTTATGATATCAGAACCATCATCCTTTTCTTGCTCTGGGGGAAGTTTTAAGGACAAAACAACAGCTTGACTAAAATATCCACGCAATGATCTCAGGTCAAAACGTTTAAACTTATTTTTACTGTATTGGCGAAAGCAGAAACGGATTCCCACCATAGAAGAATTTGGCAATGTATTGACGCATTTTTCATAGTGCTCAGGAGTTAACACAGTTGCAATATCATCGACACACTCCACACTGATTACTTGAGAATAAGGAGTGATGAAAACTTCGCACGGATGAGGAGGGGGAGGAGGTATAGCGCAAGCAAATTCCTGGTTTTGATGAAACCATCGCACTTTAACCTTCTTCTGCCCCTTCTTATCTTCGTACATATCTTCCAAGTATGCAAGATAGCGACTTTCCTCCTCAGACATGACAAGCACAAAAGAGTGGGTCTGCAAAGAAGATGGCACATGAAGCTCAGAAAACAATATGGGCAATTGGGTATACACACATGACCATGACCATGACAAAATACTTACAGATATTGTGGTACCATTACGACAAAAAGCTTTATAGTGGTAAAGCTGCTTGCCACAAGTCCAGGACGAACCAGACCACATAATGTCCGAGCTACAGGCTTTCCCCTAACAATATAAAAAAAAAAATCAATACGCTAATAAAGATGAGAACAAACTGTATGCAAAGTTACAAGTAATTGCATACCAGATTGTGACCCATAAAGCTATCAGGTTCACTGTATCCATCCAATCCAATGTCATTACCCATATGTGATCCAAATTTTGAAAGTTCTGAAATGACCAAACCGTTAACAAATGGTTCATATGTTGATCATACATGTTATATGCTGAACAGGGTGAACAAACTGGTAATCAGACCATTATGTGGTAAGAAAGGGAACAAAGAAAAAGTTGATTACTAAGGACAACTGTCACTAACAAGCTATCGTAAAAAGTTCATGTAATTTCCCTGTTTGAAAGGGCTTCTCTTTGAACTTGAACAAAGCATAAGCACTCTCAAGTCCCAAATGTTGTGATTACAGTTACATATGTTACCAGTTAGCACATATTGCCTGTTACCATGTCTAATATGATGGGTGGAAATAAACCAAAGGCCTCTACCACATAATGTCTAATCTGTATAGGTCTTTCAGGTAGAACTTTTAGTCCTAAAGGTCCTTTAAGGCTAAATTTTCCGTATTGTATCCATCGCAGAAAAAATGATTATGCACTACGAAAATAGGGTACACAGCAAGTTGCACAGGATCTTCTAGAAATCCAAAATTTTACTAGTAAGGTCTAATCTGAATTCATGGCTAGCCTACTGTGAACAACAGACATACTCCAAACCAGCTATTTACTTCATTAGGTTCTAAAGTCACTACATGGCATATAGCATGTTAAATAAACAGCTATTGGTATATTCAGTATCAGCCGAACTCGTGTATGAGCACTATAAACAAAGGAGGCGAGACTTACTCGAGGCGAGGGACTTCGCCGGAAGGAAGGAGGCGAGCCAATCCACCACCTCACGGCGTGACCGCCACTTGCGCGCAAACACCCCCGGCCCGCCGCCATCGGCACCCTGCGCCTCCCGGAAATCCTCCGAGACCACATAGAGCATGTGGCGCAGGCTCCGCTCCGTGCCGACGACGGCGAGGTGCGACGCGCCCGCGGCGTCCTCGAGGTAGTAATGCACGACGCGGCTGCCCCTCTCCTGCGACACGAAGTCCTCCCTCCACCTCACGAACTCCGGGCCGCCGCCGCCGTCCTCCTCCTTCGCCATCCCTCGCAGCAGCAGCACCACCACCACCGTCACCTATAGAAGAAGGGACGCCCAGCCCGAACTCAAACTAAACGAGACAAGGAGCCTCTCGCAGCAAGCTCATGTCCTTTCACAACACCTTGAGCCGGTCAGCCCAGCCTCTCCCTCCCCTCAGAAACCTCCGAGAAGACGAGAATTTCACGGAACACACGAGATGAACCCAAAAAAAAAAAACGAGGAGGGTTGGGGGAAGCACCGCCCGGGACTTCCTTTTTCTCGAAATCCCCGGGCAGGGAGGAGGGGAAACCCTAGGGTTTCAGGGAGATTTGGGCGCGGTCCTCGGCGGCCAAATCGGCTTGAACCGGAACGGGTTCAGGCTGAGCAGGAAGCACTCCATGAAGCAGCCACCAACGGCGGCGGCGTCCGCTCACCCCGGCCCGCTTCGCGCCAAACCAAACGCACCTCCTCCTCAAAAATCTCCCCTCCACACGCGGGCGGCGGCGGCAGAACGAGGGGCGGACGAGGCGAGAATCTCAGGCCGTCACCTCCCCGCGAGGCGGCCGGCGAGAGGAGATACTAAACCCCCGCACCCCCGCGCCTCCTCTCCCCGCCCCGCCCCCGGGAAGAAGGCGGCGGAGGACGAAGGCGGCGGCGGCGGCGGCGGAGAGGGGAGGTGGGAGGTGGACAGGTGGGAAGGCGAGGAGGAGGAGGAAGGTTGGGGGAATCTACTCCGTTTCGTTTGGTTTGGTTTGGTTCGCTGGGGTTGCGGCGGGCGGGGCGGGGGCGGGTTTACCGGTGACCGGTGGTAGGGTGACGAAGGAAGGGTTGGTGACTTGGGTTTTTTTTTCACCTTTTGCTGCTGCTGCCCTTGGATTTGGAGGAGGGCGTGAAAGAAAGTCTTCTTCGGCTTACGCCTTCGGTTTTTTACTAGCACCAGTAAAGATAAAGATGTAGTACAACGGAATGTACAAAGTCAAAATCAGCTCTAAATTGATAAAATTATCTCAAGTGTATAATCATATAATACTATTGATCTCGTTGATTTTTTTTATAAAAAAATTAGTGTTTTCTACCGACTAATTGATTTAAGGAACGTCTGACGTAATCGACGGTGAAAAACAACAGCGGAGGAATACAAACAACCTCCGAGAGCTAGCTCTCCATGGTGGTATTTAACGACACTTTATATTATCAAATAGATAAAAGGGGTGAGCCTTCGTATCCAGGTCAGCTCTAGCTAGAAAATCCATGAACGTTTCTCAATTTAGATTAAATACAATACAAGAGCCTCAGTAGCACATTAGGTCCTGGGTTCGACTCCTTATGGCAGCGATTTTTTTAGAATTTAACGGGTACTGTGCTTTCAGTGGTAGACAACGTACTCATAGACAACGAGCCTTCATAGGGACAGTGTGAGTGTGTTGTTAGTGTCTGTGCTGTCGTGAACCAAAAGCTTTAGTAAACACGGTTTTGCCACGTTATTCACGAAAGCTAGACACGAATTACGAGACGGCCTCTTTCTAGCAGAGAAAAGCAAAACAATTTGCTAAATCATTGCGCAGATTAAAAGATGTAGAAAGCGCTAACATGTCATCAAACTTTTGGTTAGCCACTTTAGCCTACACAAGCCGCACAGAAGTAGAAAAGCGCTAACATGCCAAAGCGCACACCAAACCGGCCCATTTATCGAACCATGCCCATGGACACGAACCAAGCCCACGGCCCAACCATCAGCAACAATTGCTTCGGCCCAACAACATTCCACTCGGCCCAACAACCTCCCGCATCCCCACCACCCCACATGCAGATGCAGATCACAGCGACTACTGCGAGGCAAACTCGTCCCCACACCACTCCTCCTCCCTCATCGCCGCCGCCCTCACCTCACCGCCGGCCAAGCCAGCCGCGGCGGCGCAAGATGAACCACCACCTCTCGCTCCTCCACCTCCCTCGCTCTCCCCCGTACTCCACCACCACCCCCGCCGCCCCCGCCTCCATGGCAGCACCACCGTCTTCCAAGCTCGCCTCCCTTCCCTCCGCGAACGAACCAGCACCGCCTCCTCGCCGTGACGACCGCGCCACCGGAGCCCGAGAAGACGGAGGAGCAGCAGCTCCTCCTCCCCCTCAAGAACCAGCGGAGGAGAAGTCAGCGGCGGTGGCGGGGCAGACAGGACGTGCGGGCTCCCGACGTGGGCGCTGATCGGGGCCATCGCGGCGGCGGTGGCGCTGTCGTGCCTGGCGGCGGCGGCCGGGCCGGCGGCGGCGCTGGGGCCGGAGGGCCCGCTGGTGGAGGAGTTCTGGGACAACATGCGGCGGTACGCGCTGTACGTGGTGACGGTGAGCACCGGGTTCGCGTACACGCTGGCGCAGCCCATCGTGGAGCTGCTCAAGAACCCCGTCACGGCGCTGCTCATCGTCGCCGTCCTCGCCGGCGGCGGGTTCCTCGTCTCCCAGGTGCTCAACGCCATGGTCGGGAACTCCGACTTCATCTACACCTACGACCAGTAGTAGAACAACAGCAACATCCCAACCCTTTTTCACGTGTAATATGCTTTTCAGTTTCAACTAGAACAGGTGATGATGATGTGATCAAGTTTTTGCTTGGCAAATGTAGCCGTGTTTGGTGTAAATTTCGAACGAAATTGGAGGATTTAATCCGAGTTTTTGACCAGTGAATCTCTAAACTAGGATTTGAAATTATCGTTTAGAATGTTGCGCGATAGTATTATGGTAACTAATTTGTGCGCGATACGATGCGGGGTTGCAACGAACGAACAGATAAAATCGATCGCTAATCCCTTTTCCTCCTCCGCGAAACTCCGGAACACATGGCGGCGCTCCGCCCCACCTGGTCGCCGCCTCATCTCGCGGTGACCGCCGCGCCGACGAGCGCCCCGGCCTTCCTCCCTCTGATTAGCCAACGCCGCCGCCTCCCCTCGCCGGCGCCGGCGAGGAGGATACAGCTCCGCTCCCACTGTACAAAGAGCCCAACGGAGTCAGAGCCGGAGCACGAGGACGACGGCGCCGACGACGAGGTAATGCTAGCCGACGCAGCGGCATCGTCTCCTCTTCCGGCGAGCCTTCGATCTCCCGCTATGTTTTTGTGCTAATAATGATGTAAGCCTATTGCTTGCTCGAACAGGATGCAGCTGCAAGATCAGAGCATCCAGCAATCATCTTCCAGGAGAGATTAGACCAATTCCGGGATGATTACAGAGCAGCCTTGGGCCTGGTAAGTCTCGATCTCAGATGTTAATCTAGATTAATCTGGTTCATGCTGTAATACTAGATTACTAGTCCCTCGAGATATAGATGAGCAGTGGGAATTATAAGCAACAGAGGAGTAATATGATAACTAATGATACTACCTCCGTTTCAGGTTCTAAGACTTTCTAGCATTGCCCATATTCATATAAATGTTAATGAATCTAGACATAAAATAGATTCATTAACATCTATATGAATGTAGATAATGCTAGAAAGTCTTATAACTTGAAACGGAGGAAGTAGATGTTTTGGCATTTGCCAATGTTTGATTTCTTCTTGTAAACCAGAGTGTTACAAATGAAAGTCCCAAGCTTATGATGTCAACCATCAGCTGTATGAGTTCTAAAATTGCTTTTAAGTTCAGAAGTTTTTTTTTTCTAAAAACAGTGGTCCCAATGTAAATTTAAACTTCAATTGGAATTTTGAAAGCAATCTACTACTATGTTAGTTTTATTACTCTAGGGACAGAGGTAACCGAGATCATTTTCTTTATAAGGTGAGTCAGTGATTATTAGCATACTTTCCTGCGGTTAGATTTATATTTGTTGTTCCTAATGCCTCTAATTTTGATCTTTTGAAGCGTACGCCCCCTGATATGTTCCGTAAGGAGAAGTACAAAATTGCGGTTATCGTGCAGAAGATGTATTCTTCCAGTTCTAAGATTCTGGTTAGTCTTGTTTATACTCTGTCTGTGAAACAGTTGGGAAAAAACTTCTAATTAAAAAATCCACAATAATAACATTTCCATTGATATGTATTTGCAAGAGCAATGCTACATGTACTAAAAATTTCTTTACAAACTTCTTACTAACAAAAATGTTAACTGATTGAGTCAATTTGCCTTTATTAAAAGTCAAGATTCAGTCACAACGTGAAACATCTGCTTTTGTAATGGTTCTTTTAAAAAAATTAGTGCGCACATCTTTTCCCTATTTGCACTAGCTGACCAATCTTTGGGGTTATGTCAAGTTCACTAGTATTTTGCTAATGCACCGAATTCATTGTTAACACATTACTTTATGGTGAAATTTTGACAAGCATGCTCTTATTGTTTAACAAAGATCTACCAAAATAAATGTGTTGCAGCTTATCGTTGATGCATTTCATTCTCTTTTAATTTGGCGATGACACTATGACAGAATGCAGACGAGAAGGAGATGGTGTCAACGGTTTGCAGGAAAGCACGATTAGCTCTAGATTTAGCTTCGGAGGTCATGGTAAATTATGATGTCATGTGTACGCTTTCCATTTGTTATAAGTATAGTTGGTGCTTCTAAAGTTAATTCATCAATTTTATTGTAACATTTCTAGGATGTTGCTGCCTTCGGGCTTGGTACAACCGAAATTTCTCAACGTACAGCAGATCAGGTAATTAAGTTCTAAAGGTTCTTTCTATTGTACTTCTAAAATTTCATTCGGCTTACTGATCGTTTCTGAATTGCAGATGGTGAGGACGTACACAACTATCTTTTGTGAGGTTGCCAACGAGTTATATCATAATAGGGTCACAATGGAAACTATTCTATCCTTTCTTGATGCTCTTGGAGGCTTAGGGGCAATAACACATATCTTGGTTCAAGATACTGTGGATAAGCTCCATAATGGTCTTTTAAAAAAGAAAATCACCCATGATCTGGATGCACTTTCCCATAAGTTTGATAAGGAGATGAACATTTTGAAAGACAATTTTAAAAGGGAAACAAGAATTGATGGATACAAGGTACACGTTCTTGTCCACATATTCGTTATGCTACCATATATATATTCCATCAGTTCCAAAAATATAAGTATTTCTAGCTTATTTAGCACTAATAAATAAGGTTAGATTGAAAGATTCCCTTTTAGCCTTTAGTTGTCAACTTTTGAATTTCTAATTGCTTAGATCACTTTCCAAACATCTGATTAGCTCTGGAACCATTTAAATGATAAGGATCATGGGAATCAATTCAAGAATATTTATATTGTTGTACAGAATTTTTAATCCAACCAATTAAATTTCTTGGTTGTAATTTTCTATTTTTGTTCACTATATATGAGATGATGGTTGAACTGTTTAAGCACTATTTTTGACAATCTTATCTGCTTTTAAGCATACTATTTGTATGTATAATAATTTGATATTCAGGTCCTGTAATATCCCGTAGCTTAGATTTTCATTTCTGCATTTATCGCTGTAAGAGAGATATGAATGTGCAGACCCAACGTGATCTTTCTGAGTCCGTCACTGCACCGAATATCCTAAAATTCAGTCTTAATTGTCAAACAGGTAGTGGACTATACTTCTGTGAATGAGACAGTCTCGCATGGTGTGATTAATACAGAATTATATGTTTCTGATCTGGTTAAATGTCGGAGAGCTGCATTACCTTCTATCTCAGGCCTCGGTAAATTAAATGATTCTCTGCACACGTTTAATTAGTCTGCTTTTGCAATGTTTAGGTTCTCATCAATTTAACGATCGCTGTCATCTTGGTATCTTTATGCGCAGGCAACTTTTCTTGAGAAGCCAACAGCTCTCCTCTAATCAACGTGAAATCGTCGATGCCTGGAATATAAGAGCATACTTGGGTACTTCTGAAGACCAAAGCTAACCGTTTTTGTGTGTGTGTGTGTTTGCCTTGCTTCAGATGTTAATCTTCTGGAGCCAAATTTAAATGAGCATAAGATCTTGATGCATAGCTGCCCTGCCTACTTAAAAGTTAGGTTCGATAAAGCCAATTTGCAATCTTAGTCTAGTCAAGAATTAATTTAGGATGTCTCTTTTTCCCCCCACTTTCTATTTGTTAGGCTTGGTTTTGACAATTAAGAGTACAAGTGTAAAAGATTTATCCAGCGCAACATTAAGGGTTATATGCTTATATATTGTGGTTGAAGAGTAAGGACTATTGGTCTAAATTGTTATTATATTGTGGTTGAAGAGTAAGGTCGTCTAAATTGATCCGACTACCTTGTGTTGCGTAATCTGACGTGCAAGTGTAAATGCTGCCTTGCTTGCACAACTGCATTGCAGCATTGTAATGTTTCCCTGTGTGTGTTGGTTTCATGCTGCATTGTGATTCCCCAACAAAAGCTACTGTGATGCTGTGCATTGTGATTCCCCAGCAAAAGCTACTGTGATGCTGCAAGCACAGAACGTCCATGCATGTGTTGCGTCTTGCGTTGCGTGTGAGCTGCCTTCTTTTCCCTCCCTGAAAAGGAAAAAAAAAAAAAAGCTGGGCTGTAGTACGTAGCAGTGGCTCGGCAGAATGGTTGCCTGCCTTGATTTGGGCTTTTTGGCAACATGCACCGGAGCAGGAGATGCACACCACAACCCTGCATTATTTTTGTTTGTCTTCTTCTTCTGTTGCCACACCTTCCCTTTTCATCTCAACGGAGAAGAACCATATCAGTGTGATGTGTGTTTCTGTTTTGATGTTTGACTGCATTTGCACTAAATAATTCTACTATGCCCTCGTGGCATTTGGTATGGACTGAAAAGCTTGCAAAAAAAAAGTCACTTAACATCAGGTCAACAGACTTCGACCAAACCATCATCGTGTTAATC
>CM020181.1:22632345-22650470 GCA_009805545.1 Oryza longistaminata
CCTTAAAAAATCATATTAGTCCTTTTTGAAAAAAAAAAATTAGCAGATACTTAATTAATCATGTGCTATGGATCGACTCCGTTTTCCGTGAACACTATTGAGGGTGGGGAGAATTCTGAAAAGAAACACAGCCTTAGTTTCTGAGTGGTCCAAACTGGAGCAAGCCCGTTTGAATATAGGTTGAATTTTCACCTGACCTGAAATGGACTCGCCCATCCAGCCAACTGTACTTCTACTTTTCTCTTGAACGTACGGGTGCATTTTGTGTGTGAAAATTAAACCAGCTTTGTTCCCGCAAAACTCAGCTGCAAAGGAAAAAAAAAAAAGCCTGCCGGAGACATGTGCGATTGCAACGACTATACGATACGTTCGAAGTGTATAGAGTACCAAAAAAAAAGAGAGAGAGAGAAATACTCGATGCAACGTCATCCATTCATGATCCATCCATATCTTGTCCTTTGATAAAAATCAAAACACCAGCCATCCTACAAATCACAACCAAAACATTCTACCTCCATTTTATATTATAAATTGATTTAATTTTTTCAGTCAATTTTTTTATTTGTAAGTTATAAAAAAAATACTATAGTAACATTTCAAAATTTGTAAAAATAATTAGCAACATCAACACAGAACTAGCTTCTTTAATATTGTTTTGACAATATCTTTTAATATGGCAAAATAGCACTATCGATTAGAAAAAAAAACTAGTAGCGATTCAATTATCTAACATGTACTACAATGTTACAGTAAATATTTGATAAGATCAAACCAAATTAAATAGCCCTTAGAAATGGGCAGAAAAAATACGTCCAAAATTCGAATTGGCTTAGCTTTTCTAAGATAATGGAATAAACACGAATGGGCTTAGCTGAAACGGCCCAACCACAACCACAGGCGCAGGGAGAGCTAAAACTATAGGAAAAAGTACACCGAAGGTCCCTCAACTTGCATCGGGATTAAAAAATATCCTTGAACCGCAAAACCAGATATACAGGGTCCTTAACTATATAAAACCGTTCGCCGGAGGTCCTTACGGTGGTTTTACCCCGGTTTTGGCCTACGTGGCACGTGGGACCCACAGATCAGCATGCCACGTCATCACCATCTCTCTCTTTCCCTTCGTCCTCTCTCTCTATCTCACTTTTCCTCTCTCTAAGCGTGGCGACAGGAGACGCGGTGGCGGCGGCGACGCGGGAGCAGGAAAGAGGAGGCTGGCGGGGCGAACCTCCCAATCCCTACGACGAGGCCACGCACACCGCTCACGCCGCCGGCCTCCTCTTTTGTGTTTGGTGAGTGGTGTTTGTCGGCGTCGGTGTTTGGTGGATGCCGTGCATAGCCGAGCGGATGCGCGCGGGGCTGGAGAAGCGCAGCCGACGGCACGTCCGGGCGCTGTGGCGGCCGCGGCGCGCGCCACGACGGGGAGGGTGCGTGCGGTGGAGGCCAAGCTGATTGTGCACGCTGCCGCAACGCGGAGCTGGAGGAGAAGCTCCGCCAGATGAGCGCGGAGGGGCAGGCGTGGATGGGCGTTGCCAAGAGCCACGAGGCCATCGCCACCGGCCTCCGCGCCACGCTCGACTAGCTCCTCAGTCCCCCTGTGCCGTCGCCGCCGCCGCGGGGGAGGCGACACCGAGGACGCGCAGTCGTGCTGCTTCGAAACCCCAGGCGGCGCCCCGCCGCCACTGCCGCCGACGCGGTGTCCGGGCCGACGTCGTGCAAGGCCTGCCGTGTCACGAAGGCGTCCGTGCCGCCGCCTGCGCCTGTGCGGTGCCTGCGAGGCCGCCGCCGACGCTTGCCCTGTCTGCGCCGCCACCAAGAACGCCTTCGTCCATGTCCTCCTCTCCTGAAGTCACTCACACGTGCCACACCAGCCACTGCATGGAGTAGGAGATTTCGATAGCGCAACAGCTATGGCCAGACCGAAACCGGGCATCCGTCAGCCAACTTCAGTGTCAAGCAAGCTAACAACAATCATCCTGTCCCAAGTTACACGGAATTTCATGCTAGGGAAGCCACGGTTCTGTGCATCAGTGATCTCCGGGCCATGCGAGTTTTGTCGGTGGAAACAACAGTGTTCGGTGTGGTGGATTGATTGGTTGATTGCCGATCTCATCTGCCGCAGGTAACATTGCTTCAAATATTTGGCAGCCCAGGTCGGCACGCACGCTGCCCCGTCTCCCCGCCGGCCGCTGCTCGTCGGTTGTCCTCCCCATCGGGCGCCGCCCCTTCTCCCCGCCGGTACAACATGCGGCGGTACGCGCTGTACGCGGTGACGGTGAGCACCGGGTTCGCGTACATGCTGGCGCAGCCCATCGTGGAGCTGCTCAAGAACCCCGTCACGGCGCTGCTCATCGTCGCCGTCCTCGCCGGCGGCGGGTTCCTCGTCTCGCAGGTGCTCAACGCCATGGTCGGGAACTCCGACTTCATCTACACCTACGACCAGTAGTAGAACAACAGCAACATCCCAATCCTTTTTCACGTGTAATATGCTTTTCAGTTTCAGCTAGAACAGGTGATGATGATGATGTGATCAAGTTTTTGCTTGGCAAATGTAGCCGTGTTTGGTGTAAATTTCGAGCGAAATTGGAGGATCTAATCCGAGTTTTTGACAAGTGATTAGCGAATCTCTAAACTAGGATTTCAAATTCTCGTTTAGAATGTTGCGCGATAGTATTATTATGGTAACTAATTTGTGCGCGATACGATGCGGGGTTGCAACGAACGGACAGATAAAATCGATCGCTAATCCCTTTTCCTCCTCCGCGAAACTCCGGAACACATGGCGGCGCTCCGCCCCACCTGGTCGTCGCCTCATCTCGCGGTGACCGCCGCGCCGACGAGCGCCCCGGCCTTCCTCCCTCTGATTAGCCAACGCCGCCACCTGTCGTCGCAGGCGCCGGTGAGGAGGATACAGCTCCGCTCCCACTGTATCAAGAGCCCTACGGAGCCGGGACCGGAGCCGGAGCATGAGGACGACGGCGGCGGCGCCGACGAGGTAATGCTACATATACGGCAGACGCAGCGGCGTCATCTCTTCTTCCGGCGAGCCTTCGATCTCCCGCCATGTTTTTGTGCTGATAATGGTGTAGCTTGCTTATTGCTTTCTCGAACAGGATGCAGCTGCAAGGTCAGAGCATCCAGGAATCATCTTCCAGGAGAGATTAGACAAATTTCGGGATGATTACAGAGCAGCCTTGGGCCTGGTAAATCTCGATCTCAGATGTTAATCTAGATTAATCTGGTTCATGCTGTAATACTAGATTACTAGTCCCTCGAGATATAGATGAGCAGTGGGAATTATAAGCAACAGAGGACTAATCTGATAACTAATGATAGATGTTTTGGCATTTGCCAATGTTTGATTTCTTCATGTGTATGATGTCAACCATCAGCTGTATGAGTTCTAAAATTGCTTAAGTTCATAAGTTTTTTTTTTCTTCTAAAAACAGTGGTCCCAATGTAAATTTAAACTTCAATTGGAAGTATGAAAATAATCTACTATACTATGTTAGTTTTACTACTCTAGGGACAGAGGTAACCGAGATCATTTTCTTTATAAGGTGAGTCAGTGATTATTAGCAAACTTTCCTGCAGTTAGATTTATATTTATTGTTCCTAATGCCTCTAATTTTCTTTTGAAGCGTACGCGCGCCCCCTGATATGTTCCGTAAGGAGAAGTACCAAATTTCGGTCATCTTGCAGAAGATGTATTCTTCCAGTTCTAAGATTCTGGTTAGTCTTGTTTATATGTACTCTGTCTGTGAAACAGTTGGGAAAAACTTCTAATTGAAAAAAATCCACAATGATGATTTTTCCACTGATACATTTGCACGAGCAATGCTACATGTACTAAAAAAAATTCCTACAAACTTCTTACTAACAAAAATCTCAACTGTTTGATTGAGGTGATTTGAATTTATTAAAGTTCAAGATTCAATCATAATGTGACACATCAGCGTTTGTAAAAGTTCGTAAAAAGAAAATGAGTGCATACATCTTTTCCCTATTTGCTCTAACTGACCAATGCTTTGGGGTTTATGTATGTGAAATTCTCTAGTATTTTGCTAAAACACCAAATACAGTGTTAAAGGCTTGATATGTGCTAAAATTAATGGCCCTTCTCTTTCTTAGAAAGACTAATTCACATTACTTTATAATGAAATTTTGACAAGTATGCTCAGATGCTCTTTGTAGTTGAAAAAAGAATATCTGCCAAAATAAATCTGTTGCAGCTTATCGTTGATGCATTTCATTGTCTCTTAACTTGGTCATGACACTATGACAGAATGCAGACGAGAAGGAGATGGCGTTAAAGGTTTGCACGAACGCACAATCAGCTCTAGATCTAGCTTCGGAGGTCATGGTACATTATGATATCATGTGTGCGCTTTCCATTTGTTATAGGAGTATATAGTTGGTGTTTCTAAATTAATGCATCAATTTTATTGAAACATTTTTAGGATGTTGCGGCCTTCGGGCTTGGTACAACCGAAATTTCTCAATGTACAGCAGATCAGGTAAGTTCTAAAGTTTCTTTCTATGGCACTTTTAAAAGTGCATTTGACTTACTTATCCTTTCTGAATTGTAGATGGTGAGGACGTACACAACTATCTTTTGTGAGGCTGCCAACGAGTCATATCATAATAGGGTCAAAATGGAAACTATTCTCTCCTTTCTTGATGCTCTTGGAGGCTTAGGGGCAATAACACATATCTTGGTTCAAGATACCGTGGATAAGGGCATGTACAAAGGTAGAGTCAGATATAAGCTCTACGTTATCTAGAGATTAGCATCCTACAACAGTTAGAGACAATATGGTTTCTAATCATTAATGTATCAAAATACTTTTTCTTACTTTTCTTTCCTTTCTTTCACCACCATGCAACAAAATTTGCTCTAATAAATGCTAAGAGTCGACTCTGAGCTGTTGTCATGCATAACAACCATACTCCTTTCTCTTTCTTCCATGTCATCAAATTTACTTGTATGGCAATAGAGAGAGACTACTAATAAACACCGTTGTACATGCCCTAAGCTCCATAATGGTCTTTTAAAAAGGAAAATCGCCCATGATGTGGATGCGCTTTCCCATAAGTTCGATAAGGAGATGAAAAATTTGAAAGACGATTTTAAAAGGGCCACAAGAACTGAGGTACAGCTTCTTGTCCACATATTCTTTATGGTACCATATATATATTCCATCCATTTCAAAATATAAGGATTTCTAGTTTATTTAGCAATCTAAGGTTATATTAAAACATCCCCTTTTAGCCTTTAGTTGTCAATTTTTGAATTTTAATTTCTTAGATTCACTTTCCAAACATATTAGCTCTGGAATCATTTAAATGATAAGAATCATGGGAATCAATTCAAGAATACTTCTATTGTGGTATAAAATTTTAAATTCAACCAATTAAATTTCTTGGTTGTAGTTTTCTATTTTTTTTTCAATATATATGAGATGATGGTTTAATTGTTTAAGCTCGAATTTTGACAACCTTATTTGCATTTTAAGCGTACTATTTATATGTATAATAATTTGATAGAGTCACACTTATTCAAGTGGTTATACCCTGTAGCTTAGATTTTCAGTTCTACTTTTATCGCTGTAAGAGAGATATGACTGTGCACACCCTACATGATTTTTCTGAGTCCGTCACTGCACCGAAAATATCCTGAAATTCACTCCTCTTTATTGTTATACAGGTAGTGGACCATACTTCTGTGAATGAGACAGTCTTGCATGTTGTGACTTGTACAGAATTATATGTTTATGATCTGATTAAATGCCGGAGAGCTGCATTACCTTCTATCTCAGGCCTCGGTAAATTAAATGATTCTCTGCACACGGTTAATCTGCTTTTGCAATCTTGAGGTTCTCACCGATATAACGATCGCTGTCATTTTGGTATCTTTATGTGCAGGCAACTTTTCATGAGAAGCCTGCTGCCTGCCTCTAATTAACGTGAAATCGTCGATGCCTGGAATGACAGCATACTTGGGTACTTCTGATTTCTGAAGACCAACGCTACCCTGCGTGGCAGCTGTGTGTGTGTTTTGCCTTGCTCCACATGTTAATCTTGTGGAGCCAAGTTTAGCTTGCATAGTTGCCTACTTAAAATTTAGGTTCGACAAAGCTAATTTCGAATCTATAGGTCTTTTTTTTTTGTGATGCTGCAAGCACAGAACGTCCATGCATGTGTTGCGTCTTGCGTTGCGTGTGAGCTGCCTTCTTTTCCCTCCCTGAAAAGGAAAAAAAAAAAAAAAGCTGGGCTGTAGTACGTAGCAGTGGCTCGGCAGAATGGTTGCCTGCCTTGATTTGGGTTTTTTGGCAACATGCACCGGAGCAAGAGATACACACCACAACCCTGCATTATTTTTGTTTGTCTTCATCTTCTGTTGCCACCTTCCTTTTTCATCTTAACGGAGAAGAACCATATCAGTGTGATGTGTGTTTCTGTTTTGATGTTTGACTGCATTTGCACTAAATAATTCTACTATGCCCTCGTGGCATTTGGTATGGACTGAAAAGCTTGCAAAAAAAAAAAAGTCACTTAACATCAGGTCAACAGACTTCGACCATACCATCATCGTGTTAATCATGAATTTTTATGATAAGTTGAGATCAAAGTTTTTTATTTGCATAACTATGCTGGTTATTCATAGAGCGAGATGCACGTTTGATTAATAGGTTGGACTACTTACGAATCTTAGCGGTTTAGAAACCACGTCTGAATAACTGGTTATACACACTAAAGAAACACCTAGATTATTTAAAATTAATTATTATTTTTTTCTGACGAGCGGGCAATAGAGAACGTAGAGTATGAGAAGTGCTATACGTACTACTAACGTATGTCTCACCTCATCAAACTAATCACATTGCTTAGATTAATTACCTCTGTGGGTTCAGGTTATGATCGTACGGACTACGGAGTCGTATTGACCAGTCGTATGCATAGTCATTCCGGTAAAGTACTTTCTCCATCCTAAAATACATGTAACTTTACATTATTCATGTCCAATGTTTGATCGCTCGTTTTATTTTAAAAAAATTATGATTAGTATTTTTATTATTATTAGATGATAAAATATAAATAGTACTCTCTCCATCCATAAAAGTTACACATATTACTTTTGACACTAAGACCAAGGAAAAATTAAATCACCTTGGATGTTACAAAATCAAGTAGTTAATGCAAGCATGCAACCAGTATTTAGATGACTCCTTGGGTTCTAATAAAACATTTAATTTATCTCTTCATTTAAGTCTTGAATGCATAAAGACTACAAATAGGAACAACTTATTTAGAAAAACTCAAATGTGAAATAGGTGTAACTTTTGTGGATGGAGGGAGTACTTTATGTGTGACTATTTTTTATTGTTTTCATAAATCTTTTAAATAAGAGGATGGTTAAACGTTAGAGATGGATATCTATGTCTACGTTTATTTTAGGACGGAGGTACTATATTTACATTATTGCATGATCATCGTTGGGATTGCCAAAGAAAGTTACTACTAAGTGCTAGTCTTTTTATTTTTTATATTTTATTTTAGAACAAAGAAACGTTCTGAGAGGTCCAAACTAGAGCAAGCTCGTTTGAATTGAATATAGGATTCGTCGTAGCTGGCAGTATTTTCAGTTTTCACCTGACCTGAAATGGACCCACCCAGGACCCAGCCAACTATACTTCTACTTTCTCTCTTTTGAACGTACGGGTGTATTTAAATTTGTGTGTGTGATAATGTGATTTCCTTGTGCCAACTATACTTCTACTAGTACTTTTACCCTAAGCTTTCCTTGTTCCGCAAAACCAGCAAGGGAAAAAGGCTGCAGGAGAGACGTGCGATGCAACGACTATATACTACTATAGTACATGATACGTTGCGAACTGTGTGGTACAGCAGAAAAAGAAAATTAATACTCGACGCAACGACACCTCATTCACTCATCCATCCATCCATGCATATCTTTTCTTTCGTGTACACAAAAAAAAATCACACCAATCAAAACAGGAGTACCAATGTTTTCGGTAGCGTAGAATATAGTACTATCAATTTATAGTTATTGATTTGATAAATATTAGTAGCAATTCAAATATCTAGTATTCAGTATTGCTAAATGCTACAGTAGTAGTATTTGATTTTGGCATCAAACCAAATTTAACCCAAAAGAGGGATAAACTAAGAAAATACACGTCCAAAATCCGAATGGGCTTTTAGCTAAAACGGCCCAACCACAGGGCGCAGGGAGAGCTGCACAAAAATTAAAGCATAATAACGCTCATCATTAGTCACTAATTAAGATCACAGTACCATTAGTCACTTGCTTAACACCACAGATCACAATTAAGAAACCGCCTTTCGTTCGCTATAAGGAGGAGGGAGTTATGCTAGTGACACATAGGCCTAAATATACAGGGGGTGTGTGACTATATTTTGTTTGAGAAGGTTCCTGATATAAAAGTTGTCCGCAACTTTCATAATGAAAAAAATATATAAGGGTTGAAATATAATATAAAGATGTTGAAGGGTAGCTTGCACTGTGGGAGTGTTTCATGAATCATGTTTCCCTGTGTGGCATGTTGAAACCATTCATTTGAGGAGCTTCCATTGTTTATGCCCTTTGGAGTATTGGTCTAAATTGTTAGTATTATATTGTAGTTGGGTCGTCTAAATTCTCTTCCGATCTCGTGTTGCGTAATTTGACGTGTAATGCTTTGCACAATTGCATTGCAGCATTGTATCGCTGGTTCATGAATCATGTTTCCCTGTGTGTGTTGGTTTCACGCTGCTTTTCCGATACTACTATGATTTCCCACCAAAAGCCTTTTACCGTGATGCTGCACAGAGCGTCCATGTGTTGCGTGTGAGCTGGCTGTACGTAGCATTGCAACTGCCTTGTTCACAACCCTGCAGCATTTTTGTTTGTCTTCTTCTGTTGCCACCTGCCTTTTTCATCTCAACGAAAAAAGAACTGAGAGTATGTGTGTTTATGTTTGGATGTTTGACTGCATCTGCATTGATATTACAATTGATAAGCAGTTAATATAAAAGGTAAACAAAGTAACTCAAAATATCTCCCGGTCTATACTTCTATATACTTATAAATCTTAGCAGCTTAGAAAACACTGAAAAACAAATTACATTAAAAAAAACCTAGATTAATTAAAGCTAAAAATTTAAGTCCAATTTTTTTTTGACAAGCGGACAATAATGGAGCACGTAGACATTGCATGCTCATTGGGATTGCCAAAAGAAAAGTTACATTCTCCCTCCCTCTCTCTCTCTCTCTCTAGATCAATGAAATTCTGAGAGGCAATTAAGTTGCATGATCATCGTTGGGATTGCCAACGCAAAGAAATTAACAAAGAAACTTAATTTCTGAGTGGTCCAAACTGGAGCAAGCCCGTTTGAATATAGGTTGAATTTTCACCTGACCTGAAATGGACTCGCCCATCCAGCCAACTGTACTTCTACTTTTCTCTTTGAACGTACGGGTGCATTTTGTGTGTGAAAATTAAACCAGCTTGTCCCGCAAAACCAGCTGCAAAGGAAAAAAAATAAAGCCTGCCGGAGACATGTGCGATGCAACGACTATACGATACGTTTCGAAGTGTATAGAGTACCAAAAAAAAAGAGAGAGAGAAATACTCGATGCAACGTCATCCATTCATGATCCATATCCATATCTTGTCCTTTGAGAAAAATCAAAACACCAGCCATCCTACAAATCACACCAAAACATTACTACCTCCATTTTATATTATAAATTGATTTAATTTTTCAGTCAATTTTTTATTTGTAAGTATAAAAAAAATACTATAGTAACATTTCAAAATTGTAAAAAATAATTAGCAACATCAACACAGAACTAGCTTCTTTAATATGTTTTGACAATATCTTTTAATATGGCAAAATAGCACTATCGATTAGAAAAAAAACTAGTAGCGATTCAATTATCTAACATGTACTATTCAATGTTACAGTAAATATTTGATAAGATCAAACCAAATTAAATAGCCCTTAGAAATGGGCAGAAAAAATACGTCCAAAATTCGAATGGGCTTAGCTTTTTTCATTGGATGGCCCAAAGCGAGTCCCTGACAATCCCCTTTTCTTGAATTTCGGCTTGTCCTCAAGCCGACAAGCTGAATTGAAAAATCTTTCACCACCTGGATCCCAAGGAACATGCATGATTTCTTTGGAGTGGCCAAAATGCCCCAAAACATTCATTGGTATCCCGATAATTCTCAACTGCTTGGCTGGAAATTGTACCTCGAAGGGATAGCTTGAGTACCTCATAGATGGCTTGATAACTTGCCCTGCCCTTGTGTGTCTTGTTTTGAATGTAAGAAATTGTAAATATTGTTCTATCTTGATAGCACATAGTAGCAGCTGATGTATTGGGCACTCATCTTTTAGGACCTCAAGTAATTTAGCAGACCAATAATCCATTTTTGCAATTGATGCAAATGTCATCTCTGAATCTGTCCTGGTATCAATCCCATCAATGGTCATTTTTGCTGCAGCACTAATATTATCAAGAATGTCCTCACCAACATCAACACCACTCTTCTTAATGTTTTTGCTCTGATCTACACCATCGAGCATCTGTTTCAGATTACATTGCTTCAATAGTCTTGCCATCAAGCAGTTAGTTAATTGATAATTTTCTGGTTGTAGAGAGTAGCTGTCAATCTGAAACATCTCAGCATCTGGATCCCACTCTAATAGCAGTAGCACCAACATTACTTGCATGAGTTCCAATGGGTCCACAAGTTTGAATGGCTTGCCTTGGAGAAAATAGCCCTTGACTGCAAAGTGAATCAACCATTTGGTGCCAACTAGAATAAGTAACATACTGTTCCAGTATTGTTTAGAGTTCCAAGCAAGCAACTCATTAGAAGACCAACTATTGTGCATGAATAGAGTAGACTGAGCACAACACTTCTGACCACTGCCACCATAAGAGTCCTGGTTGCAACCCAATGCAATGTAATCTACCTCTTGAACAAATGGACCAAGGATTTTCCAATCAAACCCAGTATCATCCAACTTAATTTTGCCTTTCAGAACAATAGCCCATTTCTTTGCTACAAGTGAAATCCCAGTGAAAATATTTTCCATGTGCAGTGCTCCCACAAAATGCAGTATGGCTACTGGGAAACTGAATAGGGTGCTAGTTCCATCTAGATCATACAACCAGTAGTAGCCAATATTGTTTTGTGCAAGATGAGTGTCAGGTACAGCAGGCGATTGAGCCAAAAAGTGTACCTGATCTTCATAAAAGTTCTCCAAGAATTGCTTAGCGACTTGAGCTTCTGCATGAACTTGCTGATGGTTCTCTGGATATATCCCTTTTAGAAATCTAAGTGGGCTGAGAGGACCATGCTTTGGGTCATTGGTTAAACTCTTTACAAATGGCTTTGTTCCTGCTTCTTGTACCTTAGCAACACTGATAATTATTTTACCGCTTAGAGGATCAAGAATACAATTCCAGTTAACAAATTCCATCCAAATACCATGTGAAAACTCCCGGACTACCGCTAGGCCTGACCCTGGAATATCTTTGGTAGGAGGCGGCCAAGGTGGCAACATATGTACACCAGGCCGACAACAGCTGAATACCAACCTGGACGCTTGTTGCAACTCCCATCCGCTCGACTCTGATCCCTTGCTGTCATGCCCAGGGCATTTCATCGAACATCTTGTGGGCATCAATGTGTTTTGCTTGATGTCGACGATTAGCCTCGATGAGAAATTGCCCACAGACTAAATGGATACAGGGACATCCTTGGGCACACCCGTCTTAATCTGGAACGTGACCCCAGCATGACCAACACCACCTTTGATGTTGGGGCCAACCGTCGAACACTTGGCGGGCATCACCTTTGTACTGTCACAATTGTAGATGTAGTGTGTATGAGCCTTGTTCTCTTTGTCTCCCAGCTCCAACGCAACGGCTATAATAGGCTCCTCCTCCTTGATGTAGCTTGAGCTCGCAGCAAAGCATGTGACACACGTCGTCGAGCACTTGGTGGGCGCTAAAGAAGGAGATTCCTGGGATGGTGGAGATGCAACATCCTCTGTGATGGGGATGAGCTCCCTGGTGGAGGTACTGAACTCCTCAGATTCCTTGCTTCTCTCCTTGCTTCTCTTGTCTCCCATCAAGCCGAACATCTCCAATAAACAATCTAGCTTCTCATCTATTCTACATTGGGCAACTCTCAACTCTTTTTGTAACAGATGCAATGCTTTATCCCGAGTTACTTTTTCCTCGTTCATGACAAGAAGAATGTCTTCCTCGAACATCTCCAATGGGCTTGGCATTGTGTCGAACAGGTGGTGGGCACTACTCTCATGAACACTTTCCCAACCCAATTGCTCCTCTCCCTTGCACAGCTGCCTCCCCAACACCACCATGAACAAAACCCCAGTGACCAAACGGCTCTGATACCAGATTGTTAGGAACCCACTTCTTTCAATTCAACAGCAAGGTTACACCATACAAGCAACAAGTGTTTGGGGAAAAAGAGAAGATGAAACTATGGAATAGAGTGTTCCAGAAGCTTCTAGAACTAAGAGAGAGCTGGAGGTAGGAGGAGAGGTAGGGAAGAGAGATCGACAAGGGTGCCCACCGGCCGCCCAGGTCGCCGCCGCCACCGCCGAGAGCTTCAGCTCCACCAAGTGCAATTGGTCTGTTCGTCCATGAGAGGAGCAGCTGCTATTGCTTTTGTAGTTCTCTCCTTTGGGCTGGTTTGGGCCACTGCTCGGTTGAGAACTGGCCCATTGGATGGCCCAAAGCGAGTCCCTGACAATCCACGCACGGGATCTTTGGCTCGATGTAGATGAGGTTGATTACTGCATTGCTTCCTTTTTTTCTCTTGCTCATGCCTGCGTGGCTTTCGCTGCTTCTCTTCTCCCGAGGATGGTAGGCTAGTCTGACATTGGGGGGAAATGGCAGAGGCGCACAGTAAACTGTGAGAGGAGCTACAGTGATCCGCAACCAGTACAGTTTGTTTCCTGTGCAAACAGTGCAAAATACTGTTTAATAGTACGGTATTGATTTACTGTTGGGTACTGTAGCAACCAATCCGGTTCGTCCAGGTTCAATCCGACGGCTGGAAATGAAGAATGGCAGAGAGTACTGTAGCTCTCTGCCATTCTATTAGCCATGGCAGAGGATACGTTCCCCTTTTATGTGGCTAATGAAGGTATTAATCTAATCTAATGCTAATTAATGGAATTGGCAGCTGATGAGATGCTTCTCGGCGGCCTCGTCAACGAGCCGCTCTCGGCTCCGGCGCTGCTTCTGTAGATGATAGGCCGGCGAGGCTAGCTAAGCTACGCGATGCATGCGGTGCCCCAGGGAGAGCACACGAATTGATCTCATCTCCCCGGGGCAACGCAGACGGATAATGGGTGGAACCAAAGGATCTATAGCTACATGGTAAAATCTAATTTGTTGTATTATGATGTTTTCTGATATATTACATCGACCCTCTCATGGGGTATATATAGGAGTATATAGGGGATAAAGACTTGGAGTATAATACAAGTAAAAGTAGATTTATCTCTAGGATTCTACCTTTAGAACTCTATCTTATCTCTAAGATTCTATCTCTAGAATATATCTTATCTCTATAATTTGTATTTGACTCTTATCTCTAACTACCATATTATACTTCTAACACTCCCCACCGCCGCCGCCCGAGCCGTCGTGCTGGCCCCGCTGTTTGGCCGGTCGTCCGGGCATCTGTCCGTCGGCCGAGATGCCGGCGAGCTCGGCGCTGGTCGCCGGGTAGACTTCTTCTTCTTCTTCTTTTGTTTCTTTTGCGCCGCGGTTGTTCACTTGTTCTTGTTTCGTCGTTCTTGTCGCCGTTTCGGGGGGGCGGCCGCGTCTCGTGGCCGGTTCATGGGCTGTTTTCGCGTATAGTACTACTCACTTCTTCTCTCTCCTTTTCTTTTTCTTGAATGGTTCTCTTCTTGCGCTTCTTTTTGTGGGTTCTTGGTTTTTCGTGGCCGATTCTTGGTCGCTTCATGGGTGTGTAGTTTCTGGGCAGAGTTCTCTCTTCTTATTCTTCGAGCTCCTCCGTGTTTGCCGCGTTGCTTCTTCCTTCGTGTTTTTGTGACCGATTCGTGTGTTTGTGTGTGTGTTTTTTTTTCTCTCGTTCACTTTCTGGATTTCTTACCAGATTTCCTTGCGTTTTTACCATGTTTTATGCCGTACGTTGTTCTTTTCAACCGTATATGTGATTCTTGATTTCTAGTGCGTTCATATCCTTGAGCCTCTTGAATCTGATTGTTTTGGTCATTTTGTTGCGCCCTTTCTATCTTTTCTTCTTCTTTTTCACGTCTACTCTCTTGTATCTGTTCGTCGGTCGAGACGCCGGCGAGCTAGCTCGATCTGGTTTGTTCTGTCACCGTTTCATGGATTCTTTCTCGTCTCTTGCGAGCGGTGCATCTCGTGGCCGTCTTGTGGCTGGTTCATGGGTTGTTTCGTGTACAGACGTACAGTACTAGTACTCCCTAATTCATCTCATCGTTCTTTTTTTTTCTTTTCTTGAACGGTTCTTGATTCTTCCTCTTTGTGTTCGGTGTTCCTCAGTTTTTTTTTCGTGGGTTCTTGGTTATTGTGGCCGCGGTTCTTGGTTATCGTGGGCCGCTTCATGGGCGTGTAGTTTCTGGGCAGAGTCCTCTCTTCCTGTCCGTGGCTTCGTGCTTTCTGCTTGTTTGCTGCGTTGATTCTCCCTTCGTGTTTTTGTGCCCGGTTCACGTGTGTTTTCTCGTTCTGTTTCTGGATTTCTTAGCATTTCTTGCATTTTTTTTCATGTCTTTCAAAAGTCTAAACTACTCTCGCTTTCTTCTTTTTTTTGGTTAATTTGCAGATCTCTTCTGGGTACGTTTCTTTTCATGTTGTTCTACTCGGCCTTTAACTAGAAATCTTGTTTGTGAACATTTTTTTTTAACTTGGGTTTTTCCTCCTTTATGGCTTCAATTCTTTCGGTTTCTTTTTATTTTTCCCTTCTCTCTTGCACACTTTGTACCACCAGATGCGATTCTACTTCTTATGCCCCCTTTTCACTCATGTTTGAATTAGGCCGTGCTTTCTGTGAGCTACAAAGGAGATCGTTTCGATGCTGTAAAGACCAAGTGCTCCAAGGCTGAAAACTCCAAGCCTGAGGACCAGGACCCTGACATTCCTGCAGAGCAGGTAAGTCTCAAACTCTCAATCGATCGATCGATCTTGTCGTGTTCACTGTAAAAAGGATCTTCTCTTTTTGTTGCAGAGCAGGAGCAGCTGACAAAGTTGTTTTTCTTTTGTTTCTTTCTTTTGTGTTCACTTCAGCCTGACTTTGGAGGGATCATCGACGTCCTCGCCTGGCACTACTGGTCAGTGCTTCGTCGCCATGGACGGCGTGATCCTCTCCCAGAGCGGGACGAGCAGATTCGGAAGGGGATGCAGGACGTAGCGGAAGGGTCCATCCAACTCCTTGTGACAGTCATGAATGAGCTCGTGCCTACCTCCTCACCCCAGTTTCCGGTAAATACTGTCATCTCGATCTTAATTACTACTAACACACCATAGTTACCATTAATTAATTAATCCTTAGGTCCATAGACTTGTGATGAAATTCTCAATCAAATCTGTGGTACTAGACTAACACACCACAGCTTGTTGTTTTCTCTTTAATTCGGCCACAGTGATTATTGCTTGGTTTAAAACTAGTTTATAAAGCTGGGAAAATAATGGATAAACTAATAGGAGTATTTGCTTGTCCTATGTGCTGTCCTCAAAATGCCTTAAAGTTGCGAGATTTATGCTCTAATCTGTACCAATGATTCTTTATGTGCAGCTTAATTAGTTTGCTCGTTTTGGTGTGAGATACTTAGGTCAGTTAGGTGTAGTATATATCGTGTCAATTAGACAAGGCTATGGATGTATACAAGTTTGAGGGAAAACCCTAATGGATTTGAGAGAACATTGCAAACTTGTAGTACTTTTTTTAAGGTCTGCCCATTCTTGTCCTGTGTAAGTGTGTATATGCCTCTGGCTATGTGGTGTGGACACATTTCCAACCTAAGGCTACTGGCCAATTTTGTCTTGACTAAAAGTTTTTACCAGGCAAGTACTCTTTTGCACATGTCTAATTCAAAATAAGATCTATTGTCCAATACCTTTTTGCAGATTGTCCATTTGCAATTTCTGACAGGTCATATAGTTATTCTGAAGTGATAGCCTTAGAATTATGAAAGGTGCTATGCATTTTTCACTCACTACTTCCCTGCATCATTTTTGCTACTACTACTTCTCAAAAGATTTGTGTTACCGTTGATTAGAGATACAACGAAAGCAAAACTTGACTGAAATTTGGAAAGTGTCCCAAATAGTTTCTACTAGCTTTCTACACTACTACTAGCAGCTTTGCTCTTTAATCGATTCTGAACGAAAGCTTTGGGTGTAATGTATGTATTGCTGATGTGCAGGAGCTGCTCAAGGTAGCGTCCAATCTGGTCATGGTGAGGCAATCCTGCCAAGCTGGGCATGCTCCCACAGGGTACTCCCTCTCAATCATCCAAGATCTGAATGTGCTACGCAGGCAGGTCTCGCTTGTACTGGGATGCTCGCTTCCACCGGTCAGGAACCCTACCAGAGTCCGGGCTCCTCTTCTCTGAGGACATTCCCCTCAAGGCGAGTTCTCAATTTCTTCGCTGATTTCATTCATTTGCCTGTTCATTGTTAGCCCTACCGTTTAATTAGTGAATAAGCGTGCTTGAATGTACTTCTATCTGTTATGCACCGTCTGTTGGCTTGCAATGTACATTCATTTGCAGGATGTTGTAACTTGTTCATTTATTAAGTTTATCAATTAACCATGCATGCATGTATCTCTGATGTGCACTGGCTTGGCTTGTTTCATTTGCAGGATGTTGTGATTAACTGCTTGTTTCATTGTTAGCACTATCGTTTGATGGGTGAAATAAGCATCGCACGCATGTGTCTGATGCTTGGCTTGTTTCATTTTGCAGGATGTGGTGATCTTAGTTCTCAGGGCTGAGCTCCGTACCGTCACAGAAGATATCGAGGCAATGATGTCCCAGCAGAAGTGAGAAAGGGCGAGTCTGACTGGCTGAGGCAATCGTCAAGTTGTGTCTCCTAATAACAGAGATGTGATTAGTACTGTTGGAGAAGTTTTTGTCTTGTGTCTGGCTCTGCTTTGGACTACTCCAGTTCCTAGTTTTAAGCTTTGCATATGTGGTCCAGTTTGATGCCATTTTTGATGGATGCTATGGATGGATGAAACTTGAAACTTGATCTGTTCGTTTATGTGGATGAAGCGCATCATTTGTCACAGTTCCCTCTTGTGCTACTCTGTGTGTTATTATACTTAGCAAATTGGCATGTATGCGAGCTAGCATTTGTTATCCAGCTCTCTGTTTTTATCATTTGGTCTTTTTTGTTTCCCTATGAATGGTTAACTGATTTTGTATAATAACTACTTCAGGGTTTTGAAGAATGGATTAAAACCAGTTTTCTTAGATATTCAAATTAAAAAAAAAAAGCTTTTCTAAAAACATACAATCTCTGTTTGACCAAGTCAAACTTTGGATGGAAGTCCGTAAACTTCGGTCTTTTGATTTTTTCCCTAGTCAAATTTCTATATGTTTGACCAAGTTTATAGAAAAAAATATAGTAATATTTAAACGCAAAACAAACATATTATCAAAATATATTAAATATTAGTCCTAATGTAGCTAATTTGGTGTTGTTAATGTTGCTAAATTTTTTACAAATTTGGTTAAACTTAAACCATTTAACCCGAATTGCAAGAGAGGCAAACATGCGTGATTTTTCGTTTTGGTAAAAGCAAATTTGGTACTATCATGAACACAGCTTAAATCGAGTTGAATAAATGAGGGCGCCAGCTCACATTGTTCGGGTCCGTTGGCGCGGGCGCTCGCTTGTTCAGCTCGTCCGAAAAACCGGACCGGACCGGACCGGTGGTTCGACCGGAAAAAACCAGAACCAGAGGTAACCACGGTTCGGTTTCCTTTAAAGACCGGACATGCAATCAAACCGCTCTGACTAGGGGTGGAAACGCGCCGAGCCAAGCCTA
>CM020181.1:22650980-22715075 GCA_009805545.1 Oryza longistaminata
CTTTAGATCTTTAATTTTTGTTTTTAAATCTCCTCTCTCATTTGATTCGTTGATCTATATAAACACTGTATTTGTAAGTATTTGATGTTTGGATTGCTGCCAATACAAGCAAATCCCAGTATAGTATAGCGAGAAATTTCTAGAAACTGTTGCCAAAATTAACAATGGTATAATCCAACTACTCAAACTATCGGCATACTATTCAACTACCAAAAAGATTGGCTATAGGACACGTTTTGCATCAATCCAAACAACCTTTTTTACATAAAAAAAATCCAAACAATTTTATATTTCACGGGCTCATTTGGTTGCATGATAAAAAACATGCCCTACTATTTATTGGCAAATGTAATAGTTTGTGTTGCTACTTTGGATTGAAGCCAAATATTTTGGTAGTGCCGCTATCCTAGTGGTATATTCTAGAAAGATTCTCACTGATTCATGAGGGTAATGCTTTATATGGTAGCAATCCAATATTAAGCTATACGGCCTGGTCACTTTTGATGACATTTCAACCATACTATTTTTTTTTGGTAAAGTTATTAAAAAAAATATCTACGTTTAGTTTAGTGCCAAATTTGGTAAATACATAAGAAATCAAACCAAAATTTTAGCAATATTGCCATCTTGCCAAAATTTTGGTATTGCAAAAATTTGGTAAGGTTTATTTTGACTACAATCTGAGCAGGCCCTAAGGGCTGGTTTGGTTTGAGGCCTAAATTAGGATTGCCAATATTTGGTAATTTTAATAGTGTTTAGTGTCTATTTGGTTTGAAGTCAAATTTTGGCATGCCTAAAAAAATAGTCCATTTTAATAGTGAACTTAGGCTATTTTTGCTTCAATCCAAACACAACTTTACCTTACCAAAATCAGTCATGTCAAAACTTGCCAAAATTTGGCATTGACAAAATTTGGTAAGGCCTATTTAGGCCACAAACCAAACCAACCCTAAGGGCCCCTTTGAATCGCAGGATTAAGAAAACGTAGGAATAGGAAAAACATAGGATTTTGATAGGAATGTAAGTGTAAAACAGAGGATTGCAAAACGCAGGAAAAACACAGGAATGACCGTTTGATTGAACCACAAGTAAAACACAGAAATTGGATGAGAGAGAGACTCAAAGGAAAGTTAGCAAGAGGTTGAAGTTCTTGCTAAATTTCCTCCAAAATCTCTATAGTATTGTCCATTCCATAGGAATTTCAAAGGATTGGATATGATTCAATCCTTTGTTTCAAAGGGCTTCATCGGAAATTTTCCTATAGGATTGAAATCCTCTAAAATTCCTATGTTTTTCCTCCAAATCAAAGGGACCCTAAATAATTTTACCCTACTAATATTTTAGTAGTGCCAAAGTTTACCTAGACTTTGGCATTACCAACGAATTGGTAGGGTAAAGAACCAAACAAGCCCTACCTTTTTATCAATCCTGTGTTTCAGATAATTAGATTGAACCCTTACTGATAATTAGCGATCTAAATTAGTTTCTTCATCCATTTCCAAACGTAAGCATTTGCAGGATGTTTTGTACTAGTACTATGGGCCTATTTGGTTATTTGCTCTACCAATTAATTGGTAGTGCCAAAATCTAGGCAAATTTTGGCACTACCAATTTTTTGGTAGGGCAAAATTAGCTAGTCTATGTTTGGTTTAATACCAATATAAAGCCAAAATTTAGTATGAGAGTGAGGAAGATTCTAGAATATAGCCAAATTAAGCTAGGGCACTACCAATTGTTTGGCTTCAATCCAAACTAGCACGTTTACTATTAAAGTTACCAAAATTTTGGTAGGGTCACATTTTGGCTTCAATCCAAAACGGCCCAAAAATTCTGGGTTGGACGATGTGCATGGGAAGTCGTGATTGGTGACCGGCAATTGCACGGTTTTGGAGGAATAACGCATGAAGGGACGGCGTTAGAAAACGGCACAACAATGTTGACCTTGGGCCTAAACAGTACTACTATATAGTAGTAGTGCGGTTGATTTGGGAAAACGAATCGGTTTGGCCGGCTGCATGGTAGTATGCATGTGAGTGTGGATGAAAAAGATTCACTGCAAAGTGCAAAAGCCATGAGAAGTAGGTATACATCGTTAAAAAAAAACATCTCTGATTTAACCCATTTTTTGGGGTTGCACATTGCACTGTGTTGTTCATTTCAAATTGAATAAATAAGAAAAAAAGGGCTTAAGTGAATTTCTTTGGTGGTGGACAACATGCACAATTGAATTACTGCATGTGAAGCTCGATAAGAAATATTTAAAGTTTATGACAATATTTGATTAAAATTTTGAAACTTTGACCGTCAATAACTTCTTAATTGTGTAGTTAAAAATACATAAATTGTGTTGATGGTATATAAACTTGTTAGAATGTGCAATTTACTACATAAATCTGTAAAATACTCATTATGGTGTACGGACTTATCTAGTGCTTGTGAACTAGTCTAAAACGATTTATTGTGACTAATCATGTTTCTTCACCTGAGAGAGATAAAGATGTAGTGAGAGGTTGGATTTTGTCGTTGTAAGTGTGCTTGCAACTTATTTCTTTTTAATAAAATCTATTTAACAGTAGGGGCCTCCCCTGCTATGTTCTTGTTTAAAAAAAGTTAGAGTTTAATTAGGATATGATGTCACACGCATAATTGAGGACATGAGACATATCTTAAGTGTAAATAACCTTTATATATATACTTTATATTTATTTTGTTTTTATCCATTATTTGTATCCATTGCATTTTCCTTTTATATGATTTTTTTCTCTGTTTATATACTTTTTCTCTGTACACTCAACACAACTTATTCAATGTTTGATTTGGTATATGTTTCTTTTAAACAAGTAGGAGCTCTGCTATTTTAATTGATAGAAGGAAAAAAAAGCTCATAGCATTACTAACCTCATAAGAAAAATGGAAGGCAACAACCAAAAACACGAACCTGCGTTTATTTTAGTGAACTACTTCCTCTGTTTCACAATGTAAGTCATTCTAGCATTTCCCACATTCATATTGATGTTAATGAACATATGTCTAGATTCATTAACATCAATATGAATGTGAAAAATGCTAGAATGACTTACATTGTGAAACGGAGGGAGTACGTACTAAGCCAGAGCCATTTTACTAACCGATCATATACACAATATCCTACTCAGCGTGCAATTTAGTGAAATTAGTTATAACATATTTTTTTCTTTCTTTAGTTTGCATACACTACACAAGTTTTTGAACCGAAACGAGTAATTTACAAGTTCACGTATTACCTTCGATTTATATTATAAGTCGCTTTGATTTTTTTTTCTAGATAAATTTAGTTAGGTTTGACTAAAGTTATAGAAAAATAGTGACATTTTCAACTAAAACAAACATACTAGCAAAGTATATCCAATGTTACATTTAATGAAACTTATTGGTGTCATAGATGTTAGTAATTTTTTATAAACTTAGTCAAACATAACAAAATTTGACTAGAAAAAAATTAAAACGGCTTATAATATAAAACGGAGGTAATAGTATTTATCGTGACAACGAAAGCACAACGACAGCCACCACACCAGGTTTGCACACCACACACCCCAGGTAGCGTAAAAATAAAAATAATAAATGGAACCCAGCGATGAGCATCTCCATTGACGATCGCGAACGTGCAAGTGCAACGGCGCGAGCGCACGGAGACGGGGTAACGTGCACGACTAGTGCGACCACTGTGCGCGCGAGCGGCGAACCGCGCGCCCAATCCGATGAGAATCCCACCGACACCACCAACCCCGCGAAGCCGCGAAGAAAACGTCCCGCGGCCAACGTGTTAATTTGGTACTACTTTGGTGTACGCGCGCGCGCGCCGCCGTAACAGCTCGCCTCGTACGTACATACGCGCGCCCACACGACGCCGCCGCGCGCCGCTCGCGCGCGCGTCTCACGGTAAAAACGGCAGAATTCTCCGTGCGCGACCTCGCGTTCGCGTATGTACGTCGCCTACTATTTTTTCACCGCCCACCGGGGCGATCTGCGGGTCGGGCCTGTACTCCCTCCGCACTTAGTAAGTCGTTTAGAATAATATTTAAGTCAAACCTTAGAAATATAAATCATAAATAGCTTTCAAATTGTTTAGTTTGAAAATATAAAAATTATATGTATAGATTTGTCTTGAAAAATACTTTCATAAAAATATACCTATAGCATTTTTTAATAAATATTTTTATAGAAACAAAAAGTCAAAGTTGTATTTTGGAGACCGTGTCACTATCCTAAACGACTTTCTTTACGAGTGTGGAGGCTTTACGAGTGTGGAGGGAGTACGTGCCGCATGCTGCATGCGTTGTCACTGTGTCTCGTCCGGTGTGACGACGTTTTTTCTTTTGGTTGCATTGGTTGGGGTCGTAATTACGACTACACCTTAAAACTGCATGTATTTTCAGCCATTTATTTTTGTGATCAATGATTTAGAAATCAATTGCTACAGTGTTCGTGCTAGGGTACCCCTGAACGATCTTTTAGTTCTTTTACTGCAGTAACCAATCTAATCCTTGTCGTTAGATTTAGATCCAACACAACAGCTACAACTGCTTAAGTTGAAATCCACGCTACTACTGCATATATCCGGATCCGGGGGGAGGGGGGCAATCATTGGCATGTGAATACTTGTTCATGTGATGGGGAGTGGAGTACTGGAGTGGCGTTGCGAGTGACCACCTTGGCGAAACCGCGAAAGGTAGCGAGCGAGTAGCTGGGAAGGAGGGAGGGACAGAGGAAGGTTCCAAGTATTTTTCCCTCTGGTGAGATCGATACGACGAATGGCAATTGGCAAATGAGTTGTGCAGCACTTTGGAAGTTGAACGCTGCTATACGTACGACCGCGTCATCCGATCGGCGTACGACAAAACGGTTGAGCGGCACAATACTTAGACGGCGTACGACGGAACAGCAGCAGCAGCACAGCTCTTGACGTCGTGTAATACGCAGTCGTACTCCGGTCGGACACTCAAATCGTACGTATAGCATTTTCGTTGGAAGTTTAGGGAATGCAAAATTAAATCCCTGGCCCCAGTTCAAGAATCCAGATAGCTATGAACTTCCCAACACCAAAAGGCAATCGCATTAGCACACCATCATTAATTTATTGACCATCTTTGTGTTTTATCTGGTGGTTGCCCCTACACAGATGGTTGATGACGTACGTACGTAGCTCGCCTTCAATCTTCATCCCGTTGCCGACAGAAAACATCACGCCGTAAGAGAAAGTTCAATAATATAGCCCACTAGTAACTCTAATTCATCTATAGTCAATTTAATAGCCAATTTATACAATAGTTTCTTACTATACTATTAATATATGGTCCCATCTATCATATACACATTGCATATTGGAGTCCGTGTTACAGCGGGCTACAAATCTGTAACCCGCTGCTCTTCTCTCTCATCGTTTATCTTATTAAAATATGTTTATAGCTGGCTAATAGTCTGCTATTGTACCTGCCCAAAGGTAACAAACAAAATTCCCCCAAAGTATGTGGCGTCCCAAAATTTTCTTATGGTTGTCTGTTTCAGTTCAGTTCGGTGCATTTCACCTCAATTTATTGGCAAATTTGGCGGCATTTCGCCTGCCTACGCATCAAAAGTCCAAGGCATGGTCATGGAGACGCCGCCAAATTTAGGTGTCAAAATCGATGGACGCCATTCCCAGGCTGGGACGCATGCATGCATGCATGCGCTCTTGCCGCTTGGACACAAATTTCCCTGCTTTCCATGGCACAAAAACACAAAGCACACATCACTGCTGCTAACATTACATCACCTGTGTTAAGTCATGCATGTCACCTCCTTTTCCTTTTTTACTACCTTTTTTTTTCTGAGCCATGCAATGTTAGTATCAAGTGCTAATTATATCTCGCCCTCCTCTTCTTCATCACCATATATCATCTGGTTTAAGGGGGGGAAATGTGCAAAACATTGCAAATGAAGAGATAAGCATTACAGTACATTGCTTCCACAATTCTTTTCTGAATTCTAGAAGTGACTTGTACTAGGACAGTACTACTACTACTGCAGCACTAGTACTACTAGACTGATTATCTATTTTCTTTTCTCTGAAACGTGTGTGCCCAACGCAGAGAGAGGCCCACCTACTGACAATATTTTTGCACATGATACACAGCTAATAGAGGTCAAAAGGTCCACGAGGACCGGTGGGCCCCACCTGTCGGTGGGCCGTGGTTGGTGCTTACTGCTAATTACTAGACTGATACACTACACACATAATTAAGAGAAGATATATACCCAACACCTGCGTGCGCGTCAGTGAGGGCCGAGATCAGGCTTAAAGCCACGCACCCACCACCAAACCCAGTACGAACATACACCATCCTTCTCCTCTCTTCTCTTCTCTTCACGCCTCCCTCCTCTCCTCTTCCCTCTCCGGCGACCTCCTCCTCCGGCGTCCAGCTCGGCCGCAGCGGCGGCGGCGACGACGAAGCCGGCCACACCGCCGCCATTCTCATGGCAGACAAGGTAAGAAGAGCTTTTCGCCGGACTTTGCTGTTCTAGGGTGTCCTTTCATGAGCTGGTCTGAAGATTCTGTTGTTCAGTATTGATTCTTGCCTTGCATCTTTCCTTCATTTCTTCAGTTGGGTGTGTGTGTGCGCATGTGTAGTAAGAACAAAGTTGATGTGTTTAAGCAAAATAAAGAAAATCGTTTTTTTTTTCTTCCCTTGGGGTAGAAATATTTTTCTTGGAGAACCTGAGTCAAGTTTGGTAGAGAAGCTCTTCAGGTTTATTGGAGAAATGGAGATTGTTGACAACCTGATGGCGTTCACTTGTGTAGCTAAACAGAGTGTCAGGCACGCAAGAAAACAAGCATGGTGGTAAGCAGAAATGAAGTGCAGAGCAAGCAAAAATATCTCTATCTCTGACCACCCAAAACTCCTTTCCTTGTCGCAAGCCACTTTCATGCGAAGATCAAGGCACACGTTCTTTTTTTCTTTCTTTTCCCAGCTCGTGGTTTCGTTTTCAAACAATCTTTTGAACAAAGATACAAAAGATACACGCTCCCAGCTAGTGTCCTTTTCATATTTCTTTTGATGCTCTCGAAAGAAACACCCGCTTGATTTCCTAGTTCAAGTTCGCCCACCGAATTTCTTCTTCAGAAACTGGCTTCATTTCATCTGGTTCTGCAAGTGAAAACTCCAAGATTCATTTTTATGCTCCTAATCTTTTGTTTTTTTTAGGACAGAACAAAAACTAGGTAGTAGCAGAATCGTAGAATACTAGTAAATCCTTTCTGAACCCACAGGTTGAAGAATTAGGCAAGTCACTAATTTATTGTGCTATCTGCAACTCTGCAGTTAACTCTCAATTAAGAATTGCCAAGTGAACCATACAGTAACACCGGAAGTACCAACAGCTTCTGGATCTGCTGTTAATAATACCACTAGCTAGCAGTACTCCATTAGTACAGCATTTACCTATCTTTTAATCCCTCGAATCACATCGCTGCAGATCTCCACGGTTGTGCTCAACGTTGACCTCGAATGCGATCGATGCTACAAGAAGATCAGAAGAGTCCTTTGCAGGATCCAAGGTAGAAGCTAGTACACTATCATATGGTTTCATATCGCATTCGCATCATCAATTCATCGCCACAGTCACCAATGCAAAAGCTGCAAAGGCACGGACCTGTCTCTGTTTCGTCAGCTGACATGTGGGCCCACACGTCAGATGGTTGGGTTAGTTACTGTGAGCTCGTGCGATGCTGCTGCGCACTGTAGCATATGGAGTGAGAAAAAGATAAAAATGTTGGTGATTTGAGGTTGATGTCTTGATGACGACCATGTTCATGGCTAATGGCTGATGGTTTTGAATTTTCATGGATGATTTGTGTTGTTGTGCAGATAAGGCGAACATCAAGACGATCTCGTACGACGAGAAGAACAATGCGGTGATGGTGTCGGGGCCGTTCGACGCCGACAAGGTGTGCAAGAAGCTGTGCTGCAAGGCCGGCAGGATCATCAAGGACATGCAGGTCAAGGGCAAGGAGAACAAGGGCGGCAAGGACGCCGCCGGCGACAAGGCGAAGCCGGCGGAGAAGGACGGCGGCGGCGGGAAGGCGGAGAAGAAGGACGCCGCCGGCGGTGACAAGGCGGAGAAGAAGGACGGTGGTGGCAAGCCGGAGAAGGAGGCGGCGAAGGCGGACAAGGCCGCCGCCGCCGCCGCGAAGCCGGAGAAGGTTGCCAAGGAAGCGAAGCCGGAGAAGAAGGTCAAGTTCGACGTCGACGACGCGCCGCCGCCGGCCGCGGCGACGGCGAAGCCCGGCAAGGTGCAGCCCTTCCCGGCCGGCATGACACAGGCCGACCTCGCCCCGCTCCTCGAGAAGCTCAAGATCGCCAAGCAGCAGCAGCAGCAGCAGCAGGCCGGCCCCGAACCCCGCGCGGCGAGCCGATCGCGCCGCCGATGATGATGCCGGCGGCGCAGGGCGTCGCCGTGCCGTCCATCTGGCCGGCGCCCGCCGGCTCCCTCTCGTGCTACAGCTACAACCCAGCCGCCTACGACCAGTCGTCATATTACGGCGCGGGCGGCTACGGCTACGGCTGCGGCGCGTTCCAGGCGCCCGCCGGGTACTACGGCGTGGCACCGCCGGCGGCGGCGCCGTACGACCACCAGGGATGGTACTACGGCAACCGGCAGCCGTACTACGGCAACCAGCAGCAATGCTACGAGGACCCCAACGCCGGCGGGTGCAGCGTCATGTGATGGCCATCTCGCCATCGCCATCGCCATGGACGGGAGCAATCAGTGCGTGTGGTCACTCTCGCTCACACTCGCTCATCACTAGCTCATGGCCAGTGGTAAAAAAAAAGAAGAAGAAAATATTTTCTTTTTTTTTTTGGGTGTCGGCTTCTTCTTGTTTATTATGCCTGTGCCTTTTTTGTTTATTTAGGGTGTTGAGTTGTGCATGTGAACAGTTGAGTTGTGATGTTCTTGGTGTCTAGTTGGATCTTCTTCCCTTTATGACTATCTGATAAATGACAATGAGAACCATAATATACTAGTAGTAAGCAGTACATTCAGTTGGAGCAAGTTGACTAATGATTAATTAGCATGAACAAGCCATGATCAGTTGGGTTTGTTCATTAGCTCAGAGCCATCAGCCATCTGTTCTGAAAAGTACAGTATAGTTCAAAAATCAAAAGCATGGTAATACAGAATACTCCTAGTAGTACATAGATAAGCTCATCAGCTGTCAGCATGTTCTGATTTCTGAGTGATGTACTACCTCCGTCTCAGAATAAGTGTAGCCATTAATTTTCGCGTCCAACTTTGATCGTCCATCTTATTTAAATTTTTTTATAATTAGTATTTTTGTTGTTATAAGATGATAAAACATGAATAGTACTTTACTCGTTAATTATGTTTTTAATTTTTTTAAAAAAAATTTCAAATAAGACGAATGGTCAAAGTTGGACGCGGAAAACCATCACTGCACTTATTTTGGGACGGAGAGAATACCTGATTGGTTTCACTGTATAGAAACATGGGGACCCATATTTCTGTCCATTTGTTGGAACTCGGAAGTTGGAAGAGAAGAGAGGAGATGCCTATGGAGTACAGTAAAATACAGTGCTAGTACGTGCATGGATGAGGCTGTCCGTGCAATGTGTCTTGGGGTTGTGTTTAGTTGGATCCAAAGTTTGGATTTTGGTTGAAATTAGAGATGATGTGACTGAAAAGTTGTGTGTGTATGACAGGTTGATGTGATGGAAAAGGACTGAAGTTTGGATCCAAACTTTGGATCTAAACAGAATTTTGGTCGGCCAGATTCGTTTGTCGATCGATCATATGTGTCCAATCAAACGGCCAATCAATCAGTACAAAAAGGAGAATGCAAAGTTTGCAACTGCTGCCTCCTCTGGGGAACAAGAAATCAAGCCCAATTATTCACGCATTAGCAAATAGTTTTGCATTAGGTTAATCAAACTCACAGCCTGGTACAGCCAGAAAGCAGAAGCTAAACCAAAACCTGTGGCTAACACGACACTAGAAGCTCTGATTATCAGAGAGAAGGCTTCTGGGAAGCGTAAAGCTGAACATTCCTACGGAAATGAAAATGAAAATGAAATGCTGCCATGTTTTGGGACCCTTTCTTTACCATTGTTCAGAAGCTAAAGAAGCTTTTCTGTTGTGAATAAATGTTGCCTTCTTTTCTAGTACTCCCTCCGTCCCAAAATAAATGCAGCCATAGTTTTCTGCGCCCAACTTTAACCATTCGTCTTATTTAATTTTTTTAAAAAATTAAAAATATAAGTCACGAGTAAATTACTATTCATGTTTTATCATCTTATAACAACAAAAATGCTAATTATAAAAAAATTTAAATAAGACGGACGATCAAAAGTTAAGCGCGGAAACTTATGACTAAAATATTAGGACGGTGCCTGTCTGCCTGACGCCGCAAGACTGCAAGCTGCTGCTACTACTACTGTGGCCCAGTGAGATTGATGCCATGCCAGACAGACGATCGAATTAATAAGAAAGATTTCGTGTGTCCTAACACATCTTTAGACCACATTCATTGAACAGAAGATAATTACTTTGGTTGCTGATCAGTCAACAGCAATCAAAGGACATGTGTAAACAGTTCAATTGCGTAGAGAGAGCATTATAGAGGAACAATTTATTCATTGCACTTGCAAGTCAGGAACCATGCTGGATTGCTGGCCATCTGCAAAAACCATGGTCCTTCACAGACTCATGCACAGTGTAGACCATCCAGCCCCAATTCCGTCCAAATACGAGAGTAGAGTGGATAACTACGATTGGTTTGGTTCATTTGGGTTTTCATGGCGTTGTCGCCACTACATGTTGAATTGTTGATTGGTTTGACGAGAGAAATCGTTCACATGATGCTTGCCATTTGCCAATGCCCAATGGCAATCAGTCTAAAAATCAATGCTTTCACGTGGCCTCCTCAACTCGTTGTCTTCGTCTCACGGACAGAATCGATCATGAACAGCTCGTCTCGTTGAATTCATCGTATGAATCAAATCAAATCGAATGAGAAATTGTGTGAGTGGAGTAGGAGTGAAGTGACCAGAGCTAGCGATACAGTGAAGCAAACTGTAATGTCGGCTACTGCAAGTGCAAGAATGTGGAGCACTAGGAGGCGGCGGCGGCGGCGGCGCGGCGGCGGTTGACGAAGGCGGCGACTTCGGTGAGCAGCCTCTTGCTGTCGGCGAGGTCGTCGAAGATGTAGAACGCGTGGATGGCGTCGGGGAACTCGGCGACGACGACCTCCTCGGCGCCGCCGGCGGTGCGGAGGGCGTCGGCGTAGTCGCGCTGCCTGTCCTGGTGCGCGTCCCACCCGCCGACGCAGACCATGGTCGGCGGGAACGCGCGGCGCGGCTCGTCGTCGCGCCGGAGCGCGGCGGGCACGTTGGCCGCCTCGTGGTCCCGCGTGGCGCCGGGTGGGAGGAACGCGCGCCACAGCCAGGATATCCGCTCCGGCGACCCGAACGGCGCGTCGCGGAGCGCTGCTCGGGGCGGTCGGCGTCTCGCCGGCGAAGAACGGCTGCAGCGCGATGAGCCCGGACACGCTGCCCGGCGTGCGGGCGACGACGTGGTGGGCGACGTTGCCGCCCGCGCTGTCGCCCGCCACGAAGACGGTGGCGGGCGGTGACGGGAGGGCGCCACCGGCGCCGGCGAGGACCCAGCGGAGTGCCGCCTCGCCGTCGTCGTAGGGCGCCGGGAAACCGTGCTCCGGCGCGAGGCGGAAGTCGACGGACGCGACGACCGCCGGGATGGCCGAGGCGAAGCGACGGCACAGCGCGTCGAACTGCGCGGACGCCACGGAGTGGACACGAAGCCGCCGCCGTGGAAGTACACCACCACCGGCAGATAGCCGCCGCCATCCTGGCAGCTGCCGCCGGAAGAACATCCTGACGCGGAGGTCTCGGACACGGCATGGTCCGAGGACGCACGCCGGCGGCGTCGGGGGCCGGGTTGGGCGGCACGACGCGGTCGAACAGCGACAGGAGGAAGCGGTTGACGTGCCGTCGCGGCGGAGCGACGCCGAGTGCAGAACGGAGACGGCGCCCACGAGCAGCCGCGCGCGCCACGGAAGCGGTGGTCTGTCGCTCGCCGCCGCCGCCATCGCCGCCATGTCTCTCGCCTTCCGGCGCGGCCACGCCACGGCGTGGCGAGGGATAAGGCGACACAGAGAAGGTGGCAAGTGTTTGTCGCGGTCTCCCGCGTGGCCGCGACGTCCAACCGCAGCGACGTGCGTGTGTCGCTGGAAATTTGGAGATTTGCAGCTTTCAAGCGGACAGCAACATGTGCTGATCCATCTTAAGGGATGGTAGATTTTAATAAGGGATTACCTGAAAGTTAAACTTTCTATAAAAATCCTTTCAAAATCTTCCAAATACAATCATATTTTAATTGTATTATACAATCACACTTGGCGCGCCAGGGGGCGTTGCTTGTCGTCTAGGCTGACCGGATGCCGCAGTTCAGGTACTCCGTGGTGGCCTCCCACAACTCGGCTCCCTCTCGGAGTTCACAGCTCTTGCTTCCTTGTCCGCGGGTGCCGCTCACCACCCATCCCCGTGCGATACGTTTGCGCCGACGCCCCGCCCGCTCGACCTACGCGTGTGCCCGATGACGCGCGTGAGAAAGAGAGAGAGAGGGGAGGGGAGGAGGTGAGAGAGTATGACAAGGGGACTCCACCATTTTTTTTTAAAAAATACTGACTGGATTATATGCGTACGCCAGTAGAATAAAATCGCTCTGGATTATGTCAAGGGGGATAATTCGTCCAGTATTGAAAGTTAAGGTAAGCGTGTCTGGTTTTCTGATTCAAGGATGTAATTTGTACCTTTTCCACTTCTAAAACCACTTTGATGGCTCTGGTGGCTAGCGCGTGCGGCTTGTTAATAAGAGATCAGGCTTCATCCCTATGTAAACCTACTTGTGAGTAATACTCCCTCCGTCCCTAAATATAAGAATTTGGTTGGATGTGACTAGCTCCTGTCAGATTCGTCGTACTAGGATATGTCACATCCAACCAAAATATCTTATATTTAGAGACGAATGGAGTAGATGGGGTTCCATCCCTAGTAAGCCTATTTGAGTTTTCACATGATTTTTTCTCTCTCTCAAGCCCTTCATGAATCTTCAGCACATCCGACGGTCAAAAAAATGAAAAAGAATTCTCTTTTTTTTCGATAGAAATCTATAGTAAACCGTTTAATAATCACTAGTTGTTTTGTTATTTGGAGAAAATTGCAGGTTTCTTGGTGGATATTTCCTTTTTTTCCCCTGAAGTGGGCTCCGAATTAATAAGGGCCAAAAGGCTGTGAAGATGTTTGCACTGAGAACTGGTTGGATCAGGATGAAATATGTTGGGCTTCTGACACATCTTGTCCAAATGAGGCTGGAACAAATATGATCCAGAAAAAGGATAATAGATCCATGTCAAATTGTTGGGCTTCGCGCTTGCATCAGATTGTTTCTAGCCCAAAACCTCAGGTTCTGCAATTTGTTCAACAATTTTGTTCAGTCATTTGCCCCATCCCATTTCCCATTGCTGCTCTGAATCTTACCTTGGCACAATTAATTTCTTGCTCAATATTAGAGATGTCTCATACACTGACCCTATTTTTTAAGATAAAGAAAGTTTCTTATCGATATCAGACGATTACAAGATGATATAATAATTACTCTAATATCACTCCTAACTTCTGTATGGTTAGGATGCGAACAACTTATAATTATTAGAAAATCAAAAGAAGACCGATATAACTTAAAAAAATCATGCCATCCTTCCCCAAAAGTTCAGGTGATTGTGACCAAGACGGACTTGGTGTTCTTCTCTGGCGACTGCTCCTTGCCGGTTCATGCATGATGATGGCCCGTTAATTAGTCAGTCGATCAACAGCCGATCTACCAGTTGACCAGCTGTCAGAGCAGGAACAACAATAAAACATCGGAATTGCTAAAAATATGTCGCCAGTTTTTTTGGCTGATTTTAGTCGGTGTCGTCTGCCGTACGATTGCTCCGTGAGTTTTCGATGGTCGTTGGATGTTTTCACGCACGGCGGCATTGCAGCAAGCCCTAATCTTCTTTGTTGATTATAGTTGAACGTTGCACTGATACCTTCTCTTATACAAGTTACACCACACTTATACACCACTTACATATGTAATTAGTATGTAAGTTTAGTATTTACGTATGTAATTTTAGAACTTACATATGTAATTCTAGGACTTACATTGTAAATATACTAAAATTACATATGTAATTTAGGGACTTACAATATAAATACATACCGACTATTTTTTGGTGAAAAATATGGCGCCATAAATATAGCTACTCCCTAAAACATTATCAAACAAAGTTTAATTTGTAGTCGCAAACTCGACTGCTAAATCCTACACCTTCTCCATCATCTCTAGCACCTTCGTCAATGAAGTCGGAGTTGCTCTCGCTCTCTATTAAATTATTCACTGTATCTTTTTTTTGAACTCAATTATTCACTGTATCTTAATTTTGGTATAGAGGGAGAAACCCGTACGACTGCCACTCGATCGAGATTTGACGGCTTGGATTGATAGGGCTCAACGCTCACTGGCCTTTGGATCTCAATCGGACGGTTCAAATTAAGTTCAGTTGACCCATTGCTGGGGGATATTTGTGTTATAGCCCTCTCATGATGTAGAAATGCCTTAAAGATCTCTAATCTTTTGAACGATAAATAATGCTGCGATAGTGGTGAACAGTACACTGAAGTACAGTACTTCCCTTGGACTATCTCATCAAAACATAATTCACTCAAACCAATCTGGACAACATTATTGATGATGCAGCTACCAGTTTTATAATTCTTGACGTTTTGAACAATATTATAACTATCAATAACTTTAAAAGTATTTAGTTTAAAAAATCTAGAAAACAACGTATATGGATTTGTCTTTCAAAATTCTATAATAAAAGTAAACATGTATTTATTTATTGTATATATTGTAATATAAAAATAAGGTCAAACATATATTTTGAATACCATATCATTATCCAAAACATCAAGAATTATGAAACCGGAGGGAGTATTAATTTTGTGAAGCACTCTTAATTATTAACTAATAAAATTTTCCACTAATGATCGGACTGTACCACTTGCTAAATCCTAAGTTCATTTAGTGTCACTTCCTCCGTTTCACAATGTAAGTCATTCTAGCATTTTCCACATTCATATTGATGCTAATGAATCTAGACATCAATATGAATGTGGGAAATGCTAGAATGACTTACATTCTGAAACGGAGGAAGTACCAATGAAGCATTCTCAATTTGCTACTCCCTCCGTTTCACAATGTAAGTCATTCTATCATTTCTCATGTTCATATTGTTGTTAATGAATTTAGACATATATATCTATCTAGATGCATTAACATCAATATGAATATAAAAAATGCTAGAATGACTTACATTATGAAACGGAGGAAGTAACTAATTCTACATTCCGATAAGAAAAAAAGGGGGCCACTGCCCACATCCTCTCCACTGATGATCCGACACTTGACTAATTAAAACGATTTCTTCACAATTGTACCATTTAGATAGGTCACCCTAAGTATATAGTTTCAAACAAAAAAAAAAAAAGGTCTTCCACCAACCAAGCTTGGTGGCTTGCAAGTGCCAGGATCTATTGCAAATTTGCAAGTCAACCATCACCTACATATCTTTACACATGGTAGCCGACAGGGCGCCAATTCGTGCACTAGCTAGCTAGCTAGCAAACGATCGATGCACACGCCATGATGCACGATGATGATTTCTACATGGCCTAAACCCATGTGTTCACAAAGCGCGACAGTCATCGCCCGTCTTTTCTCACCAGCTTAAACTTTTTTCACGTGAATCGTCCCGGTACAACGAACACGACCAAATTAACGTCTTTCTTCTCTCTCTCTTCTTTTTTTATCACACCAATAGGGGTATAATGGCAGGTGAGCAAAATTTTGGCAATGATGAGCTTAATTAGCTCTGAATATCTCTGATCTGCACCATTCCAATGGCGGAGCGAAGGATATGAGGCCGAAGGAGGTGCCCTTGTCACTGTTATGATGATTGGCGACGGCAACGAGTCGTGTGAGCATCGCTATTTTGGTCGGTCCAGTGGCCGTTGGGCTCCATTACTTATCGATTATTAGTATCATTAAGCCGTCTTCGATCAAGCTCTCTGTTTATTTATCCTTTTATCCTTTTGTTTTTCAGCCTTCCAACTTGGTAGGGCACCACGCCTCCATCGATCGGCCGGGCGTGAAAGAGACGTACGTCAGATGGCCGTCACTACATCCTTGGAAGGTACTCCTTCCGTCCCATAAAAAATCTAATCCTAGATTTGAATCTGGACAAGTGTAGGTTTTTTATGAAAAAGAGGGAGTAGATGTTTTTTTAGGAAAAATATATGCTACGCTGATCAGAGAGGTAGAGAGAGTGGCAATATAGGGGCTTCTTTAGAAAGCAGGACTTTTGAGGCTGTGTTCGTTGATTTGGGTTTGGAACCCATATCCTGCGCACCGGAAATGGAGCGGTCCATTAGCACGGGATTAATTAAGCGATAGCTTTTTTTTTTCAAAAATAGATGAATATAATTATTTTAAACAACTTTCGTATAGAAACTTTTTTTTTAAAACATGCACCGTTTATCAGTTTGAAAAACGCGCACGGGAAAAATGATGGAGGTGAGTTGAAAAAACCAGTGAAAGAAGTCAGCCTGAATATATATAGACCTACTGTAGTACTACATTTGTCCTAAAATATAATGACTTCTAGCTTAATATATTTTGGGTTGGAAGTAGTACGTGTTAGTTCAAATCGTATAAAATTCTTTTCATTCTGCCCTAGTTTTTTAAGCTTTTTTTTACCAAATCACTGTTGCATATTATTTGCTCACAACTTATTGAAAGTATGATTTCTCACAACTTATTCTAAGATATTTATTAAAGTTTATTTCTTAAAATACTTATTTATCCTAAAAAGAATGCAATCCTAGCATATAAATTTTGTCAAAAAAGTCTCTTTCTTTTTTTTCCTCCAACCGCTCTCCTCATTCAAAATTTCCCTATCTTACCCTAAACACACTCCTATTTCCAACATGCTCTGAGTTAATGAGGGGTATCTAGGACATTTTCTTTTGTACTAATTTGTCTTTTTTTTTAATATTGGGATTGTATTTTTTTAGAATGAAGGGAGACATGTTTGGTAGGGCTCCAAATCTACTACTCCCTCCGTCCCCTAATATAAGGGATTTTGATATTTTGCTTGTACTGTTTGACCATTCGTTTTATTCAAAAAATTTTAGAATTATTATTTATTTTTTTACTTACTTTATTATCCAAAGTACTTTAAGCACAAATTTTCGTTTTTTATTTGCACAATTTTTTTTTAATAATACGAGTGGTCAAACAGTGCAAATAAAATATCAAAAATTTTTATATTATAGGACGGAGGCAGTACTACCAAGCTAGAGTTGTGTAGCTTGAAAAAAGTAGCTTCATCCTTCGTATATATTTTTCTAGAGCAAATTCTTCCACTCCACTTAAGAAACTAACGATTTAATAATGTTTGGTTCCACTAACACAGAGGTCTAGGAGCTATAGCCCCTGTGTGGCTGTGTGGCCTGATACTGGAAAAATCTTTTGTGAGGTGGTCGTCGGCTCGTCGCTAGCCGTTGATCGGATGGGCCATCACAATCGGATGGGAAATGTACAAGACCACAGAAGCAGGACACTGTATATACCTATCAGAGTATCAGGTCAATTGTTGAACATGGATGAAAAGGGCTAGATCAGCTAAAATACGTACTACTACTACTACATTACTGAAATTCAATTCTCATGCGAATTGCGTTTTTATTTTTGCACGATAAAGTTGACTTCATTTGGGATATTTAAGGTTGAAGCTATCGCTACATCGTCACCCAAAAAAAAATATATTATCACATCCATCGAAAAAGCAAGTCAACCCAACCCCAAACATCAACCATAATGCAAGTCGTTTTCTTGCATAGAATGCAGTGGCATCATTGCATGGCTGCAGTTGCCGGTTGCACCGGTCAACCGGCCGGCCGGCCGGCGTCGTCGCACAGCATCGCCATTAATCCGCCGGCGCCGGCCACGCACGCACGGCCTCACACCGGCCGGCCGGCAGCCGGCCGCCACCGACACCCGCACGACGTCGATCGATCGATCGCCGTAGTATCTCAAGTTGTCAAATTGGCACAGTCACCTCACACATGAAACACATCCAAGCACCAATTAATTAACTCACTAATCAATCAATCAGTCAGTCCCATTATTATCTAAAACAAAAATCAATCAGTCAGTCAGTCCATGGTGAGTCTCAGAAAATATCAGCCAGCAAAAGCAGCCTGTTTGATAGGGAAATTAACCTGTGTTAATTAACCACAAGGTCCACAATCATGTGTGGTAACCACTACTAGCTAGCCTGACCATGACCCTCTGCCATCCAACAAGTGGGGAAAATCTTCATCAGTTCTAAAATATAAGGAATTCTGACCATAAAGGGAAAAAAATAATATACTGCAACGGGAGGGTGGCTAAGTTATAGTAACACAATACTCGAGCAGGGGTGAGAATTAATATTCTAAAATATTTATATTTTATGAGAAATTTTAAATGCTAGAAATAGTTGTATTTTGGGATGGAGGATGCGCATGCATATTTTCCCTCTTTCCAGCGTGAAAAAGATTCTGATTTTTCAGTCAACTATTGACTGATCAAGGCACTATTAAATGACACAGTGATCTACAGGGCATAGAATGGATAAACCTTTAGACTATTTAGGTCCCCTTTCATTTGTAAGAAATATATAGGAAACTTCAAGGATTTTATCCTAGAAGGAAATGTTGAAGGAATGCCTTTAAAACAACGGAGCGCACCTTAATTACCCTTTTCTTTGAATTCTCATGGAATGGACAATTCTATAGGGGTTTTAGAGGAAAATTAACAAATTATTCAACCTATTAGAAAAAAAATCTTTTGGGTCTATCTCTTTCATATGATTACTCTGTTTTTTCTACGGTTGATTTAAATGATCATTCATGTTTTTTTTTGTGTGTTTTGTAATCTCTGTTTTACACTTCCGATCCATTCCTATCAAAACACAGTGTCTTTTTTATTCCTTCATCTTTTCAATTCCGTGTTGCAAAGGAGCCCTCGATATGTAGAACAACAAATGAACTATTGAAAAGGAGTTATGTGGTTACTAGACCTTAACCCTTAGCCACTCAATATTCTGTTTTTGATCGTAATCCTCATGACAGATATGGGTGCCGTTGTTGGAGGAGATTCCTGGTGCATATGCCACCTCTGTCACCTTTGGACACGTAGCTGCTGTCATGTGGGCCCACATATATAGCATCAATCTTGCTCGAATCCATTTCGCAGCAAGAGAGTACAGATTCTACTTAAGCAACATTCCCATTGACTCAAATGTGGCTAAGCATGAATGGTTCCCAAGATCTGAAGAACTGACAGATCAACTGCAAATTGGTGCAGTACAAGTTCTTCTTGCGCAGACAGGAGCATCGCATCTTGACCACTCGTTATCTGTATGATCGGAATAAGATCAAGCTAGCTGTAGCTTAATAACAACAATTAACATGTGCATGAGCTTTGAAATGGCACTGTAATCTACAGAGAAAGAAACACCGTCAGAGACCTTGAACTCGAAGATTCAGAGCAAAGATGGCGACAATTAACGAATAGAACAGTGTCAGTTTCACATCCCAATCAGCTCCTATATGTATCGATCAAGGACAGGCCATTGTTAAGTGTAACCCCTATACACAAGGCAGGCATCTCTTAATCCCTTTTCTTCTCATTAACTAGGTAGATCATGGGCATCAGCATCACTGCAATAATGTCACCTTTTGCTTCATAACATATTCAGTTAATGTAAAGCCACAAATTTCAGCAATTTATGCATCCATGTTTTTCATATGCAAAGAAAATAAAAAACTCTATTGAGGATCTGGCACCTTCCTTATCTAAGAAAACAACCAGACAGAGTTCAAGTCTGATGAAGTCCATTATCTAAAAAATTCTGATGAAGTTGCACAATGTTGTAGGTATAAATGCCATGTCATGTAGGTCTAGTGGAGCAAGCACCTTAAAAGAGGAGTTTAAAAAAGATCAGAGAGTATATATTACTTAATTTTTTTTTCTACAACTAGATAAGAAAATTTTCTCCAAAAAAAATAAAACTAGATACTACTCCAAAAAAAGGCATTACAAAAGAGAGGGCATTTGGGAACTTGACTCGATGCCACTTGTCAGTACTTAGAGCGAGTTCAATAGTATAGCCAACTACTGGTTCCAATTTATATATAGCCAATCTAATAGCTCATTCATACAATAGTTACAACCTACACTATTAATACCTAGTCCCACCTGTCATAGACACACTGCGTCTTGGAGTCCGTGCTACAGCTGGCTACAAATCTATAGCCCGCTGCTCTTCTCTCTCCTGATTTATCTCCTTAAAATATATTTGCAGCTGGCTTATAGCCTGCTATTGTACCTGCTCTTATGCGAGCTAATTGACCTTGTGCTTTGGCAACGTGATTTCTGCTTTCGCATCACTCGAGAAGGCTTCTTTTCAGAGTGGTTGGTAGTTAGTGGCGAAAGGCCAAGGTTATTATTTTTGGATCTAAGGTTTGCTTAATTAGTGGCCTAAGACGACCCGGCTGACGTGTGAAGGGCTCGGATGGAGACATGCTGAATTCGCCAATATCTGAAGATAGTGATCCTTGTTGGCTGATTGCGCTGTCCATGTGCTTAACTTAGTGTCACCCATCACAATTTTTTACTCCTATCTAGACCTAGTGATGTTATATCTACCGATGTGGCTGCTTACGGATCAGGACGCTCTGCAATCGACTGCACCGCATGTCAATGACAGAGGCGCAATGCAGTCGAGTGCAGATGATCTTAATCCATTGCTTACATCCATGTGATGCAGAGACCGGGCTTTTAACATATATATTTTAAAAAATTATCGATGATCAGATTTAATATAAGAATTCCATACTTTTATTAAATATATAAGTGATGACTAAACATGGTTTTTTTGGGACATAATGTATTTATTCAACATCTGAAATTGTCTAGGAGGGACTTAGGTCACGTTATTATTGGACGTATCATGGATAATTGTTTGTAGAGATGAATCAAATATTATATGCCAGAAACCTAAAGTAACTTCAAGAAATCTAAAACAATGATGGCGCGGAAAGCTTGTGAAGAAATCGTAGTTTGAGAATCGTAGTTATCTAAAAATTGATAAACATAAAAGAACAGGAGAAAAATAATGAAATCGTCCAAAAGTCTTTTGAATTTTCATCTATAATTAAATTAACAAAACAATATGGAACGTTTACCATTTTTTGATTAGGTGTAAATAGCAAAATGTTCCTTGAAAACGTTATTCCCTTCGTCCCATTTTAATTGTGGTTATGGGTTTTTATATCCAACGTTTGATCGTCCATTTTATTTGAATTTTTTTATGTGCTTTTTTTATTTTTTTAAAAATTAAATAAGACGGACGGTTGCATGTTAGAAAAAACTTATGGCTACATTTAAAATGACTTAAAATGAGAAGGTAAGAGTACTAATTAACAAAAGGTCATCTCATATAGGATTTTTTTTCTAACAAAAAAAAGAGAAAGAAATGCCATGGAGAATAATCACATTAAACCAATATAAATTCCCCTCCTTAATTTTGATTGAGATGTGACTGGAAAGGTGTCAGTGCAGGCACCAAAAATCACAAAACCAAAACACGACAACCATCTCCTTCCTCACACCAAAACAAAACCGGGCCAAGACGGCTCCATGACCTTAATTTTACCTATATAAACCCAGGCCACGTCAGCACCCCGGCCCCCCACGTAGGCCATCCGACGTGGCGAACGGACGGCCGCGACGTCGCCAGCGTGGCACGGATCGCCCCGCCTGGCCCACACCGCTTATCGACAAAAACAAACGGCCTCGCTTCTGCCACGTCGCCTCCCCGATGCGTTCTTATCCCCACGATCCATCCCACTGCATCCCCCCCGCCCTTCTCCTTCCTCTTCGTCTTCCTCCTCGCTTCGCTTCGACTGCTTCGATCGAGGTTGCGATGCCGGATTCGGACAACGAGTCGGGGGGGCCGAGCAACGCGGGGGAGTACGCGTCGGCGAGGGAGCAGGACAGGTTCCTGCCGATCGCGAACGTGAGCAGGATCATGAAGAGGGCGCTGCCGGCGAACGCCAAGATCAGCAAGGACGCCAAGGAGACGGTGCAGGAGTGCGTCTCGGAGTTCATCTCCTTCATCACCGGCGAGGCCTCCGACAAGTGCCAGCGGGAGAAGCGCAAGACCATCAACGGCGACGACCTCCTCTGGGCGATGACCACGCTCGGCTTCGAGGACTACATCGACCCGCTCAAGCTCTACCTCCACAAGTTCCGCGAGCTCGAGGGCGAGAAGGCCATCGGCGCCGCCGGCAGCGGCGGCGGTGGCGCCGCCTTCTCCGGCGGCTCCGGCTCCGGCTCGCTCGCACCACCACCAGGATGCTTCCCGGAACAATGGCGGATACGGCATGTACGGCGGCGGCGCGCGGCGGCATGATCATGATGATGGGACAGCTATGTCGGCTCGCCGCCGGCGTCGTCGGCTGGGTACGCGCAGCCGCCGCCGCCGCCCCACCACCACCACCACCAGATGGTGATGGGAGGGAAAGGTGGGTATGGCCATGTCGGCGGCGGCGGCGGCGGGCCCTCGCCGTCGTCGGGATACGGCCGGCAAGACAGGCTATGAGCTTGCTTTCTTGGTTGGTGTTTTGGTAATTAATTAGTCAGAGGACATGTCGGGTTAATTAATCTTAATCTCTGTTTTTTTCACTCTTTTTTTTTTACCTTTCTTTCTCTCTCTTTTATCTTTCCTTTTCTCTATGTGCTAAAATGAGTCAATTATATGGCTAAATTCTCTACTAATTCGCTTCCATTGACTTCTTCTTAAATTCTCCTAATAATGATCCCATGGTTCATTTGTTTGGGCTGCTAAGATGATTAAACAAGCTTAATTAGTTAATTTGGGTGACTTTTCTTGATGGTGCAGTTTATTTTGGCATGGTACTGATGAGGTAGGTATCCATGATGTTCTGTGGTGACCAAACAGACGATGGATGCTTTTTTTTTTCTCCATCATTATTTCTCCCAATTTTGTTTTTTTGCTTGGTTATAATTGATATTAGTAGAATGCTTGATTGGTGCTATATATATGCTGTTTTGGATTCCTCTGGAATTCAGAGTGTCGGCTGTGTGATCTCAGGTGTCGGCACAGATAACCTTTGGAAAATGAATAAATAAATTTTACTACCTAGTACTATCTTCTACTGCTAATATACAGTATTAGTGACTAGTGAGAGCTCAGTTTAATTTGTTTTAAGGACTCGTCAGGTCAGATATTATACTAGGGTTTGCAAAAATAATCTCTCTCCAAGGTATCTGCATAACTCATTAGTCTTTGTTTTAGAGCCTGTGTTGATATTATGTAAGGAGTCCCTTCAGTAGTTGCTAATCATGAGCATAACCATTAAAAAAAAACTTCACCCATCCTAAAATATAATATTTTTAGCCACCAAACATAGGTATTAAAAGAGTGATAAAAAACTTGTTATCTCCTCGGAATAAGTGAGGTATAGGCATGGACTAATTTGGGCTACTCCCTCCGAGTTGATAATACTTATCGTTTTAACACGATTGATGTCAAACTTTATTTTTTTTACTATAAATAATTTCTAAAATGTTTTTCTTAGAATTATGAAGATCATATGCATATATTACTCTTAAAAAGTATTTAAATAAAATCATATACTTATTGATGACGATGATAATAATAATAATAAATATTGGTTAAAATTATTTTTTAAGACTATATTCTTGTCTAAAACAAGTATTATTAGTCCGGGAAGGATTATAATAAAGCTAAGTGATACTATGGTGGTTTAGTGGCAAAAGGTAATACTAGGTTTAAAGTTTAAAAGTTGTTAAAATTTTAGGACGGAAAGGAGTATTTGTTAATATTTTATTTGTTGGTTCCAATTCGTTCAGAGTAGATAATTACGGCAGTAAATGATACAGGGGAAAATGATTTGAAAAATAAAAACATGTAAAGGCATGCAAGCTGTTGGAGCAAAGGCATAATATTCCATTGATGGAACATATTCAGAACATAGGACTATCCAATTCAACTCCACGTGATCTACTAGATGACTCCTCTTGTTTTCTTTCCCTAAGAGGCCTGAAATGTTGACACGTGGACACTGTGCCACAGGCATTATCTACTGCTAAACAGCATAAAATAAAATATCCAGAGGCTCTGCATGCACACCCTTAATGTGCAAGCAATGACATGACATCCAAATTGCTGATCTGTGACCAGTCACCACCTGACCCTCTATATATACTTTATGCAGTGCTAACATAAAAGTTTAATGCTGCTTAATTAAGCACTTATATATATAATTCTCAAGCTAGGTGTCACCATGCAGTATGTTTTCTTTGCTTTTCTTGTTGCTGTATATCCTCCCTGTCATAGCATGGCATGAATCAGCTTATCAGCAAGTAAGTATAGAGTAGTAAGTATAGTTAGTTGCACTTAGCTTTCATCAGTCACAGACAAGTAGGCAGCAGGAAAGGGCCAGGCAAAAAGGCAGGGAGGATAAGGATGGATGAAGCCTGAATTGAGTGAGCACTAGTGTGTGTGTGATATGTGTACTGTGGAAGTTTCTTCCACTGGGCTTTTGGGGGCAGGGTCAAGTGAGGCTGGATTCCATTGGCCAGGGAAAGATCTCCCCGGTCTAATTGGATGACAGGTACAGTACCTGTATGTACTAGTGCTTGCTTGCTTGTACTGGCAGCATCTGGGGCTTGTTTTGAGTCAAGTTCTGAGCAAGGGCTTCTAGCTATGGACAAAAACGGTCGGAAATGGTCGGAAATAATATTATTTTTTTTCGAGAAGTCCGAAACGGTCAAGAAATATATGTATTTATGAATTTTACTATTTAGTGTTAATTTCAACGCAACATTGATAGAATTTAGAAAAACTAAATTTTAGAAACTGTAATAGTCGATAAAAATATTATTATTGTATTATTTGCAGGAAAGGTATTGGTACGGTCGGGAAATTTCCATAATGTTTTCACCCCTACCTCTACCTGACTGCCACCACCTATATCTTGATGTTGCTCTTGCGAGAGCAATTTTAGCTTGCCCACTTTTTTTTATGAATCTGGACATGTGCATATTTGTAATTATAATCAAAATTCTTTGTATTTAGAGACAAGAAGTACAAAGCAAAGGAAAAATCCGAGACTTTCTACAACTACAAGCAAGCAAAGCTTGAGTGGATCCAGGGAGAAAATTAAGAGAAGTGATATACATATATACTTAAACAATTTCTTACAAACAAAGATCTTGACAGTTCTATTTAGTTAGTTGAAAGTGTAATAAAGAAAATCAGGATTTTACTTACAGTGTGTGATACATCAACATCTAAAACATTTGCAAATCTTCTTTGTACACGTGTATCTTCCCCCCGAAAATTAAGGGGCCGGGGTTGCGGTTTACCATAAGAAAATAAATGGACAGGTCAAGCACTATAAACAGTACACCGCAGACCATTTTGATGGCGACGACGTCGATCGATATCATTTTCAGCCTCCTGTAACAGTGTAATTTGACGAGATATTATACTCCCTCCTTTTTTTATAGATAACGCCGTTGACTTTTTCTTACATGTTTGACCATTCGTCTTATTTAAATTTTTTTATAAATATATAAGATATAAATCACACTTACAATACTATGAGTAATAAAACAACTCATAACAAAATAAATTATAATTACGTAAAATTTTTGAATAAGACGAATGGTCAAACATGTGAGAAAAAGTCAACTGTGTTATCTATTAAAAAACGGAGGTAGTATTCAAGAGAGGAGCTAGCTAGCTAGCCAGCTGCATCGATCATCAGCATGCAGTGGCAGATGCTAGTATGAGATTAGCACAGGAGCACAACGAGGTCAGTATAGGCTGTGTTTAGTTCAGCGCAAAGTTTGAATTTTGGTTGAAATTGGAGATAATGTGATTAATAAGTTGTGTGTGTATGACAGGTTGATGTGATGGAAAAGGACTGAAGTTTGGATCCAAACTTTGAATCTAAACACAGCCATAGAGTGGCCGGTGACTTTGAGTTGGTTGACCACTGCACGGCCTCTCGTTACGTTCCAGCGCAGAAAAACACCAGCTGCACCGGTGCTATATAGCAGCCTGGTGCTAGGCTAGTGCTCAATTCATCCAGCCAACGATAACGTTAGCTTGCACGTAATGGAACACCGGCCGGAGGAAATTCTCCACCAACCGACTGTCGTTTCGCAAAAGTAGTACCATCTCCGATTCTAAACATAAAATTTAGGAAAATGCTACGTGACGGTATCCCGTTCAAACGGAATGATACCTTAGAGATATCGTTTGATACTTGGGTATCAGCCGCGATATCTATCTCAGAAGTATTATCCCGTCTGAAGAGGGTATCAGACGATACCTCAGAGGTATTATCTTATCCTAACGGTATACCATCCTATAGCATTTTCCTAAAATGAGAAACGGTAACTTTTAAAAAAAATCCATCAATATCATATTGATATTGTCCCTAAATAACTAAATTAGTACATACGAGAAAATTCCCAATCAACCAAGAACTACTTTTGTAGACATGACACCCTTTTTACTTATTTTCATCCTCTAGTGCACATATACTCCCTCCATTTAAGTTTGATCATCATATTTTGGCTTGACGCAAAGACCAAAGGATAACAAATGTACGTATCATCTCCCAGGTCAACGGTCCAGCATGCCTATCGTATAACTACCCATGCATGCACATGCGGAGTGCTCCCATTTCGCGTGCGAATTGAAACGGCCAGCGCGTCGATCGGACGACATGCAACGGCTTGCCGACTACAAATTAATGTAACGTTCAAATTTGAAAATTCAGTTTTTTTGAAATATGATGATGAAACTTGAAAGGAGGGAGTATTTTTTTTTTCGAAGATTGAAAGGAGGGAGTATTAGCTACTAGCAGTTGTGTGATTGCATCAAGGCAGCGGTCGCATCACTCGATCACGGCCGGCCGGGGTGGTGGACGAAGCATATAATACTCGATCACATACGGCGAAATGGGCGGCGCACCACATCGATGGATCGATCGATCGATCAAATCAAATCAAATGCCGGGTGCATATGCAGTGCGGTTGCCACGAACAATATGCAAAATGATCGAATGCGTACGTGGAGAGCTAGCTAGCTAGGCCAGCCAAACTTGGATGGATGCATGCAAATGCAAATGCAACGGATACGTCTGAGTGGCTGCATTCATGCATCCATATTATCAGTGGCCGACCGATGATATTTACTCGACCGAACTAAAACACGTCGCGCCTCGATCGATGGAGGTCAACGAACGAACCACGTACGAAAAGTTGCATGCAAATTAAGGTAGTGGCATATGCCATCGAGAGCTTCCCTTAGTTCCCTGCAGCCAGGAACCCCCAGGAAGAAATAACAAAAAGGAAAAACCGGAGGAGGTGCATCGCATCCACGGAGGATACGGAGATGAGTTGTACCGCATCGACGATTCCCGCACACTACAAGAAGCGGTGTGGTTACCGGTTAATACCACTCATATATTTTTCGGTCTTTTGGCTAATTAAGATCAGTGTAGTATACATGTGAGCTACTATCTCCGTCCAAAAAAAACCCTAACTAAGAGAGGATGGAGGGAGTATGCGCTTGCTTCGTTTTTTTAGGAGTGTCCTCGAATGTCATTTAAACATTGCACTCAACCTAAGCGTGGTGCACCCCAACTAAAACAATTCTCTTAACATTGATTGAGATCATAATATATAGAAATCTGGCCTATACACATACAGCCAAATATTACCTAAACTGAAGCCTCGTAATTGAGGAATACAACAAAACAAATAAAAAGAAAGGTAGTAAACTAAGAATACTAAGTTTCAAAATTTGTTTATCGTTCATGCTTCAACCTTGCTTTATTCAGTAGTAGCCCATTACATCGTCCGTTTACAAACTTGATGCCAGAACCATCTTGCTAAAAAACGCCAGTATATATGGGCCTGCCCGATAGGCCTAAATGTGGCGCAATACGAATAAATTTGAAAATATACTGTTGATTTATTTTTTTTTCTCACAAATATCGGATATAAATTTATTAGCAGAAATATACCGTCGATCTCGCACAACGTTCCGCGAACAATGACAACGCAAGACTGCACGGTGTCGTACGGTGATAGTACGAGACCACACAGTCTCGCATGATGAAACTGCGACACCGAACGGTGACATCGGGACGTGCGTGGGTGCGGCCGTTTCAACCACGCGGTCTAGCGCGGCCAAACCGCGAGACCGAGCAGTGTCGCTCATTGAATACCGACGGCTGAAAAATTTTAATTAGTAATTAATTATCCTAATTAGCGATTAATTAATAATTAATCACTAATTATTATTAATTAATCGTTAATTAGAGTAATTAATCACTAATTAAGCAGTACTAATGGACAAGACGTTTGGTCTCGCTAAATCCTTGTGCGAGACCGTTCCCTCCCACTGATTCATCTCGCGGCACAAGACCGTTTGCTCTCACTGATTCATCTTGCGAGACCGCGCGGTATCACGCTCTCACTGCGCAACACCATGTGCGTCGTGACGCTCTCGTAACTTTCGCACAATGATCGTGCGATATCAACAGTATATTTCTGCTAAAAAGTTTACTTCACGAATATTTCTAAGAAAAAAACCGAATCAACAGTATATTTTTCAAATTTAATTCGCGGCAATACAGCCAGCCGCTGCCAATCTCTACAGACTACAGCATCGACAACAGCTGCAGCAGCATGACAGCCGAACAGGCCAATTGCTTGTCGGGCACTGCCGTGCAGAAACCACACGAAGCAACAGGTCATCCCGCTCTATGACAAGGTTTTTCGCCGTCCTTCATTAATCAACAATCAAGGGATTATCCTTCTGAAAAGTTTGAATTTTAGTGCTGTGGTTGGTTAATCTCCTAGATTATAACACCCAGATTTCCCAAAAAGAGATTAAAAGAACCAGATAATAAACATGAACTTATAAAAACATTGCAACCAACTCTTCAAGGGCTTGTTTAGATTACACGTGATGATGTGGTTCTTGCAGTACCCGCAGCAGAAATTGATGGTTTCTTCCATCTCACCACAAGGGAAAACTGCAGATATCTTAATCACAGCTTCAAATCTTCCGACATATTTCTTCACAGAAGCTTGGGGATCGCAGGTGGCAGGCAATTTGGGGATCCCATGACCTGGTTCAGGATAAACAGAGATGGTGGTTACAGGATGACAACAAAATAAAATATACAATTGAACCAGAAATAATTTATAATTGAATGAAAACTCTGGTTAGAGCTACATTTCCGTATGATAACCAAACAATTCTACCATTTCCAATGGAGAAAGCCTTGTGAAGAAAATATTAATATGGCTCCTGTGTCAACCAAATTCACTCGTCTTCGCGAAGACGCGAACAAGTTAAAACCTCATCTCACTCCTTGGTCGGAACCATCTTCTTTTTCAAAATATGATCTTTCATATTCGATTACTCCCTGCACATGAATATATATCTTAGAGCAAGCGAATTTTACGTTGAAAGGTGTAGGATGGAAGGTGGTTAGGTAACTTTAGCAAGCACAGATCATTAACCTTCAAAATCAAAATTGCTGCCTCCTTGTCCAAAACCTCATTATATTCACCGCATGTTAGTGTCTGAAAAAAAAGGAGAAACTTATCATCTTGAAAATGTTTTTTCCATCAACAGTTGAGTTTAGTACAGCATTGGAACTTACTTGGATACAATTTGGACAGCCGGCTGAACCAGTACAGTTGCATTCTGAAACAAGTTCTAAAGCAGCAAGTAGTAGTTCCCCAAAGAGTGATTTGATCTACACCATTATATAAATGAAAATCTAGACTTCAACCTTTACCGAATCAACGAACAATATCACCTCATAGTCATAAACGAGATAATATAGTTCAGAGGTAGTCAGTCGTGATAATATAGTTCAGAGGTAGCATTGCTGGTAAATATTTACAACCACGCTAGGTTCCTGGGTATGCTACACATCATCAAACATTTTACCTGCAATGCTATGCCGATACCACCAGGGTGTTTATCGTATAATAGAATTCTGTCTGGAATACCACGGGTTTCATGAGGATTTGCACATTCTGTTCCTAGGTCAGAAGCATTACACGTCATATGCCTGCACAAATCTATGCACATTCAACTATCTGTATTAATGCTTATTCATTATGATGCAGCTAAAACTGAAAAACCTACAGAGGCACTATGTTCAGCAGAGCATGTGAAGCAGCATGCGAGCCACCTCGAAACTGCAGTTTCCTTTCTTCGACATTAGTTTTCACCGAGTGCAGGATTCGCACCCAAACAGCCTAGTTAGGCATCACAGAAGAAAAATGAGGGTATCAATCATGGAGGGCAATGCACCATGATATTGATAAGGTTCACACAAATATATTTTAGATACAAACCTGGGAATTGAAGGAATATGGAGGCAGGTTAAGCTCTATGCTATCAGATATTTTGTTGTTTGATTTCCATATGCGATAAAAACCAAACCATTTAGTAGTCACTTTGCAATCATTTGCTTGGGCAGTTGTCTTCACCCTGTTAGTTTTACATGTACTCGGTGGAAGATGAGCCTTCAAGATGTATTAGAGTAGAAGAGATCATTGGTAATTAAATATCAGCATGGAAATCACTCATGCACATGTCATGCAAGGAAAGTTTCTTGAATAAATGATGGTAAAACATTTTAGTAGACCTATTACTGTGGTAGGAGTACCATAAACATTTGTCCTATCCTGTTTCATTAGTTCAAGAGAGTATGGGCTTCTAAAAATTGTAGGGAAAACGTACAACAAAGATGAAAAAATAGACTGAATAAAACTAGATTGAGTCAAAACAACTCAACAAACAGTTTAAAAAAGTCAAAATAAGCATGGCATGGAAAAGATGTTAGTGCTAAGACAGACTAGATGAATAATCCTCAGATTTAGTGGGCTGGATAAGGCCTAGAAAATCAGGATAGAAGAGATTTAAACAAAAAAAAAATGGTGCTAATAATAAAATTTGGCGGGGATAATATAATGATAGACGATTATAAGAAGAATGTATATGAGGCTAATGTACAATCCTTTTTGAATACTTACAAACTCTCCTCCAAGGACATTGATGTCTGTGTAGTCTCGTGTTTTTGTGTAATACTTCAAATCAGCTTTCCTACAGAATGCTGTCCTTGATGACAGATCAAGTTCCTCAACTAAGTAATTGACACCCTGATGCATGTATACAGCTCCATCATACACCTAAGAATGAAGAAAATGCTTAAAAAATTCAGATAGCAAGTTACCAATATGAAAACACACAGTGGCAGATGCAGTCTATAATTAGTATATCACTAAGGTAACAATACAGTATATAGTGCTTATGAGTTCATAAAATTTATGACTTTCTTCAACAAACTCATAAATTTATCTATCTCTTTGCGGGCATTAGAGTATGTTGAAAGATCCCACAAGTATGACAGTTCATCATACGTTTGAGTTGAGGAACAGTTTAGAACATAGTACCTGGAAAAAGGCCTTACTTTCCTCAATTTCTTCCAGTAACCGGTTATTTAACTTGTCTATTACCCTGTATTTGTCATGCTCAATTGCCCGTATGCTCACTGCCTGTGAAGGTCTTTTCTGCAGAAAACCAAAATACTTCTTGCATAATAACCAAAAATGTTGTATTGTAAAGATAACAAATAAAAAGGAACAAACCTCAGGTCCAATATAACTCCACATGCTTGATGAGAAAGGTCCAGAGGGATTGTTAATGAGACAGCCTTTGTCTTTCAGGGCCATCATTACACTGTTCAGGCTAGAACTAAAGTAATCCGCATCATATTGCACACACAATGGATGTTCATAAGCAGCACAAGCAAGATGCTGTTCCAAAAGCTGTAAGAAATGTTCAAATTAAGAAGGAAGCTTTTAGATCCTTATGCATTTAAATTTACCAACAAAATCTGATGTACAAACCTTCTGATTATGTGAATCGACTTGGCAATGCTCAATTGGCTTGCCAAATAGTTTATGTGGGAATTTCATGAAATACTGATCTAAAGGGCCCTCAAAGGCAACATAAATGGCTAATGATTGTTTTGCTCTCCTTCCAGATCTTCCAGCTTGCTGCCACAGGCTAAAATTAAATTGTTTCTATGACTTAGTAGGGCTTCAGACAGAAATATAGGATCCATTGGAGAGACCACCTCTCACTTACCTAGCAATACTCCCAGGAAATCCAAGATGTAATGTTGCATCGATATGGCCAACATCAATCCCTAGTTCAAGAGCATTGGTGGCAGCAACACCAAGAAGTTTTCCCTGAAAAAGGTTGGCCTCAATTTTTCTCCTGTCCTGAAATAATCGTTTTCAAATGAACAGAAACAAAACAGTCAGCACATGAAGAACCATAAAATGTTCAGATTCAGCAAGCAAATATCAGAAGTAGAATTTTCTCAATTTATCAGAAAATGAGTCAGTTTCTGGCTAGTACACAACTTTATTTTGTGGGAAGCGCTTCAATGCACCACCCCTCACATAACAAACAGCATACTCTTCAAGAGGACAAAAAGAAATCTTGATTTGCATATGTACACTATAACATTATTAACAGAAGTTCTTAGTTCTTTTTAAGTAGAGAAGGTAGTAACATTACCATCTTTGATATGTCTACAGCATTCTGATGATATATATATTCTACTAGATGGAATTTAGAAGCAAACAAAAGCTGGTAATATACATTGCAGTTTGTGTGAATCCATACAGTTCAAGAGCACCGATGAAATTCTAAATGAGGTCATATTTTATCAAACCAAAATTCATCCTAAGAAACAATAAAAAATTTGATAAGTACAATGAAAGAAGACATTAGGTGAGACAGAACAGAATACTGACCTCAGCAATGTAGCCAGCACGATATACACAGATAGTATCTACCAATTCTTTGGCAGTCTCTTGAAGAATTTCACGCCTACAATACAAAATGACATATGAAGAAACAAGTGAATACAACTAATGTAAAGTAAGAAAAAACAACACAAAAATGAATAACAGAGAAGAAAATGGGTTCTTACGTGTATGCTAGAACAAGCTCACAGAGCTTCCTTGTTTTACAGAATGCAATGCAGCGAAGCCCGTGCTGAACCATCTCAGATAATAGATAAGAAACCTCAACTATTGGACTAATACACGAAATACAAGTTATTAGTGTATCTTTACACATAGTAGTTATAAGAAAAGTAAGAATATAGAAACAAACACCACTGTACTGGCATGCCATAAGAAACAAAATGCTGAAGTGTTAAACTGCAATAACTAACACATTTGCTTACCACTACAGAACAATTATATGTTTACATTTTTTGGCTTAAAAAAATTAAACATCGTCCCTTTGTACTATGATGAACTCATAACTTTTGCTTTCAAGTCCACAACAATTACTGTATCTCATCAAATAAAAGGATCCGTTGTTGAGTGTTGGAAATTAACATGCCACTCAAGGATCACAGGACAGTACAGAGATGAAGTTGGCAAAGCAGTATGGCCCCTGGCCCGAAATTTTCAAATTCAGGTTGGCAAAGAAGTATTCCCTATCTTGACTATCAAATCATCCTGCCAAGAAACTATTTAATAGGACAACTTCATAGAATTCCTGATGACCAGTGAACAAATTTGTGTATATCTGAAAGACAACAGCTATTGAGCTATAATAAATCATCTGGAACTTTGCAAATTTGAAAAGTAAAAATACAATGAAAATAAATAAGTAGCTTAATTCAAGGGAAAATAAAGTGTCAATACCTTGAGCGTCTAGTTAATGAGCTATCTTTTGAACTCCCCTCCTTCGTCATATGTAGCGGGGGATTCCACAAGAGGAAGTATTTAAAACCACAAGGACTTCCATCATTCTGGATCAGCTCTACATCATCCAGTTTGGCTAGCTCCTGTGATTAACAGAATTTTGCAAAAGGAAAAATGCTTGCTGTCTGGCCAATATTCTCGAAAGAGTATATGCACGAAAACATAAGCAACAGTGACAATAATATTTCTCTTCAGAAAAAGGAAACACACTTGGAGGATAGCTTGTGCTTTAGAGCAGTAGTTAACAACAGCTGATTTTTTTTTCTTGTGTGCAACCATTTTTTCTAAGCTAACATAAAGAGAAGATCAAGCCTACCATCACATGCTCACGCGGGTTTGCTGAAGTAGCCGTACAAAATATGAAAGTAGGATGACTGCCATAAACTGCAAATAGAACAAGCAAAGGCTTATAAGAATTATATGTTAACTTGCATCAGTAGATCATGCTTCCTATATTCCATAAATTTGCCAAGATATAACTCAGAAGTTAGAAATTGTAGGGATTACTAGATTTTAGGTAGCTGATGATTGGTAATTGAGAAGAAAACTGAAGTAACACTAACATATTTGCAAAAACAAGAAAATTCACAGTTATGGTATATAGCATATATAAGCATCATGTCAACTAACAATTAAAAGAGCTGGTTCAACATGGTATACATACTGTTTGAACAAATGCGCTTCAATCTTCTAAGAATAAGTGCAGTATGGCAGCCAAATGCTCCCTTGTATGAATGTGCTTCATCAATGACAATATACCTGAGTATAGCATTGCAGAAATGGAAACTATTTATGGAGATAATAAGCATTCGTCTAAAAGTTAAAAGATAATTGACCACAGATGATGCAATTAGCTATCAAGAAAACAAAACTACAAAAGACCAATAAGTTCCACCTGAGATTGGACAAAATCCTTTGGAATTGACCATGGCATGGCAAAATTGACATGTGCAGCATATCTGGATTGGTAATTAACTGAGAAGGAGGTAGATGGCGATTTCAAATGCACTTTTTAAGAAAGAAACGAACTGTTTATAATTATATATCTTCAGAAGCACATGTTTACCAGACGGGCATTATCTCTGATCCACGTACGGTCTTCTCTAGGAGTATCACCATCATATATGTTAACATCAATATCAGTGTGAAGTGCATTCTTCATCTCGAGTAAAGTCCTTAGCTGATCTTGAGCTAGAGCCTGCAAAGCAACAAACAGATGAATTTCTGCCCGATTTCAGACAATCAAGCCTAAAACAGAAAGTTCCTGTCTAGACCTTTGTTGGAAATATATACAAAGCACATGCCATCAGGTTTTGACACAGAGATTCAAGGACTGGAATGTTATAGCACAGAGACTTTCCACTAGATGTTGATGTTGCAATGACAACATGCCTTCCAGCAATGGAAGAGTGTATAGCTTGAGACTGCAATCAAGTAAATGATCAACATAATCGGTGAGCTTCTACAACTGAATGCACCAAATAGATGGCACACCCTATAATACCTGGTGGCTGTACAACCTAGATACTCCAATACTTTTTAGTGCTTCCCTCGTAGCCTCTGAAAGATGATTAGGAAGTTCTGCAAATGATGCCTCTCGACATGGTATCTCTTCAATATGTACAATCTGAAAATATAATCCCAGCAACATAAATACTATGGTTTTACTGGCCTTGTTAGTTTCAGAAGTTCATTGAGTGAAAACCTGTCCCTCCTTTCCAAGTCCTTGTTTCAGATGGTCAACCATTTCAGCAGGTCCTAAATGGCACGTGCCCTGCAATTTTCATCATATTACTCAAAGCAATCTGACAAACAAACATGTAATATATGTTGTGGCTAATGCCTCCTCCCTCTGCAAGGAACAAGCAACACCAAGGCTGCAATTTGGATTTCTTCTATGAAAGTCAAAAAAGTTAAATTGACAGGGGAATATATAACGGAAGAGTGAACACCTACATGGCATGATGTTGCAGCAGATCTGGCAATGCTACTTTTCTTATCCATGCTAGGCTGGTCAGCAGCACTGTTCACTCCAGAGGTAGGCATTTCGTTGAAAGCATTTCCATTTTCCTTACATGGCTTTCTCCTTTTCTTTGAATTCCCAGTAGGTAACCTTCGATCTGTTGACACATCCTCTACAGAATTCCCAGAACAAGGGATAGTGCTTGGGGCACAAAAGTTTTTGGATGCAGAATCATCCTGTGGGCTGCTAGAGATCGATGAAAGATCATCCATAATGTCTTGCCAAGCTGAATTAGCCCCACTCGAAAAATATCTGGACGCCGTTTCAGCATGTGGGCTGCTTGGGATTGATGAGAGGTTATCCGTAATGCCTCTCCGAACTGAATTCGCCCCAGTTGACACTTGCGATGATCTTGGTGATTCAGTAATCTGCCCTTGTTCTGCCATTGCCACCGGAGTACACTGCTGCGACTTCCTTGCGAATGGAACAAGGACAATGAATCCCCCCTCACCAACAGCAAGAGTGCCAATCTCGGCCTCCACGCGCAATTTGGTGCCCTTCATCACGAGAACACTAGTGGTTAGCACATTTCGGAGCTCCATTACTATGAACAGAAATGGTGAAACCACCCTAAACCCTATCGAAACCCCTCAATGCCTGCCGCGAGCGTGAAGCGAGACGAAACACACGGCATCCCGCAGGCCGCATCCATCCCCCAGCACGATCAAGCTCGCACGCAAAGGAGAAGCGAGCGGGCGTACCTTGAGGAAGAGGTGGAAGCTGGGGGAGACCTGCGCGGGAGGGAAGGAGCTCCGGAGCGCGGCCTTGAGGTCCCGCACGGAGGCGGCGGCGGCGAGCGCGACGACGGTGGACCGCCCGTCGAGGGCCCGGACATGGAGCTCCCTCTCCCCCTCCGCCATCGGGGGCTCCGCTCCGCTCCGGGAGCGCCCGGACCGCCGCCGCCGCAGTTGGGGAACCGGAACCCTCACCGGCGTTGGGCTTGGCGCGGGGAGGAGGACGGCGGCGGTTGCGTCTCGAGTGAGTTCGCCGTGCGAAACGGGCTGAAACCGAAGCATGATACGGGCCGGTTAGGCTGGCTAACCGAAATGGGCCGAGATCGAGGCCCATCAAAACGATCCGAAGTCCGCTACTAAATTTGCCCCAACAATTCAACATCATAGCTACTAAATCCAGCAATAAATATGTAAAGAATATGAGGAATTAATCCTGTGAAGAAAATGAAAGGGAGTGAATAATCGCGGGAGCAAATACGTACGTGCGGAGAAAAAAAAAGAGGAGCGAGATGGGGATACTTTATGTTCGAAATTGATAGCTTAATCGCGAAGAGATTAGTTTGCTGCTCAGACTACGCCAATCAATGTTGCCTAGAAAGAGAAACTTATCTGGATTAGGGATTTTTTTTTTGAACGACTCGCACGAGACGGTGCAAAGTTCTATTGATAGAGCAGGAAAAAATTACAAGATTACAACCCTAGAGGGTCGTAACCAGGAAAAAGGAAAAAAAACCACCACCCACACACCGACATCGCTAACACACAAACCCAGGAGAAGATCTGGATTAGGGATGAACCCAGAACAATAGAGATCGACATGAAGTGAAAAAACCTCCTTGTTGGCCCAGCAGATGGATCCAAGAACATGCGTGCTCAGATGGGCAATAACACCAAGGTTTGTACTGCTTTTCTTCCTGCATTATCATTAGCAGCAAACAGCAACATGTGTGTGACATGTATGAGAGAGGATGGGATGAGGAGGCGACAAACCAACTAATAGAAGCATCGGCTATTTGGAAACTAAGATGAACAGACGGGTGGCAGTGTGGCAATAAAACTTTTGTGAAATATGTAAAACTATATGTATACATAAAAGTATATTTAACAATAAATCAAATGATAGGAAAATAATTAATAATTACTTAAATTTTTTGAATAAGATGAATGGTTAAACAATTTTAAAAAAATCAACGGCGTCAAACATTTTAGGATGGAGGGAGTATTTGTTATTTTTAGATGTGACAATTAATTATTTATCACTAAACCCATATGTTATAGACACATGTGGACCCACGTGTTATTGATATATGGGTGTTAAATAGTAAAATACCAAATTAAAAAATGGTAAATAGTTAAATGTCCCTGCAATAGGTGGCAACACTACTGGTCTACGACATTGTTGGGACCATGGGAACATGGAACAGGAAACACACCGACGCCTCCACAAGCAAGGGCTAAAAACAACCTTCATTCTACTGACGTGGGAACATTGAAGGAGAGAAACCACCATGTGTTCAATCAAGAGGAATCAACAACAGAACAACTAATCAAACGTATTATGAAGGGGGTTAAGATGTTTATACATAGCAAGAATATTACTTCAACCCCGATTTGTAACGGTAATTTTTTTTAATAATCACCGGAGGGGAGAGATTCCCACCTGAATCTTTCATTGCCAAAGAAAGATAGTTCTGAGTTACAGAGATTGGGATATACCAGCGGCAAGCCATTACAGATTAAACAGAAAGGGGGGGAGGAGACGTAGAGAATACAAAAGAGAGGCCACCACCTTCCCAAAGAGACAACAATTGATGTTAGGCACCTGCAAAAAACCCAACCAAAAACCAGAGCAACCTAAAGCTATCACCCAAGCTCATCAACAAACATTTCCTTATGCAGACTTGGAAACGCCAGTACTCCTCACCGAAGGGCCTTTCAGCCACAAGGTCAGCTTGGTTTAACATCGACCAAAAGACTGTGGAAGTCAAAAACCACCCGCATCAGCCATCAAGAATTCAACTTAAACTTGTTGCTGCTTGGATCAGTGCTTGCCGACGCCCTTTGGGGGAAGGAAGCCCCAGAGGAGGGACGACCACTGAAGGTTGCGGCCATAGGCCGTCCGCATCGAGTCTTCTTCAATCCGACTATAACAATTGCTTGCAAGTTCCACGCCCTCCAACGTCCTTTCAAGGAAGAAAGCCTCAAAGGAGGAAGGGCCGCTGAACAATGTGGTTGAGGACATGCCAAGGAAAAGAGAGGAGACGAACAGGGAGCTAGACAAGAGAGAAGTGGTAGATGGGGGGATCCTACAGATGGAATTCCAACAACTGCGACAGCAGGGAAGTGCTCAAGATCAGATGCTAAGCCAGCCGAAAGAGAGCTACCAGTTCTAACAACAAAGACCTAAGCCATCAAGCAAGGAGCATGCCTAAAAGAGATCTAAAGAGAGGTGAGGCACGAGCAACACCTAGATGATGGATGAGAGCCTAGCTGGTCAGGGCAAGGAGCAGCGCAAGGATCGGTGGCTAGAGAGACATCACAGTTATAGAGCACCTCAAAGAGGAGGAAGGACAGGGGAGGGAAGATGTTGCTGGGCACGGTCGCAGGCACCGAAGACCCCAGCTGTCGAGGCCACAGCCCGTCGGCTATTTGGAAACTAAGATGAACAGACGGGTGGCAGTGTGGCAATAAAACTTTTGTGAAATATGTAAAACTATATGTATACATAAAAGTATATTTAACAATAAATCTAATGATAGGAAAATAATTAATAATTACTTAAATTTTTTGAATAAGATGAATGGTTAAATATTTTTAAAAAAATCAACGGCGTCAAACATTTTAGGATGGAGGGAGTATTTGTTATTTTTAGATGTGACAATTAATTATTTATCACTAAATCCATATGTTATAGACACATGTGGACCCACGTGAATCCACGTGTTATTGATATATGGGTGTTAAATAGTAAAATGACAAATCTAAAAAGTGGTAAATAGTTAAATGCCCCTGGAATTGGTGACAACACTACTTGTCTACTGCATTGTTGGGACCATGGGAACATGGAACAGGAAACACACCGACGCCTCCACAAGCAAGGGCTAAAACAACCTTCATTCTACTGACGTGGGAACATTGAAGGAGAGAAACCACCATGTGTTCAATCAAGAGGAATCAACAACAGAACAACTAATCAAACGTATTATGAAGGCCTCGCCGCCGCCATCCCGGCTGGCCGCATGGAACTCCGGTAGCGCGCTCCGGCGGTGGCGAGGGGAGGGAAAGGAGGAGAAAGCGGCGGCGGGGGCGCTAGGTTTTCCCCCGAGTCGCCCGCGCGTGGGCGACGCGGGGCCAGCAGTTTCTTCATTTGTAACGGTACTGATAGACTAGAGTCTGTAACCCTGCAAATTGGCAGGGGATTTTTCTAAAGGAAAATGGAGAGGAAGATACAAGAACAGAATAATTTGAGAACCCAAGCAATGGCCTTGTGGCCTGTTTGGTTATTATCCTGATAAGAATTTGCCTGACCTAAAACAATCCTGACTTATCTTAGTCCTTATTTGGTTGCCACACTGAGAGCTCTTCTCCTCGGCCTTGGCCTGACGGACCCGGCCAAGTGATTAGCCTGAGCTCTACGCACACGCGCGCAACATAAATTAATGATAACCCATGGTCAGACGGTAGTTGCAAACCAAACAAGCAAATATTCCGGCTGCGCACAAAAAATAAAGCTCATCTGTCAGGCATGGTGTTCAGGATACCATGATCACACAAAAAATAGAACTCATCGGAGAACTGTCAAGCATGAAAAAAAATGGGAGTACCTATGTATCTTTCGAAAGATTTTTATGATCATATTACACAGATTTTTAATTTTTAGATTAAAATCCAATAGACACAGTAAAATACAAAAAGCAACTAAGAAACGCCATAATAGGCACTAAATTACCATATCTTCAAAAGAAAAAAAACCAAATCCATTATAAATTTTAAAACTTACATACGAAGATTCAAAAATTACACTGTAACTTACAAAAGTTACAATGTAAGTTCCATAAATTACACTGCAACTTACAAGAAAACACACTGTAAATTCGAGTGAGAAAATCGAGTGAGAGATAAGAAAAAATCTTTCGAGTGAGATATAGCAAAATCGAAAAAAAATATCAGGCATGGTATTCAGGATATCAACCAAACAGACCCTTGATGCCAGCATGATCGAAGCATGGAACTGGCCTGTTGGGCTTGCTTAAATGGGCCGAGATCAAGGCCCATTAAAACGCCACGTGGCCACGTGGAGCGCTGCTCTGCCTCCTTGGCGGGCACGCCAAGCTTAGCACGCACCGCAAAGTCCAAATTTGACCAGTCAACAAGTCAAAGAAAGGCACAACTCCACCTTATCATCGCGCGAATGCCCACCTCCGCCATCACTATCGCACCGAAGCCACCGACTGCTGCTTGCTAAGATTCGGCGTTGTGCGCGCGAAGACGCTGCGGACGCTTAGCTAGGATGTTGATTCGCTGAGTTCCGGTCACGCGGCCTGCCTTTCCGCACGAAGCACGCAGCAGGTCAGCAGGTATTGTCTTCGATGGAAACAGATCCCCTGACTTTATGCAGTTTGCAGTTGTGCCACTGACATGTGGGCCCCACTTTAATATGGCCCACATGTCAGTGGCACAACTGCAAACTGCACAACGTTAGAGGAGTCTCATCCGTCTTCGATGCTGGGTGTTCCCAACCATTCTCCCTCGTATTCTACGTGCACACTTTTCAAACTGCTAAACGGTGTGTTTTTTTGTAAAAAGTTTCTATATGAAAGTTGCTTAAAAAAATCATATTGATCCATTTTTGAAAAAAAAATACCTAATACTTAATTAATCAAACGCCAATAGACCGCTCCGTTTTCCGTGCACAGTAGATGTTCTCAACTGCCCACAACGAACACAGCCTTTGGCATGAAGTTGGAGTTTAATTTGATGCATTCTCCTAATTGTTTCCCCTCTTGATATGTGATAGATTTGTCATTTGCACATGGAAAGCTAGGTAGCAGATAGATTTTTGGTGGGCGATGCATTCTTACCAATCCCACATTGATAATTGATGGTGGGAGAGCACAACTTAAAAGATAGTCTCATCTATTAGACAAATCTTTTGGGTTGTATAGTCCTAAGACCTAAAATTGTGGCCTCAGTCGAGCCTGTGGCGGAGCGAGCCCAATGTGATTCGGGTGACCCACAGTAAGTGAGCCAGGTTACGCACTCTAACAAATATTTTGCATCTTATTCCGATTATCACTTGACTTAGGGCCTATTTAGATCCTCCAAAATGGCAAAGTTTTACCATTTTGGAGCATTTTTTGCCATTTTACATCTAAACACCAGTAGCAAAATTTGGCATTTGTCATTTGCTAGTCTAGGGTAGCAAATTTTGCCAAAAAATGCTCTGGGACCATGCGCGTGCTCTCTCTCTCTAGTACTAAAATGGTAAAACTTTAGGATGCATTTAAACACCAACTACACACCAAATCTTTTGCCACATAAACTTTTATCATTTGCCATTTGCTATTCCAAATGAATTAAAACGGGCCCTTAGCAAAAATCATGTACCGCATAATCATACTTCTCAGGCGGCAGCTGCAAATCGAACAATCAAATATCCCGACTGCCTGACCAGGCAAAAAAGTAGAACTCATCTGTCAGGCATGCTGTTCAGGATACCATGGTCAGACGATAGTTACAAACCAAACAAGCAAATATTCCGGCTGCGCGCAAAAGGGACTGCCTCTACATTTGTCGACAATTTTTTCTCCAAAAATTTAACAGATGTAATTATAGTACAATCGTAGTGTAATTACACTGTAACTTATATGTAATTACACTGTAACTTGCATGTAACTACAGTGTAACTTATATGTAAGTTTTACATAATTTTGAATCGTTAGATCTATTACACGAGGTCCACGTGGCGCGGCGCGGTAGCTAGGGTTCCGAGAGTAGCCGGGACACAAAGGCAGCTATGATATGAGGTGCGCCCCCTTTGGCCCTAACCTTTGCAATTTGTGCCTATCTGTCTGCTTTGATCTATCATCTTGTTTGGTGCGAATCAGGCGGTGTGAGATTGATGCGTGCGTCCGTCTCTACTCTTATTTGCCCTTGATTGTGCTAATTTTGTACTATTGGGTTCATGTCCGAACTTGAGGTTTTACAATCTGACACAAATCTAGCTTTGACGATTGCCTAGCTTCGATCGGAATACTAGTGCAAATTAGTTGAGGTCTCTACCATTTAATTGGTGCTCATAGATATTATTCAACTTTTTTTTGGAAGAACTTGACATGACCGCTGCCTAAAACTTCAATAGATGTACAAGATGCAATTATGCAAATGAAAATGGAAAAGGTAGTAGCTCTGTACAACCATTGTCATTTAAATACAACACTAGCTACCATCCTGCTGATGCTTTGTTTCATACACCATGTATGCTTGAGAATATATGCTTGATCTTAAGGATTTCGGCAGAAACTTGCCCCATTTCCCATCGGTCCTTAGGAGATGCAGCAGAGCAGCATAGACCTATTCTGACCAATGGAATGATGCAATTCTGCATCACTGTTGTTATGTTCATTTCACCTTGTAGCATCCTGGGATCAACAATCTCATAGGTATTATTGGGAAAAGCTCTTGCAACATGTTCACGAAGGCTTGTACCATTATTGAATTTTTCATCAGTAGGACTACTCCCTGTTATCATTTCCAATAAAATCATGCCGAAGCTGTAGACATCACCCTTGGTTGATATCACTTCACTCATGCCATACTCTGCATTTAATTTATGAATGTAATAAATTAGATATTATATATGTCCTGTCTCCACAATTCTATGAAGAACAAAAAGAGTTGGCCATTATGAATATGGTTATCTCACCTGGTGGGATGTATCCTATAGATCCCTTTAGGCAAGCCAAAGATTTTGAACTTCCTTCATATGCATTTGAGGTATTGTTTAGACATCTTGCTAGGCCAAAGTCACTGACATAAGCAATCATGTCAAGGTCCAAAAGGATATTGCTTGGCTTCAAGTCACAATGTACTAGCGGAGATGCACATTGGTTATGCAGATAGTCCAAAGCAAACGCTACATCCAAGGCTATATTGATTCTTTGGTTAAAAGTCAGAGTTTTCCTCTCACTGTGTTCATGAGCCCTTGGATGTAGCCAAGTGTCCAAGTTCCCGTTGGCCATATATTGGAACACAAGGGCTTTGAAGTCTGCCCCATTGGAATCCACTGAAGAGCACAGAGTGATGATATTTACAAGATTTCGATGGCGAATGTTTCTTAGAGCTTCACACTCCACACTAAAGCTCCTTTGGCCCCCATAAATTCCAAGGTTAAATACTTTGATGGCAACCTCATCTTGCTGACGGTCTAGATTACCTTTGTAAACCGTCCCAAACGATCCTGTGACAATTAAATTGGCAGAACTGAACCTATCTGTAGCCTTTACAATGTCTTGATATGTTATGTTTTTCACGTGGTCATTAATTTGTTGGCAATGTGGGTTTGCTTGCATCTCCTTCATTCCATAAATTCTCACAACATAGGATAGAATGATTATAACAGCAATGATAGCTGGTATCAGTATCTCTAGGACTAGAACCAAGATCTTGAGTTTCCTTTTCCTCTCAGCCAAAACAGAACAAGAAGGAATACCAACTTTTGGAACGCTTGTACACAAATGATTATTTCCTTCAATTGATACTGCATTGTCAATGTTGAAAATGCCACCCGTTGGAATGACTCCATCAAAATTGTTGAAGGATAAATTGAGGTCATGTAGGGAACTCAGCGAGTTGAGGAACTGTGGGATTTTCCCAGACAAATTATTCCGAGATATATCCATCTCTTTTATACTTACTAATTTCATAAAAGATTGCGGAATACCTCCTACAAAGAAGTTGCTTTGTATCTCAAGATACTCCAGAGTCACACACTGGCCAAGGGAGGATGGGATCTCTCCAGACAACATGTTGTTTGAGATTCCAAGTTTGTTCAAATTAATGAGATTTCCAACTTCGTCTGGCATTCCTCCAGTCAAGTAATTGTGTGACAAGTTCATCTCTTGAGAAAGCGAAGTAATTTTGAATATTATACTTGGTATATTCCCATCTAATGAGTTGTGAGCAAGGTTGAGTATCTGGAGTTGAGTACATTGCCCTATACTTGAAGGTATTCTTCCACTGAAGTTGTTCCCATCCAATTTTATATCTGTCAACTGAACTAGGTTGCCAAAAACGTCAGGGATATGGCCTGAGAGCTTATTTTGTGCAAATGATAGAACAGTTAAGTTGTTCAGATTTCCAATTGTTTGTGGTATAGTACCAGTGAAAAGATTGTAATCCATAAACAATATACTGAGACTCTTTAGATTACCTATTTCTGGCGGTATCGGTCCATAGATTTTGTTATTTCTTAGCCATAATCCCTCAAGATTGCTAGAAAGATTGCCGATTGAACTTGGCAAAATTCCTTGGAAGCTGTTCCCATCTAACATCAGTTGAGTCAATTTAGAGCAATTCGAGAGTGATGTCATAAAGCTCCAATCGCCCGGTTCTAGCATGTTGTATGACACATCAAGTTCTTCCAAATTCGGTAATGATCCAAAGAATGGCACGAGTCCAGTGAAACTGTTATTACCTAGGTAGAGCATCTCTAGGTGGTAGGCATTGAGAAGTGAAGCTGGAATTGGGCCAACAAACTTGTTTGCCGGGAGGATCAAGCCCTGAATTTTTGTAAGTGTGTAGCCAATATCAGAGGGTAATCTTCCCACGAGCGAGTTGTTTCCCATAGCAAGAAATGTCAGGGATGAAATGTTGAAGAGAGATGGTGGAACTAGACCAGACAAGTTGTTCACACTCATGGTCAGTATCTCTAGTGTTCGGATATGACCTAAGCTCTCTGGAATGTTACCAACTAAATTGTTCTTAGAAAGGCGAAGTTCAAGTAGGGAAGAAAGGTTACCTAGTGAGGGCGGTATTGTTCCTGAGATGCAATTGTCCCTTAAGGAAAGATATTTAATGGGGGAGGACATGGCCGCAATAGCGGGTATAGAACCAACAAAGCTGTTTTGTTGTAGGAAAATGGCGGTAAGTGATGAAGTATTGAATAGAGACTTTGGGACTTCTCCACTAAGATTATTGCTCATGAGCCTAAGTACTTGGAGAGATGAGCTGTTTGCCAAGGACTCTGGTATGCTTCCTGTGATATCATTATTCCCAAGATCAACATATCTGAGAGAAAAGCTGCTGCCTAGAGATGGTGGTATTTCATCTGTGAGCCTGTTGCTAGTGAGGACCAGTGCTTGCAGCTTAGAAAGATTCCCAAAAGCAGAGGGGATTCTACCTTGCAAATTGTTTCTGCTGAGATTAATCTCCTGAAGATGCATGCATTTGCCTAGGCTAGCTGGGATTGCACCTTGGAAGGAATTGCTTGACAAATCTAGGATTTCAATTTGGGAACATGAAGAAAGTTGAGATGGAATGTTACCTTCTAAAGAGTTCATGCTGAGGTTGAGGTTCCTGAGTTTTCTCAGGAGGCCAAGCTTGGGTGGTATGCTGCCATGGAGGCTGTTGTTTGACAGTTGAAGTGTCATAAGAGAGGTCAGGTTGGCAATGCAAGGTGATATGGTGCCCGTGATGCCTTCTGATGAGAGATCTATTGCAATGACCCGGGGAGGACTTCGTGAGCTGCAGGTGACTCCATCCCAGTTGCAGAAATTCAAGGATGTGTTGCTCCATGAGGATAGAACTCTAGATGGACCAGAGAGCTGAGACTTGAAGCAAAGGAGAGCCTGTCTATCGTCAGTTTCATTGCAGATGGCTAACGATATGCTGCAAAAGATGAAGTGACAAAGAACCCATGCGATGTTTGGAGACAGGACACTCGAAGAGGCCATTGCTGTTAATTCCTACTATCAACAAGAGACCTTCTCCGCAAATGGCTGATCAAATGTTTTGTTGGTAGTCCAAGATATAGTGGCAAGGAACAAGGAAGATGCACAACCAGATTTGCTACCTGGTGTTTGTTCAAAACAGAAAACCTCTATCCAACACTGTCAGCAAAGCACCTTGTAATTGAGTTGCTTGGAAAGGGTCTAGAAAACTGGAAAGTGAAATGTGGCATGCAATGGAATTACTAGACTGGTCGTTCTTGGTAGGCCTTTTGGCACTCACACAATCCCCCATTTAGTTATTCTGAAACTACAAGCTGATGCCCAAGATTTTTGACTCTTCAGGTTGCCACTTACCTTCCTACATCTGCTAGCCTCCTAGACCTAAAGAAAAACTAACCCCGACTAGGTATAATTGTATTATAACTTACATGTAACTTGTATGTAACTTTTGAAAACTCCTTCGTAGCATGCTATTTTCATGAAATCGAAGTTGTGGGACTGAATTCTCTCACATGTATGTACGCTGTGTTTTTTTTTTCCTTCTTTGCCTACCTGAATATTGAAAGAAATCTAGTTGGTTCAAAATTTTGTGAAATTTACGTATGAGTATGAGTTATATTATAGTTACGTGTAACTTACACTATAATTATATCTATCAAATTTTTTATAGTAAATTTATCGATAAATATATAGCAAAATTTTACTATATTGTAGCCGAAAGCACAAAGGTTAGGCACTTCTGAATTGAGAATTTGAGACCGGCCTACAGTGGGAAAAAGTACACTGAAGGTCCCTCAACTTGTCATTGAGTTACAAAATCATCCCCCAACCGCAAAACCGGATACAACATATCCCTCAACTTACAAAACCAGTGCAAACTAGGTTCTAGGTGGTTTTGACTCTGGTTTTGTCCGACGTGGCGGCTTAGTTAGCGTGGGACCCACGTGGGCCCCACATGTCAGGATGCCACGTGGCCTCTCCCTTCCTTTCCTTTCCTCTTCCTCCTCTCTCTCTCACTCTTCTCTCTCTCGACTGGGCAAGCGGGCAGGCGGTGGGGAGCAGGTCCGACGGCCGGCCGGCGATGCGGCGACGGCGACGCGGCGGCGGAGATACGGGAGAAGGGGAGGGCGGCGACAGGGCAAGGCAGCGTCGGCGGGCGAGCGCGATGGCGGCGGCAGGCGAGCACTGCTACAGCCCCCGGGGAGCTGGTCGCCGTCCCCGCCGCCCAGGAACGGCGGCAGCGACAATTAACAGCCGCCTCGGCATCGGTCCGGGCTTGGGCTTCCCGAGGCAGTTCGCCTCCGCCGGCGCGGGCGGCGCCAGCCGCGACAACCACCGCACCGCCGCCCCCACGCGTCACCGGCAGCACAACATCCTCCCCTCGACACGCTCTCGACCGGCCGACCGCCCGAGGAACAACGAGAAAAGTGAGAGAGAAGAGAGGAAAGAGATGGGTTGACGTGGCCACGCTGACATGTGGGACCCACGTGGGTTCCACGCTGACTCAGCCGTCACGTAGGATAAAACCGGGTTCAAAACCACTGAAGGACTTAAAGTGAATGGTTTTTACAAGTCGAGGGATGTCATATATCTGGTTTTGTGGTTGGAGGACGATTTTGTAATTCGATGACAAGTTGAGGGACCTTCGGTGTACTTTTTCCCCTACACTGCGGCAAAGCTTACATGGGCCCAGAGAGGTCCACGAGAGGCCGGCCCAAGTCCATTTTCTCCTGTGGTAACAATAGCCCATGAAATTCATAGCCCAATACCGAGGAAGTCAGCCATCTCAGGCCAGCGGCAGCCGGCGACGGCGGCGCCTCGGCGAGCACGTAGCAGCCACACGGCGGCAGCAGGCTATCCCCTCGCCGCGGCTGGCATCAGCATTCAGCAGTGGCGCACGGCCGCCGCCGGTGCTGCTCTCTGCGGCGACCAATGCTTGGTCTGCTGGCGCGAGCGGCGGCGAGGACATGGCGGCTGGTGTAGTAGGTCGGTGTGGGGATGCGCCGGCGACGGCGAGGCCCATGTGGCGGCCGCGCTCGAGAGGGAGCGGCGCGGCAGCTAGGAGGTGCGCCCCTATCCTATCCTATGTATGTATATCTATCAGCTTGATCTATCATCTGATTTTGTATCGGGGCCATGTCCAAACTCGAGATTTTGCAATCTGACCCAAATCCAGCTCCTGCAAATAGTACCTAATGGCCTTGATCGGAGACTAGCTGTGCAAACCGATTGAGGTCTTACCATTTGCTAGGCCAACTTTTTTTTTCTTTTTCGAAAAACATGGCTAGAGCGCTGCGTAAAATCTTAATGGATGTACAAGAATAAACTTACAGGATCCGAATGAAATGGAAAAAGGTAGCTCGGTACAACCAGTATCATTTAAGTAGAACACTAGCTATATCGTCTTGCTGATGCTTTGTTTCACGCACCATGTATGCTTGACAATTCATGCTTGATCTTAAGGATTTCGGCAGAAACTTGTCCCATTTCCCACCGGTCATTAGGAGATGCCACGGAGCAGCAGAGACCTATCCTAACCAATGGAATGATGCAATTCTGCATCACTGTTGTTACCTTGATTTCTCCTTGTAGCATCGCGGCATCAACAATCTCACTGGTATTCTTGGGGAAAGCTCTTGCAACATGTTCATGAAGGCTTGTACCGTTATTGAATTTTTCATCCGTAGGACTGCTCCCTGTTACCATTTCTAATAGAAGAACACCGAAGCTGTAGACATCACCCTTGGTTGATATCACTTCACTCATGCCATACTCTGCATTTAATTTATGAATGCAATAAATTAGAGAATATATATATGCCCTGTCTCTGAATTATATGAAGAACAAATGAGTTGGCCATTATGAATATGGTTATCTCACCTGGTGGGATGTACCCTATAGATCCTTTTAGGCAAGTCAAACTTTTTGAACTTCCTTCATATTCATTTGCAGTAATGTTTAGACATCTTGCTAGGCCAAAGTCGCTCACATACGCAATCATGTCAAGGTCTAAAAGGATATTGCTTGGCTTCAAGTCACAATGTACTATCGGAGATGCACATTGGTTATGCAGATAGTCCAAAGCAAATGCTACATCCAATGCTATATTGATTCTTTGGCTAAAAGTCAGAGTTTTCCTCTCGCTGTGTTCATGGGCCCTTGGATGTAGCCATGTGTCCAAGTTCCCGTTGGCCTTGTAGTGGAACACAAGGGCTTTAAAGTCAGCCCCACTAGAATCCACTGAACAGCAGAGTGTGATGATTTTGACAAGATTTCGATGGCGAATGTTTCTTAGGGCTTCACACTCCACACTAAAGCTCCTTTGTGCCCCACATGTACCAAGATTAAATACTTTGATGGCAACTTCATCTTGCTGAGGGTCTAGATTACCTTTATAAACCGTCCCAAACGATCCTGTGCCAATTAAATTAGTAGAACTGAACCTATCTGTAGCCTTTACAATGTCTTGATATGTTATGTTCTTCATGTGCTCACTAATTAGTTGGCAATGTGGGTTTGCTTGCATCTCCTTCCTTCGATAAATGCTCACAACATAAGATAGAATGATTATAGCAACAACAATAGCCGGTATTAGGACTAGAACCAAGATCTTGAGTTTCCTTTTCCGGTCAGTCAAAACAGAACAAAAAGGAATACCTCCTTTTGGAACTCTTGTACACAAATGATCATTTCCTTCAAGCGACACTGCAGCATTAATGTCGAATGCACCACCCCTTGGAACTACTCCATCAAAATTATTAAAAGATAAATTGAGGGAATGTAGGGAGCTCAATGATGTAAGGAACTCTGGAATATTTCTAGACAAATTGTTCTGAGATATGTCCATCCTTTTTATGCTTACTAAGTTCACGAAAGATTGTGGTATACTTCCTACAAAGAAGTTGTTTTGAATCTCGAGATACTCCAGAACCACACACTGGCCAAGGGAGGATGGGATTTTGCCGGACAACATGTTGTTTGAGATTACAAGTCTGTTCAAATGAATGAGATTTCCAACTTCGTTTGGTATTTCTCCAGACAAGTAATTGTGTGATAAGTCCATCTCTTCAGAAAGGGAAGAAATTTCAAATATTTTACTTGGTATATTCCCATCTAATGAGTTGTGAGCAATATTGAGTATCTGGAGTTGAGTACACTGGCTTATACTTGCAGGTATTTTTCCACTGAAGTTATTCCCATCCAATTTCAGATCTGTCAACTGACTTAAGTTGCCAAAAATATCAGGGATATGACCTGAGAGCTTATTTTGTGCAAATGATAGAACGACCAAACTGTTCATGTTTCCAATTGTTGGTGGTATATTACCGGTGAAAACATTGTAATCCATAAACAATCTATTGAGGCTCTTCAAATTACCTATTTCTGATGGTATGGGCCCAAAGAATTTGTTATTTTTTAGCCATAACGCCTCAAGATTGCTAGAAAGATTGCCAATTGAACTTGGCAAATTTCCTTGTAAGTTGTTCCCATCTAGCATCAGTTTAGTCAATCTAGAGCAATTCGAAAGTGATGTCATGAAGCCCCAATCACCTGGTTCTAGCATGTTGTATGACACATCAAGTTCGTTTAAATTTGGCAATGATCCGAAGAACGGGATGAGCCCAGTGAAACTGTTTTTACCAAGGTAAAGCATCTCTAGGTGGTAGGCATTGAGAAGAGAAGCTGGAATTGGGCCAACAAACTTGTTTGTTGAGAGGATCAAGCCCTGAATTTTCGGAAGTGTGTAGCCTATATCGGAGGGTAATCTTCCCGTAAGTGAGTTGTTTGCCATGGCAAGAAATATCAGGGACATGTTAAAGATAGATGGTGGAACTAGGCCAGACAAGTTGTTCACATTCAAGGCCAACATTTCTAGTGTTTGAATATGACCTAAGCTCTCTGGGATGTTGCCAACTAAATTGTTCTCATTAAGGCGAAGGCTAAGTAGGGAAGAAAGGTTAGCTAGTGAGGAAGGTATTGCTCCTGAGATATAGTTGTTCCTTAAATTGAGATATTTAATTGGGGAAGACTTGGCAGTAACAGCGGGTATAGAACCAACAAAGCTATTCTGTTGGAGGCAAATGGCAATAAGCGATGAAGTATTCAATAGAGACTTCGGGAGTTGTCCACTAAGACTATTGCTCATTAGTCTAAGTACTTGGAGAGATGAACTGTTTGCCAAGGATTCTGGTATGCTTCCTGTGAGAGCATTATTGCCAAGATCAACATATCTGAGAGAAACGCTACTGCCTAGAAATGGTGGTATGTCACCGGTGAGCCTGTTTCTAGCGAGGACCAGTGTTTTCAGCTTAGGAAGATTCCCAAAAGTAGAGGGAATGCTACCCTGCAACTTGTTTCTGCTGAGATTAATCTCCTGAAGATGTATGCATTTACTTAGGCTAGCTGGGATCTCACCTTGGATTGAATTGTTCCACAAACCTAGGATTTCTAGTTGGGAACATGAAGAAAGTTCAGATGGGATGTTACCTTCTAAAGAGTTCATGCTGAGGTTGAGGTTGTTGAGTTCACTCAGTAGGCCAAGCCTGGATGGTATGCTTCCATGGAAGCTGTTGTTTGACAGTTGTAGCGTTGTAAGGGAGGTAAGGTTGGCGATGCAAGGTGATATGGTACCTGTGATGCCTTCAGATGCGAGGTCTATTGCAATGACACGGTGAGGACGTCGCACACTGCAGGTGACTCCATCCCAGTTGCAGAAATTCAAGGATGTGTTGCTCCATGAGGATAAAGCTCTAGATGGACCAGATAGCTGAGACTTGAAGCAAAGGAGGGCCTGTCTATCATATTCAGTTTCATTGCAGATGGCTAACAATATGGAACAAAAGAAGGTACAGAGATAAAGAACCCATGCAACATTTTGAGATAAGGCACTAAAAGAGGCCATTGCTGTCGATTACAACCGTCTGAGAAGAGATCTTCTGTGCGAATGGTTGTTCAAAAATGGTACTGTTAATTGTTAGTCCAATATATGGTGGCAAGGAACTAGGAAGATAAACAGATGTACTACCTAGTGTTTGTTCAAAGTTGAAAACCTTTTGTGAACGCTTATTACAACATGGATGAACATCTTCTTGTCAGGAAAGCACCTTGCAATTGAGTTGGTCACTTGGTTGGATGGAAGGGCATGGACCAAACTGAAAGCGAGGTGCGAGGAGTGAGATGCACTGGAACTAGACTGGTCGCTTTTTATATTTGGAAAGTTGCAGTTGCTGAACCTTTTTTTTTTATCCAAAGTTGCTGAACCTTTTAGCAGAGCACTCGCAGAACATATGCATTCATTTAGGCTTCCCAATTTTTTTTTCCCAAAAATGTCACATCAAATCTTTGGACACATGTATAGAGCATTAAATATAGATAAAAACAAAAACTAATTGTACAGTTTACATGAAAATCGCGAGACGAATCTTTTGAGTATAATTAGTCTATGATTAGCCATAAGTACTACAGTAACCGATATGTGCTAATGATGGCTTAATTAGGCTCAAAAGATTAGTCTCGCGGTTTCCAGGCGAGTTATGAAATTAGTTTTTTCATTCATGTCCGAAAATCCCTTCCGACATCTGGTCAAACATCCGATGTGACATCTAAAAATTTTCTTTTCGCGAACTAACCACATCCTTAGTTTAGAGTTTCTGAAGCTACATCTTTCACACAATGGTTTTTTTGACTCTTCAGGTTCGCCACAACCATCTTGCCAAGAAAATTCAACCACGACTACTATTCCGTGTACAGGTGTAAACGCACACCTTATTTCCTGAAGAAAAATATCAGCGCACGTGATTCTTCGACATCCATTGGACGGGTGCTTGAAGGCTTGAAGCATAAATAGATACTCCCTTCTACATCCTAGTATGTGTCACATCTAACCAAAACTCCTTATATTTTTGTTATTTATCTATTCGTCTTATTAAAAGAACTAATGCAAGTATCGTTTATTTTTGTTATAACTTGTTTTAATCAAACATCGTGCTGAAAGTCAACGGTACCATCTATTTAAAAAAAAATGAGGGAGTATCCTCTCTATATCGAACCATGCAAAGACACACTCACGCACCCTTGGGCTATATATTCTGGATGCACTCATCGCTGAACAGCGTATGCTCTCCAGTTTCCACCGGCCTACCTAGATCGGGAGAATGGCTGACAGCTCCGCCACCTCCCCCATTCCGGTGGCCTATTCATCCGGTGATCCTCCGTCTGCGACGCCGGTGCCCGTTCCAGGCAGTGATCTTCCAGCTGCTCCGGCCGCCAAGTCTCAAGAAGCCTCTCCAGCTGGTATCTAACAACACCCCATACAAAACTGTTTCTACATTTTCTGCAAATATATGGAGTACATGTGTATTGCTGCTCTTGGTCTATTTTTGTTATTGATTTCTGCTAGTCAGTAGTTCACCACTACATGGTTATGTGATGCAGTTCCGGTGATCGATCCTAGCAAAGAGGAGCGTATGGGTTCTGGGCATCCACTTCCCGGGGGTAGCGATTAAATACACTGGGCACAGGGACGTGTTAAAACCGTTCTCCTTCATCGAATGTCGGGAAGATTGTATCGTCAAGCTGACTGCCTTACGTGTACTGTGCACCGTGAGATTGTGATGTTGTTTCAGATAATTTCAGACACTATGATCAGGGAATAAATCCCCACTGGCGTTAGGCTAGTTACTGCTAGGGATAATACAGATCAGGCTGTGCAATTGTAGACAATTGTCTTGTATCAATAAAGCGCAGCCGAGATGCTGCCAAAGTATACCTCTCTACATGCCTCAGATTGTTCAGCTCTTCTTCTGTATTGATTTTTATGTGATATCTTCAGCTAGCGCTGATGTAGCGAGTCGGCGACCAGCGACCACTACTTTCGTACCGCATCAGCAGCAAAGTACGACCTCCGCCGGTTACAAATATATGGCATTTGATTTTTCTTTTTACGATCTTTGAGTTGTAACTTTATCCATAATGATTTTTTTACAATAACTTCATATACATATAGTAATAAGATTGTGACATTATAAAAGTTACTATCGAGGGAGTTGATTAATATCGATTTTAGAGGTCAAGATATTGTAGCTGAGGAGCACAAATAAAACTCAACCCATATATAGCAACTGAGTAGCACAAATACTAGTAGTACAGCTTAACCCGTACTACTTGATTCTATTCCAACGTGTAACAACTTTTTTCGCCGGGAAGGCCGAAGGAGGCCATCCAAATATATTAAGAAGGAATAAAGTTACAAGAAAAATCTCGACAGAGGCTATCGAGGTCGGAGGTGCATTGAAATGCATAACCAAAGCCACATGCTAATCACACAAGCACAACCCACTGAGAGAAAAACCTAGCACCGAGACGACCCCCGCTATTTGTGGCCGATCGCCGCCGGGCCAACGACAACACCACAAAGACGAGACTCTAAAAGCGATGCCCCCAAGGAGGTCACGACATCAAGGATGCCGCCATCGCCCATCTAAGGAGATGTGGTTTTCACCTAGAGAAAACTCGCCAAGGGAGAAAGGTATCCTTGCCAACGCCCTCAAGTGGGTTACGACGCCCAAAAGCGTAGACGCTGCCAGCCCGATGAATCATCAGGCGAGGCTTTCACCCGGAAACCCTTCAACCTTGCTTGAGGTTCGTCGCCCATCAACTCAGGAACCACCTGACAAGCAGATCAGCACGAGGCCTCCACCACACCGCGCCGGCGCCCCTCCACCGGCCGACCACCGCAACATGTTACAACTACAACGAGATTTAATCCATCCTAAGATAAACAGATCTGGATAGAACCTCATCCTAGCTATACATTTTGGGAACTGAGGAAGCAGTCGAGAAGGTGGACTTCTTTCCATTATTTGACTGGATGATAGCCCCTGATTTAATCAAGCCCAGATAGAGCCAAGCCGAGAGACAGAGACGACCCCACGCCGGCGGACCGGGCTCCCTCCGCAGGAACGCCGGCGCTCGGTGGCAGCTCGAACTCCGAGAGTAGCAGGTACGCGCAACCCCACGTATGCCTGTCAATCCATCCGGACGTGTGGCGAGATCGATCCATGTAGGGTTCCGCTGTCGCAGCCTCTTCCGATTAAGCGAATTTCATGTCTGGATTCGAGGTTTAGTCCCCAAATCCAGATTCTGTAGACATCTGATTAATTAGCTTTGTCTGGATACCAATTGCATAGATGGATTGCGCTCTAACCGCTTGGAATTGTTCTTTTAGGAATATCCCACTCACGATAATTAAAGAAAAATGAGACATTGCTAATCTTTAAGATAATAGATTAAATAACCCGGCACATGAGACATGCTAATGCCCAAATGAATGCTTCCTTCTGCAAATGTCACAAACGGAAATGGACTGAAAAAAGGGGGAAAACATAAGATGGTACATTGGTATTCTTCTTTACATCCATCTCTGTTGCTAGCTACAATCCTGGCAAATCTCTTCCTTCTTCTAGTATAGCCGTCATCCTAGGCTGTGCTCGCTCCTGAGTCACCTTTCCCCTTGCGCTCACAGCTGTTGTAGCAGGGACTGGTGCTCGCGCCAACAATGCAAATGTTTCTCTTCTCTTCATTCACCATCTATCTTTGATAACGCATGCTTGATTCCAAGGATCTCAGTACAAACTTGTCCCATTTCGCATCGGTGTTTGGGTGAAGTCATGGAGCAAGAGAGTCCTATTCTGACCAACGGAATAACTCAACTCTGCAGCACCTCAGTTGCATCGATCTCATCTTGTAGCATGGTGGGATCAACAACCTTGAATGTATCTTTGGGAAAGTTACTAGCGACAAGATCACGCAGGCTTGTACCGTCATTAAATATTTCTTCTGTCGGACTAATACTTGTGACCATTTCCAGAAGAAGCACTCCAAAACTATAGACGTCACCCTTTGTTGATCTCTCTTCGCTCATGCCATACTCTGCAGTTAAATTAAAAATAAGTATAAAATTAGATAATAGGCACAACAAATTGTTTTGCATGGGTCTAGGAAAAACAAAAAAATAACAACTTTATTTTAAAAAAGCTATCTCACCTGGTGGGATGTATCCGATTGATCCTTTTAGGCAATACAAACTTGTTAAACTATCTTGATCTGAATTTGATCTTGTGCATATGAATCTTGCTAGACCGAAATCACTGACATATGCAACCATGTCAGGGCCTAAAAGAATGTTGCTTGGCTTCAAGTCGCAATGTACTAGTGGAGTTGCACAACGGTTGTGAAGATAATCCAGAGCAAATGCTATGTCTAAAGCTATATTGATCCTCTGGCTTAACGTCAGAAAATTTCTTTGACTATGCTCATGTTCCTTGGGATGTAACCACATTTCAAGGTTCCCGTTTTGGATGTATTCAAATACCAAGGCCCTAAAGTCTGCCCCTGTAGAATCCACTGAAGAGCACACAGTGATGACTTTGACAAGATTTCGATGGCGGACATTTTTTAGGGCTTCACACTCTGCAGCAAAGCTCCTATGTGCTTCATATGTGCTAAGGTTAAAAATCTTGATGGCTACTTGATCTTGTCGGAATTCCAGATTGCCCTTGTAAACCGTTCCAAATGATCCTGATCCAATCAAATTAGCGGAGGAAAACCCATTTGTGGCCTTCACAATGTCTTGATATGTAATCTTCTCCATGCCCCCATTTAATTGTCGCAAGTGTGGCTTTATTTGCATTGACTTCCTCGGATTTAGTGGCACTGGCTTCCTTGAGTGAATCATTAGAAAACACAAAATGGCGATAACAACAACAACTGGAGTAACTATTTTGAGAGCTAGAACCAATGACCTGTGCACCTTTCCCCTGTCCAGCAATGCGGAACAAAAAGGTATACCTTTCAATGGTGCCCTTGCACATAAATGATCATTTCCTTCAAATGAGATCACACTAGTATCCAGAAAAACACCACCACTTGGAAGTGGTCCATAAAAATTGTTGAAGGATAAATTAAGATTAATTAGAGTCTTGAAGGACGCAAGGAATTCCGGGATTTTTCCGGACAACTTGTTATGAGAAATATCTAATTTCTTGATGCCTTCCAATTTCGCAAAAGATTCTGGAATTATTCCTTCAAGGAAATTACTTTGCAGCTCAAGAGATTCAAGGATCACACACTGACCAAGAGAGGATGGGATGTTACCAGACAACCTATTGTTTGAGATGCTAAGTTTGTTAAGATTAATAAGATTGCCAACTTCTTGTGGTATTCCTCCAGACAAGTAATTGTGTGACAAATCCAACTGTTCAGAAAGAGAAAAGATTTTGAAGATATGAACTGGTATAGTCCCATGAAGTGAGTTGTGAGCAAGGTTGAGTGTTTTGAGTTGAGTGCAGCGATGTATACTCTCAGGTATGCTTCCACTCAAGTTATTTCCATCAAGATGCAGTTCATTCAGCTGAACAAGGTTGCCTATAGTACCAGGGATTTGCCCAGACAATCTGTTTTGTGCAAAGGACAGGATGACCATGTTGTGTAAATATCCAATTGTTGGTGGTATATTACCAGTTAAATAATTGCAATCCATGTACAACATATTCAAACTCTTAAGGTTGCCGATTCCTGGTGGTATAAGCCCGGAAATTTGGTTATCTCTTAGCCACAGGTGCTCAAGACTACTAGAAAGGTTACCAATTGAACTTGGCAGGTTCCCTTGAAGATTATTCCCATCCAACAACAGTTTAGTCAATTTGGAGCAATTTGAGAGTGACGAGACAAAGCTCCAGTCACCTGCTTCTAGCATGTTGTATGCCATGTCAAGTATCTTCAAATTCTGCAATGATCCAAAGAATGGTATATGCCCAGTTAAGCTGTTATTAGCAAGGAAAAGTCTCTGCAGGTGGGATGCATTAAGAAGCGAACTCGGGATTGTGCCACTGAATTTGTTATTTAGGAGGATTAATTCCTGAATATTTGGGAGCGTGTAGCCAATGTTTGAGGGTAATCTTCCAGTGAGGGAGTTGTTTGCCATTCCAAGATATGTCAGTGATGATACATTGAAGATAGATGGCGGAACTAGCCCTGACAAGTTGTTCAAATCAACTGCCAGTGTCTCCAGTGTTGGAACATGGCCTAAGATATCTGGGATGCTCCCAACTAAATTGTTCCCTATAAGACAAAGATAAGTTAGGGAGGAAAGATTTCCAAGTGAGGAAGGTATTGTTCCTGTGAGATGGTTGGATCTTAAATCAAGGTGCTTCATTTGCGGAGATATTGCTGTTACGGGTGGTATAGAACCAACAAAGTTATTCTGTTCGAGGTAAAGAAAAATAAGTGATGAACTGTTTAAGAGAGCCTTTGGGAGTTCTCCACTAAGGGCGTTGCTCGTGAGAATAAGAACCTGCAAAGATGTGCTGCTTGCCAATGATTCTGGAATTCTCCCTGTGAGAGCATTCCTCCCAAGATCGACATACCTTAGTGAAAGGTTGCTTCCCAATGATTGTGGTATGTCACCGGAAAGCCTGTTGCTAGCGAGTTCAAGTGTTCGTAGTTCAGCAAGATCCCCAAAAGCAGAAGGTATGTGCAATATTTCGATCCAACCCCAAGAAACACACAGATACATTAGCTGAAACATCAAAAACTCATAAAAACATACCAATTCAAATTTGATTTCTTCTTCCTCTCGAGTGGGCTCATCCGGTCTCCTACTCCATCGATGTGGGTAGCCGCTGGTCCCCAACCCTTCTTCACCTCGTTGTCGTTGGTCCCGAGCCCTTGCTGCGCCATCTTTGATAGCGAACTGAAGCCACACACCACCTCCAGCTCTACATGCGGCCATCATCTTCCTCCAGCTGACCGACGAGCACACAGAGTACGACGATGATGCTCTGCACGGCCACACAACGCCCACAACCACTTGCGCATCCCAAATTGCTTTGCCATCTCGTTAGAGGGCACCCCTCTGGCCGGCCACACCACCGCGTTCATCTCACCAAGGCACGCTGCGACGATGCTCGTGGCCTCCATGGATAGGCGGAACCACTTGCGGAAGAAGTCGTAGGACCTCGCTGGAGACACATAGTGAAGGCGTCCTTGCTATTCACAAACGAGGCAAGAAGATAGAGAGGAGGGAAAGAGAAAGAGAAAGAGAGAGGAGGGGAATGGAAAAGAATGCAGAGAGAGAGAGATAGATGATTTGATAATGAGTGGCCAGGAGAGCATCCAGTTTTGTAGTGGTTTCGGTCTCCTCCAGTCAGACACGTGGGAGAATGGACTGATAGAGAGCCCGATCTTTTTCTCGTGCGTTGGGCCCCCGAGGGGAATCATTTTCGGTCATCCTTGAGTTTCAACGAGACCTAAAGATGTAATTCTAAATGGAGTTATAAGTACAAATTGGACGTGCACAAATGCACCATGGCCCGTCAAGCTCGCTAGTGAATATGGCGGAGATATAAATGTGGCAAGATGGGCTAGACATGTTCAACCAACAATGGAGAAGAACAGTGAGCGATGTGACAGTGCTCTTGTGAGAACTTGAAATTGGAGAAGGGGTTCTATTCAGTTAGGGAAGGCGGTGCTTAGGTGAAATGGAATTAATTGGATCAAGAATTAACATGGACGCGAGCAGCGGTGTTTCACCAGTAATAATAGCTCGGTGAGAGGAACCATTGCTTGCCTGTGTTATGCGACCACTTTTGGTGGCTATGATGGAACTGCCTAAGCCCGGGAGAATACAAAGGTAGTAACCAGTGTTGTTAAGGCGGTAAGGCGGTTTAAGGCGACCCACCACTGCCTTAGCACCATAGCGCAAAGGTGTAAGGCGTTGCGACGCCTTATGAGATGGTTGAGGCGTGATTAGGAAGAAAAAAGGGGAAATTGGTAAAGGCCCACTAAGCCAGGCAACCAGCCCACCAAAGCCACATTAGTCTTCATACCCACATGTTGTATGCCCTAAGAGACATCGTTCTTCACCAGACACCAGTTGCCATCAATGTCTCTGGCCGCTTCTTCTTTCCTTCTCTACAAACTAAGTAGGTTCCACGATGAGCTTACCTCTTCTTCCTTCCCCTTTTCTACTAGTTTTTCCTGTTCTTTCCCTTTCTCTACTCGTTTTGCCTCTTAAGGCGGAAGAAACCGAAAATGCTTATCATCAGACGTCCGAGGAAGGAGAAAAAATCGGACACCTCAACCCAACGTAGTAGTAGCGCAGGTGCATGACAAGTGCATGCAGCCAATGGAGCGTACATGCAAGTCACATGGATTCAAAATTTAAATGATCTTTTCTCTTAAATTATTTATCGGAATAATGAACTAATTATACCATTGGATTTGTTATAATTAACTCTTTGTAACAAGATCTCACATGACAATATTCCGATGATTTTTATCACATAATGTTATTCCAATGTTTCAATAAGTATTTATTCATGTTTCACTAATTCAGATGTAATGTTGCCTGTGGTCTTTTTAAATGTTTTAGTAAATATATTTTTTGTTTAAAAAAAATACAACTTGACGCTTCAAGAGTGATATAAAATTTTAACAAAATAAAGTATTTGCAAATATGTTGCATCATATATATTTTTATGTTTCCTTAGGTATGACCTAAAGTTTCATATAATGGTAGTTATTGTTGTAGCCAGTAATTTTTATATAGTTATTGTTGCACATGATCTATTTATATGTTTCAGCAAATAATTTTTTTATGTTTCAAAAATTGCAGGTTAATGTTTCAAGAATGATATAAAATTTTAACAAATTAATATTTGCAAATATGTTGCATCATATTTTTTTTATGTTTCAGTAGTTAGGACATAATGTTTTGTGTGACGTGGTTATTGTTGCATTTAGTAATTTGTATAAGTTACATCTCTCTGAAATATTTTTTTAAAGTAGGTTGAGTTATCCGTACAAGTGATGGTGCAACAAAAGGTTGATTTTTCTAAAACACATATAAAATGTTGCATGGCATTATTTCGATGTTTCAATAAATATTTTTCTGACGTTTCACTAGTTTATTTGTGAATGTTGCACGTGGTATTGTTGGATGTTTCAGTAAGTATTTTCTAATGTTTACTAATTCATTTATAAATGTTGCACGTGTTGCTTGGGATGTTGCAGTGAATATTTCTAATGTTTCAATAATTATAACTCGTTGTTTCACGTATAATATATAAATGTTTCAATTAGTAATATAATCATATTTACAAATTTTATCAGAAATATAGCCAAGTGAGATCTTATTGTAAAGATTTAATTGTAACGAACACAATGGTGAAATCGGATGGTAGATCAGATAAGTAATTTAGAAGGAAAAATAGTTTAAAGGTTTATTTGTAGAGAAGATGAAGAGAGAGACTACATGTATGCATGTGCTAGAGTAGGGTATAGGCTTGCAGTATAGCAGCTTAACTACGATTTTTTTATTTCTTGCATGCAGTCAGATATGTGGGTGAACAACATCCGATCTTTTGCTAGATGTCGGACATCCGATGTGTAGCAACCTCCGGAGGAAACGTAAGGCAGAGTGGATGACTTGACCTTTGCAACCGCCTTACCGCTACAGTGACAGCGACGCCTTAACAACCATGGTAGTAACCAAACAACCTATAGGCAAATCTCCAACTTACTTTAGGCTAGGCACATTCCTCTTAGCGTATCAATCAAACAGGCTCAGAATCCTAACAAAAGTACAAACACCCACCTGAACCAAACAAGTCTCACTAGTGAAGTGATCATTTATAGCCGTTCTATTCCAAAATAAACAAACTTAGTACCGGATGCGACACATACTATTACTAAAAATCATATATGATATCTATTTAGATTCATAGTACTAGGATATTTCACATCATATATTATGTTAGTTTATTTTGGGACAGAGGAGTAGTTCCCAACCAAATTTGTTTCGGGAAAGCTTTCCATCAGCTGTCTAGACAGAAGCAAAAAATCGGTCGGAATCATGGCCTCAACCAACTAAGCGCAGGTACAAGTGTGGCAGGTGCAAGCAAGCCTATTCAAACAAATTTAAAATTCAAATGATTTTTTCTCTTTAACTATTTATCCGAACTACGAACTAATTATATAGTTGGATTTTTCACAATTAAATCTTTATAACAAGATCTCACGTGACTATATTCCGTCGATTTTCTTTACGTTTTAGCGTTGCACACCATGTTATTGGGATGTTTCAAACTATATTTGTTGATGTTTCATTGATTCATTTACAACATTGTTGTTTTTCTATGTTTTAGCAAATATTTCTTTTATGTTTTAACTTTTAACAATTACAATATGATGTTTCATGCATAATATAAGAATATTTTAGTAAAATCAAGTATTTTGTAAGTATATTATATGCTTCATATGTTTTTTTATGTTTCGCTTGTTGGGACTAAATGTTTCATATAATGTGATTGTTAGTGTTGCAGTCAGTATGTTTTGGATGTTGTATATTTCTGAAATATTTTATAAAGTGGATTGAAACTTTTTTAACCAATTGAGGAAACAATTTTATATAATGAAGTGACGAAACAACGCTCGATTTTTTTTAGACATACTTTGACATCAAAATATAATCATGTGAGATGTTGTTACGAAGCAATGAATGCAATATGTGATTGGATTCTATAGGTTGGATAAGTAATTAGAAGAAAAAAAAAATCATTCTGAGCTATGTTAGCATGTTTGTGTTAATAGCTACAGAAGTAACCTATGATATGAGTTAGGAATAAAAAGAAAAAAAAAAGCCACGTGGCCACTTTGGACCGACTACTTGTAGCATGTCACTATTGGAGAAAGGGGCATTACTCCCGGTTGGTAACCCCCTATAGTCCCGGTTATGCAACTGGGACCACGAATCTGGGACTAAAAATCCATCTTTAGTCCCGATTGGTTTTACCAACCGGGACTAACCGAGACTAAAGATGGCAGCGCCAGTCCCGATTGGTCACCATTTTTTCTTTTTTTTTTTCAATTGTTTCTTTCCAAATCAAGTTACTCCTTCCCAAATCACCCTACATATCCTCAAATCAAAGTATCATCACAAATCAATGAATCATAGATTCACATCACAAATTCTCAAAAAAAATACATCTCAAATTCTAAAAGAAATACATCACAAATCACATACATCACAGATCCAATGAATCACAAATTCAACAAATTCTTAGATCCAATGTATCACAAATTAGAAAAAAAAAAGATTAAGTGCTGTTGCCTCTCGCCTCCCATCCGCCCGCTGCCGTGCTCCCTGCCGCCCTCCGCGCGGCCA
>CM020181.1:22729447-22758295 GCA_009805545.1 Oryza longistaminata
TCCCTGTCAGCCAAAGATGAACAAAAACGTATACCTTTTGTTGGAGCCCACGCACACAAACCATCATTTCCTTCGACGGATACCACACTAGCATTGCTGAACACACCCCCTATTGGAATTTCTCCATAGAAGTTGTTGAAGGATAAATTGAGATAGTATACAGAGCTAAAGGATGTGAGGAACTCAGGGATTTTTCCTGACAACTTGTTCTGAGAAATATCCATTATCTTGATGCCCACCAACTTTGCAAAAGATTGTGGAATGCTTCCTACAAGGAAGTTGCTTTGCGTGTCAAGAGACTCTAGAAGCACACATTCGCCTAGAGTGGATGGAACTTCACCAGACAACCTATTGTTTGAGATGCTGAGTTTATTCAAATTAACGAGGTTGCCAACTTCCTCTGGAATACCTCCAGACAAGTAATTGTGTGACAAATCCAAAACAACAGAAAGAGAATAAATTTGAAAGATATTACTCGGTATGCTCCCATTTAATGAGTTGTAAGCAAGGTTGAGTGTTGTAAGTTGAGTGCACTGGCCTATGCTTGCAGGTATACTTCCACTAAAGTTGTTCCTATCTAGTCTCAGGTTAGTCAGTTGCAAAAGATTTCCAATAGCATCTGGGATCACTCCTGAGAGATAATTTTGTGTGAAATTTAGATCGACCAAGTTGTGTAAATTTCCAATTGTTGGTGGTATATTTCCAGTCAAAAGATTGTAATCCATGTACAACTTAGTGAGGCCCTTGAGATTACCAATCTCTGGTGGTATAGACCCAGAAATGTTGTTGCCGCCTAGCCACAACCACTGTAGATCACTAGAAAGATTTCCAATAGTACTTGGCAGGTTCCCTTGGATATTGTTCCCATCCAGCATCAGTCTAGTCAACCTAGAGCAATTAGTGAGTGAAGAGACAAAGCTCCATCCATCTACCTCAAACATGTTGAATCCTAAATCAAGTTTCTGCAAATTTGGCAATGACCCAAACAATGGAATGGACCCAGTTAGGCCACAGTTTGCCAGGTTAAACGTCTGTAGATTTGATGCATTGAGAAGTGAAGCTGGGATTGAACCATCAAACTTGACATCTGACAAGAGCAATTCCTGAATATTTGGGAGAGTGTAGCCGATGTTGGAAGGAATTTTTCCAATGAGTGAGTTATTTGTCATGGCAAGGAATGTCAGAGAGGACATGTTGAAGAGAGATGGGGGTACTGACCCTGACAGATTGTTGCTATTCAAGGATATCACCTCCAGTGTTGAGACATGTCCTAAGCTCTCTGGAATGCTCCCGAGTAAAATGTTTCGTGAAAGACGAAGATATATTAGCGAAGAAAGGTTTCCTAGTGAGGAAGGCATTGTTCCAATGAGATTGTTGTCAGATAAATCAAGATACTTGACTTGCGAAGACATGGCAGTAACAGGTGGTATAGTACCAACAAAGCTGTTCTGTTGGAGGCAAATGTCAGTAAGAGACGACGAGTTGAACAGATTAGTTGGGAGTTGTCCGCTAAGGGCATTTCTCATGAGCCTAAGCACTTGTAGAGATGAACTATTTACCAAGGACTCTGGGATTCTCCCTGTGAGAGCATTGTTTCCAAGGTCAACATATGTGAGCGATATGCTGCTTCCTAAAGACTCTGGTATTTCACCTGCAAGCCTGCTGTTGGCAAGGACTAGTTTTTGCAGCAAAGGTAAATCCCCAAAAGCAGAAGGGATGCTCCCTTGGAGATTGTTGTTGCTAAGGTCAAGAATTTTAAGCTGGGAACATGAAGAGAGCTCAGATGGGATGTTACCTTCCAAAGAGTTCATGCTGAGGTTGAGATTGCTAAGTTGGCTCAGGAGGCCAAGCTCAGGTGGTATGCTCCCATGGAAGCTATTGTTTGACAGTTGCAACACTGTGAGAAAGGTGAGGTTGGCAATGCAAGGTGGTATGGAGCCTGTGATGCCTTCTGATGAGAGGTCCAGGGCGATCGCACGGCGAGGAGATTGGGAGCTGCAGGTGATGCCCTGCCAACTGCAGAATTCCATGGATGTGTTGCTCCATGAGGCCAAAGCTCTGGATGGAGCTGAGAGTTGGGACATAAAGCAAAGGAGAGCTTGTCGATCATCTTCGGTTCCACCGGTGAGGACCAGTGGAAGGAAGAAGAGGAATTTGAGGGGAAAAAGAAGCAGGCCATGGCCTGGGGACAAGACAATTTGGGAGGAAGCCATTGCTGCGAGCTGCAATTCAAAGCTGTGTAATTCAGGACAAGATGGGAGCTCTAATGATCCATGAGCACACAGTTATATATTTCAGACAGCTACACCACAGTTCATTTGGTCCATTTGCTACCAGCCACCCCCTTCATAGTATTGCTTAAATTAACTCAACGAAGTAGATGTTGAAAGCTTACCTACAGAATATTACTTAGTTGTACAATATGACGAAGGCAGATGAAAACACCTTAAAATAAGACTAACCATCTCAGCTGCAACTGAAATAGGTCTTACATTTGCATCGACAATAAAGCCCTGGGAAATATAATTTGACTAAGAGACTAATTTAAAGGATATATATTTTTTCTCCTGCATATGAGTTGGCCCTTTTCATAACCATTTCTTTGCTGTAATCAAGGAGTTTGATAATTTATTATACATTTTTTTAGCGTTCTCTGCTCCGTGAGATGTAAATAGCCAAATATTTTAGGGAAAAAAAACATTCTTAGATTGATCATGTCCTAAGTTGCAGCTGTCTATTTTTATTTTATTAATACGTTGTAAACTATCAAAATTTGCTTCTTTATGTTGTCCATTGTCTTCGCCAGTGTGTTAATGTATCAAATAATTTCAAGCTAGAGCACATAGTTGCGATGCGCTGACTTATGCAGTTTTCCACTTGCCATAAGCAAAAAATCAAGCTTAGATCATCTGCTGAGCAGGTTGACAGCGGTTTACTGTCAAAAAAAAAAAGGAAAGGTACAGCGGTTTGCTGTCAAAAATAAAAGAAAGGTTGAGAACTTCTTTGGACATAGATACTAGAGAAAATTTCTAGTTGCCCTGGAGTATTTATCTAATCCTGTTCAGGCCCCTAAATTTTATTTCATATCCTACTCCTATTTGCCCTAAGATTTTATTTTATCCCTTATATGATCTTGTGTTGATGTTAGTTTTTTTTTTCTTCCAAAAGTGGTTATTTACCCCACGCTCGGATGGATATGGTAAGCCTCTGCACCAAAATTCAAACTCTTTAAGCAATTTTTTGTTATATGAAATTTTTAGGATTTCTCAAATATCCAAAACTTTAAAATTCCAATATATTTCAAATCAAAATTATTTTTATGAGATTCAAGAAATTAGTGAAAACCATGCTTATTGAAACTTCAATTAAAATGAAAAAAATGTTTTTCCAATTCTGGGTGGAAAGACCTAAACTTTTAGTGGTTGGTCGTAATTTCTCTCCCTTCAAAATTGGTAGAAGTTTATTAAGAACTCTTTCTGTCTAACTAAAATAAAAAAACTAAAAATTCTTTGCGATTTGTGTAAATTTCTCCCTTTGAAAATTTCATTGAAATTTGTTGTAGAATTTGCTGTTTATTTTAAATTTGGGTGAAATAATTCTTCCTCATCAATTTTCCTTTATTTTCATATTGACAATTAGTATGGTTTTTTGAAGAAGCCAGCACTTATGGTGTAAGCGAGGGGCAATATAGTCATTTAAAAAAAACTACCAACAAACTCATGGAAAAACGGACTAGGGGCATGTAGTGAACTAGTGATCAGAATGAAACTTAACGACATTTAGGTGCCAAGGGCAAAGATTAGCGAAAATTTAGGATATACAAGAAATTTTCTCTTCTTATTATGTTTCGACGAGTAACCCAACCTAACCTATGGTCTATGGTCCAACCAAGTGTGCAAGTTTTGTTATACATCAGCATGCTTTCAACCATTTTTGTCTGTATCATACTTTTACACGGTTGGATTACTTATTTTACCAAAAACAGCTTGACTACATGCAAGTAGTTGATGATCTTATCAAATTTAGTTGTTCTTGTGTCTGTATCAACCCATCTATATATAATTGTTCTGAACCGTGCAATCTGACTCTAAGAAATTTCGGCCAGTTTTCATCTGAATGGGACAGGAATGAAGTACACTCTCGAGGCATTTCTCCTTGATCACGGAAGGAGCACAACACTATCACCAAAAACACTATCACCCTGTCTGTGACTACTTTCCTCAAGTCGTCGGGTAGGTGGCTTGGGAACATTGCCTGGACAACTGATGATTAACGTAAGACTGAGATTTCTAGTCAAATGTAGTCAAAGAAATTAAAGAGTAAAGTGGCCTCGTGAAACATCACAAGTATCAAATAAACGTCCTTAATTAAAGAGTGGCCTCGTGAAACATCACAAGTATCAAATAAACGTCCTTAATTAAAGAGTGGCCTCGTGAAACATCACAAGTATCAAATAAACGTCCTTAATTAAAGAGTGGCCTCGTGAAACATCACAAGTATCAAATAAACGTCCTTAATTAAAGAGTGGCCTCGTGAAACATCACAAGTATCAAATAAACGTCCTTAATTAAAGAGTGGCCTCGTGAAACATCACAAGTATCAAATAAACGTCCTTAATTAAAGAGTGGCCTCGTGAAACATCACAAGTATCAAATAAACGTCCTTAATTAAAGAGTGGCCTCGTGAAACATCACAAGTATCAAATAAACGTCCTTAATTAAAGAGTGGCCTCGTGAAACATCACAAGTATCAAATAAACGTCCTTAATTAAAGACTTGAAAAGGAAAAGGCTTTGATTTTGGAGTAGTATATATGTGAGGACGCGCCTACGGATCGGCTGACCGATCCGGGGCTGGGGAAATCAGGCGCTGATGTCAGCATGATGTCATCGCCCGATTTGCTTGCAAAATTACTTTAAACTGATTTTTCTCTTAAATTACTTATCTAAATCATGATCCGATTGCACCATTAAATTCGTTGCAATTAAATATTTAAAACAAGACCACACATGAATATATTCCAACGAATTTTTTTAGCTTATTATTAAATTATTTTTAAATGTTGCACGATGTTTCACCAGGTATATCGAAATTGTTTCACTAAGTAGATCGAAAATGTTTCACTCGTTTAAATCGGGTGTTGTTTCACCTTATATAAAAATAATGTTTCAGCAAATAGCGAAAGAATGTTTTAGTTCACTGCAACATTTTATCTATACATAGTAAAACATTATAAGTATACTAGGTGAAACATTTTTCGGTGGAACAAAAAATGAAACGAATTTCCTTGATAGGGGGTTTCCAAAATATGTGGGTTTTTTTTGTTGCAATGGAATATTTTAGTTCACTGCAACATTAGATCTGTACGTAGTGAAACATTGTGAGTACACTAGGTGAAACATTTTTTTGTGGAACAAAAAATAAACCAAATTCCTTAATAGGGGTTTCCAAAATATGTGGGTGATTTGTTGCAACGGCGCGTTCCATAATATCAAAATCCACTGCAACATTTGATCCGTACATATTGAAACATCTTAAGTACACTAGCTGAAACATCGTAAAACTACTGGTTGAAACATCAAAAGATGTCATATGCAACATTCAAAAAAAATATCAATAGAGAAGCTAAAATATTTTTTTGTTGAAATATAATCATGTGTGGTCTTGTGTGATTAGATCGTAGATTGGATAATTAGTTTAAGAGAAAAATCGTTTTAAAACTAGAGCGGCAGGAGGCGCGGGTGCCGAGACGTCCGATTTTTTTTCTGACGTCGGACGCTCGGCGCGCATCATTCGCTAGAGGCTTCTGCTGTTCTTTTGTGAGACTAGCATACTACTTACATAAAGTTACACACCATTTACGTAAAAGTTACATTATAATTACATATCAGTTACACTATAATTACATTATATTTATACCTTAGTTGCATTTGTATGATTTTAGTGGAAAAATCTGTCGAGCGATATATAGATAGACCAAAAATTTTGTGTTAAATAATTGAGCAACTATAACATATAAATCATAAAACTAATTTTTATCTACTTACATCTTTAAATTATTTATGAATAAATTTAGACTTGAAGACCAAACTTCACTATAATTCAACTTTGAATGTCATTTTGGGTTATACTTTTTGATTTTTGAGTGCCATCAAGCAATTATTAAAAAAATAAAATATAATAATAATAACAATATAGATTTCATTATCGTAAACAACTTCATAATAGTCAAATTAGATCTATAATCATTAAAGTAAAATGATAACTATGAGTAATGTTCCCACGATATATTAGTTAGAAATCATAAGTTATGGCTGGAAATAAGCAACTATAACATCTAAACCATACAATTGATATTTTCTAAAACATACATCTAATATTTGATCCGCTTATGTCTTTAGATTATTTTACGTTCAAAGACTAACGGCGGGCAGCAGGCGGCAACCGGCGATGGCAAGCTGGGCTGGAGCAGTTGCATCCAGCACCGGCAAGCAGCAGGTTCTCATCTCCCCTCCATCCCTCGTTTCTCCCCTGTCTCTCCTGTTCCCCAAAGGCCGGAAGGCCCTAACCTAGGTGTGAGATTCAATTTCATTTCGATTTTAAGATTTCTGGTCATAATTGAAATGGTAAATCGGAACATTGCACAATCCTATTGTAGATTTATTGAACAATTAAGAGGAGTAGAGATATTGCATTTTCTTTTAGAAAATGTAGCGAAGAGGGCTTCTACCTCTTCTCCATCTCCTTTTGTGTTGGGTAAATTTTATCTATAGTGTAAAAAAAATTATGTTGAGTTGGACCACCCTATCTACAAATCCTAGCTACGCCACTGGGGAGTCCACATGTACATGGATCAGCTAGCTAGCAAGGTCGACATTGGGTGGGGTGGTTGCGATGCTTCCGGTTGTCTTGTTTGGTGAGAGCCCATGCGTTCCATTTCAGCGGCCTGGCATGTTGGACGGTTGTGGCTCTGTTAGTGACGATCAGTCTACCATTACGACGGCTAGTTTGGTGCTAAGTTCCTTCTGCAACCTTGTGTGGTGGTGTTGTTGGCATGTGGCTAGCTTGTGGGTGTGATCACTGGCCAGCTGGACAAGTTTAGTGCTACTTAATTATTTCTTTTTTTTTCCTATAATAGCCTATCAATTTTGTACGTAGTAATGTATTTTCACCTGCTATATCAATAGGAAATTCGTGTTGTGTAGTGTAGTGTTGTTCGTTCGAAAATGAGTCACAAAACTCTCTATTAACCTAGGAACAGTCTAGCTGAGCATAAGAAATGCAGTGGAAAACAATGAAAACGTGTGCCTCCTTTATTCATCTTTTCCTACATTCCTTCAAACTTCGAAGTTTCAAAACATGCATTTGCTATCTGCCCACTAAATATTTTACTGTTTTCTTGGACAATCTAGGAGTAGGTTAAGTTGGTCAGTCTACCTTCGGAGGGTCAAGTAGTCGTCTAGAAGGTTAGCTCCTCGAGCGATCACTGATCAGGAGTTGACTTGAGATCAGTTTTAGGCTGCGTCCGTGGGTTTTGTTTGAGACTTTGAGTTGGACTGACGACCGGGTTAGCTGTTTGGTAATGAACATAATTGATCCATCGCTGTTAATTACTTCAGCAGTAGAAAAGGAGGTACCGGATTTAAAATAATCGTCCCTCTCACATAGTATTTACTACTGTACGTATTTAGTAGAGTGAGAACTGGTTTAATTAGTTCTCTTCTACTATATTTTACTTCTACCAAAATTTGTTGACAAGGTTGCCAAGTAAAACTGATCAAAATTTGTACGCCCAAATTTAATTTGGCAATGCCAGATACGCTTATCTCGCACGGCTCAATTTAGCATCAAACCAAACAATTAATACCATATACTCATCTTAATTTATCACACAGAAATTTTGGTAGTGTGGGGAAATTAAGCACCGGACACTGGTAGTGTTGGGGTGAAGTTGTGGATGTATGCACCAAAATTCAAATAATATTACGCATATACAGGTGAGTCTTTTAATATGAATTTAGTGAGATCAAGGATATACATCTTCCGAGTAATCGAAAAAAAAAAGAAATTCTGATAGTGTAGGCAATCAAACCACACATACCACACCTCTAACCCATGTCCTTACCCAGTACATATTTTGTTCACGGATCAACCAATCTCTGCGCGCACGCGTCGCATTATTGCACCCCCTGATACCGACGACGTAAAACCACCAAACAAACTGATACTCACTGATCCATAAGATAATAATCCTCCATCCAATCCAGCCGCAGGAGCTGACGCCTCCGACGACGCAGCCGTTTTTCCCAACCCCAGCTCATAAATACTACTGCTCGCTCTCTTGCAAACCATATACACACATATCACTCACATCCACCCATCGACGGACGTACGTGTGCTCTGCTTAATTGGGAGCTAGAAGAAGAGGCCGAGGTAAGTTGAATTTGCTGCAGAGAGAGAGAGAATCGATCAATGGCGCTTGTCCCGTCGCTGGCCACCGTCCGCTACGCGCTGCTCGCGTTGCCGCCTCTCATGGTGGCCGCGTATGCTTATAACAGCGGGACTCGGGGAAACAGTGATACACCGGGTGCAAGGAGCATCAAAAAATTTACCGGTGGTGGTCCGGCTACTGCAGGCCCTGCAGGCCAGAAAGACGACAGTGCCTTGTGATGAAGAAGGCGGCCACAACCACAACGGCAGGCACGCATTGGAGACGGACGTACGACTGTAAGCTCTTCGTGTGGCTTGTTGATATTTACCGATGATTGTTGTATCCAATTAAGCTCGCGGGTGTACGCATGCATCTAGTAGATTTCTGTTAGTTTCTCTCCAGTCTCCCCCGGGGTGTGTGCCGCGAGATATGTAATTTCTTTCCGGTGCTTTTCTGATATAGTAAGGAACTAGTCGTACCAATACTTGTTGACTCTTCGTGATGTCTAATTTCTTTAACTAAAATGTACGGCGCCGTTGATTTTTCGTATAATATTTATTATTTATCTTATTTAAAATTTAGTATAAATATGTAGAAAGTATAAGTTAAGATTATAGTTTTTTCAATAATAAAATAAGTCACAACAAAATAAATTATATTTATATATTCTTAAAAAAATATGATGAATGGTCAAAAGTTATGTGAAAAGTTAATGGTGCCCTATATTTTGAAATGAAGGGAGTATTTCTTTACTGGAGTCATGGGCATGATCAACCTTGAGCTAAACTTGATTGGTTGATCTTATGAATGATGGAGCACGTCCTAACCTGATTACCACTTTTTGAAACCAATGAAAACATTGATCGATAAAAATCCAAATTATATGAAAATAATAACAACAAAAAGAATTCTTCTTGGCTTCATGTAACATCATTACATGCCAGTTCGCTTCAGTAGGAATTTTATTAAGTTTGATGGATTTGTACTAGCATTATAAGTTAGGCCCTGTTCAGATTCCAACTTTTTTCTTCAAACTTCTAACTTTTCCGTCACATCATTCCAATTTCTTCAAACTTTTAATTTTGACGTGGTACTAAACACAACCTTATAATGTGTTGACATCGCTTTGATGTTAAAGCCAAATGAGAGAGTACTATTAAAGCTGTATAGGCAACTTTGAACTAGATTATTCAATGAAACATACAACACAAGAGATCGCCTCCAGTTCACAACTTATATCAGTGTTAATTTTTGAATATTTAGGTGTCTTGATGATTTCTAATTAATTTGAAAACTATCATGGAGAACTACAACCTTCATAACGTCTGCTTCGTCCGATCGAGTTCATATGAAACGGTTATAATTTTTCAATCTTTTTTTTAACATAAGTTACGAGCTTCTAAAGATGAGATAACATATGTTGGTGATAGTGCTTATATTATGCAGCCAGTTCATGTTAAGAAAGGACCGGTCTTAACATGAACTGTATATTATCACTGTCTGTTGGGTTTGGGTTGATTTTTTTAGATAATGGATAAAAATACGGCCTCTATATTTATAAATATAAGTGGATATACATAGCCAAAGGTTACAATGACACTTATACTTCAGGTCTCATACAAAGTAAAAAAGAAAAAAAGTTAGAAGACTAAACTTCAAACCTACTTTCAATTTGCTTTACCGCTTCAACAAATCACAATAAGTTGAACATGAGAAGCATATCAATCTCTTGCAATCCCACATCATAGATTCATCCATTTGTAGGTCGCGTCGAGGGCTACAATTTTGATATAAAGTTTGTCTTCATTAGAGTTCACACGAAAAAGTTATGAATTATTTTTTGATATAAAGTTTTTAGACCGTCCTGTTTAGGGACCGGGGTGACATAACTGAACAAGTTGGAGTACCTAAACGAGTGATCTGAACATTTAGGGACCGGGATGACACAGTCCAACAAGTTTGAGGACCTGGACGGTCGATTTGCGAGTTTAGGGACCGGGATGACACAGCGGTACAAGTTTAGGGACCGGTGATGGACTTTACTCAAAAAAAATTATGTTGAGTTGGACCACCCTATGTACAAATCCTAGCTACGCCACTGGGTAGAAGTACTCTAGCATGGTGATCTGTCAGAGAGACAACGATACATGCCGTACGTCGCAGCGGCATGATCACTGTGGCACAGCCCAACCGCCCAAACAAATCGATCAGACGGGGAACGCACGCCGCAATCGAGATTTAAATTTTTAGTTACTACCTCCGTCTCAAAATAAGTGTAGCTGTGGGATTTGTGTTCAACATTTGACCATTCGTCTTATTTAAAAAATTTATGAATTTTTTTTTAAAAAAATAGTCACACATAAAATATTATTCATAATTTATCATCTACAACAGTAAAGATACTAATCATAAAATAAATTCAAACGTTTAACATGAAGCAAAACTGCACTTATTTTAGAATGGAGGGAGTAAATTTTATTTTATTTATCTTATTATATTTTAAATCCTACCAGATATTATCTTGTGAACGGGAAACCGTACCGTGGCATTCCGCAAAAATTTACCCATAAACAGTTTTTTGCTTTAATTTATGAAGTGTAGGCCAATCGATCATTCCGAACATGTCCATGAGACTATGAGACATGCGAGTAACCTGTTCTTTTTGGTTTGCAGGAGAATAGCTTTCTATATATACAAGTCAAAGAAATTGAAGCTCTCTTATTGGAAGCAAGCCAGTTGGACATCCTCCGTACTTCTTGCGCCGTTTCTGTGTAACGGTCCTAAACGGAGTCCAATTGCACGATCGACCTTCCCTCGGGAGTTCCTTATCGGATCGAGCCACACAAGGCGGATCGAACGGCTGCGAGAGGTCTCCATAGGGTTCGGAGTTTCATTCTCCGAACCGGCCTCGCGCGCCATCAGTGCTGTTGCCGCCGCATCCCGGTTGTCCCCTGCTTTGGACCCTCGTGACCACCGTGACGTCGGTGGCGTACAGGAAGAAAATCACCCTGATGCCCCGTAACGTCGTGGTGATCCTGATGACAGCGAGCGAAATGGACGTGATTCTCGTCACGCCGCGCCGCACGCGCGAAGACAGCCGGTTTACTCCTAGAAAAACTAATTTTCTTTCAGACAATGTATTTTTTTCCAAGCAGTTAGGCCTCTCAGAGTTAAATGACTGTTTACAAATATATTTTCGCAGGCGATACCTTAAGAGGTCCGCTTGAAAAAAATTAAGCGTATAAAAAGTGTCTACCGTTGGGAGGGCAGCGGCTACCGGCGGTGGCTGTCGGAGAGTGGCGGCACACCCTGGCACGGCTCCCCTCGTGAGATGGACGAGAGAACACACACGATCGGCACATAGCCTTCAAAGTCGTTTTTTTATTGGTAGACACCTGACTATTCTAGAGGATTGTGCAATAGTATTGCGGAATAATGAGCAGCTGGAACAACACATAGAAGTGTAGGGTCTGCTTCAACCAGGCGTACCCGTATCCATTGATTTATACAGCATACCGCGCGATTTGAGCGTAGTTCAACTCTTTGTGGTACCTACCACACAGGTGCTCACATTTACGATTAATTATTCTTCCAGTGGTAGGCAAACGTACTTGATAGCGAGGCACTTATGGTGACTTCGTGTTGGAAATATGACAGCTCAATCTTTGGAGCTGCTCATAGATATAAGATGTGTGTACGTGTGTGCGCCTGCATCTGTACTGTGTTTTGAAATGTGCATACCATACAAATGGTATAATGATGGATCCAATACTAACTTTTCCTACCTACTCTCTCACCTCCTGACTGGAGAGGAAGAAGCATGTGAGAGGCTGGCCAGCGAGGTGGTGGTCGTGAGGATGCTGGTCGTCAGCTGGATAGGATGTTGACTGGCGAGGTGGAAGCTCTTGATGAGGAGGTTGGCCAGCAAGATGGCTACTTTTGAGGAGGCTAGATGGAGGATTGGAGGTGGAGATCTCCTAAGAGGACACCGGCTGGAAGTGCATTGGTAACTACATGCTAGCAGTGGTTGGCGGGTGGTTGCTCTGTGAGACAATGGAGCTACAACGTCTTGGGGGAGGGAACATTAACACAAGGCGAAAGCCTAGTCCGGTAATCATCGGGGCAACAACGACGACTCTTCTTGTGCCATAATCCCTCTTGGGGAAGTTGTTGAGGTGGCCAGCATCCCTTTCCCACGGGATCATTTAGGTGAAAATCTTGCCCAATAGTGTCCTTGCGTAGGCGGCGGTGGCGCTCTGGGTCATGGTCTCCTTGGAGGCGTCATCCTTAGAGGAGCTCCTACCTTTTTATCTTCAGGCTGTTTGTCCTCATCTGCTTTGGTTCTCCGTTTGTTTTGATGTTGGTAGGTGGGTGTGTGTGGGACGAGCGGATCTTTTTTCTCTCTCGCCCTCTCCCTCAGCAGCCCTTGCCGTATGATCGGGGAGTCCCAGGGGCGGAGCTACAACCTGTGTGGCAGGTACCACAAATAGTTGAACTACGCTCAAATCGCGCGGCATGCGGTATGCCATCCTTTGGTACCCTACTTTTTTTTTAGAGACTCCAACAGGCGACTATGGACTATAAAATTCTTGATTTTAGTCATGTAAGGCTTTTTTAAGCTATACAAATGATGAATCTTTGTCTCAAGAAGAATGCCTTCAATTATTATGACTTTAAGAATGTGTAATGAGCCTCCATGGTATCTTTAAGGTCTAGATACCATGATCATGATCATAGAAGGTCCATATTATAATATATTTACACTGCCACAAGGAAAACTATTTGTATTTTTTGAATATTAGCACTTGCAATACTCTACTTTCAAATAATAGCCTAGTCCACACAGTAATACACGAAAACCCAGCCAAAAATATTGTCTCTTAGCCATTTAGTGTTTACTAATAATTAGTGACTTCTGAATGCGTTAAATTAATTTGAACTGTATTGAAATTAATATTGTAGCGAATATATAACCATGCATACATATAAGTGCGATATACTACCACAAAAGCATTAAAAAAAGGTGTGGTATCTCCTCAAGCAGCTGTAAAATCAAGACAGTTGTCCATTTTATAGTTATAAAATCTATATAAAACTGTCTTGATTTTACAGCTGCTTGAGGAGATACCACACCTTTTTTTAATGCTTTTGTGGTAGTATATCGCACTTATATGTATGCATGGTTATATATTCGCTACAATATTAATTTCAATACAGTTCAAATTAATTTAACGCATTCAGAAGTCACTAATTATTAGTAAACACTAAATGGTTTTCGTGTATTACTGTGTGGACTAGGCTATTATTTGAAAGTAGAGTATTGCAAGTGCTAATATTCAAAAAATACAAATAGTTTTCCTTGTGGCAGTGTAAATATATTATAATATGGACCTTCTATGATCATGATCATGGTATCTAGACCTTAAAGATACCATGGAGGCTCATTACACATTCTTAAAGTCATAATAATTGAAGGCATTCTTCTTGAGACAAAGATTCATCATTTGTATAGCTTAAAAAAGCCTTACATGACTAAAATCAAGAATTTTATAGTCCATAGTCGCCTGTTGGAGTCTCTAAAAAAAAAGTAGGGTACCAAAGGATGGCATACCGCATGCCGCGCGATTTGAGCGTAGTTCAACTATTTGTGGTACCTGCCACACAGGTGCTCACATTTACGATTAATTATTCTTCCAGTGGTAGGCGGACGTATTATATAGCGAGACACTTATGGTGACTTCGTGAATTTGAAAATAGGACGGCTAAATCTTCGGAGCTGCTCATAGATATAAGATGTGTGTACGTGTGCGCGCCTGCATCTGTACTGTGTTTCGAAATGTGCATACCACACAAATGGTATAATGATGGATCCAATACTTCATTTTCCTACCTACTCTCTCACCTCCTGACTGGAGAGGAAGAAGCATGTGAGGAGGCTGACCAGCGAGGTGGTGGTCGTGACGAAGCTCTTGATGAGGAGGTTGGCCAGCAAGATGGCTACTTTTGAGGAGGCTAGATGGAGGATTGGAGGTGGAGATCTCTTAAGAGGACACCGGCTGGAAGTGCATTGGTAAATACATGCTAGCAGTGGTCGGCGGGTGGTTGCTCTGTGAGACAATGGAGCTGCAACATCTTGGGGGAGGGAACATTAACACAAGGCGAAAGCCTAGTCCGGCAATCATCGGGGCAACAACGACGACTCTTCTTATGCCATAATCCCTCTTGGGGAAGTTGTTGAGGTGGCCAGCATCCCTTTCCCACGGGATCATTTAGGTGAAAAACTTGCCCAATAATGTCCTTGGGTAGACGGCAGTGGCGCTCTGGGTCACAGTCTCCTTGAAGGCGTTGTCCTTAGAGGAGCTCCTACCTTTTCATCTTCAAGCTATTTATCCTCATCTGCTTTGGTTCTCCGTTTGTCTTGATGATGGTAGGCCTGTGTGTGGGACGAGCGGATCTTTTTTTCTCTCTCGCCCTCTCCCTCAGCAACCCTTGCCGTATGATCAGCTAGCTAGCAAGGTCGACATTGGGTGGGGTGGTTGCGACGCTTCCGGTTGTCTTGTTTGGTGAGAGCCCATGCGTTCCATTTCAGCGACCTGGCATGTTGGACGGTTGTGGCTCTGTTCTCCCATTACGACGGCTAGTTTCGAGCTAAGGCTGTGTTTAGTTCAGCGCAAAGTTTGGATTTTGGTTAAAATTAGAGATGATGTGACTGAAAAGTTGTGTGTGTATGACAGGTTGATGTGATAGAAAAGGACTGAAGTTTGGATCCAAACTTTAGATCTAAACACAGCCTAAGTTCCTTCTACAACCGTGTGTGGTGCAGTGGTGGTGGTGTTGGCATGTGGTTAGCTTGTGGGTGTGATCACTGACCAGCTAGATAAGTTTAGTGTTACTTATTTCTTTTTTTCCCTATAAATCTATAATAGCCTATCAAAATTGTAGTAATGTATTTTCACCTGCTATATCAATAGGAAATTCGCGTTGTGTAGTGTTGTTCGTTCGAAAAAAAAGTCACAAAACTCTATTAATTAATTATAACCTAGGAACAGTCTAGCTGAGCATAAGAAATGCAGTGGAAAGCAATGAAAACGTGTGCCTCCTTTATTCATCTTTTCCTACATTCCTTCAAACTTCAAAGTTTCAAAACATGCATTTGCTATCTGCCCACTAAATATTTTACTGTTTTCTTGGACAATCTAGGAGTAGGTTAAGTTGGTCAGTCTACCTTCGGAGGGTCAAGTAGTCGTCTAGAAGGTTAGCTCCTCGAGCGATCACTGATCAGGCTGCAACTGAAATAGGTCTTACATTTGCATCGACAATAAAGCCCTGGGAGATATAATTTGACTAAGAGACTAATTTAAAGGATATATATTTTTTCTCCTGCATATGAGTTGGCCCTTTTCATAACCATTTCTTTGCTGTAATCAAGGAGTTTGATAATTTATTATACATTTTTTTAGCGTTCTCTGCTCCGTGAGATGTAAATAGCCAAATATTTTAGGGAAAAAAAACATTCTTAGATTGATCATGTCCTAAGTTGCAGCTGTCTATTTTTATTTTATTAATACGTTGTAAACTATCAAAATTTGCTTCTTTATGTTGTCCATTGTCTTCGCCAATGTGTTAATGTATCAAATAATTTCAAGCTAGAGCACATAGTTGCGATGCGCTGACTTATGCAGTTTTCCACTTGCCATAAGCAAAAAATCAAGCTTAGATCATCTGCTGAGCAGGTTGACAGCGGTTTACTGTCAAAAAAAAAAAGGAAAGGTACAGCGGTTTGCTGTCAAAAATAAAAGAAAGGTTGAGAACTTCTTTGGACATAGATACTAGAGAAAATTTCTAGTTGCCCTGCAGTATTTATCTAATCCTGTTCAGACCCCTAAATTTTATTTCATATCCTACTCCTATTTGCCCTAAGATTTTGTTTTATCCCTTATATGATCTTGTGTTGATGTTAGTTTTTTTTTTCTTCCAAAAGTGGTTATTTACCCCACGCTCGGATGGATATGGTAAGCCTCTGCACCAAAATTCAAACTCTTTAAGCAATTTTTTGTTATATGAAATTTTTAGGATTTCTCAAATATCCAAAACTTTAAAATTCCAATATATTTCAAATCAAAATTATTTTTATGAGATTCAAGAAATTAGTGAAAACCATGCTTATTGAAACTTCAATTAAAATGAAAAAATGTTTTTCCAATTCTGGGTGGAAAGACCTAAACTTTTAGTGGTTGGTCGTAATTTCTCTCCCTTCAAAATTGGTAGAAGTTTATTAAGAACTCTTTCTGTCTAACTAAAATAAAAAAACTAAAAATTCTTTGCGATTTGTGTAAATTTCTCCCTTTGAAAATTTCATTGAAATTTGTTGTAGAATTTGCTGTTTATTTTAAATTTGGGTGAAATAATTCTTCCTCATCAATTTTCCTTTATTTTCATATTGACAATTAGTATGATTTTTTGAAGAAGCCAGCACTTATGGTGTAAGCGAGGGGCAATATAGTCATTTAAAAAAAACTACCAATAAACTCATGGAAAAACGGACTAGGGGCATGTAGTGAACTAGTGATCAGAATGAAACTTAACGACATTTAGGTGCCAAGGGCAATGATTAGCGAAAATTTAGGATATACAAGAAATTTTCTCTTCTTATTATGTTTCGACGAGTAACCCAACCTAACCTATGGTCTATGGTCCAACCAAGTGTGCAAGTTTTGTTATACATCAGCATGCTTTCAACCATTTTTGTCTGTATCATACTTTTACACGGTTGGATTACTTATTTTACCAAAAACAGCTTGACTACATGCAAGTAGTTGATGATCTTATCAAATTTAGTTGTTCTTGTGTCTGTATCAACCCATCTATATATAATTGTTCTGAACCGTGCAATCTGACTCTTAAGAAATTTCGGCCAGTTTTCATCTGAATGGGACAGGAATGAAGTACACTCTCGAGGCATTTCTCCTTGATCACGGAAGGAGCACAACACTATCACCAAAGAGAACCCTGTCTGTGACTACTTTCCTCAAGTCGTCGGGTAGGTGGCTTTGGGAACATTGTCTGGACAACTGATGATTAACGTAAGACTGAGATTTCTAGTCAAATGTAGTCAAAGAAATTAAAGAGTAAAGTGGCCTCGTGAAACATCACAAGTATCAAATAAACGTCCTTAATTAAAGAGTGGCCTCGTGAAACATCACAAGTATCAAATAAACGTCCTTAATTAAAGACTTGAAAAGGAAAAGGCTTTGATTTTGGAGTAGTATATATGTGAGGACGCGCCTACGGATCGGCTGACCGATCCGGGGCTGGGGAAATCAGGCGCTGATGTCAGCATGATGTCATCGCCCGATTTGCTTGCAAAATTACTTTAAACTGATTTTTCTCTTAAATTACTTATCTAAATCATGATCCGATTGCACCATTAAATTCGTTGCAATTAAATATTTAAAACAAGACCACACATGAATATATTCCAACGAATTTTTTTAGCTTATTATTAAATTATTTTTAAATGTTGCACGATGTTTCACCAGGTATATCGAAATTGTTTCACTAAGTAGATCGAAAATGTTTCACTCGTTTAAATCAGGTGTTGTTTCACCTTATATAAAAACAATGTTTCAGCAAATAGCAAAAGAATGTTTCAGTTCGCTGTAACATTTGATCCATACATAGTAAAACATTATAAGTACACTAGGTGAAATATTTTTCGGTGGAACAAAAAATAAAATGAATTCCCTTAATAGAGGGTTTCCAAATATGTGGATTTTTTTGCAATGGAATATTTCAGTTCACTGTAACATTAAATCTATATACAGTGAAACATTGTGAGTACACTAGGTGAAACATTTTTGGTGGAACAAAAAATAAACTAAATTCCCTTGATAGAGGTTTTCAAAATATATGGTTAAAAAAAATGTGGTTAATTTGTTGCAATTGCAGGTGGGACAGGCACTATGGTGGGGCCTAGCGGCATGCATGCAGGCGCCTGGGGGGAGGGCCGCACGGGGGGAGCGCCCGATCCGGCTCCCCCTGCGCCGGTCGCCCGGATGGTATCATTTTCCTATATGTGAAGGCCTCTACTTTTTTTTTTGTCCTCTTTCAGTGACTTTGAATTTAGCAATAAAAGAAGAGTTCTAGTCTATGTTCAGTTGTCCATTTTATTGTTATAAAATCTATATAAAACTGTCTTGATTTTACAGCTGCTTGAGGAGATACCACACCTTTTTTTAATGCTTTTGTGGTAGTATATCGCACTTATATGTATGCATGGTTATATATTCGCTACAATATTAATTTCAATACAGTTCAAATTAATTTAACGCATTCAGAAGTCACTAATTATTAGTAAACACTAAATGGTTTTCGTGTATTACTGTGTGGACTAGGCTATTATTTGAAAGTAGAGTATTGCAAGTGCTAATATTCAAAAAATACAAATAGTTTTCCTTGTGGCAGTGTAAATATATTATAATATGGACCTTCTATGATCATGATCATGGTATCTAGACCTTAAAGATACCATGGAGGCTCATTACACATTCTTAAAGTCATAATAATTGAAGGCATTCTTCTTGAGACAAAGATTCATCATTTGTACGTGGAACCCGCCGAAGCTCCATCGCCGGTAGTGCCGCCTTGCCTAAGCTTCGTCTAGATTTGGTGTGAGAGATGACTGTTAGCTTCAACGGCGGCAGCGACATGAAGAGGAGCAAAGTAGGGAGGGGGAAGATGAAGGTGAGGGCTTGATGGAGACTTGGAGAGCTCTCCCTCACAGCCGCTCGCCCTTGTCAGCTTCCTCTACCATTTCCGCCATTCAACTTCCTCAAGGGAGACGACGACTAATAGGCTTGCACCGGTGGGTCGGGTTCCCTGCTACCCCTTCTCCTTCCCTTTTCGCCGCCGCCACCACCTCTTGCATTGCGACCTCCACTAGAACAAGAGCTTCGTCGCCCGCGCCATTGAGGTGTTCTCCCCATGCTCCTCACTCCTCACCGTGACACTAAGATGGGGAAGGAAGAAGATAAGGGAGGGTAAAAGGAAGAAGATAAATCTGATAGGTGGGTCCCACGTGCAAAGGAGGAGATGGATGGAAAATGTAACGAGAGTGTTACGGTTATAATTTTGTAAAATTTCAGTAGCAAGGCTACGAATAATTAAACAAATAGAAAATTTGTATTTGCATGGATCGAATTAACCCTTAAAAAAATTGGGAGGTAGTAGTACGTAACAAATCACCACATGACGTAACAAATCACCACATGACAAAAACCTGTCCTAGACTCCCAAGTACGGAGTAGTACCTTAGTACACCACCATTTCATAAGCCTCGTTAGCACTATTAGTCTTTACCTGTGTGACAGGTAGGGTAGCCACTACTACCAAATTTATCACATTTTACTCCCAAACTTTCCTCATCACATTTTTTTTTCCAACCATGCATTTCCCCCTGAAATATCTCACTTCTCCACGAATCTTGTCAATTTTTTAACACTTTTGTGCAGAAATGAAAGAATCTTGAGTAGACCGTTCAATTTTCAATCAGACCGACTGAGTTTTGATCAATTTTGTCAGTCTGTCGAATGGCCTTTTAGTCTAAATTCGTTTTTGTCATGAAATTTTGGAACGTTTATATTCAAATATCTGTTTTCTCAATATTTGCCCAAAAATTGACAAAAGTTGGCATATATATGTTAATGAATCTAGGTATATATATGTCTAGATTCATTAACATATATATGAATGTGGGCAATGCTAGAAAGTCTTATAATATGAAACGAAGGAAGTAGTTATTGTGTTTATCTCTTCAGGTTGTTTTCTTTCTTGATGTTTACTTCAAGCCAGAGGCTTGCCTTGTACTCCAAACATTGTACTGCCACGCTGAGGGCTTTTCTCAGCCTATTAATACATTGTGTGGCCCGTAACGGGGTTCTACGCTTTCTATCTCTTTTCACATGGTAATCAAAGCCAATCTCTTCCACAGATTCATCTATATGGCCAACTCCTCCGCGTATTCTCCATCGCTTGCAACCGGGCTTGCGCACCTAGTGTCCGAGAAGCTCACCAAAGGGAACCATCTTTTCTGGAAGGCCCAGGTTGTCCTGACGGATTCGCGCCGCTCAGCTTGCCAGCTACCTTGATGGAACGAAGCCGGCGCCCCCGAAGATGGTTGAGGTCACCAAGGAGGACAAGACCGTCGCCACCATCTCCAACCCTGAGTTCGCGGTGATCCCGTCGGCGAGCGAGCGATACACACGCCGCGGCGCCGCGTGCGCGCGCACTGTACGTCGCAGCGGCATGATCACCTCGGTGCAGCTCGCCATGGCCGCCCAACCGCCCAAATAAACCAGACGGCCAAATTTTGGGCCTCAGCGACCCAATACTCCCTCCGTTTTAAAATATTTGACACCGTTGACTTTTTAGTACGTGTTTGACCATTCGTCTTATTCAAAAAATTTAAGTAATTATTTATTTTTTCATATCATTTGATTCATTGCTAAATATACTCTCATGCACACATATAGTTTTACATATTTCACAATTTTTTTTAAATAAGACGAACGGTCAAACATGTGTTAAAAAGTCAACGGTGTCAAACATTTTGAAACGGAGGGAGTATTTGCCTCAGCTGCTCAGTTCATCCTTCTCAGTTCTCACTGCACCCGATTAGAACTCCATTTTAGTTCCAGTATATAGGAAATATGATTACGAGAAAGAAGAAGCTGAAAATTGGTAAAGCAGATCAAAGTCTGCAGTCAACAGTCATCAGTCAACGACTCCCCACTGTTCAATTTGATGCCTTAGCCGTAACTAATTTAATTTTTTTTGTTCTAGATTTGATTTTAAGGACTTATCTTATTTTATTTTTTTAAGCATTGGATTTTATGGATACATACATTAAAATTTTATCATCAAATATTTTGGAAAGCCAGTTGGACATTCTCACTCTTATTGGGAAAACTCAATTTATCCCTTAAGCCTTGTTCGGTTTGGAGGGAATTGAAAAGGATTGGAGGGGATTGAATGGTAATAATTCCACACCATGATAGGTGTGGAATAAATCCCCTCCAATCCCTCCCTCATAGGGATTAACCGAGCAAGGCCTTATTATTCTTCAGGAGGGAGATCCTTCGTTGTTTGTGATCGAAGTCTAGCAGCAGCAGCTCAGTGCTGGCCGGGGAGCTTCTCCTTGATCTTGTCGACGATGCCCTTCTTCTCGCCGCCGGCGTCCGCGGTGGTGGTGGCGGTGCCGCCGTGTGCGCCGGTGGCGATCTTGGTGTCGTGGCCCTGCGGCCCGTAGGCGCCGCCGGTCGTTGTTGTGGTGTGCTCCTGCTGCTGCTGGTGGTTGCCCTTGTTGCCGCCGGGGAGCTTCTCCTTGATCTTCTCCTTAATCCCCTTCTTCCTCCTTCCTCCCATCCCATCGTCCTCAGACTGCAAATTGGTCAGCAATTGGCAGTATATATGTTTCATTATTCAGACCATGAGTACGAAAGGTTTGTTCACTTCGTTACCAATTTTAACCATATAAAATTTTAGCATTGTTAAATTTTGGAAAGACACTAAACCAAATACCTTCGTGCTAATGCTATCCTGCCAAACTTTGGTAATTTTAGAATTTTTCATTCTTAAATTAAAATTCTATTATCTTTTGGTAAGATATTAAACTAAATACAACCAAGATTACTGAAATTTGGTAGTACCAAAATATGTCAAAATTTGACACTATCAAATATTGAAATAGATAAAAGTGGCTATAATCCGAACAGTTCTGAAATCAAACCGAAAAAATACAATAAACTTGGGAGGAAGAGGACGTACGGATGAGCTGGAGCTGGAGCTGCCGGAGCGGCGGAGGACGCCGTCGGTCTTCTTGTCCTCCCTCGCCGGCTCCTGGATGTGGCCGGCGCCCATCCCGGTGGGTGCGTGTCCGGTGGTCACTGCAGGGTTGCCGTGCTCGTCGGCGCGGCTGCTGGCGTGGCCACCATGCTGCCCCTGGTACTCCATTCTCGCTACCTATAGCCTGCTCGATCTACAACACAAAAAGCTAATTTGCTCCTTCGCTTTGAAAAGACTCTCACACTGATTACCTGATTGGCACTGAATGGATTCCGATTAGTGCAAGGTTTTGCTGGGTATTTATGCTGCTCCGGCGAGGGATAAAATATTGCAACCGGATCATGTCAGAGAGGAGGACAGCACGGCACATTGTGATCCAGGTGGGCGTAAAGCTGAACAATGCTGATCGAGCATGATCAGCAAGAGGATGCATGTCGATCAGCGGCGCCACGTACGTACACGGCCAGCATGCGAATTCTCTGGAAGGGATGAGACACAACGGAAGTAATGGATAGATAATATGATGTACGAGTAATTAATAGTGTGTGGGATCTGGATTACAATAATAGAAACGATGGTTGCCACTGTGTCAAGTGTCCAGGAGTGCGACGTGGATTTCCGGACGTTCCCTCCTTTATTCTGCGTCTAGTAGTACTTTTTCTAAGCGTCGACGGCAATGCAACCACTAGTTTCGTTGATACTTACTTCATGTTGACAAGTCAAACTAGTACTTTTTCTGGAAACACTAGAAACGTACTTCCTCCATTTATTTCGCGAAAAGAAAGTTTACGTGTGTCATATCGGATAATTAATCAGATATTGGAAGGGGTATTTGAACACGTATAAAAAAACTAATTTCATAACTTACCTGGAAACCGACGAATTTATTAAGCCTACTTAATCTGTCGTTAGCACACGTGGGTTACTGTAGCACTTATGGCTAATCCTGGTCTAATTAGGCTCAAAAGATTTGTCTCGTGATTTTCATGCAAACTGTGCAATTAGTTTTTCATTTCATCTATATTTAGTGCTCCATGCATATGTCTAAAGATTCAATGTGATATTTTTGCGAAAAAAAATTAGAAACTAAACAATGCCTAAATTTTATAAATCGGTTTTTGATAAGTTTTCTGGCTAAATTTGATTACTTCCTCCACTCAAATCGCTGCGTCGATGGGCGTCCTGAACATGCAACAGTGTGCAACCACAACGCAGCTCCACCGTCGCCGGGACATGGTTGCCGGACTCCGGCGAGCCCAGGAAAAAATGGGAAAAAAACAGATGATTAGACTTGACCACGAGAAACAATCAACTTAAGGGTGTGTTTAGTTCACACCAAAATTAGAAGTTTGATTGAAAATTAGAATGATTAAATAAAAAGTTAAAAATTTATGTATGTAGAAAAATTTTGATGTGATGAAAAAATTAAAAGTTTGAAGAAAAAGAATGGAACTAAAACAACGAGAAGAAGCCGAACCGCCTCAACTCAAGGCAGCGACCTGAATGTCACCGCACATTCAAATGAAGGGGCCGGAGAGAAGTTCTTTTCCACCCTAGAGTCGCTTTTCCAGAGAGGAGATCGTAGGTGGTTCTGCAGCTGTGGCTACGGCAGCACGCAACAGTTTCCAAACAAAATTTGACGATGTCGCATTAAAAATTTGGACACATGCATGCAGGAAGTATTAAATGTAGAAAAAAACTAATTACATAGTTCACGGGAAAATTACGAGACGGATCTTTTAAGCCTAATTGCATTACGATTTAACAATATGGTACTACGGTAAACATTTACTAATGATGAATTAATTAGGCTTAATAAATTCGTCTCGTATTTCCTGGTGAAATATGTAATTTATTTTGTTATTAGATTACATTTAATATTTTAAATGTGAATCCGTACGTATTCCCTGACGAAATCTGTAATTTATTTTGTTATTAGACTACATTTAATATTTTAAATGTGAATCCGTATATTCGATGTAACATAAGGGCCGAAAATTTTTCGCCAACTAAAGATGCCCATGATTTTTCGCCAACTAAAGAAGCCCATGGGGCTCTGGCTGCGCCACACAGGCCAAGCATCCAAACAGGGCACCTGAAAATGCGGTTTCTCAGATACCTTCTCCTGTTTGATTACAATCCAACCCTACACAGTGTTATGAGCTATCCTGAATGCCTTCATTTACCACACTATTAACAAAATCTTAGCATAGTGTTTTTATTTGAATTTGGACGTTTTGGTTTAATACACATTGTCGTGTACGATTTGTGAGGCCTGCTGGAGCATCCCTCCCAACCAGTTCTATTATCACCCTTTTTCATTGTCATTCTCATCTCTAATCCAATGCTCTGAATAAGCGCTCCATGTTTCCGCTTCCCTGAATGTTTGCACTGGAAGTTAACTGTCCCTCTTTAACGAATCAACTCGATCGGGCCACTGCCGAATCTAACTGCGAGGAAACGGCCAAATTACTCATCTCTAGTTGTACAGTTAAGTACCCCTCAAAAAAGAGCTGTAGAGTTAAGTACTCTTAGCAATTTCAATGGAAGAAAAACTACTTTCAAGCACGACAGACGTACGGCCAAAAAACACAAGCACAAGGTCACACTTCAATAAAAACTTAAGTGTGTACACACACCATATTACATTCCAAAGGTAAAACCAACACGCACGCGATAACACAACGAACAGTGCCATCCGTCCAACGCAGAAGACCATCGCTCGCATTTCACATTTTCACGCTACTTTATTCAACAACAGCGCACACACACACATCACGACATATTTGGTGACGACCCGGTCGAGCTTATTTAGTGCTGGCCGGGAAGCTTCTCCTTGATCTTGTCCATGAAGCCCTTCTTCTCGCCGGTGTTGCCGTACTCCGCACCGTGCACGCCGGCGCCGGTCATTCCGGCGTGGCCCTGCTGCCCGTACGCGCCGCCGGTGTTCCCCATCATCTGCTGCTGCTGGTGGTTGCCCTTGTTGCCGCCGGGGAGCTTCTCCTTGATCTTCTCCTTGATCCCCTTCTTCCTCCTCCCTCCCATCCCGTCGTCCTCAGACGACTGCAGGGTGCATATGCACGGCAAATCAATTAACGCCCCGCCGGTCTTGTGCTCCTCCCTCATCGGCTGGAACTGGCCGCCGCCGGTGCCGGTGGTGCCGTGCGTCCCCATGCCGCCGGTGGTGCCGTGCGTTCCCATGCCGCCGGTGGTGCCGTGCGTCCCCATGCCGCCGGTGCCCATCTGGCCGTGTCCGGCGCCGGTGCCGACCGGGTTGCCGTACTCGTCGACGCGGCTGGTCACGTGGCCGTGCTGCCCCTGGTGCTCCATCCTGCTTAAGCTAAAGCTGAAGTAAAGAAAACTCTCGAGGTGTTGTTCTGATCAGTGGCTAGCTCACTTGGCTCTTGCTGTGGTGTGGAAGCAGGTGAAGGTGGTGGCCTCCATTTATAAGCCGGAGGAGGTGAGGAGATGAGCTTGATTGCCACGACATGGGTGGACGGATGCAGGGAGACGTGTGCGGGAGCCGGTGGACGGTGGCCAGCGCGGCGTGGAGAGGAGCCGGACGTGTCCAGGCGGCGGGCGCGGCTGTGGCGCCACGTACGGTGTCGGCCGAGGCGTTTCTCGAAGACACGGGTGGTGACTCATCGCCTCATCGGGGGGAGAGACGATAACTATGTGTGTGTACTGTGCGCGTGGATGGACGGTTTGGATGAGTGCTCGCCGTGGATGGAGATGCGTAGGAAAGTTTTTTTTTTCGATGGATTTTATCCGTTCTCTTTTTTGGTGTGAAATATTTTTCTAAAAAATAAATGCTCATGGGCCTGACCTCTGCGTTTCGCAGGCCACGGCCCACCCACGGCCCATCTCTGCGGTCTTTTAGATGAATAAGTTCACTTTATATACCTTTCAACTAGTGGTCAAGTTTCACTTGGGGACTGCTATGTATCAGACGTCCAAATTGGTGCAAATCGTTGGACGGTACTGTATCGTATTATTGAGAAATGTTTCACATTTCACCCCTCGATAAAAATTGTTTCAATGAACGGAAATATTACGGATGTTTCACGAACAGATAAAATGTTCCAACACTTAACCAAGATTGTTTCAACCGAATGTAATATTCTAACATACTAACTGTAACACCAAGAGATCAATGGATTCAATATTAAGTCAAAATAGAATGAAACACCTTAATACAATAAAGTACAACAAAATCGCAAATAGGCTACAATATCACTAAAATTCTCCAACAAAACCCACCTCTATCTTCTTCTATTTCGGCCACGGGAAACAAACGACCAGTACGGGAGAGATAAGCAAGCTGATTGTGTACATGAGGATGAGGGCAAGCAGCGATATCAGTCGGGTGACCTTGCCAGGGCTAGCTGCGTCGGCATCTGGTCTAACATCTCCTTCTACACATCACGCTCTTCACGTCAGCGGCAGAGGTCCAACCCTCGTCCGGTCCTCCCTTTCACATCATCTTGCATCCTTCCCCCTTTTTGTGTTGCGCTGCCCCGCTGTCATCCGCATGGCCAGTGACCTCCTCCGCCAACACATCATCGCCGTCAGCATGGCTGCTGCCGACCTCCTCCCCTCTGTGTTTTGGTGATTGCTGGCTACGGTGCTCCACCAGCTTTCTTCGACGGTGTCATTGTGTTTCCTACAAATGCAAAAATAGTGAGGAGAAATGAGAGGATAAGATCATGGGAAGAGAAATGAGTGGATTATATTAGATTGTGGGAAGGATAGGTTAAATCGGTAGTGGGTCTTACCTTATATGACCGTCCGATGTTTCTTCTTGTATTGCACGCGGCGGGAGACGCTGGTGGTGAGTGAGGCAGCGGTGGAGCAGCCTCATACATGACAGTGGTGACAAGGGTCATCCTCTCTGCAGTGCAGTCAGCCCTCGTGGGCGCACTCAGTGTGTGGCTCACGCGAACCCCACCACGTGCCAAGTAATGCGGCGTGCATTCCTCCATGACCACCGACTGACTCGATCCCCGTCCGGCTCAATCCAACACTCGATCGATCACCATGAACCCCTGTACGATCAAGCAAAACACAACGAGAGAGGGTGAGTGAGGCGGATAACGATGGGTGCGCAAGTGCGCAGCCCTTGGAGGCGATGAGCGAGTGGAGGAACTCCGCGTGAACCACTGGAACCGCTGTGGCTGGCCGCAGGGACGTCGACGCCAACGCCAGCGGGAGAGGCACGCAGCGCGAGCGAGCACACTTGAGGGCATACTAATATATGGGCCCACGTTTTCAATTCTTTTTACCGACTGATATGCAGGTCCATTTGAGTTTTCTATGTTTTAGTTTTCTTCAATATCACCTAATTGTCATGTAGACGTCACAAGGAATGAACATCAAGTCAAATAGTCAACATGACCACCATACAAAACCACCAATTTAATAGTCCAGAGATATGTGCTATATCGGTTTAGTGTCTCGAGGAGAAGATGATGACAGAGCGACACCACCTGTATTGGAAGGCGTTGGTTATACCGACCAATACATGTAATTTGTAATTATGGAAACTGATACGTAGATCCCACATGCAATGGGTGAGAACGACCATGTGTGATCTCCTGGTTTACATGCAGGGGCCGGTTCTGACTTTTTAGGGTCCCGGTGTGAAACTAAATTTAGAGATCCTTACCATACTATTATCAATAGTTACATATACTGAATTAATGTTGTAAACATTTAAATTGCATTCAGAAATAATATTTAAATAGACAATAATGCACATGTTACCTTAAAAGTTTCTTCTGCGATTCTATCAAATCATCCACCCTTTTCTTTTTTTTTTCATTTTCTCTCACTACCCGTTGCATACTTTCTCGACGACATGGCCTGATAATTCAAAAAAATATAGTAGTTTAACTCATATAAATTATGTAACAAAATTACAAATCAAAATTTAAAATCGTACCAATTAGTTGATCACAAGCGTCTACATGCACACCGCAAGTGAGTCGGAAATACACACTAGTGTCTTCGTCAGTTTGTCCAACTATCGGAACAACTGAATAAACCTAACATACGACTATACATCATTAAATGGCTATTTACATATTAATAGATAAAAATCACAATGGTAAATTCCAATTTTTTATTTGACGATCGGTTAACAGCCAAAGCTTGTATAGCAAACTCTTTAATCTGACGACTATAGATAACTGAACCAGACAAAGCTAATCCAGCTGCTACCATGCAAATGCACAGGCACATAGGATCCTAGCTAATAGTAATACCTGAATCAAGATTCAAGAGGTGGCAGGCGGCAACGGCTGCATCCGCCGGGCGCTCACGGAGTCACAGCTGCACTGCACCTCGTACCCTACTGCGGTCGACCATCGTATGGAGCAGCGGAAGAAAGAGGGGAAGCCGGCCACCGGCGCGCCGATGCGTGGCCGTTGCGCCGCGCGATTTTGGTGCCGTGAGGAGGAAAAGATTAGAAGAGCGGCGGCAATCGCGGGATCGCGTTTTGTTCGCCTTTCGCTTCCGGCTTCCGCGCACGGCGCGTCTGTTCGCCTTGATGCTAGGCCTGGGTGGGTGGGTGGGGGG
>CM020181.1:22759188-22771175 GCA_009805545.1 Oryza longistaminata
TATATCTATTTTATAGTACTAAAATACGTCACATCCAGTATTACGTTGGCTTTTACGGGACGGAGGAAGTAAATGATAAGTATGTACATACCATAGCAATACTGTCGGCCACCCTCCTAGACATCTAGTCTGCACCAGACTGACCGGTTTGATATCCATCAATGGCGCCGGAGCGGCAGATTGGCCGCTTCCGCGTTGCCATCCGCTTTGTCTTCGGTGTGGCGGTGGCGGTGGTGGTGGCAGTGGCGGCCGTGCTCACGGCCGGCAGCATGGCCGCAGCGGCGCCACGAACGGCCTCACCTACAAAGGCTTCATAACGCATCAGCCCGTGTGCGCTCGGTCGTGCGTGCCAGGGAGGTCCAACTTGCCGCAGAGGGGTTGCTTGAAGATCTACCGATGCCGGTAGTACTATAGTACTAATGTAGCAACGTTTCGTGAGCGTTTATGCAGATTTTTGCATTCTAGTGTGTGTTACTGAATCGTCTGTACTCTGAAGCCAACTCTATGTATAGGTGCGTGCCAGCTGTGATGATTTAGGGTTCGTCTTGTACTCGAATTGAATCGCTCCATATTTTACTTCATTCGGATTATATATGGCCTATATATCTAGCTTGTGGTCTATACAAATGTGCATGTTGCTTTGCTTATGCAATTATACAGTAAGTATTTGTATACGTTACAGTGTACAATATATTTGTACAATCTCAAATTTAATTTTTTGTACTTAGCAATATGTAATGCAATTGCTCAGGCCTATTCGTTGGTTCACACTAAGTTAATAAACACTCAGAAAAATCCACAAAGCTCCTTAGGCCTTGTTCGGTTAATACCATCCAAAAGATGATTGAGAATGATTTAGAGAGAAATGATTTTATACCTATTTAGGCATGAAATTAATCCTCTCTAATCCCTCTCTCACGGGGATTAGCCGAACATGGTATTAGAGATTGTTTTATGGAAAGAAACTTAGCATTACGAAAATACAGAAAAAAAAAATTGCTGATCAGGTCCTTCTCGTATCATTTCTTTCTCATTGGGGTTATGATATTATTAGAACCAGGATACGTTATGAATGAACAATATAATATATGATGTTCCCTTGTAACGAACAGCAAAAAAATTAAATGTGGAACTATGATAATTAGGTACTCTTATTGTTTTTTTGCGGGGAAATTAGGTACTCTTATTGGATCAATTAAGCTTGTATTGTGTCATACAGGTCCATATAATCACGAAATGTATTTTTCAAATCCTCAAACTTATTATTCTGAATATTATACAGGTTCAAACAAGCCCCAACTCGCTTTAACGTACCATGGTGGCACCTACTATGTATTGTAGTAAGCGTACAAGTTTAGAGACTGTGTACTTCACCTTTTTTTTTAAGAAAGTTAAAATGTGCATTCATTTCTAGACAAAAGACTCTCACTACTATAGAAAATGCATGACCGATGCGGCGCTGATGAACCCTGGTTATTGGTGCCGGTTGCACAAATGACAACTTTGAGGTGCACACGAGCTTAAAAAAAAAATCGGCTCGGTGCATTCAAGCTGATACATTCCTTGAAATACCCCGGATCCCAAATGATGCCTCAAGTCACCCAAAACAATGCCCCAAATCCATGAACACATTAACTACAATCAATAATCTCCAAACAAACAACACATCCAGATCCTCAAGATGAAGACCCTAGATAACATGAATAAACATCAATAATCACAAGAATTGAATGAGGGAGGGGAAGATGCGCATCCGCCAGCCGCTTATGGTGTCGTAGCTCCAACCCGCCAACACCGTCATACCTCGCAAACCATCACCATGAAGGTTGGAGTCGTCTAGATCCGGTGGCCCTCGACCTCCAGGCTGCTAGATCCGGCGGTCCCCTACCACCACGCCGGTAGGAAGGTAGAGTTCCCAACCTGAACCTCCAAACACGGCCTAAAGTTCTGGCTAGCTCGACAACTAAACTTAAACTTATAGCCCACTAACCACTAGACAAACCATGTCATTGTTGAGCTCTCCGTAAAAGCAACAAATTAGCTTGAACTTCCAAACCATGTCATTGTTGTTGAGCTCACCGATATATTATTCTCTCCGTCCATAAATATATACTCCATCTATCTCTAAATATTATAAGAATTTAGGAGTAGACATGACATATCATAATACTATAAATATGGGCTAAAAATCTGTTTAGATTCGTATGACTTTGTGTCCTATCAAATTTTTTATTGTTATATTTTGGAATGAATGTAGTATATATATTGTTTAGCAAATATTAAGATAAGGTGAAATTACTTATAGATCGGACAGACTGGTAACATCGATAATCGTAGTAGCAACAGATCAAATCGATAAACTTCACTTCAGTACACATTGACATGATAAAAGACAAACTAAAAGACGCCAACACAATAAAAGAACCCTGAATTACTGAATTGTATTTGAGAATCACCATTCGAAGTTGGTAAAAAGGTGCATAATCGTCAACTCAAGTTTACGACATGCATCATTTATTAGCTTGATATTATCATCATGCCTTTGTAGTTGAGTCCAATCCCAAATCCAATATGTTGCCATGAAGATCGTACCTACAAAATAAGATTTTTATGATGTTTTATAAAAAACCATATCATTTCTATTAAGCCAAAGAGCCCAACATACGGAGAAAGTTCCCGCAAGAACAAGTTTCTTATTTTTTTTATTAACACCCACCGGCCAATTCCCAAACATATGAGAAACACCATGTGGTGGGTATAATCCAAATGATAATTGAATTGATCTCCAAAAAAATCTAGAAAAATTGACAAATCCATGAAAAGATGGTAAATTGTTTCATTTTTCATAAAAAATAACATTTCAAACTACCATTCCAATTCCTCTGAGCCAAATTATTTTTTGTTAACACAATTCCTTTAAAGAGATATCATATAAAAATTTTAATCTTAAGAGGCATCTTAAGCTTTCAAATGATCTTATTTCTCTCTATATAGCCATTATTAATTAAGGCTAAATACGTTGATCTAACAAAAAAAAATGACCATTTTGATGAAGGTTTCATTTAAATATATCATCCTCCTCTATTAAATTAATATGCACAATTGAAACACATAAATTATGTCGGTTGACAAAATTCTGATAAACTAAAGCTCTCCTGAAGGAAACTTCAAGCGAAACAAAACTCATAACACTTACAATTGAAGAACTTTTCCTTCTAACTAGTGAAGAACTACTAGTAAGTGGTATAGATATTCTTCCATAGGTAACTACACTTTACAAGTTACACAAATTTTGACAATTTGACCTTTTACAAAAACTATTTTTACAAATGAACCGCTGCCAAAACTTATTTCAAATCTGACCCTTTTGCTCAACGCCAAATCATGTGGCGCTGAACTTAGACACCTCAGCGCCACGTCAGCTGGCGCTGAATGCCGTGCCACGGCGGATGGGAGACTAAGTCAACGTGCCAACGTACATTTAGCGCCATACTATTTGGCGCTGAGGTGTCTAACTTCAGCGCCGCACGATTTGGCGTTGAGCAAAATGGTCAGATTTGAAATAAGTTTTGGTAACGGTTCATTTGTAAAAATAGTTTTTGCAAAGAGTCAAATTGTCAAAATTTGTGTACAAGTTACCACTACTAGAACATTATGTGCTGAACATCAATGAGAAAATTATTTGTTCTACAAGTTACCACTAGTTACAGATGGTAAACTTACATGTTTAATGTTGCTATAGTGTACGTAATTGTGTGAGGATGAAAAAGAAAAGGACGTAGGACGTTTGGCTGGAACTAGGGGCACGAAAGAAAGAAAGAGAAAACGTGGATGATGGCAGAAGCAGGAGAGCGTCTCATACACGCAGCAGGAGGAACAGCGGAGTACGAACAGTCGGACGCCATTAATTGTTGGCCATGTCGCAGTGAGCTCGTGCGAGGAGATCATCGCGTCGCGGCTAGAGTCGGACAAGACGCATCGTCATCGTCCCGCTTTCGCTTGCCCCACGCAACGCGCGCAGACACGACGTGATTCCCGCGTACTTGATCAGATCGACCCCTTTTCTCACATTTGCCTTTTGCTATTCGTTTTCCAAGAATTATCTCGAGGGCAAGTTACTCTCCTACAAACCGGATTTTTTACGCTTTAATCCTTTTTAAAATTTATTTTACAAATAGATCTCTAGACAAATTTATTCCAGGAATATATCTTTTCCCGACGCCTGAGTCAGTAGTGCCGAGATCCAAAGTCTTTCACTGACACACTCGCCCCCTAGCACCTAAAATATAGATGGGCGGATACCGATAACCTATTTATAAAATAAATTTTATAAGAGAAGTACAAATATATTTTCTTTACAAATAGATTCTTGGCGTCAAGGAGACGTCGAGGGGTCAATTTATAAGAAAATATTTTACAAATAGAGACAACGATCTTTAGCATCACCCTCTTCACATAAGCGACTTAGCTACCATGAGAGTGGGAGTGTCGGTCCCTGTGTTAGTGCTAGTGATCGAGTTGTGCCAATAAAAAGGGTCCAATCCTTAGATATGTTTTTCCATTGGTATATTTGTTAAATAAGTTTTCCAAAAGAGTAAAATATAGAAAATTCAGCTCATAGGAAATTACAATTCTTTGGTTCGAATAACAAGTACCCCTTATGTGCTACAGGGTGTGTTTTTTATTGGCCTGATCTTTCGGTGGGGGATAACTATCGTTTTGAGGCAAATAATAACATTTATGTTGACGTTGTGGCTACAAACTCAAGATCAGTACCCGCAATCGCTACACCACGCCCTTGTCGTTATCAACCGTGGCACGTCCGGCTGACCTATCCACGATGAATGATTCCTACAACACAAACAAAGAACGCAACAAGAAATGAATTGAAGCAACTCAGATTGCTAGATAGGTAATATGCACACAAATATGAAGAAGCAAACTTGTATTTGCTAGATAATCAAGTGACAAACTGATAGCAAAGAGGTTATAATGATACAAACGGTGATCGATTCCGGGTGTAGCTAAAGAGCAAAAACACAAACTAAATAAACTTAACCTAAAAGTGATGACCTAAATAAACTTTGACAAGTTCTTGTATAATAGATTAGCGCTATATCAACCTTTTCACTTAATTCTAAGTACCATTTCCATCCTAAAATAACTATAATTTTTACAAATCCCACACATATACCATCTATTTTATCAAATCTCAACGTAATTGTCTTTTACTTTATTTAATATCAATGCATTTATCTTCTACTTTTACAAATTTTAATATAATAATTGTCTTAAATATGAAGTTATTTTGAGATTAATAAGATGATGAAATTTGAACTTGTTGAGACGGAGGGAGTAATTCGCTAGGGGTTTTGACGCGTTATATATGTTTGTTCAATCCACGTCCTGACCGATGATCCATCCACATCAGAAAACTACTGATCAATCTAACTATACCTCCAATAAATAATACAGGGCTATAGTAACTAGTAGTACAGTAACATGTATCATGGCAATCTCTCGACTATCTGTTCAATCATGAGTGCTGTACTCTAGAGCAAATGCTACAATTATACGCCGCAACATCGGAAAGAAAAAACTCTACATTAACGTTGCGTACTGTAGCTGAACGACGTACTTCAATTCGCTGCCGCATTTGAGATTTTTACTGCGGAACACAATGCTCTCTGTATTTACTTTAAAATATTTATCTCTGTAATTAGAGAGGGATATCAATGTTACATAGTATAGGAAAGGGAGATATACTATCAATATGAAACATATTATATTTAGTCTTAGGTGTCGATGCTTGAAGTAGACGAAGAAGATGACTGGCTAATGATGATTAGTGCTGACGACTATGGTGTTAATGTGAAAACGGCGGCGAAGACGACGAGAGCGGCAACACTGCGGCCTAAGAGGGAGACATAGATGGAGCTGCAAGTCAATGTAGCAGCATGTGACCAGGAGTAGCGACACTACGGTCCGAGGGGAACGATGCAGCAGCAACCTCGAAGCTTGGTGTAGTAGACATGCTCAAAGACGATTAGTCGCAAGGTATCGTCGTAGTCTAGCACTTCAACCGGTGATCAAGCTGACGGTGTGTGGGGCTGGCGACGAAGAGGAAGTTGAAGTTGATGCCGATGTCAGGGACGCGTAGATATCGACAAGACGATAGGCGACACAAACCAAATCTCTGATTAGGAAAAAATGATACAATAGCAGCATAGTAGCAACACCAGGGCACCTCCCAATGACAGACCGAGTCTGACAACACAAAATAACTCACTCATATCCTCTCTCTCTCCCTTCATTGGCAGCCAATACCTCAAAGAGAGACATAGTGCATAGAGAATCAGAGGTTACAGAAGGAGCGCAACCAGGGACTGGTGGCGATAGCGTGGAGGTCTAGGCCCTGACCCAGAGAGTTGGCGACAAAAACATGGATCTTCGCCTGAAGCGGCGCCTACGCGCTCGACCATGGATGCTAGCGGTTGTGGGCTCGACCAGCGGGGAGGGGACAGCGTTCCTGGCCACAATGCCGAGCATCCGCGCTCCTCGACGCCGCGCCGGGCCCCGACGCCGGCGCGTACACGGCCCTCGTCTCCGCGTTCTCCCGGGCCGGCCGGTTCCGGGACGCGGTCGCCGTGTTCAGGCGCATGGTGGACAGCGGAGTCCAGCCCGCCATCGTCACCTACAACGTCGTGCTCCACGTGTACTCCAAGATGGCCCTTCCATGGAAGGAGGTGGTGGAGCTCGTCGCCTCTATGAAGGAACACGGCGTCGCGCTGGATAGGTATACGTATAACACGCTCATCAGCTGTTGCCGCCGTAGGGCGCTTTACAAGGAGGCAGCACAGGTGTTCGATGAAATGAAGGCTTCTGGGTTCGAACCTGACAAGGTCACATTCAATTCGCTGCTCGATGTATATGGCAAGGCGCGAAGGCACGGCGAAGCAATAGAGGTGATCCAGGAGATGGAGCGTGTGGGCTGCCCACCCAGTGTGGTGACCTACAACTCGCTCATTTCGTCGTATGTGAAGGATGGGTTGTTGGAACAGGCAGTTGCGCTCAAGCAGGAAATGGAGGTGAAGGGGATCAAGCCAGATGTGGTGACATACACGACGCTGATTTCTGGCCTTGACAGAGCTGGCAAAATTGATGCAGCAATTGTGGAATATGATGAAATGGTGAGGAACGGATGCAAGCCAAACTTGTGCACATACAATGCATTGATCAAGATGCATGGGGTGAGGGGGAAATTCCCAGAGATGATGGCTGTCTTTGATGAGCTCAGGTCTGCTGGTTTTGCGCCGGATATTGTGACCTGGAACACGCTCTTAGCTGTGTTTGGGCAGAATGGTTTGGATTCTGAAGTGTCTGGGGTGTTCAAGGAGATGAAGAAAGCTGGTTACATCCCTGAGAGGGATACATATGTTTCACTTATTAGTTCGTATAGTCGATGTGGTTTGTTTGACCTAGCAATGCAGATATACAAGAGGATGATGGAAGCCGGTATATACCCTGATGTTTCAACTTATAATGCTGTTCTGTCTGCCCTGGCTCGTGGTGGGCGTTGGGAGCAAGCAGAAAAGTTGTTTGCTGAGATGGAGGAGCGAGATTGTAAGCCAGATGAGTATAGTTATTCTTCATTGCTTCATGCGTATGCAAATGCAAAGAGGTTAGACAAAATGAAAGCTTTATCAGATGATATATATTCAGAGAGGATAGAACCACACAATTGGCTAGTGAAAACATTGGTCTTGGTCAACAGCAAAGTTAATAATTTAGCTGAGGCCGAAAAGGCTTTCCTGGAACTAAGACAGAAGCAGTGTTCATTGGATATTAATGTTCTTAATGCCATGGTTTCCATATATGGGAAAAACAGGATGGTCAAGAAGGTTGAGAAGATTCTTTCACTGATGAAGGAAAGTGCTATCAACCTCAGTGCTGCTACCTACAATAGCTTGATGCATATGTATTCTCGTTTAGGGGATTGTGAAAAGTGTGAAAATATTCTCACTGAGATCAAGTCAAGTGGTGTGCGCCCTGATAGATATTCTTATAACACTGTGATCTATGCGTATGGAAGAAAAGGACAGATGAAAGAAGCATCAAGACTGTTCTCTGAGATGAAATGTTCAGGTCTGAAACCAGATGTTGTAACATACAATATTTTTGTCAAGAGTTATGTCTCCAACTCAATGTTTGAAGAAGCTATTGAGTTAGTACGCTATATGGTCACTCAAGGTTGCAAGCCCAATGAGAGAACTTACAATTCAATAGTGGAGGGCTATTGTAGGAATGGAAAGTTGGCTGATGCCAAAATATTTGTTAGCAACCTTCCTCAGCTTCATCCTGGAATTTCTAAACAAGAACAGCAAAAATTGTTTGAAGTTTTGGCAAAGTACAATCAAAGATAGTTGATAAATAGAATATATTCTTCGTATTATTGAGGATGACTACTAGATAACACTAACCTGTTGACGTTGGTGACTTGTATTTCAAAGCAGAAACACACAAATTACATGTTTTCTGAATAAGTAAGAGAACACTGACAATGGTATATAGTTAGTTTGTCTGCTCAATTTGCTGAGATATTCATATTTGTTAAACCTTCAACCCAGATAGATGAGCCGCCTTATTTTAGTATATGGTGCCTGTAGCATTTTGAATCTGATCGGGTAGAAGTTTTTCCTGTAAACAATGTGTTACATGTGTATGTTTCTTTTCAAATGTTTATGCATGGTACAAGCTGATATAATTAAAGGTAATGGTTCAAAATATATACCATTTGGTACTTGTCTTCTAGGAAATATTTTACATTAACTTGTCTCTTCATCTCTCTTCTGAAAATACGAAAAATTCTTGTATACTGGCAGAAGAAAGAAGTGGAAAACCGTTGTATATTTGTGTCTCCTTATTTTTATTCCAGTTCACTTCATTGGATGTTTGTAGTCAATGAAGATGTACTAGGCTGCATCGCTCGCTGTGCTCATGTTGACTAATTAAATGTGTTCTATATTATATTTTGATGATGAAAGAAATATTCCTGTCTTGATCTGTGAGGTGCATTTCTATTAGTACTACATTTTATTTGTTGCTTTTAATAGCATCACATGGATCTTCTATTCATATTTTAGTGAAAGTGCATTGAGACTTCCAATGGTATTCAATGTTTGATTTCAAATGATTAATGAGGGCTCCATATAAAGTTATAAAGCTAATCTGTCAATGTCAATTCAAAGACATGTAAGCTAATATGCACTTCTCTTTCTTGATGGTCCAAAGATATGAAGAAGTTGTCCAAAGCAAAGCAAGATGAGCCTCATTATTGTTTTTCAGTATTTGTTAGTTAGATTTACTAAATTAAGTAAGCTATATTGCTCATTTATATTGCAATAGGAACATCAAAGTTCATGCCTGAATTCAGCAAAGGTTTCATTAAGATTCTGAAGGATATACTGATTGCTGAAGAAACCCTTGTGGTAAATTGGTAATAGCTGCTACAACACAACATACTGACAGGAGATGTCAATCTGCCTAACATTGACCGGCTCCGTCTTATTTGAAAAAAATTTGCCGAAAAATTTGAAAATATTTAGTCACACAAAAAATACTATCATGATTTATCACTATAGCAATGAAAAAACTAATATAAAAAATTTTCAAATAAGACGAGAACAGTCAAACGTGAGCTGAATAGTGCAAAAACTGCACTTATTTTGCGGACGAGGAATTTAGATATTAAATCCGAGTACCTAGGAAAATAAATCCCGTAAAATATTGAATGGAAGAGAGCAAATATCCCTGAATAGCCTATTCTAACAGGAATCCATATCTTAAAATTATTTTTTATTAAGTTGATTGAGGAAAATGCATAAACGCTCTTCGAAGTACTAGTAGGAAGAAATAGAAGTCAGTTTTTGACTATCCGATATAGTATACCCCAAGAGAGTTTTTACACTAGTTACAGTTTGCCTTGCAGTGGTATCACGGATGTGGAGTTAAAAATCACGGCAAAAATTGAAGTTATTACTACCCGTGACCGTAGCACGGGAACTGCACTATTCCCGTGCAACCTGGCGGGTCTTGGGCACGGCTGTTGCTAGTTGCGCTGATTCTCTCCAGCCAGAGCGATGCGAAATTGATGTTCAGGGCTGGTGCTTTTCTCCACCCCCTTTCCATAGTCACCATACCTGCTTGGCTGCGTGCACCGCAGCAACCGAGTTGTAACAAAACCCACGTTATTGTGAATCGATCATGAGTGATAGCCTTTTCACGGGAGAAGCGGTAAATAATGATGGATAAACCTGCAGGCCAGCGGTCACGTACCGCATTTAATTAGGAATCATCTGAGCTGTGGATTTATTATTATCGAGCGGCAAGAAAAAGGGATTTGTGAGCGGCAACGGCAACGGATAGCGGCATCGGCATCTTCTTTGCAAGCTTCTTGCAGTTTGCTTGGAGCACGTTCTGGAGAATCGCACAGGAAATTTTGTAGAATAGAAGAGTAGGATCGCATCTAAATATCTTGAAAAGAAAAAAAAGGCTAGTGTATTACAGCCAAGAGAGTGTTCAGCATAGAGCAGGTAAATAAGGCCCGTTTAGTTCCTAATTTTTTTTCTCAAAAACATCACATCAAAATCTTTAGAACACATGCATGAAGCATGTAATATAGATAAAGGAAAACAATTGGCACAGTTATGGAGAAATCGCGAGACGAATCTTTAAAGGCCTAATTAGTTCGTGATTAGCCGTAGTGCTACCAGCTTAACCACATGTGCTAATTGAGGCTTAATTAGTCTCAAAGATGTCCGTCATCGCGGGTTTTCAGGGAACTTCTGAAATTAGTTTTTTCATTCGTGTCCGAAAACCTACACTCCCTTGTCTGGACATCGGTCAAACGTGTCCGATGTTGACACCCCAAAAATTTCTTTCCCCAAACAAACATCACTCATAGCCAGTATGCAGTAAATCCATCTCTTTCTTTGCCTTCTAACAGCATGTGTTGAACTGGCTTTTGAGAGGCATAGATAGATCTCATATCTCATCAGCTAGAGCAAAAGATGCCCAACACCACATGGGAGTTTCAGCGCACTCAGAACCACGCCTCATCGCATCTTCTCATGCAATTCCTGCAGTGCAAATAACCAAATACTCTCTTCCTCTCTGAATATTGACGCCGTTGACTTTTTTAACATGTTTGATTGTTCGTCGATTTCAAAACTTTGTAAATAGATAAAACTATATGTATATAAAACAGTAAATTTAGACAATGAATCAATGATAGGAAAAAATTATATAATACTTAAATTTTTTGAATAAAACGAACGGTTAAACATGCTTAAAAAAATCCAACAGCGTTAATAGTTAGGTAGTATGAAATATGCTAACATTCACTAGGTTCCAGCTAACAGGGCAGCGCGCGTGCCAATTCCAAATCCAAATGCAGAGCCAACAGGTTGCCTTCCAACGCCTCATTAAGGGCTTGAGAGTTAAATTATTATGGTCGGCTTCGGTAGAGGTTAACACTACACATGTCGCCTGGAAAGCCAACTGAAGCATCGATCTTCAGGATGAAAGTTTCTGCAGAAAAATGTTAAGTGGAAAAGAACCGCAGAACCACCTGATAATTGGTAACTGATGAGTACAATGATAACCTAACCATATGTGCAAGATAAGAAGTACATGAAACATTCATGACAAAAAAACGTTTGCTTCCAAATGCCAGCAAATACAATAAAGTGGTCGTACTGGTGCATTACTTAGGCCTTGATTGGGGAGCTTTTACCGGCTGCAGTTTTTCCTTCTGCTAGAAGCTGCCCAAACAGTCCACAACTTCTGAGAAAATATAGTTACAGATTCTGAAAAATAAATTAAGAAGCAAAAGCTAAAGAAGCTGGGTTTCAGAGCTTTTCAATTTCAGAAGCTAGCTACCAAAGCTGCTTCTCAGAATCTAAAGCTCCCAAACATACCCTGCAGGA
>CM020181.1:22777622-22790643 GCA_009805545.1 Oryza longistaminata
TTTGTTAGAGACGTCACCCGAAGGTGATCGCTCCTTTTTCTTCCTTTTCTTTGGGGAGTTAGCCGTGGCTAACACCATGCTCCTGTCTAAAGTCGATTACTGTAAAACTACACTATCTTTCTCCTTAATACAATTTGGGTGACCTCCTTTGGCCGTCCCGGAAAAAAAAAAAACTATAGCTCAAGCTGCAGTCACAAAACTTTGTGCTGCAAACATAAAAGTAGAAAAAGGGATGAACATCAGGGACGATACTCTCACTCGTGAGGGTACAGTGCAAAGATCTCATAATGCAGTGGTAGTATGAGCACTATTCCTACCATTTTGTTGTGGTAGTATGCACGTTGTAAGGAAATTAAAGAATCTCTTATGAAGAACGGAGTAAATTGAACTGTCCCTGTCGTTTCTTCAACAATCAACACAGCTTCTACGGATTATAGGTTGCAGCGGTTGCAGCACTGCGAGCACAAGTTGACAAAGATCGATTAATGAAGCTGAAGTTACCGCGACCACCTACAACTGAAAAAGATAATTAATTACTAATGTTTGAGGGAGTTCCTTGTTGCTTCGTTAGTGGAATTTGGCCCGGCACAAAGTGATAAAATGAAAACGCAAATGGAGATTGGCCCGGCGCAAAGTGACAAAACGAAACCGGAATTGGAGATGCGGGGTATCGATCCCCGTACCTCTCGCATGCTAAGCGAGCGCTCTACCATCTGAGCTACATCCCCGTGATGAGCACGAGTTCTTTGATCTTGTTTGATATAGTGTTGATAACTGATGGACTGTAAATCGCCAAAAATGCGTATGCAACACTGCAGCTAGAGATATATCCAATCAGATGTGACGACATTGACCTCGCTCCACTTCTTCAGATATTTCCGGGTACGATCAAGTCCTTCCCTTGCCGCTACCTCGGTTTACCCCTGCACGTCCGAAAATTGAGGAAAATTGATTTCCTTCCCCTAATTGAAAAAATAGGCTCTCGACTCCCAACCTGGAAAGGGGGTTTTTTCACTTCGGCGGGTCGCGAACTTTTGGTTAAGTCGGTTCTCAGTGCCATGCCAATTCACCATCTTTCGGTCTTACATGTGCCTAAGTGGGTTTTCAAGAGGATCGATCGTTTTAGAAGATCTTTTCTTTGGAAGGGAGAAGACCCTGATCATTCCAATCCAGGTAGTTGCCTGGTTAATTGGCAAACTGTGTGCCGGCCAAAATCTCTAGGAGGGCTCGGTATCCCCGACCTTGAGAAATTCTCCAGAGCCCTTCGCCTCCGATGGCTGTGGTACAAATGGAAAGAGATTGACAAGCCGTGGGTTGGAATGGCCGTGCCCTGTGATGATTCTGACAGGAGGCTTTTTCAAGCGGCGACAACGATCACAGTTGGAAATGCTGCAAACACAAGCTTCTGGCATGATCACTGGCTCGATGGCCGTTGCCCCAAAGACATTGTCCCTCTATGTTTCCGCCTAGCAAAAAGAAAGCAGAGATGCATCCAGGTGGAACTTCCGTCAAACAATTGGATTGGCTCTTTTAGGCAACTAACAATAGTAGAAGAGATCCATGATCTTGTGCGATTGGGAGGTTTGATTCAAGATTTCCAGCTATCTGAGAGTACGGATGACATCTCCTGGAACTGGAATTCATCGGGCTGTTACTCTAGTAAATCGGCTTACTCCTACCAATTTGCAGGTTCTTTCTCTTGTACAGATTTCGAACCCCTATGGAAAGCTCCTGCCGAACCGAAAATGCGGTCTTTTGGGTGGCTTATCCTCCACCACAAAACTCTAACAGCTCAAAATCTGCTAAAGAGACATTGGCCGTGCAACTGGATTTGTGGTCTATGCACGTGTGCATTTGAAGACACAAATCATCTGTTTTGTGAATGTGTTTTTGTCAGAGAAGTCTGGACCTTGATTCAAACTTGGCGAAGGCTGACCGCTCCCCGCTCTCAGCCGGAGGACATCTCTTCGTGGTGGGTTCAGGTCAATCGAGATGGATCTTCTAATCAAAAGCAAGATGTCAGGGGAGCTCTGTTAACTACTTGGTGGAATATTTGGTTAGAAAGAAATAGGAGAATTTTCAATAACATTTCTTGCACAATGAATAAGGTAGCTTACTTTGTTATGGAGGATCTAGACCTCCGCAGGTCGGCTTTTAGACCTCCTTAATTTTGTTTGGTGATTATCCCATTTCCTGGGACTGTAAACTTTTGTTTTTTTTCTCCTCTTAATTAAAATTCCGGCAGGTCTTCTGCCGTCGTTTCTCTCTCTCAAAAAAAAAAAAAAACACTGCAGCTAGCAGTACATCGATATGCAAGTGTTAGTGAAGCCTGACCAGCTTCACTGGCTGGCTGCCTCACAGCTAGTAGCAGAAACCAATACTATCTCGTTGTGGCTTGGTCCGCCAACGCGCGCGCTACGATAGTTCGTGCGTAGGCTTGTGGTGAACTGGTGATCAGCCTAGAGTTTGAGGCAGGAAGTCGTGTTCCAACATGCAGTAAGACGCGCGCGTATTTAAGACTCAACTTTCTAAATGTTTTACCGATAATATTTTATTTTAAATTAAATTTTATTTGATAGATAACATTTGAATTTACTCTCGTATAATTGTGATTTTATTGCTACAAGCAATCGTATTATTTGAGAAATTTAAAGTCAAAAACTAGTTTTAAAAACCGTGCTAAGTTTGACCGTGTCTTAATCAATGGGAGGAAGGAAATATGTAGCAACAGTACATACTTAGAGCGCGTAAGGAAGAGGAGATCGAGATGAGGAAACAAAGGAGAGAGAGAGGATACGGAGGAAACCATACCGTTCGATTTTTACTCTCGCAGCGGCGCCATTACGCCATGTATAATATTTTTTTTCTACCATTCACGACTGCAACTTAATTTTACTCTTGTACACTTATTCATACTTATATAAATTCATTTTACTCTCATTATATTCAATGAAATTAGCACAACTCCAAGCGCCGTTTCGTTAAAAAAAAAAAACGGAGCGCCGCATTCCTCAATTTTTCAACGAGGTTTGTCAGTTTGCGACGACGCCGTTGGACCACCAGATGACCGAGCAGAAGCAAAGCTTGGGCGTCGCGTGGCCCGGAGCCCCCATCTCCCCCGACTGCTGTGACGTGGCCCAATGGCACCGTTCAAAAGCCTATCCGGCAGCATGGCCCATATATACCAGTATACCAACCACCACAAGAGAGATTGAGAGAAGCCAAGGCCGCATTCCCTACTACAACTTACAAGGCATACAGACAGTGCCGAAATCATGGAGGTTTAAGCAGCCATGGCCACCCAAAGCTCGTCTCCAACAACACCTTCTAAGTTTGGCACTTTGCATCATTAATGTAAATCAGCTCTAGCGAAGGTGAGGTACTAACCACAGAAAAGGAAAAAAAAAAAAAAGAAAAGAAAAAAAAAAAACCTATGTACAATGTTGGTGCATTATATACCTACACTTGAATATTATTCCATCAGTTTAACCGATAGAAAAAAACATAGGGCCAGTTTTCTGGGCCTATGTTGCATTGTCTTTATGTATTGGGGTGGCCATGCATGAAGTCGATCAAGTGCATTGTTGATCGTATTGTGTGTGACTGATGGACTAATATTGACTTATAAGTCGCCATCATTTCATCCATTCTTTTCCACAAAAAATGCGTGCAATCTGCAAACTGCCAAAAATGCAGAGTGATATGAACGCAACAATATGCGGATAATGCATCGGCATCTTCCTGAATGCTTATAGTATAGGCTATAGCCCTCGACGGCAGTGCACACAGAGTATAGCAAGTAACCAATTAATACAACCTAGCATTAATTACATAGACGACTAGCTAGACGAGTTAGCTAGGCTTTAGCACCACATGGCGTCTTCCAACCTCGAGCTCGCTCGCGCGTGGCAATGGTGGCCGCTCGTCTGCTTCCTCGGTGCCACCACCAGGTCGGCGCGCTCCTCGAGAACTTTCGTCCCCGGCTTCCGTAGCCGACGATCCCCGGCAGTTCCGGCGGTCAGTCCCACCATCCCGCATCCCGACAGGCGCCGGCGTGCCGAGGTCGGCCCCACCATTCCGACCATCCGACGAATGCCCCGGCGTGCGCCGACGATCCCGGGACGGTGCCGGAGCTGCCGGTAATCCCGGCAGCGTGGTACTGCCGACGGATCCCGAGTGCCATTGCCGCCGGTGAATAATCCCGGAGCCGTGGTCCAGCTCTGCCGGTTGCCGCCGTCCCGCGGGCGCGGGGGGTGTGCGTGCCGACCTGCCGCGGTGCCGCGCTGCCCGCGCGTGCCGGGAGTCCGCGCGTGCCGGAGTAGCCCGGCGTCCCATTCTGCGCGTGCGTCGCGTTCGTCCGCCCGTGCTTTAGGTCAACTCCGGCGAGCCTTGCCGTCGTTATTATATGCATTATTACGTCCGGCCAGCTGACGTGACGTGACATGACCTGTTGTGCGCCATTTTGCATTGCCGCCGGCGGCCGGCCATCGACAGATTAATTACTCCCTCGCGTTTGCATGTAAGTCATTTCAGATTTTCCACATTTATAGTAATATTTAACTGAATCTAGATATATTATACATCTAGATCATGTACCTGATCACTGATGAATATTGGAAAATGCTAGAATGACCTTACATTGGTGAAACGGAGAGGAAGTAACGTACTACGTGTTGATTAACTTTAAGTACAGAATTTAAGATGGACTGCATGTACGTGTTACGTCAAGTTGGTATAGTGTTTGGTGTAATCAACGTGTGTGTGTTGCAGACCGGGGCGTATATGTTTGTGGCGGACAAATGCGTCACTCTTGGTATATTGTACGTGTGCAAAGCTATAACGTGTTTGACTTTAAATGATACGTTGTAATGTTAACAAATATTATATTTCTATCACCGTTTTAATTGTGTATACTTCAGTTGGCATTACAACGGCAATTTAGTAAGTGCCTTAGCAATATTTGTTTGGGATGACATATGCGCTCACTGTAGTTTCAGAAAATTTACATTTAATCGATGTGGAGAAATGAAAGCCCATATATACTTGGATTAGTGGCGGAGCGTAGGCTATAGAAAAAAAGAAATGTGTTTTTGATCTATTCATTAAGGATAATCGAACACAACATTTATTATGTATTAATCACCATAAAAAGTATAATGATAATTTTATAATTAAAACAAACATGAATATTTAAGATGTGGTACTAAGTTAATTTTGAGCCGTAAATAGTAAAAAAACTACTCAAATCTTAAATAAAAATCGAATGGAAATAACAACTGGATCACTTGTTGCTCATCCGTCAATCAAATTCGCAAGTTGCACTACATCCTACGTACCTTGTTCTGAACTTTTAACGGGAAGCGAGATTCATCTTCCGAGGGGAAATTCTTTCTCATTTCGTGCAGTGTCACCTAAATAGTCATCAAATATATATTACTTAATATGTAATATATCACTCACAACATGCAAGACCAAATTTCAAACTTCTTGATAAGTGTGCCAAAAAATAATACAATTAAATTGAAAATGTTATCGCACATTCGCAATTATATGTTTGTTTTTTTGTTACAAACTTGTAGAAGTTGAATTTAAACTTGCACCTGTTTGTGGAGTGATATATGTCATATTATCTATGTTGCCAATTTTTTTGTAATATTTTTTTATAACTTATATGATAGTACAAACAATGAGGGAATCCCCTCAAGGGATGAAAATCCACATCACAACTTATACCACATGATACTTTTCCCCATCAGGTGCATGGCGGCATTCGGGGACTCAATAGCCGTTTCTCGCCCTCAGCCAGCGGCAGGCGGATCAAGGATTGCCCCTCATTCTCCATGGATTCACCCATAGTTTTCGCTCCTGTTAAACGCTCCTCTTCAGAGAGCATGCATGCAGGAATGAATGAAGATAAAGTGAAAAAAACAAGTCACAACCAAGAGCGTTGCGTACGGTCCACGGCTGGTACCTTAGGTACTAGTACTTCCGGTGCCAAGTAAAATCCACCATTCAATCTAAAGGTACGATGGGAACAGACGGGTGGAGAGGTCTCCCCTCCAGGTGAGCAGAAATCGGCTATCCTCTGCTCATCCACCATCTCGTATCGGTCGGCAACGGGGGATCGTCGGGCGAGCTTGGGGGAAGCGCAGACAGGAGTAAATGCTAGTCCAGGGGCCGGTAAATCTCCTTCGCCATGGGACGAGCTGCTTTGAACTCTCCGTGGGCTAATTACACCGGATCTCCATCCGCGCATGAACTAGATAGCATTCAGCTCCTTGTTGCCATGTGGCCACCGTTGAGAAAAAAAATTGGGACACAGGCGTCATCCGGTGAGCGAAGAAGAAAAGCCAAAATTCAGGTGGATCGATCTACAGCACCATGTACGATGGACCAAAGGCTGATTTGCCTTCCTCCGATCCATGGAATCATAGCGTCAACCGTGGTGAAAGAGAAAAGAGAGAAAAATGGGATGGGGGAATCGACTATGACTCTGGATCTAGGACTAGGACAAGAAGGGTTGGAGGGGGAGGAGAAGGAGGGAAGGGTGGGCGGTGGGGCTGCGATGGGTGGTAGTGGCTGAGTCGTTGCTTCGGAATCCGGCCGGCGATCTTGGAGGAAAGTTGCGCCGTTCCAGAAGGGACGGGAAAGAGCGAGCGGACTCAGTCATCCTGGAAACGATGCGAAAATCCATTTTTGCCTTCCCTTGCTCACGCATGCGGGTGGTTGGGAGGTACCACGCACGGGTACTCTAAGTACTTCACGGGTACTGAGGGATCATCAGCCGTCAGATCTAACGCTATATTGACGTACAGGATTTTGGTACCTCCTCTCCCTGTTGGACTGTAAAAAATTCCTACCAACAAAGGTCTTGTGATTCGATTTGGAACTCTAGGGTGACCTTTGTGGACGACCACCCTACCTAATGGGTAAATCTGCCTGCTTAGCCTGGAATTATCTGTACATATGTTAAATCGAGGGATAAGTTATTTTCTGATTGAGTTGGTGATGCTTGTATAAATTATTCTTTGTTCTACATTGAGTAATGGTATGCCATTAATAGCTAACCAGTTGAAAATTTAGCTTATTGCTAGAATGCTCGTTTTCTTGGCCTATGATTGGCATTGTCTTTATGTTGGATGGCCATGCATCATTCATTCCATGAGTATATATATATAGCAATTCTGTTAGCCTTAAAGAGGTACCGATGAGGTTACAAAAAATTTGTGTAAATTTGGTACTCATGGTACCTCATCATACCTTAGTACCAAAGGTCAAATTTTATAAATAAAAAAAGTGATTACTTCATGGTCTTCTTAGGGATGGATGTAATTTCTTGTCCACTCACAATGCGTGCGATTGATCTGGCAACTGACAAGAATGCAAGCGATGAAGCAAATGCGTATGCATTGCATGCCGGCCTCCCTCTTGTGCAACTCCTTATCAATATAGCCCTCCCAACTCCTACCCTAGTAGTATAGCGAGAATAATAAACCAGTAGCTAGCATTAGCACGTCACCATAGGCGTCGTCTTCCACCTCGAGTCCGCTCGCCTGGCAGCAATGGTGGCCGTCGTCCTCCTCCTCTCTGGGCGCCCCGCACGTCCACCCAGTCGGGCGCGCTCCTCGACGAAGTAACTCCCCACCGCCGCCATCCCGGCGATCCCCGGCGTCCCCGGGGTCTGCGGCGGGTCGCCCCGGGATTCGGGTTCCCCGGCGTGCCCGGAGTGCCGGTGGTCGGCCCCGGGGTCCCGTTCGTTCCGGTGATCCCGGCGTGCCCGGCGTTGCCGGTGATCGTGCCGATCTTCCCCGGCGTGCCGATGATCGCCGGCATGGGCAACCCTGCCAGTGCCGCCATTTGTGGCCGCCGATTGATCCGGGCCGGCGCCGGATTATTCCCCGGCGTGCCGCCGCGGTCGTCGACCACCGTGCAGGAGACCCACATGCCGCCGATGCCGTCCGTCGTTCCACCCGTGCCATAGTGTTTAATTCAACTCCGGCGAGCCCATGCCGCGTTAGTTTTACCGTTGCTCAGCCGACGCGATATGCTGTACTCCGGCGGCTTAATATAACGTGCCTCCTTACTGTGTGTTAATTAAGTACTCATCTGTTCTTAAAAAATTAACTTCTGTCTATGAATCTTAGGACAGCAGAAGTTGGTTTTCTTGGAGGAAAGAGTACAGTTATGCTTACCGTGTGTTGTTACGTTAAGTTGGTAATTTGTTGTACGATGAATCGTGTGTGTATGAATGTGCACTGTGTGCAGTGCAAGACCAGGTACAGTGTTGGGTTGCGTCACCCAATCTCGAGTGCTCGCAAAATTTAACGTGCTTATGCACGAATTAATTATACGGGAATATTATAGGTTTTTTATTTAATCTGTGTAACCACTATTTTTATCACTGTTTGAACTTTGAATCATACGTGTCTATTTTGTTGGGATATTAGTCTTGCTAAGGTGCATAGGAATGAAATCATATTAGTCATGTTTTAGCTAATAAAAGCCGAGTTGAGAGAACACTCATTTCTGGGGCGGACAATACTGTACTGCTATCGCACAACTTGTTTTGTCGATGCTTTGATTGAATAAGTGGTCCCTGTCCTTCCTCGCAAAAAAAAAATTCTGCGTGTATATGGTGACCTTATATGTGACTGTAATTTTGGGGCTAAAGCTTCCGGGCAAACCGGCCTGAAATTTACGGACCCAAAAATGTTGGGCTTTGCCTATGCAGCCAATTTTCGGGCCAAAAACAAACCATGCATATGCTGAATTTTTTTAATTTTTTACTTTTTATTAAAATATTTACAAAACTAATTTCGTGTTTTAAAATATTTACAATAGTAGTTGCCCACCACCTCTTGGGAGGGAGCGATTTTAATGACGTGGCAGACGGCCGTCGCCTCACAAGTAACGGCGGCAAAGGAGGCTGCATCTATTTGGCATGGGCGGCCCCCTTGCACCCATAGGGAAGGTGGTTTTAACATTGTGTAGGGCGGCCCCTTGCCGCCCTTTTAGGGAGGGCGGTTTAACACTGTACGGGATGGCCACCTCCAAAATATGATTTCATAGGGCCCCGTGTGCCCTTTTGTAGGCGGGAATGGCATGCCCCCTTACAGTCGGCCGCGTTGGGCATGGAGCCAACAAGCCATCTTACCATATCACGAAAAATCGCTTTTTGGGTAGGCGATTTTTACAGGGCGGGGTGACTAGTTTTGTAAATTTTTGGAACAAATTATTTAATTTATTGTAAATATTTTAATAAAAAAATTCTGCATATGCTTACGTCGTCGATAGAAAACTGACGCGAAATATTCCTTTAGAAAAGCTGAACGAACCAAAACGGTTCACAGATTGAAGCTGCACCTAAACAAAAGTTTCATCCACGGATGGTTACGGAGTATGCACTAACAAATAATCAAAACAAAACAACCTCGTCGCATTATAGTTGGACGAATCGCTACAAGCTAAATCTCCTGCCTTTGGCCACACAATTCAGATTTCTCCATTTGTTATTTATTCCTTTTGGGATCGATCGATGAACATCCTAGCAAGCATATATGATTCTGATTACAACGATGAGGCGATTAAAGAACAATTTGTTGCAAGCTGCAACGACACACCGTTCTGGCCAACCACCGATCGTAAGCCGGATATATATTCACTTAGATTAGCTTATTTTAAATTGCGCACAGATTGGCTCGGTGTTCTTCGCACTCACTGCAGAACAGATTTAAGAAAAAACACACACACACACAAGCTAGTCTTGCCTGTGCAAGTGGTTCTATGTAAGCTTTCGATGGCCGTGGCGCATGGCGGATGGCGTGCGCTCTGCTCGCGCCGCGCAGCAGCCACGTGCACGCCCGCCGCGCATGTTGGCCGACACGCCGGCGACGGCGGCGGTCGGCGGCGCGCCTCCCACCGCTCTCCCTGGCACTTTCCCCGCGCGTTGCCGGCGCTGCCCACCACTCTGCCGCCCATGCCGGCTATCCGCCATCCCGGGCGTGCCCAAGGGTGGCCTGGCGCCTGATGCCTTGCCATCACGGCCGTTCCCTCCGTGCCCGCGGTCGTCCCTAACGCGGCGGCGCTGCCGTGCCGATGCCCGGCCGTCCGGCCATCCGGCGGTTGCCAAGGTTGACGTGTGCACCGATGCCCGCCGGGGATCCCCGCCGTGCCGGCGGTTGACGCTGCCGCCGATGCCGTCCATCCCGACCGTGACGTGCCCATTGCCGCTTCCAGGCGCCGCCTCCTCGGCGTAGCGCGCGGCGAACTCGCCGTGTGACGTCACGGCGGCGGCGGCGGCGGAGGTTACCGGCCGCCAGTAGGTAACTGAGAGATTTCTGATGTGAAATTTCCAATGTTCGGTGAGTGTGTGATTTTAATTTCATACTTGAGTTTGAATTTTATGGATGTGATGTCTCTGTTTGCTGGTTAATTAGTGCACATTATTTTTGGGTACACGCATGTGTTGAGGTTCCATGCCATGTGTATTGTACCTTGTACATGTACGGTTTATGTTTGAACATTTTGGAACTTTGAGTAATCTCGTGCGGCGGCAGCTACGCAGAGAATTTGGACATTGGAAAAAAAAAAAAAGAGTACTCCACTTTTCAGTCTGACGCAAGTCACAACTTAATCCGGTGCCACAAAATGCCAGCGCTTGCAGGCCTTGTCGGTCTAGGAACTGAAACGACTAAAAAAAACATATTTTAACTAAAAGCTTTTCGGCGTTCATGTTAGTTGGATTGTTTTTTTTCCTTCGCGTTGGTCGAATTGACTAGTGTGAGTTTATTTCGGTATATAGTTTGGAATTTGTGAAAATTTAGAGGCGTTGCTTGAAAAAAGTTCATTGTGAAAAAATGAAAAATTTAGATTTGTTGATAGAGCATAATCGTTATGACAATATCGGTATGTGTATAGTATTTTATAGGGATGAGTATGCGTAGGTAGATTAATGTCTGCTTGTGTTACAAAATGTTTTTATACTTTCTCATTAAAATATTTTTAATTTGTTAAAAGTACTTTTAGAAGACATTCTTTTTGCCAAATGTGAGAAAAGTTGGGCTGCCCGCTGAAGGCGTTTTCCGTTGCCCGGCCCATTAACGTAAGTTCTCTTAGGGTCCGTTACTTGTTTCAACGAATCCGATTTTGCGGTCCATGCGAATGGAAAACAGACACAACGGGTCCTCAACTATTCAAACGGCCTCAGATTAGGTCCCTCGGCGGTTTTGAGGGTGGGTTTTGGCTGACGTGGCGTCTACGTGGCTAATTTGACTAGGTCTTCGTCTTGACGTGGCATTGACGTTGGGCTTTTACGTTTGGCAATTTGATTCAAAAAAAAATAATAATAACCCGTGGGTCAAATGTCAGTTTCAGTACCACAAATTAATAAAAAATGCGTGGGGCCCACGTGGGCCCACAATGTCATCCCCACCCCTTTTCCCTCCTCTCTCCCATCTCCCCCCTGCTCCTCACTGACCGGTGGAGTGGGCGGCGGCGCCAGTAGGGCCGGTGGAGCGGCCGGCGGACCGGAGCAGGGCGGCGGGTGGGAGCAGCGGGCGTGCCGGTGGAGCGGGCGGCGAATCGGGCAGGGCGGCCGCCCGGCGCTCCGCGCCGCGATGCCCAGGCCGGAGGGCACCGACCCCTCCTCGCTCGAGTAGTCGCAGCACCGCCTCCCTCCTCGCCCGGCCACCTCCGCGACGTCCCTCAATGGTACATGCCGCGGTTGGAGCTGCCCTTCGTCACGCCGGCGCCAAGCGCCGCCTCTCCTCGCCGACAAAAGCCGCGCGCCAACCTCTTCCTCGCCGGGCCGGCCGGAGCGCCGCTCCCTCCTAACCGGCCCGAGCGCCGCCTCCTCCTGCCCGGGCCGCCGCGCGTCGCTCTCCTCGCCGAGCCGGTCGAGCGCCGCCTCCCTCCTCGTCGGGCCACCCGAGCACCTGCCTCCCCCCTCGCTGGGCCGCCGCGCGTCGTCTTCCCTGCAAACCGGACGCCGCGCGCCGCCTCTCCTCCGCCGGGCCGGCCGAGCGCCGCCTCTCCTGCCGGGGCGCCGAGCGCCGCTCCCTCCTCGTCCCGGCGCCGGTGTCGCCTTCTCGGCCCGGCCGACCGCGCGCCGCTGCTCCTGCGCCGGGCCGCCGAGCGCGCCTCCCTCCTCGCCGGGCCGCCGCGCGCGCTCCTCTGTCCGGCCGCCGCGAGCTGCCACCTCACCCGGGACACCGCGTTGCGCCGTTCGGATGGAGAAGGGAGAGAGAGGGGAGATGGGAGAGAGGAGGAAGAAAAGGATGTGAGGATGACATGTGGGGCCCTGTGGGCCCCACCATTTTTTTATTAATTCTGTATATGAAACTGACATGTGGGTCCCACGGGTTTATATGTTTTTGGACTCAAATTGCCACTAGGCGCGCACGTCAACTGCCACGTCAGGACGAGACCTTAGTCAAATTAGCCACGTAGGCGCCACGTCAGCCAAAACACCCTCAAAACCGGCCATGGGACCTAATCTGAGCCGAGGTTTTGAAGTTGAGGGGACGTTTGTGTGTCTGGTTTTTCCAGTTTGAGGGACGAAAATCGGATTCGTTGACAAGTTTAAGGGACCTAGCATGAACTTATTCCAAAAGAATTGATGTTATAGCCCAACAACTGGATCACGACATGCTTAGTTGAGCTTGGTCCCTTCTAAAGAAAGGAAGATAATTACCGGTTTTGAGCTGCTTTAAAACAATTAATATTGGCATAAACGAATACTGTGAAAACGGGTATTGGAAATTCCTGACTGCCTGAATTATTCTGATTTTTTATGGAACCGAGCCATGTAGAAATGATTACCGATAAACTTGAATAAAAATGATAAAAAAATGGAAATCAGAAACGGAACGATTTTGACTGTTATGTGAGTTATGATCAACCGTTTCCAAATCTACCCTGTTTCATAACCTCGGAGAAAAGCAACAATACGAGTATTTTCCTCATATACATTAGTAATTTTTCTTTAGTTTCATAGTTAGTTCGGATTATCTACGCCAATTGA
>CM020181.1:22790668-22806882 GCA_009805545.1 Oryza longistaminata
TATGCTACCACTTATTCATACTTATATTAAATTCATTTTCTCTCATTATATTCAATGAAATAAGCAACAACTCAGCGCCTTCGTTAAAAAAAAAAAAAACGGAGCGCCGCATTCCGTCAATTATTCAACGAGGATTTGTCAGTTTGCGACGACGCCGTGTGCGACCACCAATGACCGAGCGAGAAGTCAAGCTTGGCGTCGCTGGCCGGAGCCCCCCATCTCCCCCGACTGCTGGTGACGTGGCCCAAATGGCACCGTTCAAAAGCCTATCCGGCGCATGCATAATATACCAGATATACCAACCACCACGACAAGAGAGATTGAGAGAAGCCAGGCGCATTCCCTACTCAACTTACCAAGGCATAACAGACAGTGCCGATCATGGGGGTAAGCAGCCATGGCCACCAAAGTCGTCTCAACAACACCTTCTAATTTGGCACTGTGCATCGATTAATGTAAATCAGCTCTAGCGACAGTGAGGTACTAAACCACAGAAAAGAAAGAAAAAAAAAAACCATGTTACAAGTGGTGCATATATATATACCTACACTTTGAATATATTCCATCAGTTAACCGATAAAAAAAACATAGGGCCCAGTTTCTGGGCCTATGTTGCATTGCGTTTATGTTGGGTGCCATGCATGAAGTCGACACAGTGCATGTTTGATCGATATTGTGTGTGACAATGATGGACTAATTGGGACTTATAAGTCGCCATGCATTCATCCATTCTTTTCGCACACAAAATGCGTGCAATCTGCAAACTGCAAAAGCAGAGTGATATGAACGCAACAATATGCGTATAAATGCATCGGCATCTTCCTGAATGCTTATATATAGGCATAGCCCTCGACGCAGTGCACACAGAGTATAGCAGTAACCAATTAATCAACCTAGCTTTAATTACATATAGACGAACTAGCTAGCTTAGCACACATGGCGTCTTCAACCTCGAGCTCGCTCGCCGTGGCAATGGTGGCCGTCGTCCTGCTCCTCGGTGCCACACCCAGGCCGCGCGGCCTCCCGACGAACTCGTCCCCCGGCATTCGGTGCCACGACCCGCGTTCCGGGCGTCGCCCAACCATCCGCGACCATGCCACCGTTCGCGACGATCCCGCGTTCCGGGGTCGTCCCACCATCCGCCATCCCGAGAATCCCCAGGCGTGCCGGCGGTCGGTTCCCCATTTCCGACCATCCCCACCGTCCGACGATTCCCCGGCGTTCCGGCGCCTCGGTCCCACCCATCCCGACGATCGCCCGGCGTGCGGCGGTACGGTTACCTTCCGGACCACCCACGGTTCCGCACGATCCCCGCGTTCCCGGCGGTCGACCCCAACATATGCCGGACGCATCCGAACCGATCCCCGGCGTGCGACGCATCCCGACAGTGCCGTGAGCTGCCGCGTAAATCCGGAGGCCGTTGGTGCCGACGATCCCGAAGGTGCAACATTATAGCCGGCGCCGGTGAATCCCGGAGCCGTGGTGCCAGCTCTCCGTGCCCCGTCCCGGGGCCGCGGGGCGTGTCGTGCCGACCCTGCCGGTGCCGCCGCTGCCCGCCGTGCCGGGAGTCCCGCTGCCGGAGGTGCCCGGCGTCCCTCTGCCGCCGGTGCCGTCCGTCGTCCCGCCCGTGCCTTAGGTCAGCTCCGGCGAGCCCCTTGCCGTCGTTAATTATATGCATTAATTACTCCGGCGAGCTGACGTGTACGTGACATTGACCGTGTGCGCCATGCATTGGCCGCCGGCGCCGGCCATCTACAGATTAATTACGTACGTGTGTTAATTAACTAGTACTATACAAATTAAGATGACTTGCATGTACGTTGTTACGTCAAGTTGGTATGGTATTTGTGTAATGAACGTGTGTGTGCAGACTGCAGACCAGGTGCAGTATATGTTTCTGGCGACGACGCGTTGTCACTCTATGTACGTGTGTAAAAAATTAACGTGTTGCTTAAATTATACTTACGTATCATGTTAACCAATATATTTCTATCACCATCTTAATTGTGTATATCTTTGTTGGCAGATTACCACGCATTCTTAGTAAAAGCATGCCCCTTAACAATATTGTTTGGGATGGCATATGCGCCAGTTATATTTCAAAATTCAAAAGAACCACGTGAGAAATGAAAGCTCGTATCTATATATACTTAACCTCAGTGGCGGACGTATCTTTATAAAAAAAAAAGAGAATGGGGTTAATGCTCGTTCTATAAGGATAATCGAACATAACATGTTGTATTTATATTATAATCGCATAAAAACTATAATATAATCAATAAATCAAAAGAAACATGAATATTTATGGTACCTAATCTTTGAACCGTAAATAGTAAAATAAAACTACTCAAATCTTAAATAAAAAATTCAAAGGAAATAACCAACTGATCACTTATTGCTCATCCGTCAATCAACTTCGAAGTTCCACTACAATCCTACGATACCTTGGTTCTAAACTTATTACTGATGATACTCTTCCCATCAGGCATGGCATCCGGACTCAATAGCCTTCCTCGCCCTCAGCCAGCGGCAGTGATTCAGATTGTCTCTCCATCTCCATAGATTGCACCCATAGTTTCGCTCTTGTTAAAAGCTCCTCTTCAGAGACCATGCAAGCGAGGAATGAATGAAGAAACTGAAAATTCCCTCAAAAAAAAATGAAGAAACTGAAAACAAACAAGTCACAACAAAGTCTCGTGCGATTCGATTGGAATTTTACGGGCTGACCTTGTTGAATTGTTTCATTTCCTTGATGGGCTATTGGTAGGGTGGTTTGATATGACGGGGTGATCACAAAAAACCACCCTATGGGTCGTAGCTAGGCCGATCGACGGACCTGCCCAATGGGTAGATTTGCTCCTGCTTGGCATGTGAAATATCATGTACAATATGTTAAATCGAGGGGCGATACTTCGGTGCTTTCTACTAGTAGTATATACTACCAGTAGAAAAGATCTCGACCGTTTGTTATTAAGGATAAAATAGTAATATACTAATACACTGATAAGGGTAACTTAGTCATTTATATTTGTTTTCCGTCTTGGTCGCTGGTGACGGTTGCTTTTGCATCGTGACTTTGTGGCTGTGGGCCTGTGGCTGGCATCAGCGCATTGTCCATATTCCATCGAAAATTTGGATCGCAACTCCTCCGGCCGGTGTCTGCGCGTGGATCGTGAGTATTCCTCCGGCCCGTTGGACCACCAGATGACCGAGCAGAAGCAAAGCTTGGGCGTCGCGTGGCCCGGAGCCCCCATCTCCCCCGACTGCTGTGACGTGGCCCAATGGCACCGTTCAAAAGCCTATCCGGCAGCATGGCCCATATATACCAGTATACCAACCACCACAAGAGAGATTGAGAGAAGCCAAGGCCGCATTCCCTACTACAACTTACAAGGCATACAGACAGTGCCGAAATCATGGAGGTTTAAGCAGCCATGGCCACCCAAAGCTCGTCTCCAACAACACCTTCTAACTTTGGCACTTTGCATCATTAATGTAAATCAGCTCTAGCGAAGGTGAGGTACTAACCACAGAAAAGGAAAAAAAAAAAAACCATGTACAATGTGGTGCATATATATATATATACCTACATTGAATATATGCCATCAGTTAACCGATAAAAAAACATTAGCTTCCAGTTTCTGGCCTATGTTGCATTGTCTTATGTTTGGGTGGCCATGCATGAATCGACCAGTGCATGTTGTTGATCAGTATTGTGTGTTGAAATGATGGACTAATGGACTATAAGTCGCCATGCATTTCATCCATTCTTTTCCACCACAAAAATGCGTGCAATCTGCAAACTGCAAAATGCAGAGTGATATGAACGCAACAATATGCGTATAAATGCATCGGCATCTTCCTGAATGCTTATATATAGGCATAGCCCTCGACGCAGTGCACACAGAGTATAGCAGTAACCAATTAATCAACCTAGCTTAATTACATATAGACGACTAGCTAGCTTAGCACACATGGCGTCTTCAACCTCGAGCTCGCTCGCCGTGGCAATGGTGGCCGTCGTCCTGCTCCTCGGTTTGTCTAAAAGAAACATTGCCCATAATAGGTCTGATTGCCAACTTCTATTGGTTGCATGAGGCTCTATGCGAGTATCCATGGATATACAAGGAGATGCATTTTCATATGCTTCTTCTTCTTATTGCTTAATACCTCTTGATGTGGGCGTGTACAAGTGTTAGTGTGCACTCCAACAGTTGGTTTTCTTCCTTGATGGGAAGGTGCGGTACACCTATTCTGAGGTTTCGTGCCGTTTGCTAGATCTCAACTGGCCCCCCTTCTATTCGATGGGGTACTTTTTGTGACTTTGAGTATGATAGTCCCTCTTGCTCTGTTTTCACCAGACGTCTCCGGTTACTTTAGGGGCATGAGGAGCCGGAGTTTCTTGTCCAATTGTTTTTTTGTTCGAGGCCTCTAGACATGATGAGGGATACCTTTGCTTTCTTCGGTATTTCACCCTCCTCCGGTGCATTCATGCAACTTAGTTAAACTCTTCGAAATCACGAAAGTATTTACAAAGTGATTTTGGCAGTTTCAATTCTTTCTGCATACTACATTCACTAGTGCGGTGTAACATGCATTAGTCCCTTTCTACTATCATATTTGTTGACATATCCTATCTAGGGGTTCATTCTCTCCAAGCCTCGAACAAGGATACTTTGCTGAATTTCAGTACATTGACTTCAAGCCTCTCGTGACATTGATAGGTACAAGGTTTACCATATCATTGATTTCTTGCTTGCTCAACGGCCCTCATGTCACATTTTTGAAGGGGCATTTCTATTCAGCACTTATGTATGGAACTCTGTGTTACAGTACCTGCTACTTCCCAACTACAGCACCATATTTTGGTTCAAAAAACAGAACAAAAAGTTGAGCCCAGTGAGTACAGCTATACATAGAAGAACAAAATTTTGTGTAATAATACATTGGAAGATGGCCTATATCATGATAGTCAATAAAACATGTATTTATTCTGAATTCACAATTAAAACAAATTGGATTGGAAGAATTTCTAATGTTCTGTTACCTTCTCAAGCATATAAGATTACTACAGAAGCCTTAAAAGCCATGTTTTAGGTGGGGCTTTCCTTTGCTGTGGGAAAGAATGTGCAACCTCTTTGTACAAACTGTAGTTAATGCTGGCCAATAAAAATAGATGGGGGTAGAGTGCTGGCTTATGCTACTTGTAGCTTTTCATTTTTCTCATGCATGATTTTCATGGACGACTATCCATTTTGTATTGTTTTTCCATTGTTGCATACGACCTTAGGTATAGGAGGCATCCAGGAGTCCCTCATCTATACAGCAGTATATTAAAAAGTTCCATGGAAATTTAAAAGCAGGAACTTGCACTTCTTCAGTATGCCATCATGATTTCCACTAATTTAGTTGTCTATTCAAATTTCAGAAGATGACAGATGGATCTACTGCCTGGTTAGAGGATTAAACCATCTTTGCTATCCTAATCGATGTTAAAGAGAGCTTCTTCAATCCTATAAACTCATAATCTCTCGCTAAGGCATGTGAAGTTGTAACAAGACCAATGGACAACGATTAGCCCAAGCAGAAGTGTCCCACCTTTTCTTCCGCGGATCCACCTTTCTCTGCTGCAAATAGATTGAAAGATGCTAGAAAAGAAGCGTTCTTGGTAATATAGGAACATGAGGAAAATAAATAGACTGTAGCTGCTTTGACATGGGTGAGTACACCTGTTATTTTTACGCAGGTCCTATTTTTTTTTACCAAATAAACTTTGCCTCATATTCATATCATTAACGGTTTGGACCATCATCCAAATACATGTAATTGAACTGTTTTACTCTGTGGTGCTAATATGAGCTATCACAGTTATTTTATGCCAAAGTATTGCACAATGAACTAGTTAATGGTTAAATTGTTGGAATACGCGTAGGCTACGATAGCATAAATCAAAATTTTCAATCGCGTAAACCAGGAACCATGCAAGTATTAGATCATAGATCGTTACCACTCGACGCGCTGCGCAGCGGAAGAAGGCGCTAAGAAGTCGAAGGAATTCTCGCGAAGTGGCGCGCGTCGATGTAGAGGAAGTAGTCGATCTCATTGGCTCGACCTTCTCCTCCCCGTGCGTTCTCCTCGCCGTATTCCCACGCCGATCAGCACTGCAAACCAGCGGTGCCTCTACCGGTATCCACACGTACAAGGACAGAACGCCACGCGCAGATGTGCTAGCACCCGTGCGTGGCTAGGGTTTTGCTCGGGGAGGGGAGTGACGGTTAGGGTTTTTCACATGATGCAATACCTCTGCCGGTCACACCCCTCACGAATATATAGGATCCATCACTCGAGCCTCCAAGGCCCGTAGGACTCCTATTCGGATCCCTATCCGAATTAAGCTCATATTGGATCTCCACCCAATCCCCTTATTCCGGCCCATTAAGCGTGCGACCCTGTAGGTCCATGCACACTTGGCTGTAACCCGAAAACTCTTTTTCGGTCCACGCGTCAACAGCGGCCCCTAGCAGAGCATATTGACCCACCGGGCATACATAAAGATCATATCGGCTGAACCTCTAATGTATACTTGTATGAACCCCTTTGCCTCACGATATTGATTAAGCTCAAGGCTAGATATGTGCCATCCTCTAATAGCTCAATCATTCACTTGAACCTGTTGATAGATTATATAACTTGTGATTGACTCATCAATCACCTTTGGCATGGCAATGTACTTCCATAATCTACAACATCGAGGGGCCTAGAGATATTTCTCCATAGGAGGGGCAAATCCCATCTTGATTATTCATATCCCACTACATGTTTCATAGCATACCCGAAAACTACTTTTATAACACCCTAATTACAGAGTAGCGTTTAGCAGTCCCTAAGTAAGCTACTACACATGTTGGGAACCATGACAATCTCAGGTCTAAGGATTCAACACCAACACTAAATGAGATCACTGATGACACAACACATATGGCTCTTGCATCATGTTGGGTCTATTCAACAACATGTTCACCAACATGTGTCCACATTATTAATTTAATATCTCTATATCATGATCCATGAGACATGATCATCAATTAATACATGTGCTGATCATCTAAACATATTTGTTCTACATATGATATTTGATCAGGTATCCTTTAGAAATAGCAACACACAACATAAAGAGTCTCATGAAAGAATCACATATTCATTAACCAATAAGGAGTTATCTATTTCAAGGAACAATGCCGGATAAATATGTAAACATAGTATGTGATACAATCATCTCTATGATTGCCTCTAGGGCATATCACTAACATAAATACGATAAGGAAAAATAATTTCGGCTATGAGAACATGTTCCAGCAACAAAATAATTATGAAGAGTCTATGAGGGAATATGTTTTGCTGAAACAATATGGTATCTTATTTGGTCAAATCATTACAAGGCTCCCTCCCTTCCTCTATTACTTTAACCTCCAGCCTAACCGGTCCCTCTCTTTCTATTCACCGTTAGGCCCAGCAGTCATCCAGGTGAGCTGGTGTCTTGAGGCCCTCTCACCCATGCTGCTGCTTAGGTATGAGCCGAACCAGTTGTGCCACGTCCAACCATTTAATGCGTTGTGTCTGCCTATCTTCTCTCCAGCTACAAAACCATTACTTTTCAGTTCATTACATAAATAAGCAAAAAAAGAACATTATTAGAGTTGTCGAATTAGACTTATGACTGAATTGAAGGTTGATTAAGCCTGAAGACTAAAACAAACCATTTAAGAGTAAACCTTCAACAACAACAACATTTATGTTAACATACTTAGAACAGAAAAAAGATTATGTGCCTTCCATCACATTTCAAATATCTATATATAAACTAATAATATAAAGATAACATTCTATTCTTGACAATGGTTTTGACTTTTGATAATGCCCTTCTGATAGGATATGTGTAATTTTCCAAATTTACTAATTTAAACAAATAAAGAAATTGTATACAAAATAACCTCATGCCAGTAAAGAGACCCATGCTGGGCTCCCATATGGCAACCAAGCAATTAAGGCAAATCGATTACACTTTCAATATTTGAGCTTCTACACATGAGGCATCAGAATGTCTGGTATCATGCTTCAGATTCCTCGTGCTAGTTCTTTCCACCGAACTAGAGATTTCTCATTCCAATTCACAATGAATTCCCCTCTGGTTGTCTGTTCAGGCAGTTAACAAGACATTCCCCACTTTTATGCTACAACAAGGGCCTCATCCTATATACCTATACAAATCATCCCACAAGTATGAATTTGCTGCCATGAGGTGCAGCCACGTCACCTAAATTGTTTCAGCCGTTAGATGAGCATCTATCAACAATAGCAACCGTGAGATCAAAAGATCAAAAGCTCTGATAGCATACTGGTACATGTCCATTTATTTGGCCCATCCCAACCGCCGCTTCCATTACGGCCCATTGCATTTGCACCAGCCGCCTCTCCCAAAATTTTCTCCGATCACCACAGCCATCGCTTCGCCTCCGTCTTCCGCTCTGGCGCCTCCCATCTCCTCCCAACCCTAGCCGCGCGGTTCAGAGTTCCACACCGCGCACACGCCGCCACCTGCATTCTTCTCGTGTCGTCTCTGCGCTCCGCTCGCACCACCTAGCAATCCCCGATCCCTGCGGCGCATCCAAGGGAAACGCCCCGCGTCTCATCCCTTTCCCCCCCGGCCGGCGACAGGCAGGGGAATCGATGGCCACCGCCTCAGTCCGCTTCGTCTTTGGGTCTTCCCTGCCTACGCCGACAACCACCAACGAGCAGCTTTTCATGTTTTCCATGAAAACAATTACTTCCTGTAGCTGTAGCGTAACAGCCAAATCACCGTTGCCCTTCATTGGAATATGAATGTTAGTCGATGGTAACGCCCGTCTACAAAAGTTGATTGCCTTGCATTTTTCATAGTCACACGCCGGAATCAGCAGTCTCTTTTCCGTTGCATTGGCGACCTGCAGCAAGGTGCCATTTTTGTTCCACCCATCCTCCTTCCTTGCTATACACTTTCTTATTTGTTTGTCTCCTTCACCTGTCCTTCCTGCAGAATTGCCTCTTGCTTTCTCTAAACTTTCCTTCACAATGTGCTGTACGCCTTTACATGTGCAGTTTTCTTAACATTTTCTCTTTTTTCTGTGTATGTACATTCTGATTCGGCTACCTATCGGGGTTGTGGGGGAGGTAAAGGTAAATCCTGATGCCCAATTTTACTGCAGGTGAGAGATCATACCAATTAAAGGTATTTTGCTGTTCTGGAGCAATCGATCAAGTAATTCGTTACTTTTGGGGTGTCAACCATATGTATGTATGATTTGCAAAGCTGTCCATCATTGTTTTATTATATATACTCATATAGCTAGAGATTTTTGTAGGCGAATTTCTTATGTCTTTGATACTTGACATATTTTGTAACGTGAACCTTCCATCGCCACAAACTACTATGTGCACGGTTGTTTTTTCCTGGTAAAACACTAAAACATGAATGGTCTCAGCTCATCACCAGACAATTGGATGGAAGGAATAAACCGAATCCGGTCTCTTCCTCTTCAAGCTTACATTGGTGGAATATTGAAGGGCTTCATTCTTACATGATCTCACTGGTACGTAAACTTGAGTTCAGCTTATAAATATAGTAGTATGTGTTTTCTCAATGTTTACAACCACTGCATAGCACAGCACCATTTGGTTTCATGAAGCTCACTCCTGTATCGATTAGCATCTGGTAATCCAAGAACAATTCAAGTTATTATGGCTTTACCTAGCCATGTGTTGTCTACACATTTTTTTGTTTAATCTATGATTACAATCAACTGCACAATTTTCCTTTTTTTCCCTTCCTGCACATGTCGTTTAGTCTGTAAACAATAGAAATCCCCTGTCAACTTATAGGTGAGTCTGTTAGATTGCTTATGTCGCATATTATATCCCCATCAACATATATGATTATGTCAGTTCATTGGCTTCTCTTTTTTTCTTTAAAAAAAAAGCTATTTCATAATCCTACAATATGCTATTCCACAATGTTCCGCAGCAACGTGCGGGGCACCATCTAGTTTACTAGGAAAATAGTCCCTATTTTGTTTCTTTGGATACACAGTGTGTACTTATCTTGCTATCGAACTACTTGCTCTCTCTAAACCTTAATTTGTAAACTAAGGCCTCTGAGTGTTTTCAGTCATATGCCTATGTTGAAAACAAATGGTTGGCTTAAGCGTGCACATTTGAAAATTGGTTTTCATAGGCGAGCCACGAGCAGCTTAAGCCACTTTCTTGTGAAAATAAAATTTTAATAAATAACACATATCTATACATAACTTTTCCATATAAAATGGGATGAAGATTAACTTTATAATAAAATTTTAGATCTTGACGAGACCTACAACTTTGTAGTTGATAACCTTTTGATTTGAGAATTTGTTAGAGGCCGAAACATTCATTACAAGATCTCATATATATTTTTATAAAATATCATATATATCTTTCAAACATCAAAGTTATAGGGCTCGATCAGATCTACAACTTTGGTACTAATGACCTTTTTATTTAAGATCGTTTAGAGGACCAAATAAGCGTTTCAAGTCTTGTAGCTGTAATGTTTTAAAAAATAGTGTGATGGTAAGAATGGATGTGTGTGGACTATGGGTCTTGAGTTCGAGTCCTTAACACCACACATGTGCGTACATAGAGAAATAAAGAAAATGATGTGGCTTGTGACTTGGTGTATAAATGTGTATAGACGCCTACTCAAATTCAAAATGTGTATAGAAATTATCATAGTTAGGCAGTCCAGCTACGATAATCTCTAGTTCCATAGACACCAAGAGGGGGGCGGGTCACTCAACCACTTATGAAAATGGGTTTTGACCATCTGCAAAGATCGATCATTTATGTAGCACTGGCTTTCACTCATTTTTTAAGCATGGGCAAGAGAGGCATCTGGAAATTGGTTTTCATGGCTGCTAGGAAGGAGACTTGAGAGTTGAATCTCCTGTTCAGCAAATGCGCTCATCATCGATCACCTCCAACTGCGATGAAGTCATTCCCATTAAAGCGGAAGCGCCCAGCATGTGTCGCTCTCTTTGATCATGAAATCCACCAATACCAGTTAGGGTGATCTTTCTCTTGCTTTATTCCTTCATCTTGCCTTCCATGTCATCCAAGGATTTTGTTTCAAGAGTTGCGCGTGAGAGGAGCACATACCACTATTACTATGTGGGAACTATATACAAATCTCGACTCAGACGAACTTTGGAAGGATACTAACACAGCACCAAAGCAATTAGCTGATTTTTGGAAAAGGTTAGCTATGGATCTTTAAACTGGTATGAAAATTTTCATTTGGCATTGTGCAGCTTGAACACATTTCAATTGTGTCATATAGGTTTTGTTGCATCTTAATATTTTAGTCCCCTCCATAAACTTTGCATTAAATTTGTGCATATTTTTATTTCAATATCACAGAACAAGAGTTGATTCTTCCACTATGGGTCTCACTTTTTATATGACAGAACCACGATAACTATGTAGCAAATGAGAAAAAAGGAATCTGCCAACCAGAACCGTTAAACCAAAACCATACATACCCAAAATTTTAATTTGCACTTAGCTTCTTGATGTACAACACTACTAGAGAAAAACGTTTTCACAGGTGACCAAAATGGCTCTATGCATGTGGCCACAGGCTCCGCCTGCAACTAAAAGGCCTGCCAAGATACATTGATATAGTTGTAACATGGGCCTCGTTTCTAGTAGTGCAACATGCACATGGGCTCCTTTTTATTGTGCCTGTAATTATGTAAGGCAAGTGAAAACTTGAATTCACATAGCAATAAAGTTGGCAAAGAAGAGGTTCATCTCGCTTCGCTACAGATATAAAAAGGAGTGTGTTGTAGACCCAATAAAACAACAGTACAATGCTAGCAAACATGAAGGTGTTTCCCCAAGCAACTTGTTTTACATGCCCTCGCTCCATTTTGAAATTATCAGAAAACCGATGTTTGAGTACTGGATTGGATGGCCTCGGGAACATCGGTTTCTATTTCAGATACAGGGCATACAGCTACAGTTTTGTGATAGCTGAGAGCACACAAACCTCACCGAGTCGACACCGCACACTGACATCAACCTGAGACGAACAAACAATCGTTGATGCCACTGTGATCTTAAGTGTGGGTTGTGGTGGTGACTCTACGCGAGCATCATCTCTGAATCTCTATACACACAAACATTTGCTTGTGAAATGCTTATCCTTGCACCTGATATTACAACGGCCACCAACGACAGAAAAATGTTTTACCGACAGACAACAACCTACTGCAAGATGTGATGGTGTGTAACAATATGGCCTAGCCGTATTGTTTTGCTCCATGGGAAAAAAATGTACTACAGCCTTTGTTTGAACCAACACGACACAAGTGATCAAGCATTGGGCCGGGTTCAGCTGATATCACTCACGGCGTTTGTTAGGAAACGATAGGCGAACAAACGATAAAGAATAATAGATAAATCACAGAAGACACGAGATTTAACGTGGAAAACCCTCCCAAAACAGGAGAGAAAAAACCACGGGCGCCAGCCAGCAAAATATCTTCACTATATCTGAGGTGAGGTTACATCGCCGCACGGCGGCTTACAAGAGGTATATATATGGTGGAACCCTAAAAGGGATAATGATCCGCTACGCTCCGGCCCAAGCCTACCGGCGACGGGCCTCCGCTCCACTACGGCAGAAGCTAGCATTTATTAAGTGCAAATGAATTTGGATCACAACTCAACAGCGTTATCTCTTGATTTTAACAGGAGTAATGTGTTAATCCAACTTGGCCTAGTGACAAATCGATCCTGGGCAGTAGTTTTCTGGTGTGACTGTTAATTTCACCACGAACAAGCAATAAGTCCAGTGCAATATCTTTGAGTGGAGTTCCCAGAATATTTTTCCCATGTGTCCCCGTGGTACGGTAGGGGTGGTTGATAATTTTGGAAGATTATTGGGAATAGAAAGTTCATTTTTTAGGCAAATAATTAAATGTGCAACACATATGGTTCTATGACAAATAATTAAATAGAATATTGTCACAGCTCCAGCTCCAGCTCCACTTCTCCTAGATCTAAAGCTCAACCAAACAGTTTCAGCTCCACCTAAAATGAGAGTGAAGCTGGGTGGAGCTCTCTCACGAAATGAACTAGGGAGGTGGAGCTGGATTTAGGCAGCTCCACAACTCCACTCCAGACCCAACTCCTTTAGCTAAATTTAGGAGTTAGAGCTCTACTAAACTGGCCCTGCATAAGAAATCCTTATCTCTCCAATAGGTTTGAGTTTAACTATTCTACTAGCAGTTTCATCCTCATGGTCTATAAAAAACACTCGCTAGATTAAAACTTGGATAAATATTAATAAGAGAAGGGCAGGTCCATAGCTAGAAACAAGGGTTTTTATGGGTGGTGGAAGTAGTAAAAAGCATGGTGGACGTTATCCGACGAGTTAAGACAGCGAGTTATTAACTACTTCCTCCATTCTAAAAAAAAAGTTAGCTTCTAACTATAAATTTGAATTTTGTTGAGTTTCATAACCATAAATTCATTTTTTTAATGGAGAGAGTACTTAATTTGAAGCATCAAGTATAAAATACAAGTAAATGAAGACGTCATGTCACACTTAAATCCGGTACCAAAATTTGTTTCGGAGAGGTATAAAGCATTGCATTTCTTGTTGAGTCATCCAATGAAGTTGAACGATTAGCAATGTAGTACTGTAAATCTAGACATGCATGTCCAGATTGATATTCATAGTATCAGAAAGTTTCCCTCCGGTTCTAGGTTGCTGTATTATGGGATGGAAGGAGTAATTACGTTAGTTTGCACATACATAATATAATAGGAAGTAGAGGCATCATGAGTGAAATGTGTTCAAAACATGTACATTTCTTCTCCCAGTTTCGATCCAAGGGCACTTCATGTTCATGAAGTTTGATCCCCTCGAAAAAAAAAATGTTCATGAAGTTTGTGGGAATTCTGTGGCATCCTGTCACACCGAGTTGGGTACAGAAATTATGTGGATTTCCAATGATTATCCTAAACTTGTACACGTGGATCATGCATAGGTTCCGACTTCTGAGCCGAGACGAGGAGATGATCAGTCATAATCAGGAATTAGGCATAATTTATGCTCCAAAGGAAACAACAGTCAACTATTACATATTTTTAGCTTAAACCCTAAAAAAGTAGCTACCATAAAGTGAAACAGAATATAAGTAATCACTCCACAAGCGAAAGAAGTGATACATCTTATTCATACAAAAATGCTATTAGAAAATCTCCCTTGAAAAATTGGCAAAATTTTGCATAACCGTAATCTCTACAGTACAGCAAGCCAGATCAATGGATTCTTCCTCCTCATTACACCTTTGTAGGTTTGCTCAAAACCGAAGCCAATATGTTGCTCTAAAGAGTATATGCATATAAGATTTAGATATAGTTTTGATGTTGAGTCTATGCCAACAAGCCAATTACCAAACATATGGGCAAAATTATGAGAAAATTTTAAACCAAAGGATACAAGAACTGTTCTCCAAAGAAATTTAGCAAAATAACAATCAAAGAATAGATGTTGGATATTCTCATCATGCATAAAAAAACAATATTTTGTATTACCGTTCCAATTCATTTTTGCTAAATTTTCCTGGGTTAAAACCACCCCTTTAAGCAAGTAGTACATAAAGGTCTTAATTTTAATTTTACAAGACATCTTCAATTTTTATAAAACTTGTTTACTCTCTGTGTAACCATTAGCAATTAGAGCTACATAGAGTGAACATAAAACAATCCATTCTATGTTAAGAATTCCTAGTCCACCCTGTCCTTTTATTTGACAAATAATATTCCATCTCATTGGTATATTATTTTTCTTATATTCATCGCTTTGTCAAAAGAATCTAATAACCAATATTTTGAAGTACTCTTCTTGGAATCTAAAAAACGATATCGTAGATATATGTACCAATGAATGATTTTTTTTTTGCTGGTACCGCAAGCAGCTAGCAGGTTGAAACTTCATACCGGTAAAGAATGTTGCTCAATAATGCTATGATCTGCATTTTTTTCATCAAGAAGCAGAGTAATTTATGAATGCTCAATTTCTACCGTTGGATTTTTCTTTTTTTAAAAAAAAATGAATAGTTTATGGTGATCCGTTCTGTTTCGCATCGATCTTATTATTCAAAAAGGAAAAATGAAATGCACGGATAATGTCTTTTTAACATAGACAAGTACACTCATTGTTTCCATCGTATGGTCAGGGTAGTGCTCATTTTGGAAGATTATTTGGAATAGATTGCGTTTTAAGGCAAATAATTCAATGTGCAATGCATATGCTTATATGAGAAAGAAATAACTGGGATATTATCAGAATTTAATGCATATAAGAAATCCTTATCCCTTGAATAGGTTTGAGTTTAACTTAATTGTACTAATAGTTTCATGCTCACGGTCTACACAAAAGAAAAAGAACTCACTAGTAGGGTTTCCCAAACCGCCGGGGCCAGGGTTACTACGCCCCGACGGTAAGCATGGTAACCGTGGCAAACTGTACGAAATCATGTAAAATTTATCAAAATTTCAAATTATCTTTTAAATTTATTTGAATTTAAGAAAGTTACCGTGGTTTTCCTTTTACCGTACCCCGTGGTAAGCACGGTAACCGCGCGGTTGCTGACGGTTTTGCAAACCCTGCTCACTAGTGGTGAAACCTCAAATAGATATTAAAAAGGGAGAGAACTTACGAGTGATAAAACCTCGAATAAATATTGAAATGGGAGGAGCAGGTGCATAGCTAGAATTAGAAATAAGTCATTTTAAGGGATAGAGAGAGTAGTAAATAAGCATGGTGACATCCCTTCTTTTAATAAAGTTAAGACCCAAAGCTGAAACCTCAGCGTGCCACGTCATCACTAATTCTCAGTCGTTCAATCGGTGGATGAGATCGCGTATAAACCATTGGATGAGAAGGTCCCTAGTGAGATGTCGAGTTATTCTGATGAGCATAGCCGAATCATTGCAAAAAGCCCAATTGATGAGCTAGGCCCATCTCATTGCCCTGTCCCAACTGTTCGCTCTCCTTCCCCGCATTGAAGCGGCGCACCGCACGCCAGCTCCTCCGCCGCTTGCCGTCCTTCCTCACGCAGCAAGCCAGC
>CM020181.1:22806907-22817141 GCA_009805545.1 Oryza longistaminata
ACCATGAATCTCACCCCCCCCCCCCCCCATGCCTCTTCCGCTTCCGTCGCACCTGTTTTTGCTCATCTTCCTGGGTGCTACGAAAAACGGAAACCCTGGGCGCCAAACTCTCACCCTTCACCTCCCTGGTGAGTAATGGCCACTTATTTGGTATTTCATTGCAATAATCTTTCTTTTAATAGTGTAACTGATGATAAGCCAAACTTCCTGGATTTATACGCCTATGACCATGTAATCACTACTCAGAAATAAGCAGTACCCTCCCTCTCCTCCATTGCGGCAGCAATTCTTTCCTCTTTCCAGGTCCCATTTCCCTTTCTCTCTCGCATGTGTTGCTTTGTACCTTATACTGGAGACAACAAGAAGTATTTCATTGATTTTAAGAGTACGTGAGTGGCGAGCTACATTTTTGCACATTGCATTCATTTTGGCAAGCAACAAAGCAAGCAAGCATGTGGTTGCTGTTCGTCTGTTGATTTATTTATTGAGTATTTTCCCTTTCACCTCTGCAATGTTTTATTTGTTGCTACCATGTCTTATAACAGAAGCCTTCTTACGGTGTTCAATGATGCTCATACAGCCATTATTTATTCCCAATTCTTAATAACTGTACAATTTGGATATTTTTCTATGATATAAAAATTTTGCTTTCTAGCAAAATGGATTGTTTATGTCACAGTTTATTTTGTCCATATTTCTGTATTGCGCATCAAAAGAATACAAGATACTGTGATGTGTGTATACCTATCTTCCCTTTTTTTTCTCTTCCATGGTTATAGTTCATTGAATTGCAAAAACGTTTGAAGTTTTTTTGATTGAATCCTTTGAAATCCCGCAGCAATGCACGGGGTATCATCTAGTTATCACACAAGTTAAAGACCCAGAGATTTATTACACTACTCCCGCTTACTTTGGAGCATCAAGTACTCCCTCCATCCCATTTTAAGCGTAGCCATCGATACTCCCTCGGTCTTATTTGAATTTTTTTTAAAAAAGCTAATAAAAAACAGAAGTTATGCATAAATACTATTCATATTTTATAATCTAACAACAACAAAAATTTAATCATAAAATTTAAAATAAGCTGAACAATCAAAGTTGGACACGAATACTTATGACTGCGTTTAAAATGGGACGGATGGAGTATCAAATACTAGTAGGTCAAGACGGCAAGTCACTTAAATCGGTAGAGGTACCAAAAGTTTCAGATAAGTATAAAACATTACACTACATGTTAAGTCGAGACCATGAAATGAAGTTGAATGGTACCACCATTACCACATAGAAATTCACATATCCAGTTGGTCCACATATATAATAGGATTGAGAGGCATCAGGATAACACATTACAATGAAATGTGTTCGATATGTGCGTTTCTTCCTCATGTTTGTTTGAATTAAAATGCTGTGGCAAGCTCTGCTTCCAGTATGGGTAGAAATGATGTACGGGTATGTAGAAATGATGTGAAGCCCATGTATTCGGAGCCAAGAATAGGATAGTCACGTACTCCCTCCGTCCAAAAAAAAGACAAACCCTGGTTTCCGTGCCAACGTTTGACTGTCCGTTTTATATGAAATTTTTTTATAATTAGTATTTTCATTGTTGTTAGATGATAAAACATGATTAATACTTTATATGTGACTTATCTTTTTAATTTTTTTCATAATTTTTTCAAATAAGACAGACGATCAAAACGTTGGACACGAAACCAGAGTTTGTCTTTTTTTTGGGACGGAGGAGTAGGAATTAGGCACAATGCTCCAAAGGAATCAACCGTGAATTCAGTTGGCACTAGTATCTACTACTAATGAATGATTTTTTTTTCTCGCCTGGGCCTGGAGTTATATGCTGGTAGTCAATATTGTTCAACAATTTACAATTCTGTGATCTTTTTTTTATCAACAAGCTTAGTAATTTATTAATGCTCAATTCTCATTGCCATATTTTTAAAATGAAGAATAGTTTATGACGCTCAGTTTTATATTTTTTCACTCTTTTCTTCATAGAAGAAAATAAAATGTATGGATAATGGCTTGTTTTGATCCTACAATATACTACTCATTGATGACATCTCATCTAAGTTTTGTGCTTCTTACATATAGTCTGATTGTACAAATTAAAATTGATTTTTTATGAAGCAAAATGCAGCAAAATAATCAAGCGCCAGCCCATTAAACGATGCCCGTTTGCCGAGCTGATATATACTTGGACCATAACAAAACTTAAATACTCGCAATTGTACTTCTGATGGTACTCCAATGATACTTAATGATACTAGCCATGTAATAGGCTAAAACTTTTTAGTAAACTTTTAACAAATTCTAAGAGTTTGGCTAAATTATAAAAGACTTTAAGTGGACGTGTTTGAGCAAAGTTAGGCAGAAAGGGCCAGCGGATTATGACTCATTACTTAGATGATAGCACAATATACTTATATGTAGAACAACAATCCTTGTGATACTCAGTTCAGTTTAATGGGGACTGGAGGGGATCCAGAAAAAATAATTTCATACCTATGGAATAAATTTCTTTCAATCCCTTTCACCTGGAGATTAGCTGAAAATATTATGGAACCCTGTACATCACTACAGGGTGTGTGGCGGTATGTAACTACAATTAGGCAGTATGTAGTTACTTGATGTCTTATATGGCTACTAAAACATTCTGTATTGCAAGATATATCACACCCCAAATGATATAGTAAGACATACTCCCTTCGTCCCACCAAAAATCGATTTCTATTGGAGAGAGTTTATCCCTAAAAAAATCAATCCCTGCAACAAAACACTATAAGCAATAAATGACCTTGTCCTCTCTCTTCTATCACTCACGCTTTAACACCAGGAACTTACCTCTATCTCATCTCTCTCCTCTGCCTTATCTCCTACTCTACCAATTTCTTTCCTCTACGAGCAGGCAAGCAGCTAGCCTTCAACCCTTCACCATCTGCTTCTCCCCTCTCCCGCTCCAACTTCTTGCACTCTTTTCCGCACCTCCCTCCCCTCTCTCCTACAGGCCCTGCTCCACATCCTCTCCCCCACCCACAACCTTCCGCATCCACCTTGATGTGGTGGCGAGGAAGAAGATCCCATGGAGTCTGATGATGCAGCTCGGATGCACCGGGGCGCGTTGTAGGCAGGGGTGGCGTTGCGATGCAGTCGGCGATGGAGCTTGTGTGTCTTCAATCTGCGGTAGATCTGATGTTGGCGCTTGATGCATGAGCCGCCATATTTCTTTTTTTTCTCTATATTCCTTTTCTATCTTTCTTTTTTCTCTATTCTGGGTTCTTCCTATTGCAGTAGTAGTCTGATATAGGTGAACGGCAGTAGTAGTCTGATATAGGTGAACGAACAACAATTTTTTCCTCATATTGTAGAGATCAGTGAATTTTTTTGGCGTTGTTTATTCTGTTCCAGATGCCTCTTGCGTGTAATTAATTGCTGCAAGAAGAAACGACAGTGCTGATAACCGGATGTAGTTAATGGGGCATTTTCGCCTTTTCACCTTAGTTACTAAACTTGTCTTGGAAACTCACGATGTCCCAAGCCGTAAACGCCAATTCCCCTCGCTGATAGGCCCACCCAAGCCCAAACCGAGACCTAAACCCAAGCCCAAAGTGCCCAACGGGTCATCACGCCCATCTCCAAACCCTCGCCGCCGCCGCATCGCCATTCCCAGAAAAAAAAAAACAAGAAGAAGAAATTCCCCAACTCTCTCCTCCTCCCACGGATGGATCCCCACGCCGGCGCCGTTGCCAGCGGTGAATCCGCCGGCGACGAGGACGACGGCAGCGGCGAGCACGAGACCCACCCGACGTCTTCCGCGCCCTCCGCCAACAGCAGGCCCCGGAAGCGCTCGCGCCTGACCGCTGCCGCAGACGAATCCACGACCGTCGACGACTGCTCCGCCCGGCGCAGCGGCAGCGGCGGCGGCGACGGCGGCGGCGGCGGCGGCGAGTCGGTGGGCGCCTGGCCCTACGACGAGAGCGCAGCCAGGGACGAGCTCGTGACGCTCATCGTCTCCCAGGATCTTCCCGTCGGATCGCCGGCAGTGCGTCCTTCGAGGCCATGGTGCGGCAATCGTTCTGCCCCCAGTTCGAGCGAATCGACAATGCTGTCACCATCAGAGACATCTTGGTGTTCCACGAGGACCACGTGGCGGGATTGAAGGAGGAGTTCACCGGTGGCAATCTCTCCTTCGCCTTGTCATGTGAAATGTGGGGACTTGTATCATAGGATGAGCTATCTCTGTGTGGCTGCTCACTATGTCGATGGGGATTACATTCTGAACAAGAGGGTGATTGGATTCAAGCTTATCGACGGCGCGCCACCGCGGAGGCCATCGCGCGGCGCATACTTGATGTTGCTATGGAATACGGCATTGAGAATCGGATTGTTTCTGTTACTCTTGGGGATGGTTTAGCAGATGGTGAAACCATGGATGCATTGGCTCCTCTTCTTGGGTGGTACACCGCGGATTTGTTTTCCTGCAGAGGTGCATTTCAGCATCCTCAATGACATCGTTCGAGCTGGTTTGACTGAGATGGCTGGGCCTTTGGATGCTATTCGTTCCGCGATGCGTACGTTTCCAGTTCGGAGGCGAATTTCGCCGAGTTTGAGAAGTGCTGCGTCGAGCGAGGCCAGAAGGCTAGGAAACTATGGCCTGATTCCAAAGTAAGGTGGGATTCCACATATGACATGCTCAAGGAAGTGCTTCCCTACAAAGAAGTTCTGACTGACTTTGTCAATGGCAGTATGCAACAAGAGTTTCTTTCTGAGCACAATTGGTCCCTTCTCAGTATATTTGACAAGTTCCTCGCGAAGTTTTATAACGCTGCTACCAAGTTGTCTGCTGTTTACAGTCAGAACATCTTCCTTAACTTTAATTTACATCTGTGACATAGGCAGTATTGTTTCGGTCTTATAGGACAGACCCTGTTTTCTCTGCCATTCTGAAACCAATGGAAGCAGTGTTTGTCAAATATTTTCCAAGAATTCCACGCCTCTATTGCTATGCTTTGATTTAGATCCTCGGCTAAAATTACATGCCTGGAAGTGGCCTTGAAGATGTTAGGTGAAGCCTTAAACATTGATTATTCAAGCACTTTCACACAAATTGCTGATGAATTTCTTGAAGTCCTTTCCATGTATGAAGAGAAGTTTGGCAGCACACTCCGTCCACCACCATCACCGCCCTCTTCACTGGTCTTGAGATTATCGCTGCTAGACTGAAGGAGTTGGAGCTGAAGGAGTTGGAGCTTCAAAAGGATTCCTCGCCCTCTTCATCAGTACACAACGAAAAGCCAAAAACGAGTTCAACAAGAAATACATCGAGACTCCATGCTCGTTGCGTCTCAATTCTCGTGGACCTGATCCCAATATTATTCATGTGGTGAAGGACAACAAACTGTTTCATGTTGTGTTAGCTCAACTAGCAAGGGATGTCCTTGCGTCTCCTGTGTCGACAGTCTCTTCTGCAGATGCATTCAACATCAACGGAAGAGTAGTGAAGATCAAAGATCATGTCTAGCACCGGACATTTTAGAGCAATCATGTGCCTGAAAGACTTTGAAATGCTGCTTACTCAAGAACAGGATAGAAAGGTGAATGTGGAGTTTGCTAGTGTGGTATGCCTTGATATGTAACCAAGCAATCCAATGTGTTTTACCTCCTATGGTTACCAACTAACATCTGCTTAGTTAAATGAAGACATCGTTATGGGCTTTAGTTACTTGAGAACTGCATGGTAAATGCTGAGTCTTCTACTGATCTTCGAGTGATAGTAAATGCATTCTCTGCATATAACTCAACTTTTCTAGCTTCAGTGGCTTCAGTTCCAATTTTAGGGGCAGTCCAAGTATCATTGAGGTTTAATTTGGTCCCCACAAAATCGGAGCAGTTTATCACATTGAAAGCCATAGATTTCCATGGAAATCCATCTGGTTCCATCACTGGTGCTAGGTAATACGAGACTGTTAGTTGGTTTAACACAGTGGCATGCATTACAGAACAAGGGAGCATGCATTTCATGACAGAAAATAGATGGCTTTTTGTGAAGTGCATGTACACCGTTGAAAAACGCATAGAACGTTTGGTAAGTGAATTGTTGTGAATGCGTTGCTGCCAACCTACAGAGTACATACTGGTATGTATTTGACAAACTTGAATGAACCAAGTACGTTGATCAAAATCTTGCCACATTAATTAGAAGATTGCAATTATTCATGTCATGGAAGATTCTGGGAACCAAATAAATAGGAGACCGGGTTTCATGTTGGTAGAAGCTAGAAGCTAGACATGTACCATTTCCTTTTTGTTTTGCAATGCTGTTGCCCTTACTACTGACATCTTTCCATGTCCTACTTTAGGTTTCGGAGACATTAGCAATTTAGACATACCACATAACCTGTGCCTGTCTTGTCCTACAAGGCAGATGGATAGTACCTTTTCCACCTCAGTTCGAGGTTTAAGTTCTAGTTTTGCCACTGAAACATTTGTTGAACGTTTGGTACAATATCAAGAATTACTCGTGGTGGACATAAAAAATCATGGAATAAATTTCCAAACTACTATCTATAACATCAGATCCATCACCACTGATTGGACACTTCTTAAGAATGAGGCAATTGATTTGCGATCTTACATCTAGTGATCTCTAGACTCTGTATAGAAATGCAAAAGCTTCTGAGTTTTTCCATCGAGGAACGACCGATCCCTTATACGAATTGTCATCGAAGTTCTTCAAAATATCATTGTACAAGTGTCTTTGTCCTTTTCTGCACCACCATATATTTTCTCCTCCCTTTCTCAAATCATATAGACTTAATATTGGCAAGTTTGTGGGATGGTGTGGCATGCTATCGCCCTGAGTTTCCGTAGAAATTGTGTGAAGCTCCAATGATTATCTTACAGCCTTCTACATGTAGATCATGGATTCCGAGGTGAGATCAAGAGGCAAGAGAGTCATAACCAGGAATTAGGCATAATTCTACAGAGGAATCAACAATTAAACTCAGTAGGTACTTATCTACTGAATGAATGATGTTTTTGCTGGTAATGGCAGTAGATACTGGTAATGAATATTGCTCAAGAATGCATGATCTGTTTTTTTTTTTTTTGTCAAGAAGCAGAGAAATTTGTAAAGAAATTTGTAATGATTATTTTCTACTGCTAAATTTGTCAAAATGAATAATAGGTTATGCGCACTTGATTTGTACCTACAAAAGTGTTTCCCCCTTTCTTTTTTCCATTGCCGTTTGGTTACCATGCATAGACCTCCATTAAGTATTTTAAAAAGATCATTTTGCACTTGGATTGATCAAGCATTCTGAGAGAGTACTTCATTCTTTTTTGCACTTACTAAAAAACAACATATTTCACAATTATCTACCAATCTGCAAATCCAAAAATTATTTACAAAATTATTGCAGTTAGGTCATGGCCCAACTTCCAAGGAAAGCATAGCCGATTGTAATGGATATGCAGAAGTTGTCATAAAAACTCGATAGTATTCATTATCTATCTATCTATCTATTTATTTCTTTCGCAAAGCATTGCAAGTACTTCTGTAGTTGAACAAAGTCTTTTTTTATTGTTAGAATGGTGGAGGCGACTATGTTGCACCATGTTAGTGCAAAATGTTTCATATGTTGTACCACTCAAGAAATGTTTCAACAAAAATATTTAAATGTTCCATCAATCGGAGAAAAATGTTTCTTTGCTTGAAGGGAAATGTTGTAGCAATTTAAACAGTAAAAATAGGGTCCAATCACACTTGAAACATTATGCTGTAGCATTTGAAACATCAAGTCTCAGCTACGAAACATATATTGATATCACGCTTCATCGACAAAAAAAAAAAAAGAAACAACATCAAAATATCTAATCCAACATTTTGATCAAACACAAAAAAACATAGAAAAATATATTGGTTGAAACATCAGAAAAAAAAATCCATATCTACTTCCTCTCTCAAGTGGCCAGTCATTGTTGGGCTTGGCACTAGGCGCTGTTCATTGCACCAACGACCTGCAGTCCATTGCCATCGTGCCATGCTGCCATTGAGGAAAGTCAAGGTTGACCGATACCACTATTGAGGAAGCAGAGGCCGAACTCGTCTGACCACTGTCAGGACATGAGGCTGTCGCCGTCATTCCACGTTGTTGTTGAGGAAGCCAATGCTAGAACTTTGGGCTGTGTTTAGTTCAGCGCAAAGTTTAGATTTGGTTGAAATTGGAGATGATGTGACTGAAAAGTTGTATGGGGTATGACAGAATGATGTGATGGAAAAGGACTGAAGTTTGGATACAAACTTTGGATCTAAACACAGCCTTGTCATGCCGCCATCAAGGATGAGAGGCCGTCACTGTCATGGATGATATAGGGGAGAGAGAGGAGATAGTGACCGGGGAGAGAGAAAGCAAGGTAAGCTCTAGAGAATAAGATAGGAGGTAAGGTGGTGTGGTGAAGAAATGTGTGGTGATGCTTTTGATATTTTACCTTTACTTTGAATGCTTGATTTGAAGCATCCACTCCCGAAATATTTGAAGTAGTTTTCGCTTCGTCCCATAATATAGGGGATTTTAGAGGATGTGACACATCGTAGTACTACGAATCTATACAGAAAGCCTATCCAGTCATAGTACTAGGATATGTCTTATCCCTCTAAAATCTCTTATATTTTGAGACGGATGAGTATTTTATTATTCTGAATTTTAATTTTTTTCGATCGCAGTGCTAGACAAAAATGGTTTGGACAGACCAGTTAAATAGTTGCATAACCGTAGTCTCCAACTTCCGACATGCAACTTTCAGAAACTCTTCATCATCTTCACACCTTTGTAGTTGTGCCCAAAACCGAAGCCAATGGGTTGCTCTGAAAATGAACTGCATATATGAAAATGATGGTGATTTGTCAAAAACTATATTGTTCCTACTCAGCCATATTGCCCAACAAATGGCAGAAGCTCCAACAAGTATCAGTTTACTCATTTTCTTATCAACTCCCAAAAGCCACCCATCAAAAATATGAGATACGCTAACTGGAAGATTAAATCCAAAAGAAAACTGAACTGCTCTCCACAGAAACTTCGCAAAATGACAATCGAAAAAGAGATGTTGAATAGACTCATTCTTCAAACAAAACGAACACCTCAAGGCTGCCATTCCAATTACGCCTTGCCAAGTTATCCTTAGTTAACACAACCCCTTTAAGCAAGTACCACATAAAAAATTTAATCTTAAGTGGCATCTTAAGCTTCCAAATGCACTTATTCCTGTCAATATAACCATTATTAATTAAAGCTAGGTACATAGACCTCACCGAGAACAACCCATTCTGATGGAAATTCCATCTAAAAGCATCAGACGAATCATTCAATTGAATATGTACTATAGAGGAACATAACTCATGCCAACAATCAAGATTCTGACCAACTAAAGCTCTTCTGAAAGAAACATTAAGCGGAACAGAACCCATTACAGTAGCAATAGAAGATGTTTTCCTACGAGCAATTGCATACAAAGATGGATACTTGTCCTTAAAAGCCCAGTTACCTAGCCACTTGTCCTCCCAAAATCTAATTTGTTCCCCATTATTGACAATCCAAGAACCCATATTTAAGAAGGTACTTTTGACATTCATAAGACCAGACCAAAAATGGGAATCACCTTGTTTCTTGTCAACTTGGGTTATAGACTTATTATAAAGATATTTCCTCTCCAATAAGTCATGGCAAACCCCTTCCTCATTAATTAACTTAAACAACCATTTACTTAAAAGACATTTATTTTGTACCTCCAGATTATGAATCCCAAGACCCCCCTGGTCCTTGGGTTGACAGACAACATCCCACCTAGTGAGCCTGTATTTTTTCTTATGATCATCTCCTTGCCAAAAGAATCGCGATCTATAAAAATCAATTTTATAAAGAACCTCTTTCGGCACCTCAAAAAAAGATATCATAAACATGGCTAAACTTTCAAGAACTGAATTAATCAACACCAATCTACTCCCAACCGATAAATGCTTGCCTTTCCAACTACTAAGCTTTTTCTCTATTCTCTCTTCAATAAGTTTCCAATCTTTATTAGAAAGCTTTCTAAAATGCATCGGAATTCCAAGGTATTTAAAAGGGAAAGCACCTAACTTACAACAAAAAATGTCCGAATATTGCTCATAACATTCCTTTGCCTGACCAAAACAAAATAATTCACTCTTGTGAAAATTTATTTT
>CM020181.1:22818987-22832955 GCA_009805545.1 Oryza longistaminata
ATCCTTAGTCTTAGCCCGCTGATACCATTTAATTTCTTCTTCCCTTAGGATTGCAGATAACCTATTCCTTAAAAACCATCTAAGATCAACCTCCTCTTGAGACAAAACAACAGTCTCAGCCTTTTTATCTAGCGCATCCAACTTATCTAAGATCTGCTTTTTCTCTTTTTTGCATAAACCACTAGTGTGTTTAGCCCAGCCCCTAAGATGTTGTCTTAAGCGGCGAATTTTTGCCTGCCAACGCTCCATAGGAGTATTGCCTTCATCAACCCCAGACCAAACCTCCTTTACCATATCCACAAAACTATCACGTAACAGCCAACCAAGTTCAAACTTAAAACAATGTTGAGCGTCACTAAAAGAGGAAGATTTTGTATTTAGAAGCAAAGGAGTGTGATCTGATATATCTCTATTTTGAGCAACAACAGAAGATAAAGGATACTTTTGCTCCCATTCCGTTGATACTAACACTCTGTCCAATTTCTCATAGGTTGGGTTTGCTAGATTATTTGCCAAGTAAAGTTCCTACCAGACAACTGTATCTCCCTAAGGCACAACCCATCAATAACAGCGTTAAACAAAAAGGGCCATCTATCATCATAATTGTCATTACTCTTATCATTAGGACTACGAAGAATATTAAAATCACCGCCAATAAGAATTGGTAAAGTCTCATGACTGCACATATTAACTAATTCTGCAAGGAATTGATCCTTAAGCTCATTCTGTGCAGGCCCATACATCAAAACTAAGGCCCATTTAAAATTATCAGCCTTATTTCGTAAATGAAATTTGATATAAAAATCCCCCTCATCAATCAAACCAATGTCAAAGTTTAGAAGATTAATTCCTAAAAGAAGACCACCAGATCTGCCTCTAGGAGGTTTACAGTGCCACAAAAAATCTTTACCAGCACAAAGATTATTCAGAGCAGATGTAGAAAATTCCTTCTTAACAGTCTCAGATAAAGCAATAAAATCAAGTTGATGTTCTTTGGTTAAATCAGAAACAAACTTATGTTTTTTCGGGTCCTTGAACCCGTCACAATTCCAAAAAATTCCTTTCATTAAAACTAATTTTTATTATTCTTCTTCTTTTTTTTACCCTTCTTACCATGAGAAATACTATTAGAGGAAGGTACCATAGAATCCAAAATGGAATGAATATTACAACTATTCCCACTTAAATCCATCACCTCCTCCATAATTTCTCCACATAAATGTTGTAGTAAAGTATTATCATCTAACTGATCATCTAACTCACTATCAACAATTACATCAGAAATTTGGTTAACAGAGGAACCAAAATGTTCACTCAACCTATTTTTCTCTACCCTCTTTAAATCTTCAATAACATTATTGACAACAACATTTTTAGTTAACAGGAATCACACCTAGCTTATTAAGGGAAGCAGAAATTTGATCATTTGAAAACTGTAAAAAAGAAACATTAACATCCATGTTACCTTTAGCCTGGAGGTTCTCCAAGTTCTTTTCTGCCTTCAACCTTTCAGCTCTTTGAAGGACAAGCTGATCACTGTCAGAAGCTCTTCTCTTACTCTTCCTGGTTGGCGAAATTAACACCTTAGGAATAGCAGAAATTTTTTCAACCATTTTTTCTTGCTCTACCAAAACGGTTTCCTCATCCAACCCATCGAAGTCTTCATCAGACGCAGTCAAACCTTATGACTCTGGTATCAAACTCAACTGAGAAGAGGTAAAAGATGGCCCACCCTTCTCAGTAGGATTACCATGAGAGGACATACTCACATCAGAGACACTCGGCGCAGTTTTTTTTCCCATATCCTTCTCATTCCCCCCATCATCATTTCTCTTCCCATCACCATCCCCAAAATGATCCATATCCAAAGGAACAAGTTCCCCAACCCCAGAATCTGACTCCACTTTAAAAGACAGCTCATACAAGTGATCACCAATGGCCACATCAACAACATCAGGAATTAGAGATGGGTCAAGGACCAAAACTTGTAAACGAGCTATCTCATACCTTCTAGTAAATATCATATCAACTGCTTTAGTAATCCCAAGAATAGAACCAACAGCCCATATAATTAAATATTCCCTCAACTCAGAAGGAAGCCCCTTGCACTGAACCCAAACCTTTGGAATGACATATTTCACCTCATTTCCAACACCTGTTTCTATGATCTCCATCTGAGCCTCACCAACTTTAGTGTGCACCTTTCCCCATTCCACCATGCGCTTCAACTCAGCAGCAGAAGGAAAGATAGTACAAAAAGTGTTATCACCATTGTCATGTACCACCCACTTCCATTTACCAGGAATTAACCTCTGCAATTCAGATATAACAGCATTAACTGTCATCTGTCCATTAGTTATTTTAACTAATGCAGCCCTGGGCTCATGTCTAATCCTATGTCCAGCTGGGAGAGGGATTTATACGCATATGACCATGTAATCACTACTCAGAAATAAGCAGTACCCTCCCTCTCCTCCATTGCAGCAGCAATTCTTTCCTCTTTTCCAGGTCCCATTTCCCCTTTCTCTCTCGCATGTGTTGCTTTGTTACCTTATACTGGAGACAACCATGAAGTATTTCATTGATTTTAAGAGTACGTGAGTGGCGAGCAACATTTTTGCACATTGCATTCATTTTGGCAAGCAACAAAGCAAGCAAGCATGTGGTTGCTGTTCGTCTGTTGATTTATTTATTGAGTATTTTCCCTTTCTACCTCTGGCAAAGTGGCAATGTTTTATTTGTTGCTACCATGTCTTATAACAGAAGCCTTCTTACGGTGTTCAATGATGCTCATACAGCCATTATTTTATTCCCAATTCTTAATAACTATACAATTTGGATATTTTTCTATGATATAAAATTTTGCTTTCTAGCAAAATGGATTGTTTATGTCACAGTTTATTTTGTCCATATTTCTGTATTGCGCATCAAAAGAATACAAGATACTGTGATGTGTGTATACCTATCTTCCCTTTTTGTTCTCTTCCATGGTTATAGTTCATTGAATTGCAAAATGTCAGAAGTTTTTCTTGATTGAATCCTTTGAAATCCCGTAGCAATGCGCGGGGTATCATCTAGTTATCACACAAGTTAAAGACACAGATTTATTACACTACTCCTGCTTACTTTGGAGCATCAAGTACTCCCTCCGTCCCATTTTAAGCGTAGCCATCGAGTACTCCCTCGGTCTTATTTGATTTTTTTAAAAAAAAAAGCTAAAAAAAACAGAAGTTATGCATAAATACTATTCATAATTTATCATCTAATAACAACAAAAATTTTAATCAGAAAATTTAAAATAAGCTAGACAATCAAAGTTGGACACGAATACTTATGACTGCGTTTAAAATGGGATGGATGGAGTATCAAATACTAGTAGGTCAAGACGTCAAGTCACTTAAATCGGTAGAGGTACCAAAAGTTTCAGATAAGTATAAAACATTACACTACATGTTAAGTCGAGACCATGAAATGAAGCTGAATGGTACCACCATTACCACATAGAAATTCACATATCCAGTTGGTCCACATATATAATAGGATTGAGAGGCATCAGGATAACACATTACAATGAAATGTGTTCGATATGTGCGTTTCTTCCTCATGTTTGTTTGAATAAAATGCTGCGGCGAGCTGCTGCTTCCAGTATGGGTAGAAATGATGTACGGGTATGTAGAAATGATGTGAAGCCCATGAATTCCGAGCCAAGAATAGGATAGTCACGTACTCCCTCCGTCCAAAAAAAGACAAACCCTGAGTTTCCGTGCCAACATTTGACTGTCCGTTTTATATGAAATTCTTTTATAATTAGTATTTTCATTGTTGTTAGATGATAAAACATGATTAATACTTTATGTGTGATTTATCTTTTCAATTTTTTTCATAATTTTTTTAAATAAGATGGATGGTCAAAACGTTGGACACGGAAACCAGGGTTTGTGTTTTTTGGGACAGAGGGAGCAGGAATTAGGCACAATGCTCCAAAGGAATCAACCGTGAATTCAGTTGGCACTAGTATCTACTACTAATGAATGATTTTTTTTCTCGCTGGGCCTGGAGTTATATGCTGGTAGTCAATATTGTTCAACAATTTACAATTCTGTGATCTTTTTTTTTTATCAACAAGCTTAGTAATTTATTAATGCTCAACTCTCATTGCCATATTTTTTAAAATGAAGAATAGTTTATGACGCCCAGTTTTATATTTTTCATCTTTTTCTTCATAGAAGAAAATAAAATGTATGGATAATGGCTTGTTTTGATCCTACAATATACTACTCATTGATGACACCTCATCTAAGTTTTGTGCTTCTATACAATATAGTCTGATTGTACAAATTAAAATTGATTTTTATGAAGCAAAATGCAGCAAAATAATCAAGCGCCAGCCCATTAAACGATGCCCGTTTGCCGAGCTGATATATACTTGGACCATAACAAAACTTAAATACTCGCAATTGTACTTCTGATGGTACTTTAATGATACTTAATGATACTAGCCATGTAATAGGCTAAAACTTTTAGTAAACTTTTAACAAATTCTAAGAGTTTGGCTAAATTATAAAAGACTTTAAGTGGACGTGTTTGAGCAAAGTTAGGCAGAAAGGGCCAGCGGATTATGACTCATTACTTAGATGATAGCACAATATACTTATATGTAGAACAACAATCCTTGACTTAAATACTCGCAATTGTACTTCTGATGGTACTCCAATGATACTTAATGATACTAGCCATGTAATAGGCTAAAACTTTTAGTAAATTTTTAACAAATTCTAAGAGTTTGGCTAAATTATAAAAGACTTTAAATGGATGTGTTTGAGCAAAGTTAGGCAGAAAGGGCCAGCGGATTATGACTCATTACTTAGATGATAGCACAATATACTTATATGTAGAACAACAATCCTTGTGATACTCAGTTCAGTTTAATGGGGACTGGAGGGGATCCAGAAAAAATAATTTCATACCTATGGAATAAATTTCTTTCAATCCCTTTCACCTGGAGATTAGCTGAAAATATTATTGAACCCTGTACATCACTACAGGGTGTGTGGCGGTATGTAACTACAATTAGGCAGTAGTAGTTACTTGATGTCTTATATGGCTACTAAAACATTATGTATTGCAAGATATATCACACCCTAAATGATATAGTAAGACATACTCCCTTTGTCCCACCAAAAATCGATTTCTAGGGGAGAGAGTTTGTCCTTAAAAAATCGATCCCTGCGCAAAACACTAGAAGCAATAAATGACCTTGTCCTCTCTCTCCTATCACTCACGCTTTAACACCAGGAATCTCTATCTCATCTCTCTCCTCTGCCTTATCTCCTACTCTACCCATTTCTTTCCTCTACGAGCAGGCAAGCAGCTAGCCTTCAACCCTTCACCACTCTGCTTCTCCCTCTCCTGCTCCAACTTCTTGCACTCTTTTCCGCACCTCCCTCCCTCTCTCTCCTGCAAGCCCTGCTCCACATCCCACTCCCTGCCCACAACCTTCCGCATCCACCTTGATGTGGTGGCGAGGAGGAAGATCCCATGGAGTCTGATGGATGCAGTTCGGATGCACAGGGGCGCGTTGTAGGCAGGGGTGGCGTTGCGATGCAGTCGGCGATGGAGCTTGTGTGTTTTCAATCTGCGGCAGATCTGATGTTGGCGCTTGATGCATGAGCCGCCATATTTCTTTTCTTCTCTATATTCCTTTTCTATCTTTCTTTTTTCTCTATTCTGGGTTCTTCCTGTTGCAGTAGTAGTCTGATATAGGTGAACGAACAACAATTTTTTCCTCATATTGTAGAGATCAGTGAATTTTTTTTGGCGTTGTTTATTCTGTTCCAGATGCCTCTTGCGTGTAATTAATTGCTGCAGAGAAACGACAGTGCTGATAACTGGATGTAGTTAATGGGGGTATTTTCGCCTTTTCACCTTAGTACTAAACTTGTCTTGGAAACCTAGGAATCGGTTCTTTTAGGGACGGAGGGAGTAAGTAAGTAGTAATACAGGCCAGCCCTTTACATCCCACTTACGTTCAGAAACCTAACAAGGCCCGCTCACCTAGACAGCACACGATGTCCCAAGCCCGTAAACGCCAATTCCCCTCGCTGATAGGCCCACCCAAGCCCAAACCCTACTCCTATACATTACCGCGGCCGCATCAAAGTAACAGAAATAGCAAATCCCACAGCACAGATGATGCAGAACATAGCGGCATTTACACATCAGTAGAACACACAGTGAATCGATCCCATCTCTCAACTAATTGATGGATACATCCGTAGCCGCATGAAGCACAAATGCACAATGGATTGCTGTTAGCTATTCAAATGGTTGCAGAAGTATGTGCTCTTTTACCTGAGGATCGGAACCGAAACCGGAACCTTCAACTTGGCCGGAAAACAAGGGCGAAGTAGCCGAGGCCGCCCAAGTCGCCGCCGGCGGGGGGATGGCGACGGAGCCGGGACGGACGAAGCAGCCCTTCTAGCCGACGGGAAGAGCGCGCAGGCGAGGAGAGGAGGATCTCGGAGGCAGCGAGGTCACCGGACCCGACCGACGGGCGAGCGATTCGACGGCGACGAGGGCACGCAAGCGGCAGCGGCGACGGCGACGGCGGCGGCGGCGGCGGCGAGTCGGTGGGCGCCTGGCCCTACGACGAGAGCGCAGCCAGGGACGAGCTCGTGACGCTCATCGTCTCCCAGGATCTTCCCGTCGGGATCGCGGGCAGTGCGTCCTTCGAGGCCATGGTGCGGCAAGCGTTCTGCCCCCAGTTCGAGCGAATCGACAATGCTGTCACCATCAGAGACATCTTGGTGTTCCACGAGGACCACGTGGCGGGATTGAAGGAGGAGTTCACCGGTGGCAATCTCTCCTTCGCCTTGTCATGCGAAATCTGGGGGACTTCGTATCATAGGATGAGCTATCTCTGTGTGGCTGCTCACTATGTCGATGGGGATTACATTCTGAACAAGAGGGTGATTGGCTTCAAGCTTATCGACGGCGCGCCGACCGCGGAGGCGATCGCGCGGCGCATACTTGATGTTGCTATGGAATACGGCATTGAGAATCGGATTGTTTCTGTTACTCTTGGGGATGGTTTAGCAGATGGTGAAACCATGGATGCATTGGCTCCTCTTCTTGGGTGGTACACCGGCGGATTTGTGTTCCTGCAGAGGTGCATTTTCAGCATCCTCAATGACATCGTTCGAGCTGGTTTGACTGAGATGGCTGGGCCTTTGGATGCTATTCGTTCTGCGATTGCGTACGTTTCCAGTTCGGAGGCGAATTTCGCCGAGTTTGAGAAGTGCTGCGTCGAGCGAGGCCAGAAGGCTAGGAAACTATGGCCTGATTCCAAAGTAAGGTGGGATTCCACATATGACATGCTCAAGGAAGTGCTTCCCTACAAAGAAGTTCTGACTGACTTTGTCAATGGCAGTATGCAGCAAGAGTTTCTTTCCGAGCACAATTGGTCCCTTCTCAGTATATTTGACAAGTTCCTCGCGAAGTTTTATAACGCTGCTACCAAGTTGTCTGCTGTTTACAGTCAGACATCTTCCTTAACTTTGATTTACATCTGTGACATGGCAGTATTGTTTCGGTCTTATAGGACAGACCCTGTTTTCTCTGCCATTCTGAAACCAATGGAAGCAGTGTTTGTCAAATATTTTCAAAGAATTCCACGCCTCTATTGCTATGCTTTGATTTTAGATCCTCGGCTAAAATTACATGGCCTGGAAGTGGCCTTGAAGATGTTAGGTGAAGCCTTAAACATTGATTATTCAAGCACTTTCACACAAATTGCTGATGAATTTCTTGAAGTCCTTTCCATGTATGAAGAGAAGTTTGGCAGCACACTCCGTCCACCACCATCACCGCCCTCTTCACTGGTCTTTAGATTATTCGCTGCTAGACTGAAGGAGTTGGAGCTGAAGGAGTTGGAGCTTCAAAAGGATTCCTCGCCCTCTTCATCAGTACACCAACGAAAAGCCAAAAACGAGTTCAACAAGAAATACATCGAGACTCCATGCTCGTTGCGTCTCAATTCTCGTGGACCTGATCCCAATATTATCATGTGGTGGAAGGACAACAAACTGTTTCATGTTGTGTTAGCTCAACTAGCAAGGGATGTCCTTGCGTCTCCTGTGTCGACAGTCTCTTCTGCAGATGCATTCAACATCAACGGAAGAGTAGTTGAAGATCAAAGATCATGTCTAGCACCGGACATTTTAGAGGCAATCATGTGCCTGAAAGACTTTGAAAATGCTGCTACTCGAGAACAGGATAGAATGGTGAATGCTGAGTTTGCTAGTGTGGTATGCCTTGATATGTAACCAAGCAATCCAATGTGTTTTACCTCCTATGGTTCCAGTGTTCTGCTTATCTTTGTATCTATCTATCTGATTAGTTAAATGAAGACATCGTTATGGGCTTTAGTTACTTGAGAACTGCATGGTAAATGCTGAGTCTTCTACTGATCTTCGAGGTGATAGTAAATGCATTCTCTGCATATAACTCAAGTTTTCTAGCTTCAGTGACTTCAGTTCCAATTTTAGGGGCAGTCCAAGTATCATTGAGGTTAATTTGGTCCCCACAAAATCGGAGCAGTTTATCACATTGAAAGCCATAGATTTCCATGGAAATCCATCTGGTTCCATCACTGGTGCTAGGTAATACGAGACTGTTAGTTGGTTTAACACAGTAGCATGCATTACAGAACAAGGGAGCATGCATTCCATGACAGAAAATTAGATGGCTTTTTGTGAAGTGCATGTACACCGTTGAAAAACGCATAGAACGTTTGGTAAGTGAATTGTTGTGAATGCGTTGCTGCGAACCTACAGAGTACATACTGGTATGTATTTGACAAACTTGAATGAACCAAGTACGTTGATCAAAATCTTGCCACATTAATTAGAAGATTGCAATTATTCATGTCATGGAAGATTCTGGGAACCAAATAAATAGGAGACCGGGTTTCATGTTGGTAGAAACTAGAAGCCTAGAACATGTACCATTTCCTTTTTGTTTTGCAATGCTGTTGCCCTTACTACTGACATCTTTCCATGTCCTACTTTAGGTTTCGGAGACATTAGCAATTTAGACATACCACATAACCTGTGCCTGTCTTGTCCTACAAGGCCAGATGGATAGTACCTTTTCCACCTCAGTTTCGAGGTTTAAGTTCTAGTTTTGCCACTGAACATTTGTTGAACGTTTGGTACAATATCAAGAATTACTCGTGGTGGACATAAAAAATCATGGAATAAATTTCCAAACTACTATCTATAACATCAGATCCATCACCACTGATTGGACACTTCTTAAGAATGAGGCAATTGATTTTGCGATCTTACAATCTAGTGATCTCTAGACTCTGTATAGAAATGCAAAAGCTTCTGAGTTTTCCATCGAGGAACGACCGATCCCTTATACGAATTGTCATCGAAGTTCTTCAAAATATCATTGTACAAGTGTCTTTGTCCTTTTCTGCCACCACCATATATTTCTCCTCCCTTTCTCAAATCATATAGACTTAATATTGTCAAGTTTGTGGGATTGGTGTGGCATGCTATCGCCCTGAGTTTCCGTAGAAATTGTGTGAAGCTCCAATGATTATCTTACAGCCTTCTACATGTAGATCATGGATTCCGAGGTGAGATCAAGAGGCAAGAGAGTCATAACCAGGAATTAGGCATAATTCTACAGAGGAATCAACAATTAACTCAGTAGGTACTTATCTACTGAATGAATGATGTTTTTGCTGGTAATGGCAGTAGATACTGGTAATGAATATTGCTCAAGAATGCATGATCTGTTTTTTTTTTTTGTCAAGAAGCAGAGAAATTTGTAAAGAATTTGTAATGATTATTTTCTACTGCTAAATTTTGTCAAAATGAATAATAGGTTATGGCACTTGATTTGTACCTACAAAGTGTTTCCCCCTTTCTTTTTTCCATTGCCGTTTGGTTACCATGCATAGACCTCCATTAAGTATTTTAAAAAGATCATTTTGCACTTGGATTGAACATCAAAATATCTAATCCAACATTTTGATCAAACACAAAAAAACATAGAAAATATATTGGTTGACACATCAGAAAAAAAATCCATATCTACTTCCTCCTCTCAAGTGGCCAGTCATTGTTGGGCTTGGCACTAGGCGCTGTTCATTGCCACCAACGGCCTGCAGTCCATTGCCATCGTGCCATGCTGCCATTGAGGAAAGTCAAGGTTGACCGATACCACTATTGAGGAAGCAGAGGCCGAACTCGTCTGACCACTGTCAGGACATGAGGCTGTCGCCGTCATTCCACGCTGTTGTTGAGGAAGCCAATGCCGAACTTGTCATGCCGCCATCAAGGATGAGAGGCCGTCACTGTCATGGATGATATAGGGGACAGAGAGGAGATAGTGACCAGGGAGAGAGAAAGCAAGATAGTGAAACAAGAAAGCTGTAGTAAGTACAACACCCACGTATGTAATGAGTGTGTCGGGCTTGCGATGACGCAATTAATAATCTCATCTCATGATGAATGACCGCGCGGAGAGTAGAGGTTGATGGAGGAGACGCCGAGGTAGGCGGCGAGTAGGTCCTCATCATCGTCCTCCTGCCTCGCCAGCGCCTCCTTCATTGCTGGCCACCACTCGGGTAAGTCACCGCTGCCACCGTCGTCGTCGTCATTGCACATTGCATTGGTCGCTGCCAGCGGTGGGGACACTACTTCTGCTAATCCCGTCGTTTGACTGCCGTCGGCAGCATCGCCGGTGGTGGAGTTGCGGGCGAAACGGCCCTTCACCCTAGGCCGGCTGTCGGCGAGCGTCTTCCGGCAAGCATACTGCATGCATATGCAATCCAATAATATCCAATATTAGTATATGTGTGTAGTAGTTAGATAGAGAGGTACTTAAAAAAAAGAAAATAGCAATGCAGACAATATGGGCTTGTGGGTTTTGAGACCCTCTTAGGTTTTTCATTATCGGTAGCAAAAAGTATTGGAGGGTAGTGGTAAACAAAATAATTGGAATTATCGGAATTCTACCGTGGATAGATAATTTTTTTGGCAAAATTTGTTAAGAAAATCACACAGACTCTATCCAACCAATTTGGCATAAAAAATAACAAAAATATATATACTCCACACACCCAATACATGATTCAAAAAATTACATTTTTTTTACCGATACACAATACAAACTCTAAATCACGATTGTTGTTATATACTTTTGTATCTAACTTTTGTTGCGAAACACAATACAAACATAAATAAGTGTGTAAAAGATAAATTAATTAGCAAGTGGGCTTTTATACGAGATCGTGTATTATATCCTTAATAAGAAAACTGAATGTGTAATCCACGTACGGTGATCTTCCTCTCGAAGTTGCGGTGGTTTCGCTTGCTCCGGTACTTCTCAATGCGCTCCCGCCGCTCCTCCGCACTGTACCTTCCCACCGCCGCCGTCGCCCTCGGAAGCTCCTCCTCGGTCGGCGAGTGCTCGCCGGACGGCGGCGGTTGACGAGACGAGACCGGTAAGACGGCACCATCCATCCTGACACTATTGAATGGACTACGAGACGAGGAAGACGAGGAGGTGCTACTGCCACTGCCACTGCCACTGCTACCCCAGCTGTGATACATACTTTCTAGGTTCAAGCTACCGGCCTCCTTCTTGTAAATGTGTATACCCTACAAATGACTCTTGAGGATCTCTCCAGAGCTGCCATTATATACGATGCTGGATTTCATGTATGGACGTTCGGCTAGCTAGCTAGCTAGCCTCCACTTGAATTGTACACGGAGCATGCAAGGAGGTATTGCTGTTTGCTGATCTTCCTCCTGCAGGGGAGTCAACTCTTGGCTCTACAATGATTTGACACGACTTACTAGCTTAGTGATTGTGTTGTGCCATCGTGGATCAATTGCCAATCATGATATATGCCACCAAATCTTGAGATTCTTCTCGTGCATGCTATGTCTTTCATGTCCCATGACATCCCCCTCTCTCTGTTTTCTTTTTCTTGTTGAGATCGTCTCATGAGACATGGTGGTGGATCTCAGACTCTCAGAGCCACATACATATGGCATTATTGTTATTTGTTAACCATGCGTATGTCATGCAGAAATCAAATGTGTTTGGCACATTTCTTAACTAAGGCCCTACTTAGTTCCCATACAAAAATTTTACGCCCTCTCACATCGAACGTTTCAACACCCACAAGAAGTATTAAATATAGGCTACAAAAATAACTAATTACATAGATTGCGACTAATTTGTGAGATTAATATTTTAAGCCTAATTGCTCTATGATTTGACAATGTGGTGTTACAGTAATATGCTAATGACAGATTAATTAGGCTTAATAAATTCATCTCGCGGTTTACTGGCTGATTCTGTAATTAGTTTTTTTATTAGCGCTCGAACACCATATGCGACACCCTATATAATACCCGATGTGACACGCCAAAACTTTACACCCCTGGATCTAAATACCCCCTAAGAAACAAGGAAAAGGGTTCATTTTCACTGACACAATCAAGTTTAGTCACGCGTTCAAGGTTTATTTTCTTTTTCCCCGAAAGATGCATATGCATCATATATACTCCTTCCATTTCAGATTATAAGTTGTTTTGGCTTTGTCAAAGTCAAACCACTTGAAGTTTGACTACGTTTGTAGATAAATATAGTATTATTTACAACACGAAGTTAGCTTCATTAAATTGATAATTGAATATATTTTCCTAATATATTTATCTTGAATTTAAAATATTACTCTTTTTTTCTATAAACTTGGTTAATTTTAAAGTAGTTTAACTTTGACCAAAGTCAAAACAATTTATAATCTGAAACAGAGGGATTATCAAACAATGCATGTATTTATGTGTATAAAACTCAGAGACAGAGTGAGAGCTGCCACAGACACACATAGCACAAAGCATGTGGTAGCCCAACGAAGGAGGCACCAATAGCAATATATACAAGGCTGTTTAAGATAGCAAGTATCTCATTAGACTATGTAATAAACAGCACAAGTAGAAAAAGATGTGTAGCAACACGGGTTAATAGCAACGATAGTGCAGTGAGACGATTCAGGGAGGCATAAGCAAGTTGACCACAAAAGCATACGCACCGTAGGCTGGCTGTACCCTGCTATGCCTTTATTCTGCACCTCTACATCGCATTACGCCCACCTTGCAGTTGACCACAAAAGCAACAACAGGCTCTACCACTTTGCTCCATCATGTGTACACAGGATTCTAGGTCGGATTGAGATCCTCTAATATACTGTCCTCTACGTGGGTCATTGACATATGGGTTCAACGGGCCTATATATAATGGTGACTCAAAGTTAGAGGAAAGGAAGTAAGAGAATCTTCTTCCAAGGGTCTAATAAACCAAGTGTTTGGCTGACTCCAAGGTATTCAATATTCCTAAGTTAAGCATTAACAACATGATACTCGGTTGCAGCGATAAATGAAAAAGAAGGAGCTCCTGCAGTTCTTTTATTTATATCTAACATGGGAAAACAAAAACAAAAAAAATGCACAAGAAACCCACCAAGTATGATGAATTGATGATCATGACCCATGATGAGACAGTCCCTCCAGAGTCCACCATGACCCTATGATTAGCATAAAAAAATTGACATCTCCCAAGATTTTAGTGGGGAAGAATGTTGTCCCCTTTTAACACTTGCAGCCGAAAATGTAGAGCGCCCAACAGGTATATCCATGTTGTTTCGATCATCTATTGGACAGAGGTTAGAATTTTGTTCTAGCCGTAGACCCAAGGTGCTGCTTTTAGTTGGAAATTGGTTGTTGGCAAAATAACTTGAAGTGACCTAGCTAGACCAACCGCATGATTCCATTCTCCTGTTATGATAATTCAGCGTTCTCTGATAAATCCTTACCGTAGCCCACTTAAGAATGCGGTATATCACGAACTCACCGACCTTCAAGTGGGCTTAGCCAACCAACA
>CM020181.1:22837901-22860197 GCA_009805545.1 Oryza longistaminata
GACGGCTCATCCCGCGCCCCACGGTAGTCGACTCCGGCCGCTTCAACCCTCGTCCCAGGCCATGTGCAGAGGCATGTGTTTGGTCGTTACATACGCGCGGAGGTCAGCCGTGACCCGTACCGCGGCCGCGAGGGACGGATGCGTAAGCTCCTTCGGCGTCGCTCGGCTACACGATCCTTCAGCGCGGCTGCGCCGTCTCAAATTGCGCGCTTAGCGGCCTCGGCACATCGACAAAGGCCGCCTCCGCTCGAGTCGGCCATTTTCAGATGGCGGCCTCCGCTGTCAACCAAAGGGGAATGTCTCTGAGATTGCTTCGGCAACCATTGACCAATAGGGCGAAGACTCATGACCAACGGTGGCCTCGGCCAGAACCGGTGTGCTTACCGTTTGCACGGCGGGCGGACGCGGCGCATGCCACGGTGATCCGTCCGCAATGCTCTCGGATTGTTACCATCTCTACTTCATACCAGATAGCAATATGGACGGCATTATTAACATACAAGTCACAACCGACAGAATGTCCAAGCGCACTGATCCATAAGATCCGGGTGATGACCCCGAGTGTAGTTAATATATTCATAGCATTACCCACGGACTTATGTTAGCCAGAAAGACGACAGATTCTAAGGGTTTGGTGTCGTGTTACCGAGTGTTAGGTGTCGTATCGTTCGGGACAACAATCCGTCGTTCAATTCAACGGATATGATAATGTGCCACCCTTCTTGTGTGCATTGGTAAGCCGCATTGTGGCTGCTGTGGCGGTGCCAAACTTCGTGGTCGGGCGACTATAACAAAAGAGAAGAGTCGGCGCAAAGGACCGGACCAAATACATCTATGTCATGCGAGAAAATAAACACGACAGAGGCCAGATCTAACCATATTACTCTCGCTACTGCCAAAGTTATTAGAAATATGAAAACCGATTACTATATCTCGTTTATCCGATGTAAGTAGCCGATCCCGCCTATGCACTTCCGCAGAGCCGCCCTACGGCGGACGTGGCCTGTCTGACGAGTGCCGTTGCTGGCTAAGTAGCTGTGTATTAAGCCCAGCCGCTCATCGTCGACACGTCGCTTGCACACTCACTAGATTGTTATAGCCTTTGCGTGAAAGATCGCATACGCCCTGCACAATGTATTTTAGATTGGTTCATCCAAACCAATCTGCTACATTCATGATGCACAGTAATGTTTGGTCCTGTCTTGATCCTTTTGGCTCCTTGGCATCCTAGCCCGCAGGGTTGGACGTTACCTGCCGTTGGCCGGTAGAGCCGTGCCCGTGCTGGTTGCCTTGGGCACGCGCGGGCTGTGATTGCGTCCTGTTAATTGCCCGTGCATGGCTCCGATTGCGAGCGCGTCCGTAACCGGCGGACTATTAGCCACGCCGTCCGAGCGCGGCGGTGGCAGCGTGACGCGACGGGCGGGCAGGTTCCCGGTGTTTGGCCGGCGACGCGAGCAGTACGACAGATTAACAGATCAATCTGCATTAGTACCGAAATCAATGGGCGATTTCTTTACATAGAATCACCTCTACCCGGCATTAGCGTACGAGCGAATCTCGTGCTAGATAACGTATTGCCCAAGTAACTAGTGGCCTAGCTCGTTGATCCCGCGAGTAGAACGACGATTTCATGCACACAATTATATAGAGAATGATACACATGAACATGGATCTATAGGAGAAGATCACAGCTACTTATTGCCTTTTCTCAGATGATAAACAAACTCACACCAACCTCTCAAGCCCTCCTCTCTCAAATATATATACCCATACACAGGAAGAGTCCTCAATTAGTGCTGATACGTATTCACACCTACCTACTTTTGGATATGGCCGCCCCAATTTATTCTCTCGCTAGAGATAATTAGTTTCATAACAGTTGCCCATAATAAATATCGACGCGTTGGAAAAAGTAAAATATCCGAATCATTAGCGTAGAAGAAAACTGGCTCAGTGTGGAAAATAGTTACAAAGGTGGACTGCACCGATCAATTATATCGCCGTGGTTGAAAATCTCTCAATGAGAAATGTTCAGGGGCAAATGATTGAATCGCTTCAAATCGGCAGGTACTATATTTTTAGGAGAGATCGAGATATCTGAGTATCCATCAGGCGGCACGCAGCGCACCGCTGAGGCAGCTTCGGCAAAGCAAAGCGCCGGCGCTACCAAGGGCACGCGTCCTCCCCGGCAACTGCACAGCGTGCTGCAGCCAAGAGCGTCCGCTCGTCGTCGTCCTGGTTCAGGTTCAGTACGCTTTTGGTCGTGCGCCGTTGCGACGCCAAATCAGACTAACAGCGACGATACGCCGTCACGCAACCGTAAAATAGAGATTACTCCGACAGATACAGTTCGCCGTAGGCGCACAACTGGCGGTACTCGTTATTCCAACTGTTCAATTGGATCTGCACCACAACGCTAAGTATACGCTGGAAATAGCGATCCACACTACATTCATCTATCACCGCTGATATGCTCCCTCCTACTTCTGACAGCACATACAGAGCGCGAACCGCTTACAACAGCTATAGACAATAAAGCACTCCTATAATACACTACAGATACATCACACTATCAAATCACCCTATATATATCAGCTACCACTGATATCTTCTTACCTCGACCTTATATACGCCCACCATAGTCTCCGAAACTATGTTAACCTAACAATATCTAATCAAAGGTAAAAGTTTTAAAGAAAAAGAGTTGCCATATTTATGATATTTCGTCTTAATAATTAAATATTAGTAACATCAAACATCTGCCTAGATTAATTTCTCATCACTATTCAATAGCTCAAAATTAAAAAAACGAGGTGCCCCCTCGCACCTAAATACTCTCTCCAGACCACACCCCACACACATCCCCTCTCCCTCGTACCCTGAATACGCCACGTCGTCCCTCAGCCACTCACACACAACTCCAGCCATCTCCGGCAGATCAAATCACGGCCTTAAACAGCAGCTTAAAGGGGCGTTTACGTGAATAAAAAACTCATAGGACCCACGTGTTCGCATTAGCAGTTCTACTAGGATTACAAACAAGAATAAAAATAATCTATTGAGAGGCTTCACTGTCAAATTACATGAAGGCAAAATTGATATTAGTGATATGAGAAAAAGCCCGTGCCGTAGCACTGTAAGCTTACGATTTCACGCGGCTGTGTTGGCAAACCTTGCACCCGTCGCGGCCCCGCTAGCAGTCTTGCCATGGCGTCCACCTCCCAGAGTCGCGTTGTTTCCCTCCTCCCCGCAGCTCGTCGCCCCTTAACGTCGTCGCTCTATATACTCCCTCTTTTAAACGTACGACGCCATGACTTTTTGACAAACGTTTGACATTTCGTCTTCATTAAAAAAATTATATGTAATTATAATTTATTTTTATCGTGACTTGCATTTATCATCAAATGTTATTTTAAGCATGACATAAGTATTTATTTTGAATAAGGACGACGTGGTCAAATGTTGGTTATAAAGTCAGGGAAGTAATTTCTAATTCTTGCCCTCCATCAGCCTCGCTCAACAGGTCGCCCGTGACCGTGAGCCCATGCAAAAAAAAAAGCAATAATTCGGCCGTGGTATTTGGCTATATTTAGTGTTCGCATGTTTTTTTAAGGAAAACACAATCCGTTTCTCGGTCCAGTGGTAGGATCTCCCTTGATAGTTCGTTGCTTAGCTCTCCCGCGGGCTGATGCTGATTTGTTCAAGGTGTATGGTCACTTGATCACTCTGATTAACTTTGTTATTTAATACTCAAAGGGAATGTGATTTTGTGAATAATATATTTTTACTTGCAAGCTTCTTTCTTTTCCTCCAAACGGACCTGTGATCTTTTGAGCTCTCTTTTTTCTTATATTATAAATACCACATATGTAATTAGAACTGTAGATATATATAATATATATTACTATATATATATATATATATATATATATATATGTGTGTGTGTGTGTGTGTTGGTGTGTGTAATTTTAAGGACTTGCCATTTTAAATACCTAACAATAATATATGTAATTTAGATACTATACATATGTAATTGTTAAAGACTTTACTATCCTAAATACAACTAAAAGCTACAATGTAATTTACGTACTGTACAATGTAAATTACATGTGTGAGTATTTTTTCTTAATAGACTATGGCGGCATAATATAAGTATCTGTCCCCTAAATTGCACCTATGGTTCAATGGTCAGGGTCATTCGCTAGCAGAAAACCGAATTCAACAGTAGTTATAGGACGACATTATACAAGAACTAAGCCAACCAGAGGGGGGTGAATGGTTGGATTATACCCAAAAACCGAAAAGCTTTTTAGCGAAATAAAAGTTTACCCTCGAAATCGATGGAGATCGGTCTGACCGAAGTTGATCCGCGTCTGACCCGCTCGTACCGCCGGTCTGACCGGTGTTGATCACCCAGGTCTGACCGCCAGTGTCGCCTGCGAACCTTGCCTGCGCCGCCGGTCTGACCGCCCTAGCGTCGCCGGTCTGACCGCCGCCTTCCACCGGTCTGACCGCCGATATGTCGCCGGTTAGACCGCCGAAACCCGGTGAAACACAAATCGAAGAACTCTCAAAGTAGATGACAACTTTATTGCTTCTCTCTGTGTTTACAAAGTACACCAACAGCACTCCTTACAAAAAAATCTCGACTAAACTCGAAACCCTAACTAAACTAGCAACTCAATTGCTCTCAAAAGCGATACCGGTAAGCCTCACGCTCCCCCTCTATTTATACGTGAGATAGGCAGCCTAAAGCCACGAACCAAACTCATACTAAGAGTCCTAAACACCTTAGGAAACCCTCTAGTACAAAAAAGAAACTTTACATAACCAATCGTACCAAATTTGGACTCCTTCCAAATTCGACTCCGCATCCCATACGCACACAGTACCTCCATCGTATGCCATATGGAATCTCCATCAATCACGTGCATCAACTCTAGCCTTAGTATCCCGCATGATATCTGACCACCACGAACATCGACTTACCACCAAGCCGACTCCCGGTCCATCACCGCAAATACTCTCCCAAGGCATCGAGTCACCTATACATGAAACAAACAAAGAAACCATATTCCGAGACCAAGCTATCTCCAACTTGACTCATTGTTAGCAAACAAAAGTATTACATACGTATAGTATCCATCTAGAAGCCATAACCATGAAACAATCACGGATATCCAAAGAAACAACCCGAAACCGAAACCGACACAGCGTCGGCCGGTCAGACCGCGGGCTAGCCGGTCTGACCGCTCGTTCACCGCCGGTCTGACCGGTGTACACCACCCGGTCGGACCGGTCACATAAAATCACAGTGAATCCGATTATCGCCTGAAAATTGATTATCTCCAAAACCACTTCGACAATAATCTCCAAATATCAAAACCAATAATCACAGATGCCAATTGTTCATCCAATTGTTCATCACAGAATAAGAATTAAAACACGCGTTGATCTTACAATCTCCCCCTTGATGAACACATTGGCAAACCCATTAAAAATGTTTTGGTGTTTGGAAAATTAAAAAGAAAAGCGGTAAAAAGCACACTTCGTACAAATGTACACATCGTGCTCAAAATCCAAAAGAAAACTTCTCCCCCTTTTTAAAAGAAAGAAATTCCCAATTAAACCAAAAACATGCTCTTCACAAAAACTCTTCTCTTCTCATAAAAATTCATCTATTCTCCTCAAAACTTATCTCTTCTCCCCCTTTTGACAATGATTTCATCAAGCATAAGAATTATGTTTATTAAAGTATAAGAGCTTAACATACATATAGCATATCATGTCATGTGTTGCAATAAAAAGAAGATGAATCCATCTGTAAAATAACAAGCATGCATTAAAGTATAACCATGAACCAAAGATTTTACAATTAAGCTTGAATCAACAATCAAAATTCATGATTTCATACGATTTATAATGCAACATCTTAACAAGCACATAGGTTGAAGAATAAACACTAAACACATATACCTATTGCATTTATCACTCTTTCTCAAATAACTTTTAGCACAAAATAACAAAGAGAATTTTAACTTTTTCTTTTCTGGAGCCTTTTTGCTCATATTTTTCTCTTTTTTTTTATTTCGGGTACGTCCCTGTCATCAAGACTGTTTCCAGTGATTCGGCACCCATTATTTTGCTCACATCGAATACGTCCTTGTCGTCAAGACTGTTTCCAAAGATTCGATATTCATTTTTTTATATTTTTATTCTCTTTTCACAATGAGCAATTAAAACTATTTGAGGAATAACAAGTCAATAAAGCATATATAAATCAAACCATGTGCTAGCTTCAACATTGCATATTTTCTTAATTCAAGTATAGAATTTAAGTGTCATGCATCATCTCCCTTAAAAGCAAAATCTAAGTCTCATGAAAAGACTAGAATATATACAAGTTATGCTAGAGACAAATAAGCCTTCAAAGTATTGCTAGCATGCGCAAGAAAATACCATATGTATAAACAAAGCTCTCTTTTATCAATTTTTTTCATTGTCATATTTTTGCTTGATAAAACCATCAGGTACAAACTCCCCCTCAAATCATGCCAAAAGAAATTCATAAAAAACACTAACTCCCCCTCAAAATAACCTCCAATTCTCCCCGAACAAAAAATCAAAAAGAAATCAAAGATTTTGAAAAAGACATCCAATTGCCAACGATATCACCAAAATTCTTAAGAATTGACATACATCCAATAATATTAATCAAAGAGATAATCCATTATATGCCACTGACTTTGTCGCACGTCTACGATTTGCCACTGACTTTGTCACGTTCTACAATATGCCATCGACTTTTGCTTAACTTCTACGATTTACCATCGCCGTCCGGTTAGCCACCGTTAGTACTGTACAAATTTGTCGAAATGACCAAAATACCCCTCAATCTCCCCCTCGATGAATACATTGGCAACATCACCAAAATGCAATTTTGTGTTTTTGAAAAATAAAAACAAAAATCACAAAAGTGAAAAAGAAAAACTCTCCCCTTTTTAAAAGAAAGAATTTCTCCCATTAATTTGCAATCAAAGCACAAAATCGACTATTTGTAAAATCGAAACAATTCAACGATTCTCCCCGTTTCAAGAAGCATGCATTTTGTATATTTCTCCCCCTTTGACAATGATTTCATCAAGAATGCAAAAGAGAAATAATAACAATAAAGTACAAACGCAATGATGTCATGATTGCACTAGGAATAACCATTTTTTATTTTTTATATTTTCTCAATTTTTTACGAGAGGTTTGAAATGTACCAAAAGCAATTCATGATCATGTGTTGCAATATAAGGGAGATAAATTCATCAGCTAGATAACAAGCATGCACTATAGTTTAAACATGAATCAAAGATATTACAATTAAGCTCAAATCAACAATAAGGATTCATGATTTTAAATGATTTATAATGCAATATATTCACAAGCACATAGGTTGAAAAATAAACACTATACATATATACCTATTGCATTTATCACTCTTTCTCAAATTAGCTTTAGCACAAAACAATCAAGAGAATTTTTTAACCTTTTTCTTTTTCTTGAGCTTTTTTGCTCATATTTTTCTCTTTTATTCCGGGTACGTCCCTGTCGTCAAGATTGTTTCCAGGGATTCGGCACCCATTATTTTGCTCACATCGAATACGTCCTTGTCGTCGAGACTGTTTCCAAGGATTCGGTATTCATTTTTTTCGTATTTTTTATTCTCTTTTCACAATGAGCAATTAAAGCTATTTGAGGAATAACAATTCAATAAAGCATATATAATAAGCATTTATAAATCAAACCATATGCTAGCATCAATATTGCATATTTTCTTAATTCAAGTAAAGAATTTAAGTGTCATGCATCATCTTACTTAAAAGCAATATCTAATCCTCATATAAAGACTAAAATGCATACAAGCTAACATAGCAACAAATAGACCTCAATTATTTTGCTAGCATGCACTAGAATATACTAGAGGTATAAAACAACTTCTTTTTCTTATTTTATTTATTTTCAGAATTAAAAGCAATGCATGAAAATAAACATGAATGCATGAAAAAGCACAAACTCCCCCTCAAATTAACCTCCAATTCTCCCCGAACAAAAATCAAGAAGAAATCAAAGATTTTGAAAAAGACATCCAATTGCCAATGATATCACCAAGGTTCTCATGAATTGACATGTATCCACTTGTATTCACAAAAACTACTACCTCAAACACTAGCATATGAAAAGCTAATAATCGAGAGAGTAGAACCAAAAATATGTCAATCCAAAAGTAAATTGATGTTACCATGAAAAGCAATCGTCATCTCAACGTTGAATGCACATGGGGAGTATGCCGCCAAAATACCTACGAACGAGAAGATGTCGAGGCCTCCGTGTTGGGGTTAGAAATAAGAAATTTTGGAATCCAACACTGAGTCACATGACCTGTAGAACCAGTAGGTACAAATGCATTGACAAAATCAGAATCAGACTTACCTGAAAACTTACCTTTTGGTTTCACAAAAGTCCGATTTGAAGTATGCGAAAAACTGCCCCGAGGCCGGTCGGACCGCCCGTTCAACTGCGGTCTAACCGTGCTCCTCGAACAAAAACCCGATTTTTGCCACCGTCGTTTCGCAAAAGCAATTTCTCTTTCCTTTTTCTGTTTATAGACAAGTCTAAAACAAAAACCAACCAAATGTCCATCTTTTCCACAAAAAGAACAAGTGTACTTCTCACAACAAGTTTGTGAAGTAGATGGTTTTGAAATTGATGGTTTTGCAACAACAGAAGGTTTTGCATTCACAATATTTGATTTCGAAGAAGATGCATTTAAAGAAGACATGATGCCAGCAGATTTAAACACAGTGTTCTTAGGCTCAGTTTCAATTAAAATTTCACCTCTCCTAGCAACACCCAAAACAGTAGGAGGATGTCTAGCATGATGAGCATAAGAATCAAAACCTAAACCACGATTGTGTGTGCTAACTTTAGATTGATCAAGAATCATGTTGAGGTTCTTTTTACCATCAGAAAATCTTTGCAAAGAATTTTTCAAATAAGAAACCTCCTGAGTAAGAATAGCACAATTTTTGCAAGCATCCAAAAGACCTTTTTGCTTTCTACAAGTTGAGCAAGAAAGCACCTCATCTTGTTTAACAATTTTTTTCATGTGTTTAACACGTCCTAAAGCATCTTTGAACTTCAACTCATTCAAAACACACTTTGAACAATCTTGAGAAATCAAAACACCATTGTTTTGTTTTGCCTTATTTGCACATGAAGCATTGACCAAAGAATTTGCACAAAAAGCAACTTTGTAGTTTTTTCAAAACATTCTATGTCAAAATCAACTCATCAACAACACGAGCATGTAAAGCAAATCCAAAAGCAAAAGAGGATTCCAACTTTTTAGATTTTTCAATCTCAAATTCCAATTTTTCGCAATTAACAGAATTGACATCTCGCAAAGCATTAATTTCAGAAAATAAAACTTCACAAGATTGACAATTATCATCATCAGTTATCGAAGATTTTAATCTATCAATTTCAGCATTTAGAATCTCAATAGTGTGATCCTTCTCATCAAGCACAATAGAACATGTTTGAAGTTTCTTAGCAAATTTGTAAGCAGCATATTCTAATTGATCATAACTAAGCTTTTCTTTATTATCATCATCAGAATCATCAACATCAGAACTAGCATTACGAGCAATAAAAGCTTGATCAACAACTTGCTTACCTTTGCCCTCATCTTGATCTTCAGATCCATCAAGAACTTTTATAAGTTCTTGAACTAACCACTGCATACAATGCTTCTTCTTCTCCTTCTCCTTCAAGTTCTTCTTCTTATTCACGTCATCCTCTTTGACTCTACCATCATCTTCCTTCTTGCCTCTCCCAAGCTTAGAACAATGCGAGCGAAGATGATCAAATGCTCCACACTCAAAACAACGATTTGGTCCTCCTCTTTTCCTGTTCCTAACATTATTCATAGCTCAAGAAAATTTGTTAGATAGCAAAACCAAGTCCTCCTCCTCGAACTTTTCGAGTTGATCATCGGACATGGCATTAATTAAAGCAAGAATAGAAGACTTCGATAAAGAAGCACCAACATCCAAAGAAGTTGAAGACGAAACCAAAGCACTAGACTTAGAATCACCTTTACGAGAAAGAATATTCATCTCATGAGTTTTCAGTTTTGTATAAAGCAAATCCAAAGTTAAAGTAGACATGTTCACAGACTCCTGAATAGATGTAACTTTCATCTCCCAAATAGACATGTCAAGACCATTCAAAAAGTGACGAGAAATCTCAGATTGTGGATAATTAGTATCATAAGAAGAATCAACAGATCTAAGATCACTCAAAATTTTATAAAACCGAGAAAGATAGTCATCCAAAGCTTCTCCAGGTTTCATCTCAAATTTAATATACTCCTTTTTGAAAAGATCACGACGAAGTTCTTTAATGTTATTAGTTCCTTGATGAAAATTACTCAAAGCATTCCAAATTTCATGAGCAGTTTGAAGATGAGCAACACGATCATAATCCGAATGAGAAATACCACTCAAAAGAATTTTGCGAGCTTTGCAATTTTGTTCAAAAGCAGATTTTACAGCAGCAGTATTGCTTCAGGAATCATATAAGCATGAGAAACTTTTCTCCAAATATCATAATCTTCAGCCATAATGTAAGATTGCATCCTACTACACCAATGAGAAAAATCCGTTCCATCGAAAACATGAGGCTTAGTTGAAAACCTAGCGGGAGTAGCCATGGAAAAACTCTAGATCGATAAAAATCGAAAAAGAGCAAACCTGGCTCTGATACCACTTGTAGGATCGAATCACAAGAACTAAGCCAACCAGAGGGGGGGTGAATGGTTGATATACCCAAAAACCAAAAACTTTTAGCGGAAATAAAAGTTACCCTCGAAATCGATGGATCGCGGTCTGACCGAAGTAGTTGCACTGGTCTGACCACCTGGATATCGTCGGTCTGACCGAGGTTGTAACACCGGTCGAACCACCGAGATCAATCGCCAGCTCCTGTCGCCGCCGCCGGTCTGTCCGCAGGTCACCCGCCGGTCTGATCGCCGCCTTGCCACCGGTCTGATCGCGGTGAGATGCCGGTTAGACCGCCGAAACTCGGTGAAACACAAATCGAAGAACTCTCAAAGTAGATGACAACTTTATTGCTTCTCTCTGTGTTTACAAAGTACACCAACAGCACTCCTTACAAAAAAATCTCGACTAAACTCGAAACCCTAACTAAACTAGCAACTCAATTGCTCTCAAAAGCGATACCGGGAAGCCTCACGCTCCCCCTCTATTTATACATGAGGTAGGCAGCCTAAAGCCATGAACCAAACTCATACTAAGAGTCCTAAACACCTTAGGAAACCCTCTAATACAAAAAAGAAACTTTACATAACCAATCGTACCAAATTTGGACTCCTTCCAAATTCGACTCCGCATCCCATACGCACACAATACCTCCATTGTATGCCATATGGAATCTCCATCAACCACGTGCATCAACTCTAGCCTTAGTATTCCGCATGATATCTGACCATCACGGACATCGTCTTACCACCAAGCCGACTCCCGGTCCATCACCGCAAATACTCTCCACATGTTGGTCCTAGTTATTTTTTATTTAACTAGGAAGGTAGCCCGCGCATTGCGCGGGCATGTATTTTAGATTGTGTTTGAAAAACTTATATAGGCGGAATATCAACCGGATGACACCTGCAATGTTACAAAAGCATTATTTCAAAAAATTTATATTTCCATGTTTGAAAAACTTATATTGCACGGGCATGTATTTTAGATTGTGTTTGAAAAACTTATATAGGCGGAATATCAACCGGATGACACCTGCAATGTTACAAAAGCATTATTTCAAAAAATTTATATTTCCATGTTTGAAAAACTTATATTGCACGGGCATGTATTTTAGATTGTGTTTGAAAAACTTATATAGGCGGAATATCAACCGGATGACACCTGCAATGTTACAAAAGCATTATTTCAAAAAATTTATATTTCCATGTTTGAAAAACTTATATTGCACGGGCATGTATTTTAGATTGTGTTTGAAAAACTTATATAGGCGGAATATTAACCGGATGACACCTGCCATGTTTCAAAAGTACTGTTACTCTGTAATTTTTCTTCATCGGCATTGCTTAGATAATTTTTCCAAGCTATTTGTTAGCTTCAAAATATATAATATTTAATTCATCGGTATAAACAATTATGTATGATACGCATAAATACATGCCATGTTTCAAAAGTATTTATTTAGTTTGTTTGGAAAATGTGCCTAACAAATTAAACGTAAATTAAAAGTAAAATGGTTTGTCTTGTTTAATTGAATGTTTAGTGGCCTTTTTTAAGAAAATCCTAAAGAACTACTATTATTAGTAAATGTGGTTTATTTGTGCCATCAAGTTAGTCCTCTTTTTAGTTGGTTCAATATGCAAGTTGTTACATGCTTACATATAAATTAATGAAAACATATCATAGATCCTCACTTACTTTTAATATGTGTGATCTATAGTGTCGTTTCTAAAAGAAAATATAGTCGACATGAGTCTATAAATTTAAATATAATAGTAACAAATATAACCAACTGTATAGTCTGGCTTAATATGCAGACAAACTCATAATACTATGGTATTGGATAGATGCAAGACCACTAATATTTAAGCATTTAAAAATTGTTATAAAAATGGAACATGTAATGGTTGGTTCAATTTTAGTGAAAAGTTCAAACTTATTTGATTTTCTCCAAATAGTTCAATGTAGTCTCTATTGATATTTTATGTTTTAAATTTTATTTTATATCAGTTCAAAATATAAGGGTTATGGATAGAGCAATAGTTAGTTTAAAAATCAGATGTGCAGCTTAAAAAATATGCATGTTTTAATATTATTGATTATTTTTCGGTATAAAAAAGGGATGGGTAGAGGAGAGAGTGGAGAGTTCGAGCTGAGACGGGAGGGGACGGGTAGTGTTGTGTTGTGCACATGTGGGGGGACGGCGAAATGGACGGGGTGTTTTTTTGTTAAATGATTAAAGTGAAAACCGATGATTTAATTGTCAAAATTTCTAATATCCTTTATTTTTCTAAATTTTAAGATGTAGCACATGGCAGCTTAAGATTTTCTCTAAAGTTATATGTATTGGTAAAAATAATGGATCGACTTATTAAGTCAAAACGATGGTCGGATGTCCTTTCTAACCGTTTCTAAGATTTTATTTTTAATTAAGACGTAACACGTGACACCTACAGAGGATGTACAATGATTTGAGGTGATATAATACTTATTGTCATTTTTTATTTATAATAATCTATATTTTTCTATTTGGTTACCATGCAAAGGATAGGTGTGTATGCTCAAATGGTGTATTTTTTTATACAGTAAAGTATGAGTAATGTGGATCTTGAATTATTTATTTAATTATAAATAAAATAAAAATTCAAATAAAATACAAATTATATATAACATAAGAATCATAATTATTTTGCTTTGTAATTATTGATCTTTTTATATTATGTTGTTAATTAGTTAGAAATTATAAGACGGAGGAGTTGAGTGAGAGAGAGGAGAAGAAGAGAAAGTCGAAGGGGACAAAGTACACACACAGAATTCTATTTTTTTTTACATTTGTAGTGTTTTCAGGTATTCTTACTTTATTTACTAAAAATAGTATAAAAGTTTTATTGATTGATTAAGATATATCTTTTTTACTCGTCTTTTCCTATATAGGAGGAACACTATGGGTTAACTAATGTTATTTTGGATTTATTATAATATCAAAATGGGAGTTGTAATTTTTTGGAACAATACTCAGCGCTATTAGATTCATTTTACTTTTGTCATTACTGGTCTAATTGAATTATTGTGAACTTATATACGATGAGGAAATATATATCGTTATTTTTCATAATTTTATAGTTGTTTGAATGGCACACAAGCCAGAAAATATAGCCCCAAATATGGGTCTTTAAATGTATAATAATCAAAATACATAAGCAAAAGTATTACTAATTTGATTTAGGGAACCTATGATTTAGATGTTATAGTTGCTAATTTCTTTAGCATAACTCTTGCTTTCTAACTAATATATTTTGGGAACATTACTCATAATTATGCTTATTTTACCTTTATGACTGTAGATATCATTTAATTATTATGAAGTTATGCAGAATGATGGATTCTATTATATTATTATTATTTCATATTTCTTATAATTGCTTGAATGGCACGCAAAAGTCTGAAAATATAATCCAAAATGACATTTTTTTCTCAAAGTTGAATTATAATGAAAATTTGGTCTTTTAGCCGTAAATTTAGTCATAAATAATTTTGAAGATATATCTGGATCAAAAATTAGTTGTATATATTTAGATGTTATAGTTGTTGAATTGTTTAACACCAATCTTTTGCTTTTCTAACTAATAAAGTATGAATAGGAGAAGAAACACGTGCATAAATATGAAGAGATTGAGAGAAGAGAAGGGGTGGAAGTACATTACAAACGTACAAAATTACTACCTCTAGAAAGAAAATGTACGTACGTACAACTGTAGTCTGTATGTATAGGCCCAGGTGGACCCTGGTTTGGAGGTTAGAGAGGTTTTTTTTCTTTCGATAAATCTAATGGTGGTAAATAATGGGTCTATCTAATTTAATGAAAATCAATGGCCAGATGTTTTGTTTATTTCTTAGAACTTTTAGAATTTTCTATAATTTAGGATGCTACGTGGCGGCTTAGGAGTGAAAGTTTAATGGATTTTTAGTATATAATAGATATATTATATATTAAAAGTCTACTCCTACAAACGCTCCTAAACTGCCACGTATCATCCTACAAACGCTCTACAAACGCTCTTAGGCTGTTGCGTGGCATTCTACAATCCCATCGTCAATTTTCATTTAAACTATTGCACCCATTAGATTATATCTATTTTAAAAGTTCACCATCGATATTTATTTAAATTGATGGATCTGTTATTTTAGACCGTAAGATTATATCGATTTTACAAAGTTATTTTTAATAAGATAACCGATGTTATCATCATAGTTACATATTGTGTTAGAAAGATTATATATAAAATTAAAATTATGCTCATCATATACTACATTAAAATCCATAAACTTTAGACTACATTAAAATTACTCATCAGATTATACATAACATGTCACATTATGCGTGTTACAAAGATCTCATACAATTGACAGCTCATGCCATCGTCATATTTCAAATATGTTATTTGGTTTCCCATAAAATATGATACCCATGAAAACAATTTTTTTTATTTACAGTAGCATCGCTAAAACTCTATGGGAAAACAGATCTAATCATTAATCATTTATGGTAACAAATTATGGTGTGCATCTTTTGACTACCTTAATTAGGAAAGAAAAGAAGAGATTGATGGGGAGGAATTTGTATGTACATACACATGTGGGGCTGGCCCGGAGGAAAAAGGGGGATTAAGTTTTGATCTAATGGCTAATAGTATCGGGTCCACCGTTTTAAATGAAAATTGACGGCTAGATATTTTTCCTTTTTCATATTTTTCTGTAATTTATTAAAGTGTCACGTGGTGGCTTAGGAGCGTTCGTATGGTGCCACATGACGGTTTAGGAGCGTTTGTAGAAAGTTTAATGACTTTTAATATATAATAGATAGATAGATTTTGCCTTAATGCCATGTAAGCGGTACTTAAGATAAAACCACCATGAAAACTGCTCGGGTTTTGACAGTGGAGAGATTATCTTTGTATGTGGTTTTGTGGTCGATACAGGCTATAGACTTTTTCCCTTGGTCAAACAAAATATAGACTCTTTCCTTATTGAAAAGGAATGCTTTGTATTACCCACATTATCACTTGCATCTTCTCCATATATATATATAACCATTTAACTTAAACAAAACTATATCATTTCATAGCCATTTAGTTTAACTATTATCCATACTTTAGAATCATCCATAGATACAACTCCGTAACCAGGAGCACATTATATACAAATACTATCGGTATCCCCAATGTATACCTAGGTTTACTGCACAACAACTCTAGTTGGCCAAGCTAAAAAGTAAAGGTGTAATGCTAAAACAAGTATCTCTCCCTTCTGCATAGTATAAAATGGATGCTCAGGTTATTGCTCGGAAGCATTTGGTTCAAGGTGTGCCCCAACCTACTTTCACATCCACATTGTAACATTGTTACTCAATGGGAAGTCTTGGGCCCATCGATGCCACAGGTGTAATTAGCTATCCTGTGAAAAGGTGTATTGGATCATGCTTGAAGAATGATGACTTAAAGAACTTACTGTAACTAGGTCAATCCAAAACACTTTATTAGGACAATTATAGAATACTGGATCTGCCACTATATTTTCTATTAATTTAGAATTTGATACAAAATTAGTTAACGGTAATTATGCAGACAACTTGCATTGTTTCTTTGATGTTCCATTTGGGATGCAACCATCAAATTCCTCTGTTGTTACTTAGAATTCCAACTATTAAATTCTGCGAAAATGCTAGTGATTGTATGATATGCCTTCAATATGGCCAATGCTTTCTGTAAAAATTGTATATGGCCAATGCTCCAAATTTAGTATGACCTTAATATGGAAGGTAATGTAAACTAAACTTAGGTTAATTTCATCCTCAACCACACATTCAAGATCTTGCACATGCACAAAAGGAACACCACGCAAAGTTGACTTCTCATTATATTGAAAAACTATCCTTTTTATCAGTAACTAATGATCTTCGATTGTTCTATTAAAAACTATTGGTCCTTGGCCATTTCCTAATCTGAGTTGCATAAAACTACATATGTTCCCATGGTCTTCCATTGAGAGAAAATGGCAGATGATGGTTTCAAATATCAAGAGGTTAGTTCGTTTCAGTTGCCATTTTTTCTCGTGATACATCTTGTGTGTTACAATTGATATCGGTCTTGTATTATGCTGAATAAGAGAATTTTGAAAAACACATCACCATTTTATTTTGTTTTTATCAAGGGATGTGAGATTCAATTTTATGTTGGTTGTAGGAATATGTTACAAATAAACGAGGGATGAAGCTCTTTGCATGCCAATGGAGTCCTTTAGACCATGAACCGAAAGCTCTAATCTTCCTATGCCATGGTAACATTATTTATTGATACTCTTATACATTTGAACTACAAATACAATTATTCCAACATATAGGCAATTTGTTTTCCTTACACCATCTAATTTAATTACAATTTCATATCTTTCAATGTTTAGGATATGCCATGGAATGCAGCATTTCAATGAGAGGTAAATCACACAATGTTGTTAAACAACTTTAAATAAACAATCCACAAGAGTATGCCTATATGTCATGTTGAAAATAATATATATTGTCGTACTTGTTTAGCATTCGTTTCTTTTAGCTACTTGAAAACACCATTTGAATGACAATATGTTGATGATTTGCTACTCTCAGGAACAGGTGTTCGGTTGGCAAAGGCTGGATTTACAGTGCACGGATTGGACTATGAGGGCCATGGGAAGTCTGAAGGACTTCAAGGCTATATCAATAGTTTTGATGATGTTGTTGTTGATTGCTCGAACTACTTTGCAAGTGTTTGTGGTATGTTCAGCATAATTTAATCAACTAGCTAGCTAGCTCATTATTTGATTTAGGAAACAAATAATTTTGCTATCCTAATGAAGTTTCATAAAGTTTGTAAAACTAGACATAACTAAACTTAAAAACAATGCACTATTTAACCATAATTTATCAAAACCTTGCATTTTTTGTCAACCTCGGCTTAGATGCGGAATCATTTTCGGTGGTTCTCTCACTTATATGGTGATGGTGTCCAAGGTTGAAATTGTTTTTGAATTTCAAAATTTTGAAATGACTTCACAATTGCACATTGTGTCATTGTAAAAAAAAATAATTAGTCCTTGAGTGTATCATTGTAAAAAAACTTAATTAGTCCTTGAGTGCATCATTGTTTAGTCTCTATCACTCTGCGGTCATCCTGTAAGGCACAAAAATGATATATTACAATTTGTGTGTGCAAAAAAATGATATGGTTTTTTGCTCATGTAAATTGCAGAATTACAAGAGAACAATAAGTACTCCATCCATATCATATTGTGTCGTTTTGATTTGTTTTCTTAGTCAAATTTATTTAACTTTGTCCAAATTTGTAGGAAATTGTAGTAATATCTACAATACCAAATTAGTTTCATTAGAATTAACATTTAATATATTTTGAATATGTTTGTGTTGGAAACGTTGATATATTTCTTTATAAACTTGGTCAAACTTAACAAAGTTTGATTAAGAAAAAAGTCAAAACGACTTATAATAAAAAATGGAGAGAGAGTATTTGATTTCTCAAATGCTTGGTCACTCAAACTATGTATTTTGAGAAAGGAAATCAACCATGCTACAATGCTCAGGTATATTTTAATTAATGTATTTATAAAAGTGGATTTAATTAAATTTAGACATATGTTGTTTCAAAAAAATGTAATCATATATATAAAAATTAGCAACAAAATGTTATCTCAAATTGCTTGTCAGTTGTCACTGCCAAATAGTATATATATTGAATAAAACTTTACTTGGTATCACCATGTTTTGTTTTTTTTTAACCACATGCTTTAACCACGTACACGTAATAGATTTGGTTCAAATATATATGAGTCACCGAAAACTATAAGCAATTCCATTATTATCCTCTATGATTTTTTGCCTGGCTATTCCAGAACGATGCTCCCATGTAAGATTGTTTTTTATGATATATCTTTAGAATTATCTAACAATTACAATTGCCCTTTAGCAGAAAAAAAAACCCTAACATTTCTTTGTTCCTAATTTTAGTACTTGTAAAATGTACTCCATGTTTCCATATTTTTACTTCTTGAGGCCATTGGCATATTGCAATAATGAAGATGGTCCCTTAATTGTGCATTTGTGAAGCGTAAACACTTACATATGACCTTTATAGAAATTGTTGTCTATATTAGTATATGTGATTGGTGGATGTTTACAAAAATTTCTATTGTAAATATTTCTATGTGTACACCTTATTCTAGAAAGAGGAGAGTGCAAAGGAAAAAAGAAGTTCCTGCTTGGTGAGTCAATGGGAGGCGCTATTGTGCTGATGCTACATAGGAAGGAACCTACAAATTGGGATGGGGCTATTTTGGTTGCCCCCATGTGCAAGGTTAAATGCTAAAGATTTCTTTTAATTATTCATATTTTGAAGATATATTTCACAGCTTGATATGTTCCCAAGAATTGACTGTTTGGAAATATGTATTAGTACACGATATTAATTAAGTTGATCATTATGTAATATAATTGTTGATGTCAACTTCGATTCAGATTGTAGAAGATATGAAGCCTCGTCCCATTGTGATAACAATCCTAAGCAAGCTTAGCAACGTGATACCTACATGGAAAATTATTCCTACTGAAGATGTCATTGATAAGGCAATTAAAAGCGAGGAGTGGCGTCAAGAGGTATAGGAAAAATACATGAAAGTTGTATTCAACTAATGAAAAAAGGAACATAATGGAGACACTTTTTCTCTATGATAAGGAATCACCTGAACTGTATGCATATTTATTTTTTGTGTTTTCAGTAATTTTGTTATGTCTTTCAGGTAAGAAACAATCCATATTGCTATAAAGGAAGGCCTAGGTTAAAGACTGGTTATGAACTTTTTATGGCAAGCTTGGATATTGAAAGCACTCTTGACAAGGTACAGTGTGGTTCTACGATATATTGGTTCATGTTGATTAATCAGAATACCTAGGAACCATCCCACTAACTAAATTCAATTATATTCCTACATGTACACGTCCTGGATGAGTTACAATTTGGTCTGGTTTGCATATAGTAGATTGTTGATACCGCTTGAAAGTCACCAATCACCATGAGCAAAATTCTTTTAGTAGGACATGAGTTTGTGAAAATAGATTTGTCAGGTCCGTAAAAATATTGTTTTGAGTGTGTTTATTTGACATGAGTATGCGTAACATATAAGTCCGTACTTTCAAGTGTCGAAAGTACTTTTCAATAAAATATCTACAGTATACAACAATGTATGCAGGTTACACTACCATTCATCATTGTCCATGGTGGTGATGATGCCGTCACAGATCCATCAGTAAGTGAAGAACTGTATACATCAGCTCAGAGCAAGGACAAAACACTGAAACTGTACCCAGGGATGTGTCACGCCCTGACATCTGGTGAGCCCGCAAGCAACATTGACATTGTATTTTTGGACATCATTAAGTGGCTTGATGAGAGAGTATCAGTTTCATAATATGAGATCAGTTAACGATTGTAACCATTTGGTACATATATAGTCTCAGCAGATTGATGTAGTGTGAGGCCTCACTTAGATGACGGAAATTGGATACAACTTCATTTTCATTATGTCAATTGACGCATAATTGTTCCAATGTCATTCAAATAATTTCAGCCATTAGATGCAAATGTAAGGTCTAGATTGCTTTCTTCTCAAGTCGAGTGTGGATAGAGGTAGTAAAGTGACAACCCTAGGTGAGGGTGGTAGTGGGTAGCAAAAATAGCAATTTAATATGATGGAGCTACAATATATAAAACATTGTCCCCGCGTTTAAGAAAGATTAACCCCTAGTACTAAAAACTTCACATATATGTAGATTTTATACAGGAAAAGGTCTACTTTTCACCCTCTAGTGTTGCTAAAGTATTGATTTCATTATTCAACTCCAAAAATGGGTTAGAAACACTTAACAAGTATCCAACCCAGATAGAAAACAGCCCAAGAATGGTTTGAGGTGGTTTTGCACTGACGTAGCATGCATGCATGTATATTTTTCTAGTAAAAAAAATTAAGAATAAAATAACCATCATTCTTCTTCCTCCATTACTCCTATCCTCCTGCAGTGCATGGTCACTGATTCCCCACCGCCCGATGATTTTCATAGCCCCACCTCCAGTTACACCACCGTCGTAGCACCATGGTCTCCAATAGATGGTTCAACACCTCAATCCTTGACTCTTCCTCCATCTCGAGTACGTGAACTCTAAGGGCCTCGAGTTCTAGGGATCAGACTATCGAAGTCCACCACCACCTTGCCAATTGTACCAATCTCTAGAGTGCAATTATAAAGATGAGTTGACATTACAAGTGGCAAATTTTATCATTGATCAGATCTCTTGTAGGTTTCCCAGTCTACTATAAAATGATCTGCATGCCATACAATTTTCTGCCTTTTTCGGATCAAGTAAAAATCAATCGAAGGCATGGAAATTATTAATTTATTGGTCTAGATAATAATGTGTTAGTTATTCTTGTTTCCAAACACAAAATCCAAGTTGACCACTCCTATTTGTATCATGGTTAGCCTTTTTTTCGTTAAAGGAAGCTTTTAATGAAATCGTCTTATTTCAAGATAATACAACCATCCTGAAATCAGTCCTGGCATAGCAAGGTTGCACACAGCCTGCGTAATATTTTATAAACAAAACATATACGCTAATGACTATCACTTTTTAGACTAGATTACTTTTTATAATCAAAACTCCCTGATCACTTGGTCCAAATGTTAATAATTAGCCACAACAACCAAATCCTATTAACTCAGCTTTTGGAGAATAGACCGTAAATGGAGCCAGCTAATCACAACTAAATAAATATCCTGCAAAGGAGAGGAGACTTTCTTCTTTAAAAAAATCACATTGTTCCTGCTTAGCCATAAAGACCAACTGGTAGTAGCAACCGTCCCCAAGAGGACTAAAGGATTAAAATCATTATTAACTCTCCCCATATCCAACCATCGAACAAGTGTGACACAGTATGCAGTTACAAGATCTGAAGCTACATGTTTAATCGGTGATACAACATGAGCAAAACTACATTGAAAAAAGATATTCTTAATTGTCTGATTTATATGATAAAACCAGCTTTTTCCTGCATCCTTGCAAATTACGTTCCGCTAAGTTGTCCTTCGTTTACACTACACCCTGGTGTAATTACCAAAGTAAAAAATCTTAACTTTGAGGGCTGCCTTGAACTTCCACAGAGATTTGTTAATGTTTTGTGATATCAATACGAATCAAAGTAAGACACATTCCCTTGTTGCACGGGACAAATAATGCAAACCTAAGAATAAGGGAGGTCTAATTATCAATTTGGAGACTCGGAACATGTGCCCATTGATGAAACATTTCGATAAGTTTTTAAACAAGAGGAGTCTACTATGGGTGCAACTGATCTGGAATAAATACTA
>CM020181.1:22860222-22912725 GCA_009805545.1 Oryza longistaminata
ATGTGCAACTGATCTAGAAAAATATTACGTAACCTCTGACAGCCTCCTCAAGCACAACGGATTAGTGGAAATTATGGCTACACAAACCGTTGAAGATAGTTCTAGACCTTGACCAAGACGAACTCGCGTAGGTAATTTATTGAAACTCTTGAATTCAGAATATGGGAATGTAGCTCCGGGTTGGGGAGTACTCATTTTAGGGGGGGGGGGGGGGGTCGCAATGGCTTTATACGTGGTATTCCTATCTAATTATTTTAGAAATTTATAGTTCTTCCATTTCAGAATGCTCATTTTGGTGAAAGACGGCTTTGTTCTACAAGGACCTATGGTATACTCCACTCTAGGCATAGAATTTCCAACCTTTCTCATATGCCAAAAAGAGGACATCTCATTCGAATCCTTCATGCAACATCAAGAGATAACCTCAAACTTTCACTTCCCTATCTCCACACAAGCTCTACGAGAACTGCAAGAACTCAATTAACTAATGGCCACCATACAAGTGAGTACTCTAGAAGATACATGGACTTATATTTGGGGCACAAATCTGTATCAATCAAGAAGGTGGATTCTCTTTCTTTGCACCGATACATCCATCTCCTTCTCTAACAGTGATTTGGAAGAGCAAATGTACAATAAAGATCAAAGTCTTTTTTGGCTGCTTTTAGTGGACCATTTAAACATTAGAGGCATGATGCAAAAGGAAGCCTTTAAAACTGCAAACGGAGTTAAATTTCCTGTATGTGATTCCCATGTTTTGGAAATGTAACATGGTTTAGGAGTTCTCTCCTGCTCAATTCATGATGGGTGTGCTATTAGGATCATCCTTTTATTTCCATATTCACTAAATTGTTCACCTTAACTTATGTTCTACTACTCATTTTTCCTCTTCTTTCGTTGAGGAAAATGCAACAGGCTAGCTGCTCACTGGAGTTAAATTTCCTGCATGTGATTCCCATGTTTTGGAAGATGTAACAGTTTTAGGAGTTCTCTCCCGCTCACGTTGATTTCATTATCAACTGTACTAGGTGGTTTGGAAAGATAATGCTCTTCTAGTGAATACTATCCTGAACAAAACTGCATCTTCCGTGCGATCAAAAGAATGTCAATGAACTCATTTATCTGGCGTACTCATTCATTAGAGTAACATCTAGATACTAAGGAGAGATTGAAATACTTGATCAATCTCATCAAGTCAATAAACAGAGCGGTATTTGACTTAACGGTAGCTCAGAGCTTTCTTGCTCCAGCATAATTTGACTTTTTGTTGGCATATGTCAGAGATATTCTAGATTCGGCGAACTTCTAGTTCACGGTGCCAGTCATCTTCCGTTATTAAAAGTATGCGCAAATTATATTAAGGTAAATGCACAAATGCTACAATATAATGGTACACAAAATTCCACAAATAAGTCTAATGTATTCTATGCAATTCATATATTTTATCGCTTAAAATATTAATTAAGGTAATAAAATGCATTACAAATAATTAAGGCAAAATTTGCTATAAGACACCTTAAAAACATGATCTTTGCCAGAGTATACTGTAGGAATATGAATTTACAGTGACATGCTCCTTAGTTTTCCAGAAATACAAAGGCCTTTATGCAAAATCAGAAAGATTTTCCTTTCTTTTTTTCTTACGTTTCTTCCTCTTCCCTTTTCTTTCCCACCCCACGATGGCACCGCTGCCATGTGCGGCAGTTTCGGTTGGGCAGCGGCAGCGAGGTGTGACCGGGCAGTGGCAGTGCGACATGCTGGGCTACAAGGCCAGGATCACGCGTTGGCACCAAGGCGAGCACGCTACGCTAGCCCGACGGCCACCGCATCGCAGCGTGTTGCCTTGGTGCGTCCACGGTGCTCGGAAGTGGCCATAGTGAGGGCACACTGCCATTCGACGACGGCGCAAGGGCGGAGGCCCGGTGCAGGCGTGCGGCCGGCCGTGGGCGCGGTGGCTGACGTGGATGCGGCAGTGCGGCGGCGTAGGCATGGCTCGGCGCGACGGCAACCTCAGCACGGGTGGGGGATGCGCGATTCGGCCCCGGCCTCGGTGCGGACCCCAGGCACGATCGGGCGTCGCGGCGCAGCAGTGGAGGCCCGGACGCACGGTGGCCAGCGAGGGCGGCAGAGCGTGGAGCTCATTGGAGCTCTTTTCTTTTATTTCTCTTTTCTCCCTCTTCTTCATCTTCTTCTCTCCTTCCCGTTAAGCTCATTGCAGCGATACGTGGCATGCTACCGTGTGCACGGGATGGCGACGGGCTACTGGCACGGCTGTAGGTGTCAATGATGCTCGCCGCGGCTGGCGCACTGTCGTCGCGGCCATCGGGGACCGGTACGGCGTGGCTTGGGCGCCGCTGCAGCACGCGGCTGGTGAGGCTCCGCCGATGCAACGGCGAGTGTGCAGGCGTGCAGTGCAGCAAAGTTGCAGCCGGTATGAGCGGCGTGGGTAGGGTTGTGGGTTCGTGGCGCAATATGGCAAGGGTTGTATCGGTGCGATCAATAATCATGCCGGCGACTTCTTGCAGCCAGCAAGAAGTCACACCGAATCGGCAAGGCGGAGGCAACTTCAATATGGTAGTGTTGGTCGAAAGTCACGAAACGGAACAAGAACAAAGAGAGAAATTCATTTTTTTGCAATAATTGGGATTCGGTTACTACTGTAGCAACAGGAGGTAAGTACAAAATTACCATCACATCGAGATGCAGAGGGGCTGATGCAAAATGCTACATACGTGGAGCGGTCAACTCTGGCCAAATAGTGGTGTGGACCAGCTATGGTTGATTAAAACATGATCATGAAGTTCAATGTGCACTTTCAAGTTTATGGACATAAGTGACACCTTCGCTCAAATTGAAGGACCAACCATGAATTTTACTCTGATAGAGAATTAAATGATCATCCACAAAACCTGTATGGATTCGGAAGCTTAAAAAGGTATAGATCATGGTATGTATTGGAAATTCAATGGTTTTAGATGCATTGCTCTAAATTAACGCAGATAAGATTGATAGGTATTGGCAACCTTGAATGAACCAAGTATCGTTGATTCAAATTTTACCACATTTATTGAAAGGTATAATTATTCTTGTACTTGAAGGTACTGGTTGCCAAATAAAAACGGAGGGCTCGTGTTGCTTGAGTGGAAGCCTCTAGCATATATCTGTTTGATTTGCAATGTTGCCTTCCATGTTTCAGTTTTGGAGGCATTGGAATGTTAACAAACCACATAAGCCGTGTGGACACTATTTTTTCCTATCTTGAGGTAGAACATTATTTTATCTTGGACAATAGGGCCGAATGTTAATACAGTTTCCCACCTGATTTCGAATTCAAGTTCGAGTTTTGCCGCCAAGATTTCTAGTTGGACCCTTGACCAATATGAAATCATGTTGTGTTTCCAGTAGAACAACAGCCAGCACCGTTACCTAGTATGAAATTTGATGATTGCAACGTGCAGGGTAATATAATCTCAGTAGAATTTTCAAAAAAAAAATTGATTATGAGAGTGAAATTGTTAGTTACAGTATACTAGCATAAATGCCCGTGTGTTGCAACGGATTCCTAAAATAACATCATCGCACATAAATTAATATTCTGAACCACATATCAATATTGGACTGAAAGAAGTATGATTAAATTTAAAATCCTAACCATAATATCACAATTGGACTGAAGGAAATATAATCATGGAAATAACAACATGAAACTACAAATAACTTTCCAGAATTCATAATTCAATATCAGAAAATTATGTAACTAAATATGCCATTTTTTTACATTTAGCTGTAAATAATTCAATATTATAAGTTACAACAATTTTTATAGATCAAATAGTGGCTAAATTAATAATGTAAATGGAAAAACAACTAAAATTAGCAGAAACTTAAAAACTTATTTTAGCACATAGATGAAAATTTGATCCATTAATTCTGAACAGGTACCCATTTCATTGACATAAATTAAGATTTTTTTCTATACAATAATCCTATGGTCTCAATATTAAGTAAAATGGTCTAGTAGCATGGTTAGGCTAAACCAGAAAAATAGTGCATTAGTTTCATAGATGTTGGAGGTTGACAAAAGAAAATCAGAACATCATGAACGCGTTGGCAACGACGTGGTACCGATAGAGAGAGAAACAATAACGGTAAATCTGGCGTGAACACGACTGGATGAGTGGCGTCAAAACACGTTCCAGGATCAGAAGGTTTCCGTTTTCCTTGAACATGCAGGAAACGAAAAGTGGAGAAAAAATGACTAACAAAATTCATCGTCTTCCCTAACTGAAACAAAGAAATAGAAGAGGAGGGAAGATGGCCCCGGTCCTCTGGCGACAAATGGTGCTAAGATGGCCAGACGTGTCCACAATGTGGACTATGTTCAATAGATGGTGGCGGTTTGGCAATGAAGAAAACCAAAATAGTGGGAACAACAACGACAGGTCCCAACAGAGAGAGAAATGGACCAATTGTGAAGCTCTGGTGGGGAACGCAGGCGGTGAGTGCGTCCAAACGCATTTCCGGTCGACGGGGTTCCGTTTTCATTGAATGCACAGGAGGGAGGAAAATGCAGAGGAGAAAAGGACGCTGGGAGGGAGAGGCGACGGGGAGGAGGGGGCGACACCACGTCGGAAGGAGAGGGGCCCGGCGGGGGAAGGGGAAGTGCGTGCAGTGGGGCGAGAAGTGAGAGATGGAGGCCGCCAGGAGGAAGGAGGGAGGGGGATCAGGAGGAAGGAGGAAATCATGCGCCTACGCCGACATGAGGGGGACGGACGATTATGTTTTTTTTCCTCGATGGGAGTGCGGGTGCACTATTTATGGCGCCTGAAGAGCAAATATGCCTCCATAATGGAATCAAACATTTTTGTAATTGTAATCCAGTTAATTCTTCCTAAATTTAAATTGGCCGCACCAGTTTTAGTACTTTTTCTACCTCACCACATAGTTAGACGAACCAGCACTAACCACAGGCTGACAATAATTCTCAGGTAGTTATATATATATATGTGGATTATTCCCTAATGGCAGATCCAAGCGGCTGTGGTTTGGTCGCTGATGAATCAGTTCTTTTTTATAAAAGTGCAAGAAAGTCTGTAAAAAAGTTTTTACCAGAACGACTGAGCCTTCTTTTGGTGAAATTGGTTGCTAGCCATCTAAAAGTCCTACTTAACAAAATGCATAATTTCCTATGCAAACTTATCCCAATTCTATTAGTTGCTTTTACCACATATCTTATTTTGATTATTTGATATAGGGTTTACGACATGTTACCGTAGCGTAGCACGGGCATGCTGACTGTAAAAAGGAAAAGGAAGAGAGAGGGTGTGAAAAATTTTGAAGTGGGTGAGAAAGAAAAGGGGAAAAAAGAAGTGTGAAAAAATTGAAGTGGGTGGGGGAGAAAGGAGGGAGTATTTTCATGTGCGGTCCACTTAAAAAGGCCGCACGCGAAAACCGATTGAGTGGGTTGAGAAGAAAAAAAAGGGGAAAAAGAATGTGGAAAAAATGAAAGTGGGTGGAGGGAAAGGAGGGAGGTATTTTCATGTGCGGTTCCACTTAAAAAGGCCGCACGCGAAAACGATTTTACGTGGCGTTTTTTAAGTCCGACCGCACGGGATATGAGTGATTATGCCCGTGCGGTTGGATTTAAGACGGCCCGCACATTTTCCGTCAGCGGGCGACATCTAGCGCCGGTCCCCCTAATTTTTCCCCGTACGGTTGCACTTACGACCGCATGGATACAAAGGGAATGGCCGTCAGGAAAATTTATCTGTAGAGTGTACATGTCACAGCCAATCAACCTAGTTCATGTTTTTTTCTATCTTAATTTCCCAACTACCTAATCCACATATCAGCCACAAACATTTATTAGGGCATTTTAGGTCATTTCTCTCCTTCTCTATTATCCTTAATTTCTCTTGCTCTCACTGTTCAAATATAGCAACCTAGGATTATATGGGATTACATATATTCTGTTTAAGATTCGTTGTATCTAAGATGTATTCCATCCAATCCTTAGTTTTACATATATGTTTTAAGATAGATAATATCATGGGAAAAAACGTGGAAACTACGGACTATTTGTTTTGGAGGGAAATGGAGAACAAGATTCATGTACATATCTCATCATTAGTTTTGTAGGATTTGAGCATGAAAATTTCCTTGGCTATGATCTTAAAAATTTCACTAGGACAAAATTCGCATCCACTTAGAGCTCTTTTTTCTATTTTCCATACGAATAGGATTAGAGGTAAATTTACTCCAATTTGTTGATGTATTTGGACCTCAAGTTACATGGTTAAAGCATTCAAGCCTTGATCAATTTAACTTAATCTAACGCATCCCTGTATTTTTCCCCTACCAACCATCACAAAGATCAATACTACTATACTTTTTCTAAATCATTTGTTTTGCACATGTGTTTCTATATGTTTCCTTTCTTATGGTTTGGAAATCTTGTAATCAATTGAGCCTTACACATTGTAATGCAATAATGGAACCTAGAACAATCCGTTGGAATCGAAATAGACATTTAAGAGTTCGTCACATCTCTCACGGTAAAAATTTTACTTCAGAGTAAAGATTTATTGATTACTTTCACAGTATTTAGATGTATCTCAGATGTCTATTTTCTCGATCCAACCGTAAATTTCGCGGTTTTTATATATATAGTGATTTGATATTTTGCTATGTAGTATTGGTTAGGAAAACTAGCAGCTCGCGCGTGTTCGCCAAGCTTCGGGTCATGCACTACTGATTGGTGGGTTGGCAATGATTTTTCCCGTTTAAGAGGATTGTGTGGACCTAGTAAAAACTTATCTGATAAATATGTTACTAGTGGCACTTGAAGTTGAATTGAAATTATCAAATCGTCACGATGCTGCAAACTCGATAGTTTGCAATTTAATAAACCGATGTCGACTGCCTGGTCTCCTGATATCTTGGCAACTAATGGAAGAACAAAACTTCAGGGTTTTCGACTTTACCTTTCTTCGGTCTCAGTAGTTCTAGATCCTTCTCACTGAGGGTCACTATAGTCGTTAGCTGGCGTTGCTTCTTCGGAATTTTCTTCGAAGGGGTAGTGTGGCTCCCATGCTCCTTCCTGCAAATGTGAGTTGCATTGAGTCGTCGTAGAGTCTTCTTCCTTTTGTTCTTGGTTTTCCCTCGTTTTTTTCTTTCTCCTTCCATGGTATAAGCCGGGTCTGGCTGATTACGCTGAGTAAAAAACACTCTTTCCTCTTAATAATATTAACGTTGCAATTTTTTGCGGTTGAATATTCACCAAGTCACTACTCAATTAGTTGACTTGTTAGAAGAAACTGTAATAATGTTTTTTTTTTCACTCTACTTACGAAAATGGTTGTGTACTCTTATAAGAGGCCTATAATTCCATTACATAATTCACTCTAGAAGAAATTAATGTACTCCTTAATTTACTTTCATATGTAACGGCTCACTACGCTGTTAATTTCTTATACGTCGTTCGGTTCAGGAATGTTGACCGTTAGTGGTTACCCCAAAAAAAAACATCCACACCCATATACTATTCGCCATCATTGTGCTGAGGATCCTTGCCTGTAATCGTGGTTGTCGTCATTGTCAATGTAGCCACGTTACACCATCGCCATCGCTTCGCACAAGATGAGAGAAGGATATTTTCATAAAGTTTATTATTATTCTGAAGTCACTGCTTTGTCCTGGACCTATAAACAATTGGGTTTAATAATTCAGGGAAAAGAACAGCAATAAGTACAAAATCACTTCATTATGGTTCTTACATTTGTTTGAATAAAAATATTTCACACAATTTCATACGTCTAAGATAAAAAACTTTTTCTTATCTTTTTTTCTATCTTCCCATTCATCTCACTATATCCTCGTCTTCTAATTCCTTCCATTCAAGTGGCTAAGCATAGGTTCCACAGCTTGTCCGACCCACATGTTAGTGACCCCACGCAGACGGGCAAAGTATTCAGAGAAGCTCATCGAAAAGAGAGCAAGAGGTGGCCGCGCTTTTATCTGCAATAGCCCCCATCACAAGTTGGCCTCCTTTCTTGTTATGACTATTGATATGGTGCTTACATGCGTCATTGTACCGTCACAGAAGATCATAGACATGGCAACGTTGGATGGCAGAGCTTTGGGAAGGGTGACTGGGCGCTTGGATCTAGCCACCTAGAGTCCGAGATGCCTTTGATCAATGTCCCCTTGATCTTGGGAAGGTTGGTTTAGCTCCCCAACAATTGGATCTGGCGACATTTGACGTTCGGGAGAGAATTGAGGGGCGGGGCACTTGCACTGGGTGGAGGAGAGACGACGGACCGAAGCAGTGCTTGAGAGAAAGGAAGAAGGAGAAAGCAACGGCAATGGTTGGAAGCGAAGGAAATGTGAAATAGGCTAGCGAAGTTGAAAACGACGACTACGCTCAGGAGGGAAGGGGAGTGGTCGCAGTGATGTAGCAGCAGTGCTCGGCTCTTTAGGAGAGAGCTGGGAGTCAACGGTGATAGCTAACGCTCGACACTAGGGACTTAGGAGGGACTAGGAGCAGCGGTGGTTTCTAGGATCGGGACTCGGAAGAGAGATTATAGTATTAACTAGCATATATATGGATACTAGGTGGGCTTGTTCTCGAGATCTAATAGCGTGGTGGTTTGAGACCGCTTTAAGATGACAACAATGCATTCTATTTATAAAAAGTGACTCGTTAGAGGGGAACATATCCTATGCACACAGCTTCTCATACACACTCCATGACAACTAACTAGCAAATGTCACAAAAAAAAATCTACAAAAAATTGGACATTTACTCCTATTGAATATTACACATATCTCTACAAAGGCTCATATTCAAATTCATTATATTTTAGGTCGCTAATAAAAAAGTGCAAAATCTAACAGTTTTAAAGTTAAAAATTTGTCAGAATTTTGTCTTTTTTTTGTTAGGCTCAATTAATGAATTTGAAGAAAATTTCACAGTGACATGCATACTATTCAAAAGTAAGTGTATATATTTTTTAGAATTTTTACGTGACATTTGCTAGTTTGGTGTTGCACCAGAGTGTGCACGGAAGCTTGTTGTGCAAGGATAATGTTTCCTTGTAGAAGTGTCTGTCAAGTCATATGTATTTTATTATAAAGCATTATAGCTGATAACCACCATATTATAAGGTAATTGGACATGCCACTATAAATATGCTTAAATTAGAAAAATCACAAACAAACAACATACTATTCGCAATACGCCGGTGCTTACTAAAATTTTTGGGAAATTAGATCCATCCCAACTCCATCGCGTTCTTTCCATCACTCCCCAGTCCACGGCGCCACTTCGCCAGTGCCTTCCTTCCCGTGTGGTGGATGCCGCCGACTGCTTCCACTCGACGGAGATGATCAGGGGCAGGGAAGGGTGCCTGCCTGACCGGTAGCTCAATCTCTGCTGTGGACGTTTACCACAGGAGCGCAGACCATCATCTTCCCTGTCGTCAAGACCTACATGTGTCCTCATGGTTACTCACCTCGCTGTTCACTGTCGACGTCGTGGGAAGCAAGAACCCGGTAGCTGGCCTCGGTAACGTCACCGGCGGACGGTGGAGCTGAGCTGGAGGCGAAGGGAGGCACTAGGCCACTAGGGGCGGCTACCACACGGAAACAGAAAGGGGCAGACGACGCACAGGGCCTTCGTCTCGACGGCCCCGACGGCAACTTCCTCCGGGACGATGCATATGGATCAACTGATATCAGGGGATAGTAGTTGGTATTTTTTTAATTTGGTCTATTTTATGAGTGCCAATGGATCACGAATTAACCTATTTTATAACGGCCTTAGTTCAACCCAACTATATACGCGCGTCATCTCTTGAACTCGTTACAGCCTGCCAGATAGATAGCTGGGTTCTGTAGCCAGTGTGAAATGTCCAGGCTAATCGGACAAGCTTTCCCTTGATGAATGAGGAATTGGGATCACCACACAGCACCTGACAGAATCGGACATTTCTTCTTTAATTCATTCAAGTTTATTGTTTGATTCTATTCCATTGTTTCTTCGTTAACCTCTTGCTATACATGTTTTTTTTTTAAAAAAAAATGATCAAAAAGAGGATAGGCCGGGACGTCTATTTTCGTTAAACAGGAAAGAGACTTGGCATAGTGGTTAAAAATCCGAACCAAAATCTCAACAGAACACACTACTTCCCTCCGTTCTTTAGATATAGAGGATTTTAACATTTTATTTTGCACTGTTTAACACTACTCGTCTTATTCAAAAATTTTGAAATTATTATTAGTTTATATCGTGATTTACTTTATTTCCAAAGTACTTTAGTTCTTATATTATGTACAATTTTTTTAAATAAGACGAGAGATCAAGACGTTACAAGAAAATAGTGATTATCTATTATATTAGGAGACGATGTATTAATTAGAGAAAACCCGGCCAAGAAGCCACACGAATAGAAAATAAACACTTACGGCGATATGACTGAGCTCAAAAGCATGTGTCCTCGTTGTTAAGCTCAAAAAATGCAGCCCCGACGATTTTGCAATGCACAGTTGCTCGTACAAAACTACATGCATTTAACTTCACCAGTAAATATTATATACTACTACTACCTCCGTTTCAGGTATAAGATTTTCTATCATTGTCCACATTTATATATGTTAATGAATGTTAGCACATATATATGTCTAAATTACTTACTATATACTAACCTCCATATTTTAATGTATGACACCGTTAGTACTTTTTGTCCAACGTTTGACTATTCGTCAATATTTTATTCAAAAAATTTATGTAGTTTATCATTTATTTTATTGTGATTGATTCATCATCAAATGTTATTTAAGCATGACATTAAATATTTTTCATATTTGCCAAAAATTTTGAATAAAACGAAGGATCAAACCGTTGATCGAAAAGTCAACAGCGTACAATACATTAAAATACGGGAGGGTATATATATGAATGTGAGTAATTCTGAATATTTATTAATATGTAATCAGAGAGAATAACATGCTACGTAGCTAATAAACCCGAAATATATATGGCGTTTATATGTAACTATAGCTGTACGCCCCGAAGTAAGAAAGAAGAAACAAATTAAGCTATATACCTCTCAAGATACCATGTAATTAAGGACCTACTAGAAGATATATATATATGTTGCCTATATATATTAACCTCCTATATATGACATATATAATTCAATTTAGTCACGACGTTGTTGCTGAAGAGCTTAAACTGTCGGCGTCGAGCACGAGTTCCGTATGGAGGCGAATGCGCCGATGGCCCCGACCCGAGAAAGAGACCATGATGGCCGTGTTGCAGAGGAACACGCGCCGCCCCAGCGGCGGCGCGCCGCGCGATGTTGTACTGACGACGGGAGACGAAGTCGAGCGGGATGAAACCCCGCGGCGACCAACCGCGACGATGGGAAGGGCAGATGGCCGCCATGAACGCGCAGAGGCGAGGTAAGAGCGTCCGCAGGAGCAGCCGGGGCACACGGTCGCCGCAGAACTTCCCCCGCGTCGCGTCCGCGGAGCTTTCTCCCATGATCTCGTACGCCACCTGCGGAGTAGAACCGAGGCCGATGGCCGAGGGAGCTGGAGGAGGACGAGATGCGACGGCGAGGCGAGCAGCCACGTCGGGGCGAGGGCCGGGCGGAGTCGGCAATGAGGCTCTTGCAGGACTTGGACGGACGTGGCTGCCGGAACGCCGCAGGTAGCGGTGATCGAGGGATGTAGAACGGCGAAGGCTTATGACGAGTTAGCACGCAGCAAGCGCCTTTCATACATCCTTCCCGCCGCCGGTGGCGCAAACGTGGCCTGCCAAAACGCCGATTTGAAAAAAACGGCCCACCAAAATCTTCAAAAATAGGCCCGCAAACACTTCATTATGGCTTTTATAACAAGTGATATGGGCTTTTTATTTTAGGAGCCCAATAAGCCCAGCCTGTCGCGGTCAGTTTGACCATATTGCGGTGGCCTTACCGTTTTCGGGTGTTTTCCTTTATAATTTCCAGAGGAACAGATAGTCTAAAAGGGCTAGCATGTAATTTCAGAGTTACTAGCGAATCACCAAATTGGCCATAGAATCTTGTTGCATTCCACTAGGGTTTTTTTTTTTTATTTTTCTTTTTTTATAGGGGGGGGGGGGGGCGGATAAGTGTTTAACATATCTAGCATCTAGGTACGTAAGTCAGATTTTTTTTTCTCTGATCAAAAGTCAGAAGAACGCAATGATGAATACCTGGTTCAGGCAGTATGGCCGTTGCCTATAACACAGAAGCCAGGAATAGAAATAGAAGAGAAGGCATTGAAGTCTGTTCTGATTTGGACGAAGCTAAAGCGTGTAATCCTTCACCCGGAAGCATCTTTGACAGACCTGTTAAGAAATGATTGGTTAACATCTAGGACAAATGAGAGTAGACACTTAAACTACCAGTGCCAAAACTGCACCCTCAGTTGTACCAATTTGTTTTCTGATATAGCGTAGCTGAAGAAACTAGTAATCATGAAATTTGTTTAAGTCTGTTCTGGCAAACAATCAATAGCTTGTGTTGTGCCTAAATTAGATTAACAGGTACAAAATGGCATAAAAGTTAACAATTCCTAATGGTTTTTACTGGAATCTGAACCGTCTAATAAGTAACGACAGTAAGCGTTTGTGGACATATCATACCTTAGTTTGAGTTTGTTCGTTATCATGCATCAAAAACAACTGAAAAGATTGGCTGCAATAGCGCAGTAATCACGTTCAATTCCATTGTATTTTGTCTTGTGGTTTATATAAACAATGAGCAGAATTTACTGTCTATTTTATTGGAAGAATACTACTGCATAGATATGGGCATCAATGATCCCGATCTAATTTCCCAAACCTTTTGTGGAATCTAATTCCTCATCTGCTGCAGGCATAGTTTCTCTAGAAATCTATACAGAAAAGTTCTGGAACCACAGAGAGGATGAACAGTGACGCGAGAGTTCAGGCGATATAGCCTGCACCGTGCAAGCAGCAGATACAAGGATGGTTACCCAAGCTCAAGAGCAGAGAGGCCAAAGTTAATGTGCCCGCAGGGAATGGAATGATGGTAGCTGGAGAGGAAGCCAACGCCACAGCTACTATGATGATGAGAGTGGTACAGTTTCACGGGGACCATTGGGGAGAAAGGCCTCGTATACAGATCTTGTATTGGGCACAACAAAAGACCAGTTTAATCCAATTTGCAACTGATAATTTGACAGTGAACCTGAACAGAAAGAAGTTAATTAATATTAGTTGTTTTTTCATGCCATACGACCGAAATCTGTTATGCAATTCACTACACTGTAAATGAACTTTACAGTTTTAGAAAGATGTAATCTACTAGCAAGGCCGACTACACACTGACTCCTTTCTGACAGAAAAAATATGGGGATTGCCAGTTCTGTTCTATCATCTGCCCCCTTATTGTTTTCTTGTCTGATACTTAGTATAGAAGTACTTAGGTTGCGCAAGGCGAGAACTTATGCAAGGATTGGAATATCTTCTTCCTCCATACAATTTTAAGCTCTAAAAAAAATGATGTATGTAGACAGCTATGCAGACATGCTACGAACTAAATCATGTAATTTTAAGTTTAGCCTCAGGTAGCCATATGTTCAATCCTTCCAAGGTCAGAAGTAACAAGCACAATGAAAATTGCACAGCAGCATAGGTTTATTTCCTTTGCTTTTACAATTTTCAAGTGTCAGGTTTTGTTCCTAAATTAAGTTGTAGCTTTTATTGTGCGATATTGCAATCAAATTGAACAGGAAACAACTTACCTGTTTCAAATTAGAACTTACTAGAGGCGATGCAATATACTCCCTCCATTTTTTAATAGATGACGCCGTTGACTTTTTCTCAAATGTTTGACCATTCGTCTTATTCAAAAAATTTACGTAATTATAATTTATTTTGTTATGAGTTGTTTTATCACTCATAGTACACTAAGTGTGATTTATATCTTATACATTTGCATAAAATTTTTGAATAAGACGAATGGTCAAACATGTGAGAAAAAAGTCAACGGCGTCATCTATTAAAAAATGGAGGGAGTATATGTTTGATTTGCAATGTTGCCTTCCATGTTTCAGTTTTGGAGGCAAGGGAATGTTAACAAACCACATAAGCCGTGTGACACTATTTTTTCCTATCTTGAGGTAGAACATTATTTTATCTTGGACAATAGGGCCGAATGGTTAATACAGTTTCCACCTGAATTTCGATATTCAAGTTCGAGTTTTGCCGTCAAGCTTTCTAGTTGGACCCTTGACCAATATGAAATCATGTGTGTTTCCAGTAGAACACAGCCAGCACCGTAACCTAGTATGAAATTTTGATGATTGCAACGTGCAGGGTAATATAATCTCAGTAGAATTTTCAAAAAAAAATGATTATGAGATGAAATTGTTAGTTACAGTATACTAGCATAATGCCCGTGTGTTGCAACGGATTCGCAATAACATTCATCGACATAAATTAATATTCTGAACCACATATCAATATTGGACTGAAAGAAGTGTGATTAAATTAAAATCCTAACCATATATCACAATTGGACTGAAGGAAATATAATCATGGAAATAACAACATGAAACTACAAATAACTTTCCAGAATCATAATTCAATATCAGGAAAATTATGTAACTAAATCTGCCATTTTTTACATTTAGCTGTAAATAATTGAATATCATAAGTTACAATAATTTTTAATAGATCAAATAGTGCTAAAATTAATAATGTAAATAGAAAAACAACTAAAATTAGCAGAAACTAAAAACTTATTTTAGCACATAGATGAAAATGTGATCCATTAATTCTGAACAGGTACCCTTTTCATTGACAGAAATTAGATTTTTTATCTATACATAATCCTATGGTCTCAATATTAAGTAAATGGTCCAGTAGCATGGTTAGGCTAAACCAAAAAAGAATAGTGCATTAGTTCATAGATGTTGGAGATTGACAACAAAGAAAATCAGAACATCATGAACGCGGTTGGCAACGACGTGGTACCGATAGAGAGAGAAACGGCAACGGTAAAATCTGGCGGTGAACATGACTGGATGAGTGCGTCAAAACACGTTCCAGGATAAGAAGGTTCCGTTTTCCTTGAACACGCAGGAGAACGAAAGATGGAGAAAAAATGACTAACAATATTCATCGTCTTCCCTAACCGAAACAAGAAACAGAAGAGGAGGGAAGATGGGCACCGGTCCTCTGGCGACCAAATGGTGCTAAGGTGGCCAGACGTGTCCCAATGTGACTATATCAATAGATGGTGGCGGTTGGCAATGAAGAAAACCAAAATAGTGGGAACAACAATGACGTGGTCCCAACAAAGAGAGAAATAGACAATTGCGACCTCTGGTGGGGAACGCAGGCGGGCGAGTGCGTCAAAACGCATTTCCGGTCGACGGGGTTCCGTTTTCATTGAATGCGCAAGAGGGAGGGAATGCAGAGGAGAAAAGGGACGCTGGGAGGACGAGGCAACAGGGAGGAGGGGGCGACACCACGACGGGAAGGAGAGGGGCCCGCGGGGGAAGGGGGAGTGCATGCAGTGGGGCCGGAGAGATGGAGGCTGCCGGGAGGGAAGGAGGGAGGGGGATCAGGAGGAAGGAGGAATCGCGCCGCCTGAGCCGACATGAGGGGGGACGGATGAAAATACACCCGGAAGCCTTACATCTTTTTTAATTAGATATAGAATTGATCAGCTACCACATACAAGGATCCGGTGTTGAACTGGATTTTTTTTTTAATGCAGAGACTTGAGAAAACTAGACTGGTGTCATTCCAAAGTGATGATGGGATTCAAATAAATGTAGATAGATGTTCAATTTGAAAGTTTAGACTTTAGAATATTGTTGGATGGTCAGTCCAGACCATGTGTGCTTGATGTTGTAAAGCTGCTAACACTGGCGTTTAATTGATCTGTACCCAATTTTGTTTTACATTAAAGCAGCGCACAAAATAAATAGGACTCTGTGTTGGCTTGTGGTTGCTTCTCTTCATCATTCATGCTCCCTCTCTCTGAGAGCTCTATTAAAGTTTGGTTTGGGAGGCATATGGAATTTTACCACCCCTTCATTTTTCTTATCGTCCAAATGTTTTATTCTATTTAAATTTACAAGGATTATCAAAGGCTACAAAACATTTGCAACTCATATATTTTCTATTGTGAGTAATGGACGTGAACCGCTAGAAGGGCCTGAAAGCTTGGATTTTTCTTCATTAGGGATGACAGGATACATTCCGGTTTCATGACCAAACACTTGATTTGGACCCTTGCCATGCATAAGTTCTCGAAATTAGAGACCTGCGTAGAGAGATGAGATGAAGGTAGACATTGTTAAAGACTTAAAGTGAACCGTTATATATGTATCAAGCTGCATAATCTTGTAAGGTGACTGATGTTTTGAGGAAGAATATTCTTTAAATAAATAAGATAAGCATGTTCCCAAAAGCTTGATCTACCCACGGAAAACAACAATGCAATGGAACAGACTTATTATTACATTACAGTGGAGTTGTCCTTCTGTCAAAAAAAAAATCCCGGGAAAGAATCTGGACAAACAGATTCATTGTCTGGTTTAGACTTGGATTTTTATGGTACATTGTACTGTAAGAATATACTATCAGTATATATTTGATCTAAGGGGCATTTGCAAATTGCCACCGGTTTTTTCAATATTGCAAGGATGCCACTCGAATGACAGTTCTAGTGGCATTTTTGCAATTTTCTAGTGGCAGTTTTGCAATAACGATTTAAAGTAGTGGTAAATTTGCAATTGCCCCTTGATCTAATGGTGCAGATTCATTTGATCTTCCTCCCAATTATCATGCAGTATAAATTGAATAGGGTATATTTGTCTTTTCATCTTTTTGCGTGGGGATAATTTTGTAAATTCGAGTTTCTTCACTTAGTCAGATCCGTTCAAGCGAAATCCAGTAGGAGCCAATATTTTCTCGAAGCTGCGCGCATGGGCGACTGCTGCCGCTGACCACCTCTGCGAGCATCTCCCACCTTCCTAGCTTGAAGGACTTGGGATGGCCGCGCCAGGGCCGGAGGCAAGTATTCCGTGAGTCAAGGATGCCGGGGGATACGCGATGTATCCAGAAGAAGCGCTATCACGAACGGATGACGTGATCTAGAAAAACTACCACATATGGAAATAAATCTCAATTTCAAATGACTAAACAGCCATTTTCAGATTTTTAACGAATACCAAATCTATCCTTGCATATACTGCAAGTATATACTTCAAGTAGAATGTACCGTAAAAGTTCTCGACTTGGTATTTTTACGGACAGGATAGAACGAGTATGTTGCTGGTAATAATCTTACCACAAACTCCACCTTTGCATACATTTTTGTGTTTCAGCGAACAATGATTCGCCTCATCTAAACTCTGCATCAGATAATTACGTTGCTATTATTGTGGACTAAATACTGAAAAAAATTACCTCTAAATTATTAATGTAATAAATCTTGCATTCATATGGGTTTATGTATTCATCAAATAATACAAATTTTACTACATGACACCTAAATTTTGTGTAATTTGACATCGCCAAAATATGTCACTGCTAAAAGACACATAAAAAACTGGTAAATTTGCTAGAAGGCACTTTCAGCTCAATTGGAGAGATAAACTCTTAATAAAGACGAGAATGTCCCTATGACCACATGCTTCAAACATAGCATTAAAGTGAAAGTTTAGCAATTATGCAACTATAAATTTACCATCACCCCAAATACATCACTAGGATACATTGAATTCCATCTTCACTCTAGTATTAGCTCAAAAGCTTTTGACCCTAGGGACATTCTCGTCTTTTTGAATAATTTCTCTCACGAGCCGAAAAAATCCACAACAAATTACCGGTTTTTTATGATGTCTTTTATTTATGACACGTTTTTGCGATGTCTACTAGCAAATTACATAAATTTTAAGTGTCATTGAGCAAATTTTACCATCAAATAAAGATGCTTTTGATATCCCATTTATGGCAATAAGAAATGAGAATTCTTGCACTATGCCGTGAAAGGACTAATTTTTTTCTCTGCAATTATAATGCCTTAAGGATAGCATGATTGCTGAAGAATGAGGCTATTGATTTTTACAATATTACAACTCCCCCTAGTTAATATTTATTCTTGATTAGCTGAGATGTTTTTGGCTGTGACTTTTGTAAGTCGTAACGCGTGACTGAAGCAACAAAAAGAATATTTTTATACTCCTATAATTTTTTAAGTGTTACGGAAGTACATTATTAAAACAAAGAAGCAATTCCAAATATTTTTTTTAATAATGGTTTAAGAATCTGGCTTCTACACCAACGCAATTCCAAATCTATTATCATGGAAATGTTGGTAAGTGAATAGTAGTTGTGGATGCATTACTGTGAACAGACAGTACATATATTGGTAGGTATTTGCAACCTTGAATGAAATAAGTATTGTTGATTCAAATCTTGCCATACTAATTAAAAGATTAGAATTATTCATGTCATGGAAGATACTGGGTACCAAATAAATAGGAGGCCGGGGCTGATGTTGCTAGAAGCTAGAAGCCTGAACATATACCTTCGTTTTTGTTTTGCAATGTTAATGCCCTTAGTTCCGATATCTCCATGTCCCAGTTTAGGTTTGGGAAACATTGGCAATGTAAAAGTACAATATTAGTTGTGTGTATCTACCTTTTTCCTTTTTGTGGTAGACTAATGTTCTAAACCTTGAATTCATATGGGTTTATGTACACAATCAAAGAAAGATGCTTTATGATGACCCATTTGTAGAATCAATGACTTGGATTTTTATGGTACATTATACTGTAAGAATATACTATCAGTATATTTGATCTAATGGTGTAGATTCATTTGATCTTCCTCTCAATTATCATTCAGTATAAATTGAATAGGGTATATTTGTCTTTTCATCTTTTTGCGTGGGGATAATTTTGTAAATTCGAGTTTCTTCACTTAGTCAGATCCGTTCAAGCGAAATCCAGTAGGAGCCAATATTTTCTCGAAGCTGCGCGCATGGGCAACCGCTGCCGCTGACCACCTCTGCGAGCATCTCCCACCTTCCTAGCTTGAAGGAATCGGGATGGCAGCGCCAGGGCCGGAGGCAAGTATTCTGTGAATCAAGGACGCCGGGGGATACACGATGTATCCAGAAGAAGCGCTAACACGAATGGATGACGTGATCCAGAAAAACTACCACCTATGGAAATAAATCTCAATTTCAAATGACTAAACAGCCATTTTCAGATTTTTAACGAATACCAAATCTACCCTTGCATATATTGCAAGTATATATTTCAAGTAGAATGTACCGTAAAAGTTCTCGACTTATATTTTTACGGACAGGGTAGAACGAGTATGTTGCTGGTAATAATCTTACCACAACCTCCACCTTTGCATACATTTTTGTGTTTCAGCGAACAAATGATTCGCCTCATCTAAACTCTGCATCAGATAATTACGTTGCTATTATTGTGGACTAAATACTGAAAAAAATTACCTCTAAATTATTAATGCAATAAATCTTGCATTCATATGGGTTTATGTATTCATCAAATAATACAAATTTTACTATATGACACCTAAATTTTGTGTAATTTGACATCGCAAAAAGATGTCACTGCTAAAAGACACATAAAAAACTGGTAAATTTACTAGAAGACACTTTCAGCTCAATTGGAGAGATAAACTCTTAAGAAAGACAAAGAATGCCCCTAGGACCACATGCTTCAAACATAGCATTAAAGTGAAAGTTTAGCAATTATGCAACTATAAATTTACAATCACCCCAAATACATCACTAGGATACATTGAATTCCATCTTCACTCTAGTATTAGCTCAAAAGCTTTTGACCTAGGGACATTCTCGTCTTTTTGAAGAATTTCTCTCACAAGCCGAAAAAATCCACAACAAATTACCAGTTTTTTAGAATGTCTTTTATTTATGACACGTTTTTACAATGTCTACTAGCAAATTACATAAATTTTAAGTGTCATGGAGCAAATTTTACCATCAAATAAAGATGCTTTTGATATCCCATTTATGGCAATAAGAAATGAGAATTCTTGCACTATGCCGTGAAAGGACTAATTAGTCGCCGGTTAGACCGTCGAAACCCGGTGAAACACAAATCGAAGAACTCTTAAAGTGGATGACGACTTTATTGATTCTCTCTGTGTCTACAAAGTGCACCAACAGCACTCCTTACAAAAATCTCGACTAAACTCGAAACCCTAACTCAACTATCAACTCAATTGCTCTCAAAAGCGATATCGGGAAGCCTCACGCTCCCTCTCTATTTATACCCAAGGTAGGCAGCCAAAAGCCACGAACCAAACTCATACTAGAAGTCCTAATCCCCATAGGAAACCCTCTAGTAAAAGAAACAAACTTTACATAACCAATCATACCAAATTTGGACTCCTTCCAAATTCGACTCCGCATCCCACACGCATACAATACCTCCATCATATGTCATATGGAATCTTCACCAACCATGTGCATTGAACTCTAGCCTTAGTATCCCGCATGATCTCTGACCATCACGGACATCGTCTTATCCCCAAGCCGACTCCCGGTCCTTCACCGCAAATACTCTCCCGGCATATCGAGTCACCTACACATAGAACAAACAAAGAAACCATATTCGGAGACCAAGCTATCCCTAACTTGACTCATTAGTAGCAAACAACAGTATTACATACGCATAGTATCCATCTAGAAGTCATAATCATGAAATAATCACGCATATCCAAACAAACAACCCGAAACCGAAACAGACACAGAGTCGGCCGGTCAGACCGCGGGCTGCGCCGGTCTGACCAGCAGCACCTGCCCAGTCTGACCGGACCACATCCAGCAGTACTTGTAGATTCACCTATGAACTTCGCAAATAAATTCCAAATATCAAAACCAATAATCTCCAATGCCAATTGTTCATCACAGAATAATAATCAAAAACACCTTTGATTTTACAGTTTCGAGTTTAGTTCGAGATTTTGGTGAGGAGTGTTGTTGATGTACTTTGTAAACACTAGTTGATGCAATAGAGTCGAAAAATTTCAATCTACATCTTTGAGTTTGTCATCTACCGGTGTTTCTGGGTCCCGACGGTCTAACCACAGGTGTGCGCGCGGTCTGACCGGTGGGATAACGGCGATCTGACCACACCTGCGGTCAGACCGGCGAAGCTACGACGGTCTGACCGGCGGCAGGAGGGCGGTTCGACTGGCGGCGACTGGACTTCGTCATCGACTTCATTCGAGGGTAATCTTCAATTCTGCAAAAGATTTTTGGGTTTTTGGTTTTCACTACCATTCACCCCCTCTGGTAGGTTTGTTTGGTCTTTTGCAATCATACACCATTTGTAGCATTAAAGGAAACGAGAAATTCTTCCATTATGCACCAAAAGGACTATTTTTCTCTCTGCAACTATAATGCTTTCAGGAGAGCAGGATATCTGAAGCATGAGTCAATTGATTCTTACAATCTAATGGTCTACTACTACAGAAATATTACAACATACTCTCGCATACAAAATTACAATGTCTGTCTTTTCAAATGAAAGCACTGGACCGGTAAACTCATCAACTTCAGGACAATATAAGCAAATTGATACTCATACATTAAAATATGATAGCTATAACATTTTTATACATGGGAATAATGGTACCTCAATCTCGGCTGATAGCGAAATCATGCCAAATAAAAAAAAATGTGTCATGGAAATAACATTGGTATGATTCCTGCTAAAAGTAATAGCATACAAATTATGAATTCTTGATAACCTGCTTGGAGAATTATCCATATTCAAACCGATACACATGTTTCGCATGTCTTACCATGTCATGTCAGGAATACGCTGTTCAAAAATGCGTATCCAGCAACTACCCCACCTTCGTTCAGTGAGGCAGCCTTGGTTCTCATCAAATAACCACACTGGTCATTTATAATGACCCTGTCTTTGTTCCTGAAATTCAGAGGCCAAAATTTGAGGTATATCCAATACATAATATGGCTTCTTACTTCAGTTCTACGATTTATTACCGCAGGTAGGCTCCAAAAATTCCAAATTCAGAAACCGCATTTTCCCGAATGCATGTGCCATCTCGGACTAGATAGCAGAGTGATGCTGGTGGAAAGATCCTCTGCATTAGGATGTAGGCTGCAAGTTCATTGCTTCCATCCTTCTTCAGACTTATCAGTGTTTCACGCAGATTGTCCCCATAAATGTTGTTTCCTGAATGAAACACAAGAGTTTCTCATTAGTTAACAGTGCAGATAATTTCAAGGCAAAGTATACATGATAAGCAGGGTACCTCCACCCTCTCTTTGTGGCTTCAGAACAAACAATTCTGGTGATTCAATAGCAGACATGACTATACTGTCATTCTCCAAGCTCCATAGCCCTGCAAAGCATTTCCGAACTTTTTCTATGTCGGCTTTGTTGTCAAGAAACCTATAGTAGGAATTGTAGTAAGTTCACACAAAATCAGATTAACTGACATGTTAAAAAATATGAGCCTTTGGTAGGCATAAAAAACTATAGATTTTAAAGAATATCATGTTCCCCAATGTAAATTACCTTTCGAGCACATTTTCTTTTGCCAATTCTTGTTGAATCTTTTTGGTTCCAACAAGATGGTGTGCTATTGATGGGCACTTAATAGCAGAGGAACACTCAATCAAGAGTCTTGCTCTCCATTCCTTAGAAAAGATACAGAGAGAAGTGAGAGATAGGAAGGTTTCTGGATAAGTAAAATGAACGGATGAAGATGATTAATAACATACCGCTTCTGAAGGGTAATCATTTGGTGTATAACCTGCTCTGAAGTACACAACAGCAACTGGCAATCCATCTCTACATGAGAAAATAAATCATGTTCGATAGTCTGAAATCGTGTAACGTGACATTATATCCAAATTTCTGCAGGAGAATCCTTACATTGTTAGTGTACCGTCAGGACGGAGCTCTCCTTCTGCATCTATTGCTGCCATTGTTTTGCGAATTGTCGTCACCCCATACGTGAAACGAAGTTAAGGGAAACTATTTTTTGTTTAATTGCTGGGTGGATATTTTGGTTAAATACATGGTTAAACCAGTAAACACTGAAGCATTTTTCAGCTATCAAATCAGCTTTGCCCACTCAAGGATGTCACAAAATTGGACAGTTACAAAATTTCAGAAATCAGCAATAGTTAACAGTTTCTTTGATTCTTGCAAGCACCCAAGGATATATTTCTCTCAAGGCGACAGTTATCCAATATTGGTCATACATGTACCTTTCTTCTGGTTGAACAACCACCAGAACTACTGAACTGGATGACCAAAACTTTAGTTAGTAAAGAGTAGTCATGCATAAGAAAGGTCATGCATAACAGCTTACAACCTTTGATTGTTGAACTCAGCCCATGCTCCAGCTAATGCTTCAGCATGCTGAGCAATTGCTGTGTTCCCAACAACACTCTCTGGATCCAAACCAAGCTCCCTCTCATGCTGCCTAATCAGGTTTCTGCACATTACATCCAGGTTGTTCTTTGTTATATAAATTTTGGTGTCAGTAATTTATTATACAATAATACAATAAAAGTGGGAAAAGGATAAATAGCATGCCAAGAATACAACTTAAGTTGCCAAACTTATTAAACTACTTCGATATATTAAATTAAATTTCTTTCTGCAGGCAAAATCGAGCAAACTGGCTGGTCTATATATACATATTTGAAGTCAGGACGCCTAAAAAATCATAATCCGGGAAAATATGTAGTGGAAACTTAAAAACTACCATAAGATTACAAAAATGGACTTCTGAGATTTATCCATCACAAATCTCAAATGTTCATTTTTGAATGCTACAGTAGTTTCTAAGTTTTCCCTAAATATATGGTTTATACTATATATTTTCCATATAACCCATGGGTGCATAGGAAATGAGGAAGCTACTTTTTCATGACTCTGAACTTCCAATCTTAACGATGTGTCCAGATTCTGTTCAGGGCAGCAAACTTATATTTCAATGTTTTAGCTTGTCTGAAAAATGTGTGAATGCATGGCTAAATAAGAAGAATCAAATACATTTGGTGTCCATCTGTGTTTTAGCTTGTCTAACCTGTGAAGTTCACATACACCGCAAGCAAGACCGTTGGATGATGTTGAAATGGTGTTGAGTTCAACTTGAAGAAGCTGGTCAGTGGCCCCATCAACCATGTAATCTGACCTAGTAAGACCCAACCTAACATCCTGAAAGATATAATACAGTTCAAATTTTTTTTTCAAAAAATTAATAAAATCAATGCTGTAATTATCTTTTTTTTTTTTTGCGATGAATGCTGTAATTATCAGAGTGTTGAATTCCTCATTGATTAGTATATTTTAAAAAAAGCTGCGTGGTCACCTCTTTCTTGTTTAGTTTCATCATCTTTGCATGGATATCAAGAAGCCTTCCAGTGAATGAATCCACCTCTTTCGTTCTGGAAAATGATAAACTAAAACTGTTACAGGAATAACACGATGAAAACACAAAGTACTCAAGAATTGAAACCGATGGTTCAGAACTTCAAGACTAGGGTAATCTGTAGTTTCTAAATAATGTAGTTATAACTTTTTTGGTGAACTTAGGTAATATAATTTTTTTGTTAGTATGGTTTTTCCCGAGAGTTTGAAAACATATAATTTTATTTATGTCAATTAATTAAGAAATCACCTTGCCAAAGTCTCCTGCAAAAAATCCCCATCCAAACTAACACGATCAACAAGCTCATTGAAAAGGGGAGCCAATTCAACCGCCTGATCCCAGTAAACTTTCGAAAATGACATTGGCAGTAGAGCAAATGGGGCATGGAGCAAACCAACACCGGGAGCTTTTCCTGATCTCTGCAGATCACGAGATGTACCTATGAGTGAATTTCTTCTTGAATCAGGACGGAGCTCTCCTTCTGCATCTATTGCAGCCATTGTTTTGCGAATTGTCGTCACCCCATACGTGAAACGAAGTTAAGGGAAACTATTTTTTTTTAATTGCTGGGTGGATATTTTGGTTAAATACATGGTTAAACCAGTAAACACTGAAGCATTTTTCAGCTATCAAATCAGCTTTGCCCACTCAAGGATGTAACAGAATTGGACAGTAGCAAAATTTCAGAAATCAGCAGTAATTAAGGGCCTGTTCACTTTGATGCCAAAAAAAACCTTACCAAATTTTGGTAAAGTTGCCAAAAAAATGGCTACATTTAGTTTGCTGCCAAATTTTGGAAACTATATAAGAAATCCTGCCAAAATTTACCAAAATTTTGGCAACTATACCAAATTTTGGCAATGCCAAATTTTGGTAAGGTTTTTTTTGGCATCAAAGTGAACAGGCCCTAACAGTTTCTTTGATTCTTGCAAGCACCCAAGGATATATTTCTCTCAAGGCAACAGTTATCCAATATTGGTCATACATGTACCTTTCTTCTGGTTGAACAACCACCAGAACTACTGAACTGGATGATCAAAACTTCAGTTAGTAGAGAAATCTTATGTCCTGAGCAAGAGTAGCCATGCATGCATAATAGCTTAAAACCTTTGATTGTTGAACTCAGCCCATGCTCCAGCTAATGCTTCAGCATGCTGAGCAATTGCTGTGTTCCCAACAACACTCTTCGGATCCAAACCAAGCTCCTTCTCATGCTGACTAATCAGGTTTCTGCACATTACATCCAGGTTGTTCTTTGTTATATAAATTTTGGTGTCAGTAATTTATACAATAAAACAATAAAAGTAGGAAAAAGGGTAAATAGCATGCCAAGAATACAACTTAAGTTGCGAAATTAAACTACTTCCGTATATTAAATTTAATTTCATTATGTCTGCACAATCGAACAAACTGGCTCGTCTATATATACATATTTGAAGTCAGGACGCCTAAAAAAATCATAGAATAATCCGGAAAAATATGTAGTGGAAACCTAAAAACTACAATATGATTAAAAAAGGACGTCCGAGATTTATCCATCACAAATATCAAACGTTCATTTTTGAATGCTACAGGAGTGTCTAGATTTTCACTAAATATATGGTTTATACTATATATTTTCCATTTACAGACAACCCATGGGTGCATAAGAAATGAGGAAGCTACTTTTTCATGACTCTGAACTTCCAATCTTAACAATGTATCCAGATACTGTTCGGGGCAGCAAACTTATAGTTCAATGTTTTAGCTTGTCTGAAAAATGTGTGAATGCATGGCTAAATAAGAAGGATCAAATAAATTTGTTGTCCATCTGTGTTTTAGCTTGTCTAACCTGTGAAGCTCACATACACCGCAAGCAAGACCGTTGGATGATGTTGAAATGGTGTTGAGTTCAACTTGAAGAAGCTGGTCAGTGGCCCCATCAACCATGTAATCTGATCTAGTCAGACCCAACCTAACATCCTGAAAGATATATACAGTTCAATTTTTTTTTCAAAAAATTAATAAAATCAATGTTGTAATTATCAGTGTTGAATTCCTCATTGATTAGTATATTTCAAAATAAGGTGCGTGGTCACCTCTTTCTTGTTTAGTTTCATCATCTTTGCATGGATATCAAGAAGCCTCCCAGTGAATGAATCCACCTCTTTCGTTCTGGAAAAAAAATAAACTAAAACTGTTACAGGAATAAGGATGAAAACACAAAGTACTCAAGAATTGAAACCGATGGTTCAGAACTTCAAGATTAGGGTAATCTAATTTTTTTTGTTAGTATGATTATTCCCGGGAATTTAAAACCACATAATTTTATTTATGTCAATTAATTAAGAAATCACCTTGCCAAAGTCTCCTGCAAAAAATCCCCATCCAAACTAACACGATCAACAAGCTCATTGAAAAGGGGAGCCAATTCAACCGCCTGATCCCAGTAAACTTTCGAAAATGACATTGGCAGTAGAGCAAATGGGGCATGGAGCAAACCAACACCGGGAGCTTTTCCTGATCTCTGCAGATCACGAGATGTACCTATGAGTGAATTTCTTCTTGATACGATGAAAAAAACTATGTGCATTTCAATTCCAGAGTTGCAATTCATAAAAATGATACAAAAATCAAACTACAGGTAAATAAAACAACAGCTAATTAAGAACTGGAAAAATACTCAGAGACGATAGCATTGAAAATGCCAGTGGTAAATCCAAGAAATGAAATCAGGGGCTGTAAAGAAGCAACTTAAATGAGGTTACAAATTCTGATGGATTATCATCAAATTACATAAATTAAACTGATTTCTTATATTAGAGGGATATTCATATGGACAAGTTACATACCACTCCAGCTAGCGCAAAAAAAGTAGAAGGTTGGAACTTATGGTGTGTTTAAGAGGAGGGGAAAGGAGAAAATTGAGAAGACACGTAAAGTACTAAACCTACTATATATATTTATTTTGATAGTATATTTATTTTGTGTTAGTAATACTGCTACATGTTTTTCTATAAATTTAGTGGAACTTTTAAAAATTTGTTAATGAAAATTAGTCAACACACTTTACATTATGAAATGGAGGAGTAGAAGATGAATATATTTTTGCTTTTGATGTCAATCTAGCCTAGAACTGCTGGGAAAGTTTGCCCAATGAGGCTCTCCCGTGATGACAAGAACGAAGCCCACGCTTAAAGGCTTTGTGTTAAGCTTGGCAAAAACTAGGTAAACCAAATAAGGAGCCTTGCCTTGGTGGGCTACAGCCCAAATTAAATGAGGCTGGGGGCTGGCTAGATATAGATAAAGGAGGTGGTTACCTAAGGCTCTGTTCTCCCCGGCACACAAAACGAAGCAGCGTTTTAGTGCGTGATTAATTAAGTTTTAGCTAATTTTTTTTAAAAATAGATTAATATGATTTTTTTAAGCAACTTTCGTATAGAAACTTTTCGCAAAAAACACACCGTTTAGTAGTTTGAAAAACACACCGAACTAGGTAAATCAAATCAGACTTCTTTTTTTTTTTTCATGTTGAAGACTTCTTTTTAAGACGGCTAGTTAATTAGTCACTTTCGTCCTTTCTATTTCTGTCAACAGTGAAAGCAGCTGCTTGTATGAACCACGCATGTGCTCTTGCTTTTGTGATATGGGTGGGCCATACTCCAACTGTTTTGAGTCCTGAGTATATATTTATTTTATTTTTATGATGTGGCTAATACTGATCCCTACGTCCTAATAAAAATGCACCTAAGGTTGAATGTGGTATTTCATATTACAATAAATATGGACAGTCCAATCCTAGATGCACTTATTTTAGAATTGAGGAAGTAACTAATAAGCTGATTTATAAGTAAAAAAATCCAAGCATAAACAAACAAACAACATTTTATTTAGATTTTTAAATCCATAAACCACTCTTATCCTGTTAAGCCAAACGCTAGACATGTTGTTTATGTAAAGACGAGGTAGGACTCCTCTACAAAGGCTTAAAAGCCAATGACGTTTATAAATCATATAAGCCAAAAATCGAATTAAAACAAAGAGGGATTAAGTGTGCTACTAATAATACAAAGGCCTTTGGGATTGGTTTTTGCTGGACATCTTTTACAGTTTGTTACTGTATTTATTTTAAATGGTTTTTTACCAATAGACCCCTAACAAAAGTTTTACTAAATATTGGGCATAATTAAGCAGAAAGTCGTGACACTTAGTTAGCGACTTTATAGCAAAGTTGTCACATGGTAAATTTCGAGCTTCAGTTCCTGTTTGTTCTTTCTCACCGAAAGAGATCAAGTTGTTCCCTCTATAAAGAAAGGGCCAGTAGGCGCCACTCGTGCAGAACGTGTTGATTTGTTTTTGCATATTTGCATATACTATATTGTTTGAAAGGCATGTTTATATATATTTTGTCTAGTTACGTGCATATTGGCGACCTTCACTCCCACTGTCTGGTCACCCCAACCAAAGCTGGCCCCACTTACAAAATCAGTATGGTTGAGCTGGCTGTTTCCGGTTGGGTCAATTAAGATGGGACAGCATCTATATATAGGATGATTGGATTTGTACTTTAATTAAATCTCCAAATAGCAAAAGTGGATGCTCCACAATTATTGGGGAAGATATAATAGTCAAATAATTGTGATAAAATATTATATCAATAAAATAAATTGAAAACCCTGTATAATGTGTCACAGGAAATTAATTAGCTTTGGTTAGAGGTAATTAATTTTAATGTCGATAACTAGCACTGTTGCTTGCTAGTTCAGTCTGGAGCCCTATTGATTGCCCTAATAAGCTAAAGCAAAGACAAATTTTGAATTTTTAAACTTAATTTTGAAGTTGATTTAATGGTAATTTCAACGTGGTTATTTTTTAGCATGGGTTTTTATGTTGCTAAGAACACATATATGAGCAACCGATGAGTGCCTCGATTTCTCGGGATCAAACCTTTAATAATCATAATTTCTTCGGACTTGCCATAAACTTCGTAGGCAGATTTTGGCCAATATCACCTTAATTACTTGTGACGAGATTTCTTCATTAACTTTTATGTATTTCACACATTCAATCGATTAAAAAAGTGACACAAATTTCTTTTACATAATTTCTACTTAAGTAAAAATCTACAGAATGTTGCAATTTGATGGGATTCGTATGCATGATTTTCCCAGCAGCTAGCTAGCTGGTTCTACCAAATGATATGGAATAATTTTAATTTTTAAGCCTAGGAAAAACCCGGTAATTAAATTTAATAGGAGTATCCGGTAGTTGCAATTGATGGGATACATATGTCTTTGACGAACACTAAAGTAAATCTTAAAAAAAATGTCTGAAATATGTTCATGTTAAAAAGACAGGAAGAATATGCACGAATATAATAAACGAATAGTGCATGTGCAAAATGTACTAGCTAGCTACTAGAGTCCGTGAGCTCAGCTAGTCGTCACTTCACCGGGTGGTTCTTGTCGCCGACGACGAGGCCGTGCTGCGACGACCACACCAGCGCCTCCTCCACCAGCTCATCCACCAGCCGCGGCGCCGCCACCGCCAGCTGCCCCTGCTCCGACGACCGCCGTCCGCCTCCGCCCTCCACCTTGGGCGCCGCCGTCCCGACGGCGGCGGCGCACCTCGCCGGAGCGAGCAGCGGTGACGGCCAGCTCGCGGCACCGCCCGGCCGACGCACCACCACGACTGGAAGAACCCTGCACCGGCCGAGCGAGGAGGCGAACGGTGGCGGATGCGCGCCGGAACGGGCGGCGGCGGCGGCCATGGTCGATTGGGCTGTTCGATCGGAGTTGGTGGAGGTCGCGAGGTTTCTTGATGTGTGCACAGCACAGGGGATATGAGAAGGTGATGAAAGGAGCAAGCTAAGCTAGTTATAAAGGGAACGAGACTTCGACATAGACTAGCTCGGATTAGTAAGGTCAATGTGTTTATAGTTCCCTTCAAACTTCCAACTTTTCCATCACATGAAATATTTGACACATGTATTGAGTATTAAATATAGACAAAAATACCAACTGCACAGTTTGCATGTAAATTGCGAGACAAATCTGAGCCTAATTACGCCATGATTTGACAATGTGGTGTTACAGTAAACATTTGCTAATAATGGATTAATTAGGCTTAATAGATTCGTCTCGCAATTTACATGCAGAATCTGTAATTTGTTTTGTTATTAGTCTATATTTAATAATTCAAATGTGTGATCGTATACATCAAAAAAAAATTATCAAAACAACTAAACACGGCCTAAGTATGGGTATTTGGGCACAAAGAGAAAAACTATTAGCATTATAATTAATTAAGTTTAATTATTTTAAATTTTTAAAAATAATTTATATGATATTTTAAAGTGTAGAAAGTTTTTATATAGAATGCACCGATTAATAATTTTATAAACATGCTAATAAAATCCGTGCCTTAATCAGACCCTAGTCCTTGCAAATTAGAAATCGATCCCAACCGTTGGATGATACCGTCGGTTGAATGGTCGACGACATTCACGCACCGGCAGCGTATACCACTAAAGATATGTTGTGTGTCTCTGTGGATCACCGGTGCCTGATGATCGTGACGTGAAAGGTTGAGGTTGTCGAGGAAATATCCCTGTGAAAAACCTAAAATGCCCGTAAATGAAGATACTCCCTCAATCCTAAAATATAAACATTTTTATAATTGAATATGGTTATTAGTTATTAAGAAAGTAGGTAAAATTATATGATGAAAGGTTATGATTGGATAAGAGGAGGGTAAATTGAATGGTGAAGGGTTGTGATTGGTTAGGAAGAAAATGTTAGTGCATAAGTTGTTATATTTTGGAATAAATTCTGAAGGTTAGAAGTTTTTCTATTTTAAGACGGATGGAGTATATTTATTAATCACTAAGGATATATGTGCAATTGAACCGTAGTCGCGCGAAAGGGCCTGTAGCCTAATGGTTACAAGAGCCTCAGTAGCACCTGAGGTCCTGGGTTCGACTCTCCGTGGGAGCGAATTTTCCAGGATTTAACGGCGTTGTGCTTTCAGTGGTAGGCGACGTACCCGTCGACAGCGATGCGTTGTGAGTGTCTGCGTTGTACTGTGTAATTCTCAAAAAAAACTAATGATTAACCAATCAATGCCGGTTTAAGTGGATTGGAGCTAGCGGGGTGCCAGTTTTAGCCGATTGGAGTGGGAAGGTTGACCTATTGATCATAGGGGTAGGGTTTGCGTGCGTGTGTTCATAGGGGTGAGTGCGCGTGCGTTGTGAGTGTCTGCGTTGTACTGTGTAATTCTCAAAAAAAAAATTGAACCGTAGTCGCCAGTACCGATTTAACAAAACCCGGCATTGATGATGTTCCTGCTCCACAAAACACTCTTGCGCTATCTAGAGAAGATATTAGTGCCAAGTCATATTAAGAACCGGTACTTTGGCGGATAATCAGTGCCGGTTATAAGAATACCCGGAACTAATGATTAACCAATCAATGCCGGTTTAAGTGGATTGGAGCTAGCGGGGTGCCAGTTTTAGCCGATTGGAGTGGGAAGGTTGACCTATTGATCGGTTGATTGGAAAATTCATCTGTGACCCTGACCATATTAGGGCATGTTCAATGGTAGAGACGAGTATGGTCTCTTAAGCAATACAATATTATTTAGAGACCGTATCTTTACAATAGTAGAGACGACAAAGTCTCTAATCATTAACTAAAAAAATATTCCTTTTGTTAATATTCTTTCCATTTTTTTACCCTCATGCAACCATATTTCCATATTATATTGATTAAGAGTCGTTGTTAAGCTGTTGTTATGCATGACAACGATGTTTTATCTCTCCTCTTTCTCTTTCTTCCCTGTCAACAAGTATTTCAAATTAACATCACTAAGAGACCATTATTGACAACCATTGTATATGCCCTTAGTGCTAATTACGGATATATGAACATACTCCCTTCGTCCCAAATATAGTAACTAGAACCGGATGGGACGTATTCTAGTAATATGAATTTGGACATGCCCCTTGTCAGATTCATAGTACTAGGATACGTCCCATCCAGTTTTAGGTTACTATATTCCGGGATGGGTGAGTAATTTTTTTATATGTACTTGGATTGCGATAAAGTTTATATGAAAATTGTAGCTCTTAATGAGATATATAATTTTATAGTTGATAACTTTTTCATTTGAATTCTTTTAGGTACTTGAATCCATGATTCAAATATCGGTTAGGAACGCTCGTAAGGAAAAAGATGTGCATGTGAGGGAGGGATCTCTAGTTTGAATTCACAAGAATTGTATTCGATTTTTCTAGGCCACATCTGTGTTGGGTCCATTTCTATCAATTATACTAGTTACGAATCAGCACAATGTCTCCACAAAATTTTTCAAGTTCAAAACGTCTAAGGATCGTCTTTCTCAACAACATGTGTAGCACAATATTATATATTAGTCCAGATATACTAGCACCAAACTTTTTGTGTTCAAAACATCCACTGTTGGAGAAACCATCTTTGGTCGGTCGGCCCAATTCCACAATAGTCCCGGTTCCAATAAAAACCGGGACTAAAAAGCATCTTTAGTCCCGGTTTAAAAGCTTAGGGGTATTTTTTGATCTTTAGTCCCAGTTGGTGTTAAAGATCATTTTTACTCCCGGTTGAAGAGGTTGTCAGGTCGTGTCAGGCCCCAATTATTTTTAGTCCCGGTTGGTATAAACAACCGGGCCTAAAGATCCATCTTTAGTCCCGGTTGTTTAGAACAACCGAGACTAAAAATCACCCCAAGCCGCGCGCGATGTTTATCTCTTCGCGTGTCCATTGTCTGACCCTCCTCCTCAGTCTTATCCTTAGCTTTTCTTCCCCTCCACTCGTTCTCCTCCTCACTCCTTCTCCTCTTCCTCCTTCTCCTCCTCCCCTTCCTCTCTCCCCTGTCTTCCTGGCGGCAGCGGGTGGCGGCCGGCGCGGAGGGCGCGGAGGCAGGTGGTGGAGGCGCTGGCGGCCGGCGGCGGCGGCTGCCCCGCGTGGAGGGCCCACGGCGGCGGCTGCCCGTCCGGAGGGCAGGCGGCGGAGGCGCGGAGGCCGCCCCGCGGCGGCTGTAGTAGCGGAGTCGTGGAGGGCCGGCCGGCATGGAATTTTTTTGCTTTTTTTTCTTTTTTCCTTCTTAATGTGATGTGGATGACTGTGATTTGTGCGATCTGTGTGATTTGTTCGATCTGTGATTTGTGATGCGATCTGTGATTTGTGAATGATATTAGGAGATATGTGATATGTGAACTATCTATGATTCGTGTATCTGTGATTCGTGCTATATGTTATTTATGATTTGTGGTGTGATTTGTTATTTGTTTATTTTTTTATAATGATTTGGAGAGATTGAACATGAGAAAAGAAAAAAAAACTTAAATCTTTAGTCCCGGTTGGTGTTACGAACCGGGACTAAAGATACATCTTTAGTCCCGGTTATTTCAACCGGGACTAAAGATCGACGTCTTTAGTCCCGGATTCGTAGTCCCGATTGAAAAATCGGAACTACAGAGGGTTACCAACCGGGACTACAAACCCTTTCTCCACCAGTGATCCAAGGAACATGCCATGTGTTGCCTCGCTCTGGCGGAACTTGAAGCCATGATCACTCCCACGACATACCCATCACCCCTTCTGTTCAGAGCGGATAATTCTCAGATAGTTTGGACACGGATACATATTTTTTTCTCATATATGAATATGAATATGATATCGAAGTTTTCGACAGATATGAATAATAATACATGTATCGATGGATACTATTTGGATATCGCTAAAAGTATGAAACATATACTCATTTCTTTTTAACTTTAGACCTTACAACCCTAATCCACACTGGATTATTTAATTGAAATCGATCCGCACTGAGTCAACTCACTCCCGTTCTAAATATGTATCCTTGAGATATAATAGGGTTGTTTGTTTTTGTTGTGACTTATAACTTAATTTTGAATTTAAAGAGGGGGGGGGGGGGGTGGGTTTGGGGTTGTGTTTCCATTATTTTTTATTTGCCTTTGGGCCGAAGAGTAGTAGTATAAAAAATTGTACTCTCAGAACTTGTTTTTCGTATATGTCTATGGTTTATAAGTCACTGTTCAAAAAATTGCTTTCCGTGAAAACCTGTTATACAATGTCATGAAACCACTAAGAAAAGTATGGTATTTCTATAATCCAAATGGGAATTTCATACTCTCCATTGTACCTTTTCTCAACAATCAACAGCCATTTTTCAATCACATTCGTCACAACCATACGCGGCCATTCGCTGAACCACACAAGAGGGTTTAATAAAAATGCCAAATCCCATTGCATATCCGATACTGTGAAATTTGTTCACAATGATTCTTCTTAATATAAAGTTCCTTAAATAAAATGGTCATGTTACTGTTTTGACCTTTATGATAAGATGGATAAGAACAGTAAATCAATGACATGAACAATACCCTTTACTGTAGCGTCAACATTCCAAGGATCTGCGAAAGAGGACTCCATACTGTAGTACTTACTTACTGTACCGATTTTATCTAAAATAATATGTAAGACGGTATAGTATGTAATGCGACACATCTTAATACAACGAACAGTCTATTCAGATTAATTGTACTGTAGGATGTGTCACATTTTGTACTAAGTTTTTTTTTTTTTTTATGGACGGAAGGAGTAGATAGTTCTCCTTTCCGTATATACAGTACTGCAAAGTTCATTCGTGATAAATAAGAATTATATCAATCAATCAATCTTTCCAATAACTCAATTTGCAAAAGTAATAATAATCTATGCGGCATATGCCACTAGCCGTAGGCCAGCCACTACATTCATTTGCAAGTGAAGTCCTGTGAATCATCATTCACGATTCATTTTCTATGATTCTGGAGATGATATGGAAAAGATCTTTGAGTGTTAGTTTATGATACCTCATGGTACGTTAAATTATAAAGTAAAGGTTGCAGTAGAAAATGTGATGCCTCCTGGCATACTTTTAGGAGTGTAAAAATATAGAGAATTCACATATCATAGTCATCTTGTTTTCCAGCATTATGTAAAGGAACCAGTAGACCTTTAGGACCGTAAAAATTATGAAAAGGAAATGGAGTGATTTTGACAGCATTAGTCATAAAACGGACACAGCAAGATAAGAACCACAAAATATTTGATGCATAGAAAATTGGATCGGTCCTACATTGGAAAGGATGACATTGTCGTTAGTATGCATTGACTAAGTTTAGTAGAAAATACAACACATCATTTTCAGCAATTGAGTAACTAAGGAAAATATCCAATTATGTGGTGAAATGGAACTGGAAAACTGATGAAATATGTGTAGCTGACCATGGATTGCTGTACCCAAGTGTTCAGAGATTGGAATACACAACAGCAACATACAAACAACTATGTATATGTAGAGCAGCATGAATGAACCTGAGAAAAGGGTTGCATGGGCTAAGCAAGCACATCACACAATTCTCAGAGATTGAGACCAAAAAATGAAATGAATCTTGTTGAAGTAAACAACGTCCCGCATCAGGATGGAGAATCTTCATCTTCAACACCCTTCATGACAACGGAGCAAAGAACCTGCTTTGAGATGTGGGACTCAAGCTCTCTTGACACCTCTGCGAGTCTCAGATCGAAGTTGCTCCGGTGTCTCTGTGGTTTCGGAGATGGTGAACCGGAGAATCGTCTTCTTGGGCTTGACAGCCTTGCTGTCGGGGATCCTGACAACCAGCTCTTGGTGAAAACAGGAACAATCTCCTTCCCTGTCATGATGTGCTTTCTCTCTTGGTTCAGAGGACCTCTCTTTGTCTCCACCGGTAATGGTTTCATCGGTGAGGTTGTTGTTGATGGCAGCTTATTCCTGATTCGCTCACGGGCACGCTCAGCGGCTGCCATAGCCTTCTCCTTGCTCATCTTGATCAACGTCCATGGGTTGATCTGGATGTCATCTTTCCTTCTTGTTCCATCACTGGGCTCATTTTCAATCCTGATGGATAGCTTTCGGGTACTCTGTCATGTATGAAATGGTATTGTCATCACCAAGTTAGATTAACTGAAACTAGTACTACGGGCCTAGTGCTGCAATTTGTATGTACTTACTTCACTTAATTCATCTTTTCTGCAGAAGATCCTTGACAGAAAGGATGGCCTTTCTGGTGAATCGAAGTCGATACTCTCATCAGACGACGAATCAGAGTCATCGAAAGGGTCAAATGCTTGTGCTGCTTCTCTCATAGCAAGGATGTAATCATATGTCCTCATTCCCTGAAGTGAGTAACAACAGTTCACAAAAAAAATTAGCTGACATGATTTATATCATCTTTATCCTGCACAAAAGTATTTGTTCAGCAAAGTGCACACCTTTCTAATAAGCACAACATGGAAGAAGAAGAGCTGACCCAGTGCTACAGTACTGTATAAGGTGAAGATCACAAAAACCATCTGCCCAGAACATCATAATGAACAATGTAGCCTTATGAGTATTGTACAGCAGTAATGATGCGTGCCTAATTGCTTATTGAGAGAGATGATATGTTCTTCTTGGTTACATACTGATAACGCTGCATGTGCTCCTTTTGGGAGTCTGATGTGAAGCCTGTGTTCCATTTCCATTTTCAACCCTTTGCTGTCGGTAAAGCAGCGAACGAAGATCGCGATTGCTGTTCCTCCCTCAATAACAAGCTGATACAGAAGATTTGCATGCTATTTAGTTGTAGTAAAAGAAATGATTTCTTGGACATAGAAAGAAAAATGATGCAAGCCGAGAGACAAAAAATATTGGCATTTAGCACCCACCATGAGCAGGACAAAGAACATGAGCAGAATAAATGATGCATAGTTCCTTCTTCCAATGCAATTGTTCAGCCACTGTGTGAAAAAGATAGAAAAACTCAGTCACTTGATCATTGAAAGATCAACCATTGATTTGGGAGTGAAAAGAATGCACATAGCTTGGGTGCTTACCCTGCAGTGGTGATCAAATCCATCAACACAGCGATCACAGGTCTTGCAGTGCTTGCTGCGCAATTTCACCTGCAATTCGTACATAATCGTTTCAGATTGTTTCATCTTGACCTCTGACTGACTCCACATTAATGAATTTCACAAACCAAAAACGTTGAAATTCAGTTGAATTTATCCTCTTCTATTCTCATAAACTAATCTACCCACATTTTTTGAATTATTTATCAGAACCAATCAAACAGAGCAATGAAATTTAGGTGAATCAATCTACCCACATCAAACAAATTAAGCTGCATTTCCTGAATTATATTTATTTGAAGTTTTGAATCAAACAAGCAGAGCAATGAAGGCCCATAGAGCAAAGGAGAGGAACAGAGCAGTGGACCTCGCAATCACAGACGGGGCAGTAGGAGATGTCGTGGCCGGCGGCGGCGTGCGGCGAGACGATGTCGTCGAGGCTGGTGAAGGCGAAGGGGAGCATGGGGTCGAGCTGGACGCTGGAGTTCCACTGCTCGAGGTAGCTCCGCCGCACCCACCGGTTCATCACGCGGACCTCCACCCGCCGGAGCAGCCGCACGACGTACCGCCACAGGATGTACCCATACCTCAGCCTCGGCAACCTCCCCCCTCCTCCGCCGCCGCGGCGGCCTGCGCGGGCCCTCGCCAGCTGCCGCCGCCTCTTCATCTTCTTCGCGTGCGTCCGGTCCGACGGGTCCACCGCCGTGCACCGCACGTAGAGCGCCGCCGCGCCCGCCGCCTGGTGTTCGATCCCGTCACCGTCAGCAACCAACAACCGCGACGCGAGGAGAAGCCAAGAAGGTTACCGTACCGAGGAGGAGAAGAGGGCGAGGAGGGTGTTGCCGGCGACGGTGCTGCCGAGGTACGGCCCGAGGACGACGTAGAACGCGGCGACGAGGACGGCGAACACCGCCATGCCCACCAGCTGCATCGCACATCCAACAAGACACCACCACACCGTCACCTCAAAGAATCCCATCCGGGGTGGAAGAAATTAAAAGGGGGAGAAGCAGCGGGGGACCTGGAGAGGGTGGAGGGGGAGCTGCCAGCCGTGGCGACGGCGCCAGCGCGGCCACGCCATCGTCGCCGCCGCCGTGGATTCGCCGCGGCCCATCGGTGGCGGTGAGATCTGCGGCCTCGACGCGTCGTTCAACTCTGCTCTGCTGCTGTGCGAGTGCGACTCGAACGCGAGAGTGAAGCGAAGCGGCGGTGGGGTTGTCTGACAGGTGGGGTAGGGGAGGCAGCCAACGGTCGGCTCCAGCCAACGGCTTTTCCATCCACCCACGCTTTGGCGTTCCCCGGCTGTTTGAATTTCGAATCGGCGGTTGGGCGCTCGAGGCCTCGACCTCGACCGCATCTGCTCCGTCGGATGGCATACCGTCGGCCAGATCGGAAACAAGAGTGGGGCGTCGATTCCCTACCCCCCAAGGCCTATTGACCTAATGCCATCTTCGGTGTATTTTCTCAGTCCCATAAAAAAAACAAATCGAATCAACGGCGGCGAGTTAAATTGGTACTACTGTATAATGAAAAATTATACTACCATGTTTTCGAGTGGAATCATCTGAATAGGAAATTATTTTATTGTCTTTTCTTTCTTGAAATTATTTTATTAATGTTGTCTATCTATTAGACTCTGCCCCATCTGAATACGAAATGAAGTTTTTACTTCCTCCGTCCCAAAATATAAAGGATTTAGGTTAGATAGGATATATTCTACTACTACGAATCTGGTAACTCTTAGTCTAGATTTGTAATACTAGAATATACTCTCTCCGTTTTAGATTATAAGACGTTTTGACTTTGGTCAAAGCCAAACTACTTTAAATTTAACTAAGTTTATAGATAAATAATATAATATTTATAATACCAAATTAGTTTCATTAAATCAATAATTGAATATATTTTCATAATAAATTTATCTTCGGTTGAAAACGTTATTATTTTTTCTACAAACTTAGGTAAAGTTGAAGTAGTTTGACTTTGATCAAAGTTAAAACATCTTGAAACCTGAAACGGAGGGAGTATCACATACAACCAATATATCTTAGTATATTTTATGATGGAGGTAGTAGTTCTTTTTTCCTTGTCACTGTGTCCCATGATCAATTTATACATTGTTTGTCTCGACTTGTGCTGAATGCTTCGATTGCACATTAGAGTTGGACTATGGCTAAGGTATCCATACTTCACAACACACGAAAAAAAAATTCAAAATTAAATAAACTGTGTAGTAATACTCGAGTGAATATTTCATGCCATTTTCTCGGTCTGCACGATTCACACACTGCTAGAGAATGCCTCTCCTCTCCCGGTTGGGAACACCCTTTACTCTCGGTTATATAACCGGGACCACGAATCCGAGAGTAAAAATCCATTTTTAATCCCGGTTGGTGTTACCAACCTGGAGTAAAAATGGAGCCAGGCTAGTTCGGTTGCTCTTTTTTTTATTGTTTTAAACACTGAATATTGATTTCACTCCATTCCCAAATCATCCCCAAATTGTGAAATCCCAAATCGATCGATCACATAATAGATCAAAAAATCCTGAACAAATACTCAAATCAATCATCTCCAAATACATCATAAATTCTTACAAAAATTACATCACAGGTTCTAAAAAAGTTATCACAAATACATCATAGATTCATCACATCACACACAAATACATCTCAGGTTCGAATCAAAAAATCTCAAAAAAAAGAAAAAGAAAAACTCAGACGATCTGCTCGCCGGCCCTCCGCCGCTATCACGCCGCCTGCCCCCGCGCCGGCCCACCGCCTGCCTCCGCGCTGGCCCGCCTCAGCACGCCCCGCCGCCGCGCTGGCCGTCTCCGCGCCGCTGCTCGATTTACTGCAAGGAAAGATAGGATAAGAGCAAGAAAAGAGGATAGATCGAGAGGAGAGTGAGAGGATAAGATAGAGAGGAGAGGAGAGAGAGAGAGAGAGAGTGGGAGAAAAACTTTGCGGGCTTGAGGATAAGTGGATTATATCTTCGGGTTGAATTTTAGTCCCGGTTGGTAATACTAACCGGGATTAAAGATCTAAACAATCTTACTCCCGGTTGGGAGTACCAACCGGGACTAAAGTAGTGATTTTTAGTCCCGGTTGTAGTACTAACCGGGACTAAAGATTCTCGGCCCTCTGACAGCCATCTGATAGGGGATGAACCGGGACTGAAGAATGTCTTGGTTGGTACTAGATCAAAATTTTTTTAACCGGGAATAAAAATAATTTTTAGTTCCGGTTCTTATTGGAACTGGGAATTGTGGAAATCCCCGACCCAGTAAAGATCACTTCTCCAGTAGTGACACGTATTATCTTGTATCCCTTATAACAATGTATGAATTGCGTGCCGCAGAAATATCATAAAATTCAATAATGTTCACATCAGTGTGAACATGAACATGATAATTAACTCGATCTCATTTGAACTTTCCACGTACCCGATCAACTTGATAATTGTAATTAGTAAAACATAGTATATTTAAGCTGGATTGTGTGCTGTACAAATACCATAAATTCAAACAAGCATGGTGTTATTGATTCTCACATCTAGAGAGAATTTGACTAAGCAAAGCAAGCTGCCAAACCGTAAACCAACATAAATATTTATAAAATTTAGGTATACTCCGTTACAGATGCGTTTCAGGAATTCATCAATGCGGGTGTACCGAACCTCTGGGTAGAGCATAGTTGCTTCGGCTCCATTGTCACCAATGTCGAAGTTTGTTAAGCAACCTCGTAGAAAATGTGGTAGAAATGTGTTTTCCCACTTGAAAAGCAAATTGCATATCTGCTTGCATTAAAAAATTGCATATCAATGATGTTAAGTCAATAATTGTTTGAAATTAAACCCCATGAGTAATGGTATTTAAAAAAGAAAAATAGCCAAAAGTGCACATTATCAATTTGGTATCAATGGAAAACAACATCATTGGTGTGGTGCTGAAGCTGTAGTTGTACGACTCCAACCATCAAGAGTACTGAAATCAAGTACGTCTTGGTGTTCATGATTGATGTGTTTGTGTAATTGGTAAGCAGTTTATTTTTACCTTTCATTGGAGCCAAAATTCTTCAGCAGGTATGTGGAATTTCGTAAGACTTTTTCCAGAGAGTTTTTCCCACATTGCGATCAGCTCGTTATGAGTGAGGCAATTATCTTGTGGTCTTATGTATATTGTCTTATTCAAGGTGCGAGGATCATCGATTGATTTGATTGTATATGTTCCCACATCATCTTCATCCACAAAAACGCTGCATATAATATTGCAGCTTAATTGGTTAGTATAGTTGAAAATCAAAATTGATTGTAATATTACTGAAGAATGGTTTTCAAAGCCCTAAATTATTTCCTATACTTTCATCAAATAATGAGTAGTGAAAAGGAAGGTGTACAAATTGATGTATTAATATTTTTCACAGAAAATCATGCAAAAATATCTTAATAGACATGATATTTTCACTAGCTAGCTACACATAAAAAACATAATTATTTACAATAGAGTAATTGCGCTAGTGGTAAACGAACTTGGCATGTGAATACAATTTATTACAAGAACTTAAAAATGATTGTCTGGGTGCAGCAACTTATCTACTTCGTACGTTTTGTAGAAAAAAAACTCCAAAGATTTTGTTTGTTGATATACACGAATGATTCATCTAAGCGAGGATATGGTGTTTGGTTAAAACATACTAGTATGATTGTATCCACATGCCATTACCCAAGTTGCTATACAACCAGCATGTCGGTTTTTGAATGATTCATTTTTTAGGTGTTTGGTTTTGGTATAGATGAATTGGATGAACTCTGAAAGAATAATTCCCCTAAAATTCAGATTAACTTGGTCTCTAAAAATTGGTGGACCAATTAAACCTATTTTCCTCTTTCTCTAAACCCTTAAAAAATAGAACCATGTCTTTTCTCATGCCGAATGGACGGTTGTGACCATCTCATCCTAAATTTGGATGAGTCCAACCCATCTCATCCCGTCATCAAACCAAACAAATGTTAACTACTCTCTTCATTCATTATTTCATATTATAAGTCGTTTGACTTTTCTAATGTTAAAATTCTTGAAAGTTTGACCAAGTTATAGAAAAAATTAGCAACTTTATCTATACAAATCGGTTTTATTCAACCTAAATTAAATTTTTTTTGAATATGTTGGAGGCATGTCATGAGGACCTTCGGCTAGACTGCCGAAACAACTATCAAATCGCGCAGGCCATAATACAATTATTACCCCTATTTTAATGGTAGCTAAGTCGATTCCGAGTAAACAGTACCCCTAGGGTTGTAAGCCTGGACTATAAAAACTATAAATAGATCCTAAGGGGTGTGTAATGGGATCTAATTTTTGAGAAATCAATACGAGTTTACTACTTTACTTTCAACCTGTCGAGTGAAGCATGCCTTTCGGCAGACACATTTGTCAATCGATAACAAATACTTTCTTTTTTTTTATGTTGAAAATATTGCTATGTTTTTTTTTATAAATTTAGTCCGATCTAACCAACTTTGACTTAAAAAAGTCAAAGTGACTTATAAAATAAAAACAGAGGTAGTACATTACACCCGTATACCAAGTTCTTGGATCATGAGCATATTTACTCTTTATAGTAAGAAAAGTTACTAAGGGGAAAAAAGATGAATGGATTAAATGGTGGAGAAACAAAAGACGCCATCAGGAATCTTGTCGTGCTCTAATAACTGTTACATTAAAATATGGATAAATTATATTTTTAAAATGAAAAGTCGATAGATGAACAGATACGTGCAACTGAACATGCCTGAGGAAAAAAAGGAAGTGCCAATCATGAAGAATGGAAGACAGGGGATTTGCAGTTTTGTACCACAGAATCTGTATCTAATGGGACCACTGACCATGATTTAAAAAGCTGGACGTATGCTTGGATCGAAAGATAAATCTCAATTTTCTAAATAGAGAGAAAATAACTACAAATCTATCCTTTCAGGAGAAAAAGACAAGCCATCTCCTAAAAATTAAAGCAATGAAGTAACAACTTAGCTAATGACTCCATCCGTCCAAAAAAAACCAACCTCATACTAGAATATAACACATCATAGTTCAATAAATCTAGACATACTAGTATAACGAACATCACTCCCTCCGTCTCAATATAAGTATTTTTAGCATAGCGACAAGTCAAATATTTTTAATTTTGACCATTAATAATAAAAATATAAAAAAATAAATCATGTAAAATTGATGTTACTAGATTTATCATTAAACAATTTTCATAATATGCAACTCTTTTTTTTTTAAAATATCCTACTTTTAAAGATATTGTTGGTCAAAGTAGCATCTTGGAGACCGTAACATAGTCTAAAAATGTTTATATTTTGGGATGGAGGGAGTAGTATGTCTAGATTCGTTGAATTAGAATGTGTCACATCTTAGTACGAGGTTGGTAATTTTTGGAACAAGGAGTAATTAACTTTTTTACCTTTGACGTTACCATCCCCGTACACATTAACTCTCTCTTTGGGAGGGGCAAGGAGGTCAGCTGGCTGAGATTAGGACAGAAGTAAGCAGCAAAGCAGTTGGAAGAAACATATGTGTGGGGGATTTTTGCATCCTCAATTGCTCTTCTTATCTCCATCTTCTCATCAAATGTAACCCTCCCAGGTTTAAGAGCATTCCCCATCCTCGATGGGTCCATGCCGAATTCTGACGGAGGAAACGCTGCTCGCAGAGAATTATTCACAGTAAATATGTAGCAATCTTGGTATATATTATCCTCATCTTTAATGTCATTAAAAAATCGAACGTATCGAGTAGTGTTGTTTGGTAAAAAGTACTAGTATGTATCTATTGAAATCTTATTGTACTGCTCATTGGTAATGGAACTGAACAACTTGTTTTCATGTCTGTCAGTTTTATTACTATATAGAAGATAAAACCTTTACTCACGTCGTTCACATTTATTGATTTATATCCAGGGGCGGATCTAGAAAAAATAGTAGTGGGGGCTAAATAACTACATCAATATAAATCGAACTCCAGTTCTCCATCCTATGGATCTATGGAAAAAATTTGTGGGGCTTAGGGGGTCTCCACTGTCCGGGGCGGTAGTGGGGTCTCAAGACCCTCCGCCCCATTGTGGATCCGCCCCGTTTATATCATATCGATCAGTAAAAATTGCCATAATTTTACTCAGTTATGATATATATACCAAACTTCTTTTATTTTCAAGATAATGGATAGAAATCAGATATCTATATTCACATGTGAATATACATACACAGCCAAATTAAGTTCTTTGAATTATGTGCTAATTTGTTGAGCTGATAGAAAAATAAATTACCTTGACATTTCCAGCTTCTTTGATGGCCTCGACGAGCTTGAGCTGGAGCAAGAGGTTGTGGCTGCGGAGGTGGACGCCGGCATGGCGGAGACGACGACGCCACCTGCCGGACGGCGGCGACGAGGCCCTCGTGGTCGTGGAGCGACGCCTCGAGGAGCCGCGCGCCCTGCGCTTGAAGGCCAGCAGTATCTGGAGCTTGTCGATGTCGAGGCCGATCTCCGGCCGGAGCAGGACGAAGGTGGGGTGGCCCTCCGCCAAGCTCGCCGCCACGATCCGCCGGCCGATGTAGCCTGTGCCGCCGACGATGAGGACCCGGCTCTTCTCCATGGCCATGTATGGCTCTGCTCGATCAGATGAGTCACACAACGGACGACGCTTATCGTGCACTCGACAAGGCTTACTGCGATTTGTGGCCTATATGAACGAGCGCGTCGTCCTGTTATATTCGTACAAGGGTCTCAATCGTAATAATAATCACTGTGTGACTGGTTATGGGGCACTTCTCGGTAAAAAAATAAAAATAAAAATAGTACTGAATATGACACATATCCCAGTACAACGAATCTGGACAGATGATATGTGGACATCCAGTTCTAGCTTCGTTTTTTGGATGGAGGGAATAGGTAAAGACAAAGTTTGTAACATCATCTTTTCGCTTATATTTATACTTATCAGCCCAAATTTAAATTTTGAACCTAAAATTTGGAGTTGATTTTGGTGTTTTTTAATATTTCCCAGCCTTTGCTTTTAGATCGCTAAGACACATATAAAATTTTATTCACAAATTAATTTTTATTTGTGAATATGCCCGGGCCGTTGGATTTGCTCGGCCGACGGGCTCCTCTAACTTATGTCAGATAAAAGTGTGTCTATGTGAGAGTATCACTAACAACATCCTAAAATTTTATCCCCAAAATTTTAGTTTTGGGAATTCTAAACAAAATTTGAAGTGTTAAAATTTTCATTCCTCCAAAAGATTAGCTAAAATTGGCTTCCTAGATATTAAAAGGTAGGCCCATAGGAAACTTCCAACATAAATTGCTCGACCCTGCCCTCACCGCTCGGCCATCTCTGTAATCACTTGCTTTCTCACTGATTGCCAGAGCCAATGGCTGGCCTGAAAACTCTGTTTCTTTTGACACGACAATTTGTTACATAACTTCCTTTTTTTTTGCTTGGAATTTGTTACATAACTTAAAAGGCTTTTCTTCTGTGTTCTGTGATCACAGCACAGTGCAGTGGCTTGTTTAAAAAACCTTTCAGATCTTGTAAACATGGCACAAATACAGACACAGTAGTACTATATTGCTGGCACTCATACCATATGCCCAACTATCACTGTTCTTTTCGTTAATTAACTGGGGTAGCAAGCAGGCATTAATTCCAGCAGCAACAACGTTTCAGCTCCAGTATTTTTCAGTTTACCAACAGTAGCAGTTTTCAGTTTACATCACTATCTCACTTCATCAGATCAGCAGCAGCATGCAAGCAAGAAGCAACCCCAAGCAAGCAGCACCAGCACCATAACACCACTAACATTCAGTATTTTATTACACCAGAATATTTTGTAAAGTATATTATGTACATACCACTATATACTTCTGAATTAGCTCACGACAACAGGTAGAAGTGGCTTTGGAAAACTTATGAATTGGACAAATTTCAATCTATGTAATTCATAGTTAACTGTTGCCACTATATCTCTACCATACTCATCCTGTCTGGCTGCATGCTGCAGAGGGGATGGGCGCGGAGACGACGACGACGACGAGGCCGTCAGGGAGGAAGAGGATGCTGGATGAGGTGGACAGCGACGACGAAGAAAATGAGTGTCCCCTCTACATATCTCGTTGGAGTTTTGATAGTATATTTAATATCATTTATGTAGGAGTTGATGGTTAAAGTTTGCACTTAACGACGATCAACACCTCCCATGAGAGTTAGGCAAGGTACAGGTTTCAAGCTCATGTTCAGGTCACGTGAGAGAACATGAAACAACCAATGCTATAGGTTTAAGCCAGTCAAAAATGTAATACGCAACTCCTGTGTAAGATTTTAGATGTTGTTCCAATTGGGAGAGGATGAATCCTTCTTCACTTTAACTTAGATGAAATGAGCGAACCCCTTTCTTTGTGGCATGGATCCTCCTTTTATACATCAAGGATGGTCCATAGTGCCCATGCATGCATACAAGAGTGGGGTCCATCCCACAGGAGTTAGTAAGCTGGTTCTTGTCTCTATCCCTCCAAACGAGCCTGCTAGATATGACGACCCACCTACCGACTAACATGTGGAGCAGGGTAGTAGAAGTCTTTGTTCCATTTATTGATGGGCCCACCAGTCAGCCACCAAGGCCAATAATGGGGGGCATCGGATGGATGTATAGCTTGCGTCGTGGGCGACATGGGCGAGCGAGAGAAGGCATGCACAACCACAACTCGAAGACGTACTATATAAAGATGCACTCTAGATAAATATAGTAAATTATTAAGGAAAAAGTACGAATTACCCCCGCTCCCCCCAAAACTATCGCGGTCGACCAAATTACCCCCCTGAACCACAAAACCGGACATCCTTCACCCCCAAGAATGCAAACCGGACAGATAACCCCCCTGGCTCAAACCGCGATGGTTTTGATCCTACGTGGCAGTCCAGTCAGCAATTCATTTATAAAAAGATAGTTGGGGTCCACCTGTCAGTGTCTTATCCTCTCTCTCCCAATCTTTCACTCTCTCTCTCTTCTCCATCAGAGACGACGGCGCAGCAACTAGGCAACGGAGGGGAGCCGAGGCGAGGCTGCGGCGGTGAGGTGAGGCGGCGGCAGAGGAGGCTGCGCCGGCGGAGGGGAGCCGAGCACTCCGGTGGCTGGGGCGAAGCTTGCTTGGTGGAGGACTCCGACTCCGGCGACTCGTTGATGTGATTGGCGAGGTCGTTGTAGTGGTCGGCCGGGTCGTTGTCGATGGAAGAAATGTTGATGCGCCGCCGGCCGCCGTGCTCCTCTGCCGCCTTGCCTCCTCCGTCGTGCTTGCCGAGCCGACCTCCGCGCGGCCTCGCCTCGCCTCCTCCGCCGCCGCCTCCCTGCCTCCCCGCGCCGCCTGCCTCCCGCCGCCGCTCGCCCAGCTGCTACGCCATTGTCTCTCTGATGGAGAAGGGAGAGAGTGAGAGATGGGGAAAGAGATTGAGTAGAGAGATGATAAGACACTGACAGGTGGGCCCACCTATTTTTTTATAAATGAATTGCTGACTGGACTGCCACGTAGGATCAAAACCACCGCGGTTTGAGCCGGGGGGGGGTTATTTATCCGGTTTGCATAGTTAGGGGTGAGGATGTCCGGTTTTGTGGTTCAGGGGGGGGGGTAATTCGGTCGACCGCGATAGTTCGGGGGGGGGGAGGTAATTCGTACTTTTTCCAATTAGTAATCTAGAAAAATATATTACTCTCCCTATGTGGAGATTATGGGTACCATATACCCACACGAATGGCTTAGCGACTAGGTATTGGGGATAGGTAATATCTCTTGAGTATGTAACGGATTATGACTTAGGTATGCTTTCTTGTGTATTAAGGAAACATCTTAAAGTCTTAGTTCGACAATATTGTAAAGTAGATACCGTATTCGGTTAGGTTTTTATCTGTAATCCTGCCCCCCAACCTATATAAGGCGGGTAAGAAGACCGCTCAAGGGAACAGCCAACACCAAGATTGTCAGATCAATACAAAACCCGGCGGATTCCAATCCCCAAACAGGAGTAGGGTATTACCTCTCGTCGAGAGGGCTTGAACCTATCTAAACTCTTATCTCATAACCTATCTACTTTAGCTTTCATGCGCTACCTCCTTTTCATATTGCTGATTCCTAATATCGACAGTTGGCAGGCTAGGTAGGGGTTGCATCGAGTTTCTTCGCCGACAAGTACGATGGGATCTACTTCAGGAGTCGACGCTTCCGCCTTCCCTCTAGGGCAAGCCTACTGCTTCGGTAGCATCGACTTCAGCAACATGTCTCTTCTCGACTCGGATTCGAACCAGTCAGGAAGGGGTCACAACCACTTGGCACCGTTTGTTTTAACAAATTTCGACGAGATCTAGTCCAACGTTTTTTCTTCCGGGTCGGCTTCAAAGCACTCGAGAGATTCACTTACATCAGCGCACCCACGCAATCTCTCCACCAGCGCCAGCTCATATACTCGGATCACCATGCAACTTCCTCCTCTCCTCGTGACCACGTTCGGATTTAGATCCGTTCCCCCCATAGCTCTCAATCTGAGCAAGCTTCAGTTTTTCCAAGATTGGGCTTCAGGGAGGTGGGCGTCACGCTTCAATCACTCGGATCTTGTTCGAGCACAGAGATTGCCAATTTTCTCAGCTCCTCTGAGGACTAAGAGGACCGCACCACTGAGAGTTTGGGGAGTTCAGAGTTCGACGACGACTACGGCCCACTTCTTTTCGGAGTGTATGGCAGATGCAATTGATGAAGAGAAAGTAGCCCGACAAGACTGGGAAGAAGAACAGGAACGCACAAGACCTGAGGAGCACAAGCGTTGGGAAGACGAAGAACACACGAGGCGAAATCTAGCTCATGCTGGACGGACCGCTCACAATAGAATACTTCAGACTCGAGTTGACACACCCAGTGTCTTCGTCACACCTCAATAGAACATGGTAGCGGTAGTTAATCTGCCTGACACTATCATTGATGCGGCTCCGACTAATGTGACGCCAATCTGAACAAAGTCAAGACTATAATCTATGCTACTGTGCCCCCCGAAGCTGGAGGCTGCCGTCGGCCTGAGGAATCTATTGCGGAAACACCAATCTGGGACCTGTCTCCCACCTCTTTGGTCCAGAGATTATCAGGTTCCTGAACGTAGCAGAGGGCACAACAGATCCAACGTACAGCATCACAACAATGAAAGAAGATGCCCAGATAAGTCGGCCGACTCCATGACCGACGACACGACACATACCATAATGGCGACTCCTACTATAATGACGGTTACCGACATCACACACCCAGCCACCTGAGGCAGGCACTTAATCAGCGTTACCATGCCCGGGAAAATCGTGCATACCGCGATGGCTGAGGGTCCACTCACCTGACAGAGGCGATGATGGAGTGTCAGCTTTCACACACGTACTACTTCGAGTGGATTGGCCGACTGGTTTTAAACCAACCGGGATCAAGAAATACGATGGCAAGACTGACCCTAAGTCATGGCCAAATTACTTGTCCATAGCACTCGCCAACTCCGCTAGGAGTTGGTTAGCAAGTTTACTAAGGGGCTCAATCGACTCTTGGAGCCAACTTCGCGACTACTTCATCGCTAACTTTCAAGGCACCTTCGAGCGGCTAGGGACCCACTTCAATTTGTATCACATGATCTAGAGACCCGATGAATCCTTAAAAGATTACATTCGATGCTTTTCTAAAACCCATAACAAGATCCATGATGTTACTGACGACATTGTCATTGCAGCCTTCTAGAAGGGAATCCACAATGAGGTTCTTATTGGAAAGTTTGGGCATAAGCCCCCAAGGACGGTCAAGAAGTTATTTGAAACCGCAAACTCATATGCCAAGTCAGACGACGCCATCAAAGCGACACTCCAAGAGAAGCAGTCGGGAAGTAGCTGGCGATACAAGAAAGACAACAACAATAACAACAGCCATAAAGATCGCAAGCTTAAGCCCGAGGATTTAGTCGCTGCCACTTCAAATTTCCAGCAATAACGTCCACGCGTCACCACTTACGACAAGATCATGAACGACCCTTGTTCGCAACATGCAAACTCTAAGCATGCCGCGAATGACTGCTTCATCAACAAGAAGTTTGCTGAAAAGTACGTGGCCCAGCTCAATCACTTCAACATTTAGAGATCAAGCATTTATTTGGGAGTGAAAAATGCACATAGCTTGGGTGCTTACCCTGCAGTGGTGATCAAATCCATCTACACAGCGATCACAAGTCTTGCAGTGCTTGCTGCGCAATTTCACCTGCAATTCGTACATAATCCGTTTCAGATTGTTCCATCTTGACCTCTGATTCCACATTAATGAATTTCAAAAACCAAAAACGTTGAAATTCAGTTGAATTTATTGTCTTCTATTCTCATAAACTAATCTACCCACATTTTCTGAAGAGTAAAGTCCATTACCGGTCCCTAAACTTGTACCGTTATGTCATCCCAATCCCTAAACTTGCAAATCGATCGTTCAGGTCCTCAAACTTGTTCGACTGTGTCATCCCGGTCCCTAAACTTGCAGATCACTCGTTTAGGTCCTCCAACTTGTTCAGTTGTGTCATTCCAGTCCCTAAGTTTATTTGTCCAAACCACTCAAACAGATCAATGAAATTTAGGTGAATTAACCTACCCACATCAAACAAACTAAGCTGCCTTTCCTGAATTATATTTATTTGAAGTTTTCAACCAAAGAAGCAGAGCAATGAAGGCACAGAGAGCAGAGGAGAGGAACATAGCAGTGGACCTCAGCAATCGCAGACGGGGCAGTAGGAGATGTCGTGTCCGGCGGTGGCGTGCGGTGAGACGATGTCATCGAGGCTGGTGAAGGCGAAGGGGAGCATGGGGTCGAGCTGGACGCTCGAGTTCCACAGCTCGAGGTAGCTGCGCCGCACCCATCGGTTCATTACGCGCACTCCACCCGCTGGAGCAGCCACACTACGTACCACCACAGGATATACCAGTACCTCAGCCTCGGCAGACTCCTACCTCCGCTGCCACCACAGGTGGCCGGCGCGTGCCCTCGCTAGCTGCCGTCGCCTCTTCATCTTTTTTGTCGTGCGTCCTGTCCGACGCATCCACCGCCGTGTACTGCACGTAGAGCGCCGGTGCTGCTGCCTCCTGGTGCTTGATGGCAAACGGCATCGATCCCATCAGCAACCAACAACGCAACAAGAGGAGAAGCCAAAAAGGTTTAAAGGCGACACGTGTGTATGTACCGAGGAGGAGAAGAGGTCGAGGAGGGTGTTGCCGGCGATGGTGCTGCCGAGGTATGGCCCGACAACAACGTAGAAGGCAGCCCATTAAAAAAAACAACTAGAAGGCGGCGACGAGGATAGCGAACACCCCCATGCCCCCCACCTTTGGAACTAAGAAACGAGAACCGTGAGGGCATAATCCGGGGAAAGAAAATACGACGGGGGAGGACGGTGGCAACTTGGAGGGAATGGAGGGGGAGCTGCCAGCTGCCTAGCCGTGGCGGCGGCGCCACCGTGGCCGAGCCATCGCCACCGTGGTGGATTCGCCGTCGCCCATTGGTGATGCCACGGTGAGATCAGCGACTCGACGCAGATGGACACAGACCGTCGTTGTCAACTCTGCTCTACTCCCTCCGTCCCAAAAAAAGGCAAACCCTGGTTTCCGTGCTAACGTTTGACTGTCCGTCTTATATGAAATATTTTTATAATTAGTATTTTTATTGTTGTTAGATGATAAAACATGATTAATACTTTATGCACGACTTATATTTTTAACTTTTTTCATAATTTTTTCAAATAAGACGGACGATGAAACATTGGGCACGGAAATCAGGGTTTGTCTTTTTTTGGGACGGAGGGTGTAATTAACTGAGGAAGGGAATAGACGGCTTACGTTGCGGTTGCGGCGACTACCCTTCTTGTTCTTCATGGTTAATGAATTCCAATGTTCAACGGTGGGGCCTGACCAGAACAGACCAGCGCTGCGTTTATGGCGATGGAC
>CM020181.1:22912750-22923002 GCA_009805545.1 Oryza longistaminata
TGAGGAACTACCCCAGCCATGCGCGCGCTTACCTCCTTTTGCATATGCTGATTCCTATATCGACAGTTAGGCAGGCTAGGTAGGGGTTGCATCGAGTTTCCGCCGACAAAGTACGATGGGATCTACTTCAGGAGTCGATGCTTCCGCCTTCCCTCTAGGCAAGCCATACGCTTCGGCGTAGCACGACTTTCAGCAACATGTCTCTTCTCGACTCGGATATCGAACGCAGTCAGGAAGGGTAAACCACTTGGCACCGTTTGTTTTAAACAAATTCGACGAGATCTAGTCCAACGCTTTTTCTTCCGGTCGGCTTCAAAGCACTCGAGAGATTCACTTACATCAGCGCACCCACGCAAATCTCTCCACCAGCGCCAGCTCATATACTCGGATCACCATGCACTTCTCCTCTCTCGTGACCACGTTCGGATTTAGATCCTTCCCCCCATAGTCTCAATCTGAGCAAGCTTCAGTTTTTACCAAGATTGAGCTCAGGGAGGTGGCTCTCCGCTCAATCACTCGATCTAGCGCAGCACAGAGATTGCCAATTCTTCTCAGCTCCTCGAGGACTAGAGGACCGCACCACTGAGATTTGGGAGTCAGAGCTTGACGACGACTACGGCCATTCTTTTCGGATGTATGGCAGATGCAATTATGAAGAAAGAAAGTGAGCCGACAGACTGGGAAGAAGAACAGGAACGCACAAGACCTGAGGAGCACAAGCGTTGGAAGACGAAGAACACACGAGGCGAAATCTAGCTCATCTGGACGGACTGCTCACAATAGAATACTTCAGACTCGAGTGACACACCGCAGGTCTTCGTCACACCTCTAAAGAACATGGTAGCGTAGTTAATCTGCCTTACATTATCATTGATGACGGCTCGCACTAATGTGACGACAATCTGAAAACAAAGACAAGACTATAATCTATAGCTACTGTGCCCCGCCCAGAAGCTGGAGCTGTCGTCGGCCTGAGGAATCTATTGGCGGAAACACTGTCCGCGGACCGTCTCCCACCCTCTTGGTCCAGAATTAATCAGGTCTTGAACGTAGCAGAGGGCACAACAGATCCAACGTACAGAATCACAACAATGAAAGAAGATGCCCAGATAGTCGGCCGACTCCATGACCGACGACACGACACATACCATAATGGCGACCTACTATAATGACGCGTATACCGACATCACAACACCCAGCCACCTAGAGGCAGGCACTTAATCAGCGTTACCATGCCCGGAAAATCGTGCATACCGCTGATGCTGAGGTCCACTCCACTGACAGAGGCGATGATGGAGTGTCAGCTTTCACCACCACGTACTACTTCGAGTGGATTGGCGACTGTTAAATCAACCGGATCAAGAATACGATGGCAAGACTGACCCTAAGTCAGGCCAAATTACTTTCCATAGCACTCGCCAACTCCGCTAGGAGTTGGTTAGCAAGTTTACTAAGGGGCTCAATCGACTCTTGAGCCAACTTCGCGACTACTTCATCGCTAACTTTCAAGGCACCTTCGAGCGCTAGGACCACTTCAATTTGTATCACATGATCTAGAGACCGATGGAAACCTTAAAAAGATTACATTCGATTTTTCTAAAACCCGTAACAAGATCCATGATGTTACTACGACATTGTCAGCAGCCTTCTAGAAGGAATCCACAATGAGGTTCTTATTGGAAGTTTGGGCATAAGCCCCAAGGACGGTCAAGAAGTTATTTGAAACCGCAAACTCATATGCCAAGTCAGACGACGCCATCAAAGCGACACTCCAAGAGAAGCAGTCGGGAAGTAGCTGGCGATACAAAGAAAGACAACAACAATAACAACAGCCATAAAGATCGCAAGCTTAACCCGAGGATTTAGTCCGCTGCCACTTCAAATTTCCAGCAATAACGTCACGCGTCACCACTTACGACAAGATATGAACGACCCTTGTTCGACAACATGCAAACTCAAGCATGCGCGAATGACTGCTTCATCAACAAGAAGTTTGCTGAAAAGTACGTGGCCCAGCTCAATCACTTCAACATTTAGAGACAAGCATTTATTGGGAGTGAAAAATGCACATAGCTTGGTGCTTACCCTGCAGGGTGCATCCAATCGATCACAATGCGACATCACGCATCACAAGTCTTCAGTGCTTGCTGCGCAATTTCACCTGCATTCGTCAATAATCCGTTCAGATTGTTCCATCTGACTCTGATCTCCATTATTGAAATTTCACAAACCAAAAAACGTTGAAATTCAGTTGAATTTATTGTCTTCTATTTCATAAACTAATCTACCCACATTTTCTGAATTATTTGTCCAAACCACTCAAACAGATCAATGAATTTAGGTGAATTAACCTACCCACATCAAACAAACTAAGCTGCCTTCCTGAATTATATTTATTTGAAGTTTTCAACCAAAGAAGCAGAGCAATGAAGGCACAGAGAGCAGAGGAGAGGAACAAGCAGTGGACCTCAGCAATCGCAGACGGGCAGTAGGAGATGTCGTGTCCGGCCGTGGCGTGCGGTGAGACGATGTCGTCGAGGCTGGTGAAGCGAAGGGAGCATGGGTCGAACTGACGCTCGAGTTCCACAGCTCGAGGTAGCTGCGCCGCACCCATCGGTTCATTACGCGCACTCCACCCGCTGGAGCAGCCACACTACGTACCACCACAGATATACAGTACCTCAGCCTCGGCGACTCCTACCTCGCTGCCACCACAGGTGGCCGGCGCGTGCCCTCGCTAGCTGCCGTCGCCTCTTCATCTTTTTGTCGTGCGTCCGTCCGACGCATCCACCGCCGTGTACTGCACGTAGATGCCGGTGCTGCGCCTCCTGGTGCCTGATGGCAAACGGCATCGATCCATCAGCACACAACGCAACAAGAGAGAAGCCAAAAAGGTTTAAAGGCGACACGTGTGATTGTACCGAGGAGAGAGAAGAGGTCGAGAGGGTGTTGCCGGCGATGGTGCTGCCGAGGTATGGCCCGACAACAACGTAGAAAGCAGCCCATAAAAAAAACAACTAGAAGGCGGCGACGAGGATACGAACACCCATGCCCCCACCTTTGGAACTAAGAAACGAGAACCGTGAGGCATAATCCGGGATAGAAAAATACGACGCGGAGGACGGTGGCAACTTGGAGGAATGGAGGGGGAGTGCCAGCTTCCAAGCTGTGCGCGGCCGCCACGCGGCCGAGCCATCGCCACCGTGGTGATGCCATTGCCCATTGTGACGCACGGTGAGATCACGATGATGCGATGCGACTCGCGATGGAAGACATGACACGGTGGGATATGTAGAGCGAGCGCATTAGGCACGATCGCACTCTGGAACACTGTGTGTCAAGCTCTTGCTTTTTAATTTTTTTTTTTTTTGGGGGGGGGGGGAAGATGTGGATGTGGGGTTGTGAAGTGTGTCTGAGAGTGGGGTAGGGACGCAGCCACGGTCGGCTCCAACCATTAGCATTCCGGCTGTTTAATTTCGAATTGGAGGTTTGGGGCTCGGGGCATCTGGACCATCGGATGGTTACTGTCGGCCAGATCGGAAAGAAAGTGCTTTGACTCCCTAGACCCCGGTCCTGTTGTATTCACCTATTCCATCTATTTCATAAAAACCAACCTAAAAATAAATATAATATGAAGTTTTAATGAATCTGGATAGGTTTCTCATGTAACGGCTATATGTGGCATATGAAAATATATCGAACCGTGACGCTTAAAATCGAACCAACAACACCGTAGGCAGGAGCCAAATCGTGTAAGGCAAAATTAAACTATATTTTCGAGTTGAATCATCTGAATAAAAATATTTAACATTGTCCAATGGACTCAACTCCATCTGAATAGAAAATGGAGAAACTTTTAGTTCTTTTTTTTTTCTGTCATGCGGCCATCATCGATTTATACAATTGACAAGGACTAACATCTTGATCTTCCATTAGATACTGGATAAGTCATTATGAGACCGACATTGATGATCGAACCTCTCGCAACCATTACACCATTCCTCCGTTGGTTATCGCCCGAACCGAAACACGGATGACCCGCTGATAAGGCTATTTCCTGCAAGCGAATCGAAACACAAGCAATAGAGTAGAATATGCAATAAATATATTGCGAATTTAAGATGAATCTCACAAGTTGGGGTTCCACAAACCGATGAAGGGCAAAACTGCAATGTCAGAATAATCTAAGCAAAACCCCCTAATCCGATGACGGCTACTGATTAAGTAGGTTCTAGGGTCGACCTAGGACGTGGATGCATCCCTAATGGACTCCAACACATACACAACCCAACGGCACTACTACACGATTGATTTTCCTAGACGCCCCCCCTTTTTGATTCCGTGCGGTTCTAGTGGAACCGCACGGAAAAATAGAGAACCGGCGCTGGGTGGCGTCCGCACGGGAAAATCGATTTCCGGTGTGGGCGTCCTAAGCAACCGCACACCCCGCACGGGCCTACCATTTAACCCACCTCCCACCGCCCGCTCACCAACCACTCCCACTCCCACTCCTCTCCTCTCTCTCCCTCCCTCTCCCTCCCCTCCACACAGCACGGCGCGGTGGCAGGAGAGGCAGGCGGCGGCGGCGCGCGCCCCCCCCTCCTTCCCCTAGCAGATCCGGCGGAGGGCTTGGGGGCGGCGGATCGCGGCGCGCCCGCCCCCTCCCCTCCTTCCCCTTGCAGACTCGGGAGGGGGCGCGTTTCCGCGGCGGTGGCCGCGGGAACAGCGGGCAGCGCGGCGCCCCTTCCCCTCCCTCCCCGTGCAGATCCGGCGGAGGGGGCCTGGGGCGGCGGATCCAGCGCGGGTGCCCCCTCCCCTCCTCCCCTCGCAGATCCGGGGAGGGGTGGCTGATCCGGTGGCATGCGCGGGAGGAGAGCACGGGGCGACGGCGGGGCGGCGGTGCACGGCTCTCTCCCCTCCCTTGCAAATCCGGCGGATGGGAGGGCTGGCGGAGCGGCTCGGGACCGGATCTATCTCTCCCCCTCCTCTATTTTTTACTTGTGTTTTTGTGTGTGATTTGTTCATGGATGTGTTCTTGTGATGTGAGATGTGCGTTCTTGTGATGCTTCTTGTGATGTTCATGAATGTTCATGTGATGTGTTCTTATGATGTTCATGTGATGCTTCTTGTGATGTGTGTTCTTGTGATGTGAGATTCGGCAGAGGGGACGGCGACGTGACGGCGGCGGCGCGACCGCGAGGGTGACGGCGGCGGCCTCGGCTAGGCGGCGGCGGATCAGGGTTAGGTTAGGGTTCTTTTTTTTGTTTCTTTTTTTTTCTCCGTGCGGCGGCTTAAGCGCCCGCACACGAGAAATCGGATTTTCCCAGACGACTGGTGAGTGCGGGCGCCCACTCCGCACGCGAAAATTGGCTAGCCCACACGGAAAAATTGGCGTTGTAGTAGTGGGGCCTAAAGACGGTGACACAACACCCTGACAAATTCTGGACGCTCCTTATTCGACCATTCCCGTTGACTCAGAAGAATTTGACGTGAGACCTGCTTATTGGAAGGTGGTTATTGGCTTTCCATATAAATGCACGACGTCAAAAAAGAATCCGAATAAGGTCTAAGCGATGATCGGTGCAACCTTCTCCTGGATAAGAGGTGGACTCAATATGAATTGGGCCTCCACCTCCTAGTCTCGTGGTATATAAGTAGTGATGTCCTCATCAACAATACAATAACACTCAATGAATCAAACTATACATTACGTTGCGCTGAATGGCTCGATTGTACATTAGAGTTGGACACTGGGTATCGATACTTGAGGCCCCGTCTGCAACACAGAGAAACAAAACACTTAAAAAAATTGACGTTTGTGAATACTCGAGTGAATATTTCAGGCAATTTTCACGGTTTGCACGATTCACAAATATTATTGTTGTAAATACATTTTATAGCAATGTAGGAGTTGTGTACAGCAGAAATATGATATAATACAATGTTCGGAAACAGGTCTGAAGTGAACATGATAATTAAGTCTCATTTGAACTTTCCACGTACCCCGATCAACTTGATGGTAAAACAGAGTATATTTGAACTGGCTTGCCTACAGTACAAATACCATCAAGCATGGTGTTATTGAATTCTCATATCTAGAGAGAATTTGACTTATCGAAGCAAGCTGCCAAACTGTAAACCAACATAATTACTTATAAGATTTAGGTTTACTCCGTTAGAGATAGCGTTTCAGGAATTCGTCCATGCGGGTGTACTGAACCTCTGGTAGAGCATAGTTGCTTCCGCACCATGTTCCCCAATGTCGAAGTTTGTCAAGCAACCGTCTAGAAAATGTGGTAGTATGTGTTACTGCCACTTGAATAGCAAAATTCAAATCTGCTTGCATAAAAAATTGCTTATCAACGACAAGTTAGGTTAATACTATGATATATGTAGTTTGAATTTAACCCCTAGAGTAATGGTATTAAAGAAACATAGTTAAAAATTGGCAATATCAATTTGAAAATTGATAGAAAACAGCATCGTTGGTGGGGTGGTGTTGGAGTTGTAGATCTACGATTCCAACCACCAAGAATACTTAATTAAGTCTTGGTTCCATGATATATACATATCACTAAGCAGTTTATGGTTACCTTTCATTGCAGCCAAAAATTCAACGCCGGGTATGTGGACTTTCTCAAGACTTTTCCCTGTAAGTTCTTCCCACTTCGCTATCAGCTCGTTTTGGGTGAGGCAGTTATCTTGTGGTCTTAGTAGATTGTCTTGTTCAAAGTGGCGAGATCATCGATTGATTGATTGTGTTCCAAATCATCTTCATCCACAAAAAACGCTGCATATAATATTGCAGCTTTTGGTTAGTATAGCTGAAATTCATCAAAACTAATATTCTGCACTCTAGCTACAGTATATGCAATATATGTATACTCGGACACAATTACTGTAGTAATATTACTGAAGAATAATGAGTAGTGAAAAGGTAGCTATACAAATTATTTTTATTATTTTTTCAAAAATCATGCAAATACCTTCATAGGACATGCTATTTTTCACTAGCTAGACACTAAAAAAACTCATTATTTACAACAGATTAAATTGTGCTCATGGTATAGGAATCTGGCATGTGGATGCAACAAATTGGCTAGTTTTTTTTTTTTGTGTGTTTTAAAAAAAAATACTCCCTCTATTTCATATTATATGTTGTTTGACTTTTTCTTACTCAAACTTCTTTATTTTGACCAAAAATGTAGAAAAATATACTAACATATTACCAAAATATAATCAATATTAATTTAATGAAACTAATTTTGTGCTTTAGCTATTGCTAATTTTTTCTATAAATTTGATCAAACCTGAAGAACCTTGACTAATAAAGAATTCAAAGACGTTATAAATGAAACATAGGAAGTAATACCAATGATTTGTTTGATATGCATGAATGATTCATTGGAGCGATACGCACTGACTTAGGTTGTGTTATTCCACCTTCTTTCCTAACTTATTTTCTCGTTTTCTGCTGCGCACGTTTTCAAAACTGCTAAACGATGTGTTTTTCAAAAAAGTTTTTATAGGAAAATTACTTTGAAAAATCATGTTAATCCGTATTTAAAAATATTAGTTTTTTCAAATAGCAAATATTTCAGATGCTAATGAGTCACTCTGTTTTACGTACGCGAACGATTAGCTCACAACCGCATCTAACAAACACAGCCTTAGTGTGATTGCACAACAAACATATTTTCAGACTTTTCATACTTCAATCCCCATTCGGTTATTTTGTTGCAAAATTCTTTCATGTATTTCATTTTCAGCAGCATAAATCCACCATCTATGAAATCCCGAATTGCATGGGATGTGTTTTTACCAGTGGGGATTATCTGCAATGATGCAACAGCAGACACTAACATGTGGGCCCGGATACAAATGTCACCCACGGCTACTGCATTAGTAGTACTACTGAGGATTTACATCCGTTTTTTACGTTTGGAGGAGAGAGGTCTAAGAACACAACCTCTGTTAAGTTGCTACACCATTACGCTTAAGTTCTTGTAAAATTGCACCTACTAGCCAAGTTACTACTTCCTCTGTTTCGTAGCGATTTTTTTCTAAATCAAACGTCTTTAGGGTTCACTAAATTTATAAAAAAAATAGAACAACATATTTCTAACCCAGAACAAACATATTATCAAAATATATTCAATGTTAGATGTAATGAAACTAATTCAGTGTTATAGATGTTGATATATTTTTTTATAAATTTGATCAAACATAAAACTTAAAAAAGTCAAAGCAACTTATAAAAACGAGGGAATATACTAGTATGCTTATTTTGAAGTTCTACTAAATTTCACCCACCCATCAAGTTCTCGTATCATGAGCATAATTTACTATTTACAACCAGAAAAGTTACTAGTTGATAAAAACAATGAAGTGATAGACGGATGAGAAACAAAAGACGCTCATCAAGAATTTTGTTGTGCTCTAATAAAATGGTACAAATAATATTTTAAAAATGAAAAATCGATAGGTGAAATGAACTTTTCGAAGTGGAAACAGAACTGAGCATGCCTGAAAATAAAAAGGGATACCAATCATGAAGAATTGAAGACAAGGGACGCTTGGACCCAACGACAAATCTCAACTTAATTTCTCTTTGACTTTTAAAGCAAAATGAAACAACAGCTTAGCTAACGGTTAACTCTTACCTTTGACGTTGCCATTACCATACACATCAACTCTCTCTTTTGGAGGGAGGAGGCTTTTCAACTGACAGAGGTTAGGACAGAAGTAAGCAGCAAAGCAATTGGAAGAGACATAAGTGTGGGGGATGTTTGCCTCCTCAATTGCTCTCCTTATCGCCATCTTCTCATCAAATGTAACCCTCCCTGGTTCAAGAGCATCCCCCAACCTTGCTGGATCCGCGCCAAATTCAGACGGCAGAAAACGCTGCTCGCACAGAATTAATCACTGTAAATATATACTCACTTTTTTTTTATTATGACGGTTGGGTAGTTCGAAAAATGAACTAACCAACCTCATATATTTTGAGAAGGGAGAGAGTATTATTGTACTGCTCAGTGGAAATGCGATTGAATAACTTGTTTTATGTCCATCAGCCTATACAGAAGATAAAACCTTTCACACCCGACATGCAGAAATTTATATCAGTAAAAATTGCCATAATTTTACTCAAGTTATGATATATCAAGTTTTTTCTATTTTTTTTCGATAATGAACAAAAAATCCGGTCTCCATATTTAAAAGTAGATATACACAGCGAAATCAAAATTAAAAGTTCTTTTAATTATCTAGTACTAATTTGCTGAGTTCACAGAGAAACAAAACAATTATCTACCTTGACGTTTCCAGCTTGTTTGATGGCCTCGACGATCTTGAGCTGGAGCATGAGGTTGTGGCTGCGCAAGTGAACGCCGGACATGGCGGAGACGACGACGTCCACCTGCCGGATTGCGGCGACGAGGCCCTCGCGGTCGTCGAGCGAAGCCTCGAGGAGCCGCGCGCCCTGCGCCTTGAAGGCCATCAGGATCTGGAGCTTGTCGATGTCGAGGCCGATCTCCGGCCGGAGCAGGACGAAGGTGGGGTGGCCCTCCGCCAAGCTCGCCGCCACCATCCGCCGGCCGATGTAGCCGGTGCCACCGACGATGAGGACCCGGCTCTTCTCCATGGCCATGTATGGTTCTGCTCGACCTGACGAGCGACACAACTGACGATGTTATCGTGCACTCGACAAAGCTTACTGCGATTTGTGGCCTTTATGTACGAGCGCGTGGTCCTGTTCTACTGCTTGTCGTACCAATCATAATAAACAATCACTGTGACTGGTTAGAGGCTTCTCCCACCGTTACATAAAAAGCCAACCTAGAATGTGATGTGACGTTTTATAGTACAATGACTTAGGACAAATACACACTACTAAAAAAAGCATTTTCGCCAACGTTGGGTATTTATTCTCGCAGACGGACATAACCCTTAGAGCCAAATAGCCGCCTAAAAAATGCAAATCGGGGTGATTTTCGCAGGCGGACCACTTAAGCAGCTTAAGCAGGCGCCTGCGAAAATTAGCGTGGTATATATATGAGGCACATGGGCTGATATTTTCTAAGTGTCTTTTCCTCTCCCTTCACCTCCCCTCCACCTCCCCGCCGGCGGCGAAGGGCGGACGGCAGCCGGGCGCGGCGGGCGGCCGACGTCTCTATTTATGTAGTATGCTTCTGGACTTTGTAAAGTATCTTCGTGTCATCTTATTAATTATTAATCTACTAGTCTTCCTTTA
>CM020181.1:22928928-22951216 GCA_009805545.1 Oryza longistaminata
TCCGTTGGTTGACCAACCGGGAGTAAAATAGATCTTTAGTCCCTAGTTTGGTTTATACCAACGAGAGCAAAGAGCACCCGAGCCACGCGGCCTTCCTCGATTATTATCGCGCGCATCTCCTCTCGATCTCCTTCCCTCTCATATATATCTCCTTCTCTATTTCCCTTCCTCTCCCCTTCCGTTCCTCCCCTTCCCCTCTCTGGAGCGGCGGCCGGCGCGGTGGCCAGGCGGAGCATCGGCGGCCAGGCGGAGTAGCGGCGCCCTCCCCTCTGCTGCCGGATTTTTTTTTAATTTGTGATTCATTATATTTGATCTGTGATGTATGTGATATTGGATCTGATCTGGGATGTATTTGAGTTGTGATGTATTTCTTTTAGGATTTGTGATGTATTTTTTGTTTGAGAATTTGTGATGTGATGTATTATGATCTGTGATGCATTTCTTCCCAGATCTGTGATGCTACTTTGATTCGTGGATGATTTGGGATATGATTGGGGATATTTAGGGAACAGATCGATTTGAGCAAAAAACAAAAAGAAAAAATAGGGATCAACCGGACTAAAATGATTTTTAGTCCCAGTTATTTCACCCGGACTAAAGATGTACATATTTAGCCTCAGATTCGTAGTCCTGGTTGTATACCGGAGTACAGGGGATTACCAACCGGGATAAAACCCCTTTCTCCACCAGTGAGGGATGGTATTGTGAAGTATAAGTAGGGGTCAGTGCAAACCCATGATGATATATGCACTACCATGTGCCATGTGGTAACTATGAAGCACTACTATGTGGGGATATGTGCAAACGAAAATGCTGTAATGTATGATGTGTTATGCTGCACTATTTATAGACTTTGAAGTCTAATTTCAGTCGTACAGTATTTCTTGTAAAACTGTCCAGCTTAATTAGTTGCTGCTACATTGATACAAGGAGACCCTTTGTAGTATTTAAGAGCGAAACAAGGAATGATGCCAAAGAAATCATCACAGCTAATGAGAACATTTAGCTGCCATTTACACATATCCATTTTTCAGGAATTAGCCAAGCAGTATCATCAACGAAGGCAATATAATTACCATCAACAAGAGGTAGCAGTACTGCACGTATACACCTGGACCAACAACACGGCAGCAAGGGCTAATAAACACTTCAGGCTTTCACTTATTAAAATTTAACTACAAAATAAAGAAACATCGAGGATCTGAATCCATCGGTGAGAGGAAGATAATCAGCTCACTTGGGCTTGCTCGGAGTGCCTGTCCGAACAAGGACAAGGTAGCGAGTCGGTGGCCTGAAGTGGCAGCAAATCGACGACGAATCGACTGCTTCGTGATACGGAGACAACCGCTGGTCGTCCGGCTCATAAATTTTGACGATTTGACCCTTTGCAAAACTAATTAATACAATAAAACGTGGCCAAAACTTATTTAAAAAGTAACCATTTTGTTCAGCGCCAAATCTCATGGCGATGAACTTAGACACCTCAGCGCCACGTCAACTGGCGCTGAATATCGTGCACCCGTGGATGGGACTCTAAGTCAGCGTGCCAACTCACATTTAGCGCCACGCTATTTGGCGCTGAGGTGTCTAACTTCAGCGCTATAGGATTTTTGCCGCTGAAAAAGGATTATTTTTTAAATAAGTTTTGGACACGGTTCATTTGTATAATTAGTTTTTGCAAAAGATTAATTGTTAAAATTGTGCGTCCGGCTAGCTGGTAGTGGCTAACCAGCAGGGATCTGGTGTTGCATATCTTTCTGGAGCGTGACAAGCCAACTAAAGGCACAAAACAGAACTTTGTTTAGCCAAATTTGGCTAGGTACGGTCAATTTTGGCTGCTAACAACACAATTTTACCTTTCCAAACAATGGCCATACCAAAATGTGCCTCTGACCAAAATTTGGTAAGGCTTTAGGCCTCAAACCAAACCAGTCCTAAAAATATGAGTATCTAGTCTCTACAACACCATAAAACACGTCTGCTATATCGGATGTTATATACAAGGGTCTTTTCATACTACCTCCATTTCAGGTTATAAGACTTTCTAGTATTCCATATTTATATAGATGTGAGGCACATCTATATAAATATGGGCAGTGCTAGAAAGTCTTATAAAATGAAAGGGAGGAAGTATTTAAATGTTGACCACACTTATTCTGTAGGAAATAATAATTATTTGTTACTATAACATATCACCAAAATATGTTGCTGATAACTGTGTATATATTCGCACAACAAAGGAAATGCAATTGTGTATAACTTCAGAAGAACAACGGATGAAAGTTTTGGATTGTTGAAGTTGAACTAACCCCTGTCAATAATGACAAGTAAATGGGAATGGAATGAGTAAACATAAATTAATTCTAGACGTGATATAAATGGTGAGAACTTGGAGCCCATCCGAATCAAGCTGAACCTTTGTAGTTAAGGTTAACCAACCAAGCCGAACGAGAATCTTCTAAGTTCATTTTATTTTCAGGGTTAATTGGATCCATGTTACTGTAAATTTGCCTATTTAAAAAAAAAATACCATTATAATTTGTCTATTCATAACAGTGCTACTAGAATTTTAAAAATTAGAACCGTAGCACTACCGTCATGTTTTCCATCCATCTCCTTTATTTTCCATTTCTTCTTTCTTTCTGTGCCGGTGTGCAGATGGCGTGCCGTGGCCTGCGACGCCCGCGGTGGCGAGGACTGGGGATCCCGGGGACTGGGGCTCGGCGGCGGCCACGCGCTCGACTTCGTAGGGCTCCTGTACTAACGAGCTCACCGTGGTCTCCTTGTAATGTCTGGTCTTCCCATCCTGCCGAGCGCGCCAATGGAAGCAGTCAAGAGCTTGGCTTTGTCGATCGTGCCATTGCCAACATGCGGCCAGCGCGGCGTGAACACCTCGACAGCACGGATCGCGGGCTTGTCCCTGTCGCTGACTCTCGAAGGAGCTGCCAATAGTCATCGCGCGCGAGCAACCAGCTCGCCGCAGAAGGGAGGCGAGGGCCGCGCTGAGAGCGCGACGGTCGTCGGCGCCACGTGCAGCAGCATCTCCACGTCTCCACGCAGCGACACCGCGGCGGCGGAGAAGGATCCACCGCCCCGGTCTGCGTGCGTCCGCGCCGCGGCTGCACATGTAGATGTTCTCGTACAGCATAGGCGCCTGAACTCCGGCCCATGCCGCCACAACCACCGCCGACGCGCTGCCGTCGTCGTTGCAGACGCGCTCACTTCGCTGTGGGAGAAAGAAGAAAGAAGATAGGAGAAACAAGGGCTGGGGCAATCCTTGAACCATCTCTCCGGTGGCTTGCCGCCGGCATTCGCCGGGATGAGGGAGAAAGAGGAAGAAGACAGGAGAAGGAACGAAAAGACTGAAAAGGAAGGGAATGGATGGAAAACGTGACGGGAGTGGCACGATTCTAATTTGTAAATTCCAGTGTCACGGTTACGAATAAATGAATTGTTAATGGCAATTTTTCTGAAAAATGGCAATTTACATGGATGCCAATAACCTAATTTTTTGGCATGTATTGTGAAATAAAATTATTAATGATTAATTGTTTTAAAAGAATCGACTAAATCTTGTTCTAATATTAGAACCGGTGGCGTCCCAGTGTTGGTTTCTTTTTTCTTATTTTTGTTTGCTATGCCTCTATTAACTGCATGGATATTTTGTTTGACTATTGAGAATAGAAATTAGCCTTGTGCTCCATGTTGGCATTAATATATAGGGAAAACGCTTCAGATCGGTCGTCCGATCTTGAGAAAAAATCAGATACATCTTACACTATGATCTTTGCTGTATGCAGTCTTTGTGAGATGCTCTCTGTGTTACATACGCTTTCTTTCTGAGCAATTAATATGCATGAAAGAGAGATGAGACAAGGTTATTTGCATGTACATAACACCCTTTTAGCAAACTTGAAAATGAATTTTCTTCTAGATTACTCATCCAATCTATGATCGATTACACGATTAATATTTGTTACAATTAAATCTTTACAACAAGATCTCATATGACTATATTATAATAAAAAACACACTATGTTTCAATCAATTAAACTTAATATTTCACATGTGAAAAATTAGATGTTTCAGCTGAATTATATTATGTTACACATATTTATTAGTGTCACGATGCATATATCTTCTTTAATATATCTCATGGTGCTATTTGTATATTTCAGTAAGTAGTTTATTGTGTTTCACTGGTTTATTTGTAAATGTGGCATATGTATTGGTTGAGTGTTTCAATAAGTATTCACTAGTGTACTCACAATATTCCTATAAAATGTTTCACCTAGTGTACTCAAAATGTTTGTGATAGATTTAATATTTCGGTGAATTGAAAAATTTCTTTTGCAACAAATACTCATATATTATGGAAATCATCTATAAGAGAATTCGTTTCATTTTATGTTCCACAAAAATATTTCACTTTATATGGATCAAATGTTGCAGTGACTCGAAACATTCTTGTCTATTCGCTGAATATATTGTTTTTATATAGGTGAAACATCGTCCGATTTAAATGATTGAAATATTTTTCGATCTACCTAGTGAAACAATTCCGATATACTTGGTGGAACAGCGTGCAACATTTAAAATAATCAATAATAGGTAAATTTTATTTTTCACCGGAATATATCCATGTGTGGTCTTGTTTAAAGATTTAATTGCAACGGATTTAATGGTGCAATCGGATCATGATTTGGATAAATAATTTAAGAGAAAAATAGTTTAAATAGTTTTGCATGCATACATGCTTGATGATGTTGGATGGTTGATAGCGTGTGCGCGGATCGGAAGCTCATGGATGCGTCCGATTTTTTCGTCTCGCGCCATACGTCCGACGCGTTGCGCTCTCCTATATATATGCATTATAAAAATATATTATATATATATATATATATATATATATATATATTATTATATATATATATTAATTATTAATTATATATATATATATATATAAAAGACAGAGAGAGAGAGAGAGGAGAGAGAGAGAGAGAGGGGAAATGCAACGGGCAATCTCGCTATCCTTCTAAAATTTTTTTTTGCAGGTTTTGTGTTCTTGTTGTCGATCATAAAAATGTTTGCCGTAGTTTAGTTTTAGTAATGTGACACCTGTTTGATGCATCACAAAGCTGGGGCTTCGATGCCGGTTCTTTGCACGAATTTAGGCGTACTGTCTCAGAATTTGTTAACTAGAAGTTTGGATATTCTACAAATGGTGCAGTTCACATAATTAGCCAGTTAACTAACAAATCTGTACAAGTTAAAAAGAACACTATGGGTCTGTTTAACGGAGTACCAGCTCTAGGCTACACCTCCACTCTTTTAGAGCAAAGTCCCCGCCAAACATTTTCAGCTACACCTAAAATAGAGCGAAACTAGGTGAAACGCTCTCATAAAATAAACTAAACATGTGGAGTATGGTTTATGTTGCTCCATAACTCACTTCATATTCAATTCCTGAAGTCTAATTTAGAATTCAAAGCTCTACCGAGTAGGCCCTATTTCTTCAGATCCTATCCCTTAAATAAGTCCCTCTATCCCAAACACCACCTTACCATGTACAAGTAAATAAAATGTTTGGAGTGGCCACTATATTTTCAGATCCTACACTCCAAGATCTAAAATATACTTCCTCCATCTCACAGTATAGCAAACTAGTACCGGATGGACACTTCAAAGTACAATGAACCTAGACATGCTGCTGCTGTTCAGATTCGTTGTATTATAAAGTGTCTAATCCGTTCTAAGTTACTATATTATGAGACGGAGAAGTAGTGTTGTAACCACCAGAAGCTCCTAACAATTACCATTGTTTAATTTACTTCCTCCATCCCAAAATTAGTGTAGTTTTATACGGTTCATATCCAATGTTTGACCGTTCATTTTATTTGAAATACTTTTATGTGTGACTATTTTTTTAATAAAGGACAGCCGGTCAAACATAGGATACGGATATCCATATCTATTTATTTGGTACAGAGGTGGTACTGATTAAGAGAGCTCTCGCCTGTCACTCCTACCTACTACTCCAAAATGGCGACGGGTGCTTCAATTGTTTTTCTAACTGCTGCTTTTAGTCTTATCAGTACATCCAAGATTAAAAAAATTTTAATCTAACTATTTTTTAATTTTTTTATATTTCTAAAAAAGACGGACGGTCAAACGTATAATACGGATACCCACACTAATTTGGACAGAGGTGGTACTGATTGAGACACTCTCACCTGTCAACTCCTACCTATACTCCAAAATGGCGACGGGTGCTTCAATTGTTTTTCTACCTGCTGCTTTTGTCTTTATTATTACATCCAAGATTAAAAAAACAATTTTATTTTGATTTTGATTATTTATCGTAGTTCATTTCTAGATTGTTTTTTTTCAAAAAATTACATTGGCTTTTAAACCACTTACGAATACACTAGATATAAAAGTTTTATGTATAAATTATTCTTATTAATTAGTCCATGTTTTCTACAGTTACTAGCCGTAGATAAATACAATCTCATTGCCACCATTTGCCTTAACAGAGCGGCCTGCTAGGCCTGTCATAGGCTCCTACGGCAGAGGGGCACATTAACGGGTAGTAGCTCAAGATACCACAATTCATTTCTAAATCAATGATTTAATGGACTTATAAGTTTCGTTTCAGTGTTTTTTTGATACAGTAATTAAAAACACTCCACAGCGAAACGAGGCTCGTGCTGTGCATTGAACCATTGTAGCAGATTGCTGTAGCTATCAGAAATGTGCGCGTCCCATGCGTCTTAGCTTTGTGGTAGCTGCCAGAAGTGTAATGCTAGCTTACTTAATCCGCAATCTTTGTCTAAAAAATTTGCACACTACTAAGATCCTTCTATCTGTGACGGGCTCTAAAATGCTGGAAATAGCGGAATATGCTGGAAATAGCGGGCCGTCACAAGGAGGTCATCTCAATCAGACCAAAAAGTACCCGATTGAAATATGGTCACACAGACATATTAGATGTGCTAAAACTTAAGCCCGTTACGGATGACACCTATCAGTGACGGGCCGTAGTTTAGGCCGATTGAGATAACATTCCATATCTCAAACGGGCCTAAAGTTGCGGCATGTCACAGATGACCATCATCTGTGGTCATCTGTGGCGGGCGCCAACTTTAGACCCGATAAGATAAATTCCATATCTTAAACGGGCCTCAGTTGTGGCCCGTCAGATGACCATCATCCGTGACGTTGCACCATTGAGGCCCGCTTGAGATAGCATAGGCCCGTCACAGATGACTCATCCAGTGACAGGCTATATACTTAATTCTATCGGCATTAACTAAGCCCGTCACCAATGACTATTTTTTCATTTTTTCATATGAAATGTTTATATTTGTAAGTTGACTATACAAAATAATTAAGTGCAGTATAATAATTTATTTTATGAGTGAAAAATAATTTACGTGTAGTAAATAATTTCAAATGGAAAAAATGTCAATAACAAAGTTGTATAACTTATCAAGATTTACAACTTTTAGTTTGTCATTTTTTTATATAACTTTTTTTTGAACAGTTTTGAATTTGAATTTGAAAATATAACAAATCAAACAAATGATTTCAATTGAAAAAGTCATCAACATAAAGTTGAATAACTCTATCAAGATCTAAAACTTTTATTTTTGTTATTTCTTCATCTGCGAAGAGTATTAGTATTATTCACAAATTTAAGATATATGTGTTATAGTTTATAAAACTAGATAAGAGATGTCAATTTTTGTGAACAATGTTACTATCACTTTGTCGTATGAACAATGACCAAATAAAAGTTTTAGATCTTGATGAGTTATTCAACTTTGTTGTTGATGACTTTTCAGTTGATATCATTTAGTATTTGAAAAATGTTTTGTTTGAAGTTGTCATATTTCAAATTCAATTCAATCAGTTCAAAATGTTATATAGAAAATGACAAAATAAAAGTTATAGATCTTGATGAGTTTATACAACTTTGTTGTTGATGACTTTTTTCAGTTGAAGTCGTTCACTGATCTAAAATTCTATTTGAACTTTTCAACTTTGAATTTCAAATTTCAAATTGTTTAAATAGAGTCATATGGAGAAATGACCAAAATAAAATTTTGTACCTCGATGAGTTCTACAACTTTGGTTTTGGTTACTTTTTCCATTTGAAATCATTTAATAACCTCAATTTGAAATCCTGACCTAGGCTTAATAAGTTAATAGAATCCTCATACCAATAAGTTACAACTACCTTTTCCGGAAACCAATCTCCAAAGAACTTTGATGTTAAACGTGCTTGGCTTGGAGCAATTCCTGAAAGGGTGACCACCGGAAAGTTTGAACTTCAAGTGAGGACAAGAAAGACTAGCCAAAAAAGATTTATGTTATTTTTGGATTATTATCTTATCTATGACGGGCCATAGTTAATGCTCGTCACAGATAAGGGTCATATGTGACGGGCGCTAGTTTGTGCCCGATGAGATATGTCATCCGTGAGAGCTAATAGTTTGACTGGTCGTCTAGGTCAAAGCAGTCGGTGACGGGCTTTATTAGGCCGATTGGGATAGATTCATCCGTGAGCGGCCGTTTGCCCGATTGAGATAACTCTTCACATTTGTGACTTCTAGCCTGTGCGGATCGCCGTGCCCAATGAGATGGGGTTTTACCGCCGATTGAGATGATGGTATCCCTTCTTGGCAATCTATTCTCGCTTCATATCTTCTTTGTTGACTACATATTTGGTGGTTATTGATGCTTAATTCTATTCCCCTGCTCACAACTTCTGCTCATTTGTTTGCTTTGATCTCTTGTTCCGTTGCATAGTGAATACTCATCCAATTCCCCAATATTAAATTATCTACCCGGACACATTCATATCTGCAGCTTCTTCCATTCTTAAATTAGCAGAAGAATTTGTAAATATTCAAAATATAATACATTATTGAAGCAATTAAAAAAAAATAATAATCCGACCTGAATGAACCAAAAGGAAATATAATTAGACGCAACATGGAAAACTCTCATCTTTTAAACGCGATCCGTGGGTGAGAAGGTGAGGAGGACAAGAAAGAATGGCGTAGCCTCTTTTTCCAAAAGGCCAACCAAAAAACCCCAAAATTTTTGGTTTTTTAGCCAAAATTTGGCTACTAACCACAAACACATTTAACATTTCCAAACTATGGCCATACAAAATTTGTTCTATGCAAAATTTGGGTGAGAACTCTTTATAGGCCTTCAAACCAAACCAGCCTAATGTCCTCTCGGTGTATTCTCTCAGATCCAAAAAAAACACAAATTGAACAACATTACCGCGAGTTAAATTGGTATGTAATATGCAAATTAAACCATATTTCGAGTGAAATCCATCTTAAATAGGAGAATATTTTATTGTTGGCTGGTATATTAGACCGGCGGCGACAGCGCGGGGCGGCGGCGACAGCGGCGGTGGTGTGGACAACGATGATGACGGCAAAGCGTGTGGTGGCGGCGGCGAGGCGCCTGCGATTTTTTTTTTCTCGTTCAACGGATTTTTGCAGGCGGGCCATTGCCCCGACTGCGAAAATCATTGATTTTCGCAGTCGTTGGGTTGCAGGCGGTCCTCCCCTCCGCCTGGAAAAATCACTTTTGGCCGCCTGTGAAAATACTTTTTCTAGTAGTGGCATGTCCATTATCTAGATTCATTGAACTAAACAGATCACATCTCATTGTAGGTTGGTTTTTTATGGATTTTCTTGGCCGGTGAGGCTCCTGTAACTTATGTCAGACAAATGTCCATGAAACTTGTTTACCTCTAAGACTTGTTGGCTATGTACCCATGAGACTTGTTTACCTCTAAGACTTGTTGGCTATGTACCCATGAGACTTGTTTACCTCTAAGACTTGTTGGCTATGTACCCATGAGACTTGTTTACCTCTAAGACTTGTTGGCTATGTACCCATGAGACTTGTTTACCTCTAAGACTTGTTGGCTATGTACCCATGAGACTTGTTTACCTCTAAGACTTGTTGGCTATGTACCCATGAGACTTGTTTACCTCTAAGACTTGTTGGCTATGTACCCATGAGACTTGTTTACCTCTAAGACTTGTTGGCTATGTACCCATGAGACTTGTTTACCTCTAAGACTTGTTGGCTATGTACCCATGAGACTTGTTTACCTCTAAGACTTGTTGGCTATGTACCCATGAGACTTGTTTACCTCTAAGACTTGTTGGCTATGTACCCATGAGACTTGTTTACCTCTAAGACTTGTTGGCTATGTACCCATGAGAAGAGGTCGGAAATGCAATCCATTTCTATTATCTAAATAATAATTTTTAATTTTAAAAACAATTTTTCCAAAACACAAATCTAAACTTTTTGGTCATGCTAGTCTGACTGGCATGGCAAAACCACACTGCCACGCTGGTCTGGCTGGCGTAGTAACGTTATTTGGTCATGCCGGTCTACCCGGAGTGGCAACGTTGTTTGGCCACACCTTCGTCGATATATAGCATGGCAAGACAAAACTATCATACCTACTGCAAGTGGCGTATCAGTGTTATTTTCACTATCATACCTACTGAAGGTGGCGTATCAGTGCTATTTTCTCACACCAGATGGGGCTACTAGTCAAAAGGTTTGGATTCTAGAAATTAGTTTCAAAAGGGCTCATTTTTAAAATTAATTATTAAAAGTTTGAAAAAAATCTTTGACTTTAAGTTAGAGGAGCTCCTTCCTTGGTTCGGCTCGTTTCAGCTATGCATTTGGCACCGTGTTCATATAAAAGTATTGCCCCCTTAATACACCATTATAGCCCTATGCACGCTTAACAATCACCCTTCTCCCAATCCATGTCAAAGTCACGATGTACGCATTTCCCAGCTCCCATGTGGTCCTGATATACGCATAACATCCTAATTACACATTTGTCATCATTTTGTATATAAAGGTTAATCAAAATATTGTATATATATGGTTAGAGTGTCGTGGCTTATAATATGGTCCTCACCCACCTAAATTTATAAGACGATATATATTAAACCTCCAATTACATGTCGATTAACATCTTCACAAATATAGTGGACAATATCAGCGAACTCTCCGAGTTATTGTCCCACTGTTGATTAGTAGGTCATGTCTTATATGGCCTTGTTTTAATCCAAGGCTGTCGGAGCATGGAGCTCCTCTAGCCGGAAGGCAAAATACCCTCCCGTTAGCGTTACGCCAGGGTGCAGGTTCCAAGCTCGTGTTCGGCTTACGTAAGAGAACATGAAACAGGCAATGTATACAGGTTTAAGCTGCTCAAAAGTGTAATACGCTACTCCTATTTTTTTGCTCTCTGTGTGTTTTTGCTATTTGGGTTGAAGTGAACAATAAAATTTTAGAAGTTGTTCTAAGTAGGAGAGGATGAACCCTTCTTCAATATAACATGGCTAGGAACTAACTTAGTTGAAAAACATGAGCGAACCCCTTTCTTTGTAGCATGGATCCTCCTTTTATACGTCAAGGGGGAGTCTATAATGCCTATGCATGCATACAGGAGTGGGGACCATCTCACAAGAGTTGGTAAGCTGGGTATTGTCTCTATCCCTCCAAACGGGCTCATCAGATATGACAGCCTCATCTACCGACTGATATGTGGAGCAGGTGTTAACGTCAAAATTTGGTAAGATTCTTTAGTGGATTTGGTTAAGGAAAGAGCATAATCAGCCAATGGAAACTTATCCAGAAAAGACCGAGTTCAAGAAAGAATCGTGCAGACTATAGCAGAGCAGCTAAATTCTATCTATTAAGTAAGAAGGATTTAATTCTATCTATTAAGTAAGAAGGATTTAGTAATTTCCTTTTATCTTTAGAAAATGTTTATTTAGTGTCCGATCAAGACTTGTATGTTTCCTTTTATCTCTAGGAAATATGTGTTGTGTCCGATATGGACTAGTATCTCTGGGGTCTTTGTAATCTATCTCTCGATCAATATAACTACTCTAGACGCATAGCCACCCTCTTTTCCGAGATTTTTATCTATCACTGGCGGAACTTGGCACCTGACGCGGGGCTGCATCGACTTCGATCTCCGGCGAAGGGGTAAGTCCCACGTTCCACTGGCACTGGCAATTGTATCGGCTACATTGGTGTTGTTCAAGGCTGCATCGATTTGACCTCTTGGATCGCTATGGTTCGGTTGATATATTTGTCTTCGTATTTATCCTATATCTTAGTTAATCTAAGTCGATTATTCAATTTATTTGCATTGATAAGATCTTTTCTAGGGTTTTTCCGGTATCAGCTTAATTGTTTTGTCGATCTAGATTAGCCAAGGTATCCACCACCCTGAAAAGCAATCAAAGACTGATTAAGTGTTTTATTTACAATTTTCCTATGATCTATGCAGTATGGGAAAGCACACTGAAGATAATAGCTAGTAAGGTGGCTCTCGTGAAAAGTTGTCACATGGAGTGACGCAGTTCGTGCTTGAGTGGTATATATCGCCCCGCAAGGACAAACTTGCAGTGTGCTAGTGCTTTTAATGACAAGCTTGGACAAGAGTCAACAGAAGCCAAGTCTATCGGCATTTCAGGCTATGCAAGGAAGAATGGAGTTGGATCTATGCAGCCTTAGGGAAATGTGGCTATGGTTTTCATGCAACGTCATGCAAATATAACATTGACCCATCAGAGAAGGAAGCAAACAAACTTGGTGTAAGTTATTCTATGATAGCACTCTAGTTTGAGTTATAATTCACACAAGCACATGTTAAGTTTGTTTATTTCTAACCATGCTTCTTCTAATGACAGATAACTAAATACAACTACTTGACTAAGCCTATCAAATTTTCCCATCTCTTTGAAGAATTGTTTGTGGGTTGTTCAAAAGCTGATGGCTCCCTTGCAATGGGCCAGTTTACTGCTAATACTAGTAGTGATAGTGATGGCCCGCAGTGGTAGCATCAAGGAGTTGGTAGGATATGCATTTCCATTGGAAGATGGTGGCAATGATTCTGACACAATACCTCGCTATAGTACGACAACTGATGCCACTTCTTCAGGGCAGAAGTGCAAGTCTGTAAAATCACCTACCATGGAGATTCTGAAGCAGAAAACCACCCGCCACAAAAGCAGAAGACGATGAGCTGATAGCTAGTATCCTTAGACTTGCTAACTCTCTTGCATCTGCACAGTCTGTTGCGTTTGTTGAAGTACCAATGGTAGCTGTCACTCTGGGAATCACTTGCCGAGTGGTAACATTTTGGTAATGGAGCAACACATTTTGATAAACCCATGTTACTGTTGTATACTTATGATGTATGCTGCCACTACCATATAGGCACCGGTGGAGAAACCATCTTTGGTCGGTCAGCCAAATTCCACAATAGTTCCGGTTCTAATAAAAACCGGAACTAAAAAGCATATTTAGTCCCGGTTTAAAAGTTGAGGGGTACTTTTTGATCTTTAATCGACTAAAGATCATTTTTAGTCCCACTTGAATAAGTTGTGTGGTTCAACACAGACCCCAATTATTTTTACTCCCGGTTGGTATAAACAACCGGGAGTAAAAATAGATCTTTAGTCCCGGTTGGTTGTACAACAACCGGGGTAAAAATAGATCTTTTGTCCTAGTTTGTTTATACCACCGAGAGCAAAGAGCACCCCGAGCCACGCGGGCCTCTCGATATTATTCGCGCGCATCTCCTCTCGATCTCCTCCCCTCTCATTATATTTCCTTCTCTATTCCTTCCTCTCCCCTTCCCTCCCGTTCCTCCCCTTCCCCTCTCTGGAGCGGCGGCCGGGCGGGTGGCCAGGCGGGAGCATCGGCGGCCGGGCGGGAGCAGCGGCTCCCTCCCCTCTGCTGCCGGATTTTTTTTTAATTTGTGATTCATTATATTTGATCTGTGATGTATGTGATATTGGATCTGATCTGGGATGTATTTGAGTTGTGATGTATTTCTTTTAGGATTTGTGATGTATTTTTTGTTTGAGGATTTGTGATGTGATGTATTTGTGATCTGTGATGCATTTCTTCCCAGATCTGTGATGCTACTTTGATTCGTGGATGATTTGGGGATATGATTGGGGATATTTAGGGAACAGATCGATTTGATCAAATCGATTTGAGCAAAAAAACAAAAAAAAAAGAAAAAATAGGGATCAACCGGGACTAAAGATGAATTTTTAGTCCCAGTTATTTCACCCGGGACTAAAGATGTACATATTTAGTCTCGGATTCGTAGTCCCGGTTGTATAACCGGGAGTACAGGGGGATTACCAACCGGGAGTAAAACCCCTTTCTCCACCAGTGAGGGGATGGTATTGTGAAGTATAAAGTAGGGGTCAGTGCAAACCCATGATGATATATGGCACTACCATGTGGCCATGTGGGTAACTATGAAGCACTACTATGTGGGGATATGTGCAAACGAAAATGCTGTAATGTATGATGTGTTATTGCTGCACTATTTATGGAGCTTTGAAATCTAATTTCGGTCGTACAGTATTTCTTTGTAAACATATCCAGCTTAATTAGTTGCTGCTACATTGATACAAGGAGACCCTTTGTAGTATTTAAGAGCGAAACAAGGAATGATGCCAAAGAAATCATCACAGCTAATGAGAACATTTAGCTGCCATTTACACATATCCATTTTTCAGGAATTAGCCAAGCAATATCATCAACGGAAGGCAATATAATTACCATCAACAAGAGGTAGCAGTACTGCACGTATACACCTGGACCACAACACGGCAGCAAGGGCTAATAAACACTTCAGGCTTTCACTTATTAAAATTTAACTACAAAATAAAGAAACATCGAGGATCTGAATCCATCGGTGAGAGGAAGATAATCAGCTCACTTGGGCTTGCTCGGAGTGCCTGTCCGAACAAGGACAAGGTAGCGAGTCGGTGGCCTGAAGGTGGCAGCAAATCGACGACGGAGACAACCCGCTGGTCGTCCGGCTCATAAATTTTGACGATTTGACCCTTTGCAAAAACTAATTATATAAATAAACCGTGGCCAAAACTTATTTAAAAAGTAACCATTTTGTTCAGCGCCAAATCTTATGGCGATGAACTTAGACACCTCGGCGCCACGTCAACTGGCGCTGAATATCGTGCCACCGTGGATGGGACTCTAAGTCAGCGTGCCAACTCACATTCAGCGCCACGCTATTTGGCGCTGAGGTGTCTAACTTCAGCGCTATAGGATTTTTGCCGCTGAACAAAAGGATTATTTTTGAAATAAGTTTTGGACACGGTTCATTTGTATAATTAGTTTTTGCCAAAGATTAAATTGTTAAAATTTGTACGTCCGGCTAGCTGGTAGTGGCTAACCAGCAGGGATCTGGTGGTTGCATATCTTTCTGGAGCGTGACAAGCCAACTAAAGGCACAAAACAGAACTTGGTTTAGCCAAAATTTGGCTAGGTACGGTCAATTTTGGCTGCTAACCAAACACAATTTTACCTTTCCAAACAATGGCCATATCAAAATGTGCCTCTGACCAAAATTTGGTAAGGCTCTTTAGGCCTCAAACCAAACAAGTCCTAAAAATATGAGTATCTAGTCTCTACAACACCGCTACAAACAGTCTGCTATATCGGATGTTATATACAAGGGTCTTTTCATACTACCTCCATTTCAGGTTATAAGACTTTCTAGCACTGCCCATATTTATATAGATGTTAATGAATCTAGGCACATCTATATGAATATGGGCAATACTAGAAAGTCTTATAAAATGAAAGGGAGGAAGTATTTAAATGTTGACCACACTTATTTCTGTAGGAAATTAATAAATATTTGTTACTATAACATATCACCAAAATATGTTGCTGATAACTGTGTATAACTTCCGCACAACAAAGGAAATGCAATTGTGTATAACTTCAGAAGAACAACGGATGAAAGTTTTGGATGGTTGAAGTTGAACTAACCCCTGTCAATAATGATAAGTAAATGGGAATGGAATGAGTAAACAGTAAATTAAATTCTAGACGTGATATAAATGGGTGAGAACTTGGAGCCCATCCGAATCAAGCTGAACCTTTTGTAGTTAAGGTTAACCAACCAAGCCGAACCAAGAATCTTCTAAGTTCATTTTAATTTTCAGGGTTAATTGGATCCATGCTACTGCAAATTTGCCTATTTAAAAAAATTACCATTATAATTTGTCTATTCATAACAGTGCTACTAGAATTTTACAAAATTAGAACCGTAGCGCTACCGTCATGTTTTCCATCCATCTCCTTTATTTTCCATTTCTTCTTTCTTTCTGTGCCGGTGTGCAGATGGCGTGCCGTGGCCTGCGACGCCGCCGGTGGCGAGGACTGGGGATCCGGGGACTGGGGCTCGGCGGCGGCCACGCGCTCGACTTCGTAGCGCTCCCTGTACTAACCGAGCTCACCGTGGTCTCCTTGCAATGTCTGGTCTTCCCATCCTGCCGAGCGCGCCAATGGAAGCAGTCAAGAGCTTGGCTTTGTCGATCGTGCCATTGCCAACATGCGGCAGCGCGGCGTGGAACACCTCGAACGCACGGATCGCGGGCTTGTCCCTGTCGCTGAGCTCTCGAAGGAGCTGCCAATAGTCATCGCGCGCGAGCAACCAGCTCGCCGCAGAAGGAGGCGAGGGCCGCGCTGAGAGCGCGACGGTCGTCAGGCGCCACGTGCAGCAGCATCTCCACGTCTCCACGCAGCGCACCGCGGCAGCGGAGAAGGATCCACCGCCCCGGTCCTGCGTGCCTCCCGCGCCGCGGCTGCACATGTAGATGTTCCTCGTACAGCATGGGCGCCTGAACTCCGGCCCCATGCCGCCACAACCACCGCCGACGCTGCCGTCGTCGTTGCAGACGCGCTCGACTTCGCTGTGGGAGAAAGAAGAAAGAAGATAGGAGAAACAAGGGCTGGGGCAATCCTTGAACCATCTCTCCGGTGGCTTGCCGCCGGCATTCGCCGGGATGAGGGAGAAAGAAGGAAGAAGACAGGAGAAGGAACGAAAAAGACTGAAAAGGAAGGGAATGGATGGAAAACGTGATGGGAGTGGCACGATTCTAATTTGTAAAATTCCAGTGTCACGGTTACGAATAAATGAATTGTAATGGCATTTTTCTGAATAGGCAAATTTGCAGTGGCATGGATCCAATTAACCCTAATTTTTAAGGCATGTATTGTGAAATAAGAAATTATTAATGATTAATGTTTTAAAAGAATCGACTAAATCTTATTCTAATTAGAACCGGTGGCGTCCCAGTGTTGGTTTCTCTTTTTCTTATTTCTTGTTTGCTATGCCTCTATTAACTTGCATGGATATTTTGTTTGACTATTGAGAATAGAAATTAGCCTTGTGCTCCATGTTGGCATTATATATAGGGAAAACGCTTCAGATCGGTCGTCCAATCTTGAGAAAAAAATCAGATACATCTTACTATGACTTTGCTGTATGCAGTCTTTGTGAGATGCTCTCTGTGTTACATACGCTTTCTTTCTGAGCATTAATATGTATGAAAGAGAGATGAGACAAGGTTATTTGCATGTACATAACACCCTTTTAGCAAACTTGAAAAATGAATTTTCTTCTAGATTACTCATCCAATCTATGATCCGATTACACGATTATATTTGTTGCAATTAAATCTTTACAACAAGATCTCATATGACTATATTATAATAAAAAAAACACATATGTTTCAACCAATTAAACTTAATGTTTCACATGTGAAAATTAGATGTTTCAGCTGAAATTATATTATGTTACACATATTTATTTAGTGTCACGATGCATATATCTTTCTTTAATATATCTCATGGTGCTATTTGTATATTTCAGTAAGTAGTTTATTGTGTTTCACTGGTTTATTTGTAAATGTTGCATATGTATTGGTTGAGTGTTTCAATAAGTATTCACTAGTGTACTCACAATATTCCACTAAAAATGTTTCACCTAGTGTACTCAAAATGTTTGTGTATAGATTTAATATTTCGGTGAATTGAAAAATTCTTTTGCAACAAATCACTCATATATTATGGAAATCATCTATTAAGAGAATTCGTTTCATTTTTATGTTCCACAAAAAATATTTCACTTTATATAGATCAAATGTTGCAGTGACTCGAAATATTCTTTCGCTATTCGCTGAAATATTGTTTTTATATAAGGTGAAACAGCGTCTGATTTAAATGATTGAAATATTTTCGATCTAACTAGTGAAACAATTCCGATATACTTGGTGGAACAGCGTGCAACATTTAAAAATAATTCAATAATAAGGTAAATTATTTTTTCACCGGAATATATCCATGTGTGGTCTTGTTTAAAGATTTAATTGCAACGGATTTAATGGTGCAATCGGATCATGATTTGGATAAATAATTTAAGAGAAAAAATAGTTTAAATAGTTTTGCATGCATACATGCTTGATGATGTTGGATGGCTGATGGCGTGTGCGCGGATCGGACGGCTCATGGATGCGTCCGATTTTTCGTCTCGCGCCATACGTCCGACGCGTTGCGCTCTCCTATATATATGCATTCATATATATATATATATATATATTATTATATATATATTATATATATAATATATATATATATATATATATATATAATATATATAATATATACAGAGAGAGAGAGAGAGAGAGAGAGAGAGAGAAGAGAGAGGGGAATGCAACGGGCAATCTCGCTATCCTTCTAAAATTTTTTTGCAGGTTTTGTGTTCCTTGTTGTCGATCATAAAAATGTTTGCCGTAGTTTAGTTTTAGTAATGTGACCTGTTTGATGCACCAAAGCTGGGGCTTCGATGCCGGTTCTTTGCACGAATTTAGGCGTACTGTCTCAGAATTTGTTACTAGAAGTTTGGATATTCTACAATGGTGCAGTTCAATAATTAGCCAGTTAACTAACAAATCTGTACAAGTTAAAAAGAACACTATGGGTCTGTTTAACGGAGTACCAGCTCTAGCTACACCTCCACCTCTTTTAGAGCAGAAGTCCCGCCAAACAATCTCAGCTACACCTAAAATAGGAGCAGAACTAGGTGAAACGCTCTCATAAAATAAACTAAACATGTGGAGTATGGGTTTACGTTGCTCCATAACTCCACTTCATATTCAATTCCTGAAGCTAAATTTAGAATTCAAAGCTCTACCGAGTAGGCCCTATTCTTTCAGATCCTATCCCTCTAAATAAGTCCCTCCTATCCCAAACACCACCTTACCATGTACAAGTAAATAAAATGTTTGGACTGGCCACTATATTTTCAGATCCTACACTCCAAGAATCTAAAATATACTTCCTCCATCTCACAGTATAGCAAACTAGTACCGGATGGGACACTTCAAAGTACAATGAACCTAGACATGCTTGCTGTTCAGATTCGTTGTATTATAAAGTGTCTAATCCAGTTCTAAGTTACTGTATTATGAGACGGAGGAAGTAGTTGTAACCACCAGAAGCTCCTAACACATTACCATTGTTTAATTTACTTCCTCCATCCCAAAATTAGTATAGTTTTATACGGTTCATATCCAATGTTTGACTGTTCATTTTATTTGAAATACTTTATGTGTGACTATTTTTTTAAATAAGACAGCCGGTCAAACATAGGATACGGATATCCATATCTATTATTTTGGTACAGAGGTGGTACTGATTAAGAGAGCTCTCGCCTGTCAACTCCCTACCTACTACTCCAAAATGGCGACGGGTGCTTCAATTGTTTTTCTACCTGCTGCTTTTAGTCTTATTAGTTACATCCAAGATTTAAAAAAAACAATTTTAATTTGATTTTGATTATTTATCGTAGTTCATTTTCTAGATTGTTTTTTTTTCAAAAAATTACATTGGCTTTTAAACCACTTACGAATACACTAGATATAAAAGTTTTATGTATAAATTATTCTTATTAATTAGTCCATGTTTCTACCAGTTACTAGCCGTAGATAAAAACAATCTCATTGCCACCATTTGCCTTAACAGAGCGCCTGCTAGGCCCTGTCATAGCTCCTACGGCAGAGGGGCACATTAACGGGTAGTAGCTCAAGATATCCACAATTCATTTCTAAATCAATGATTTAATGGACTTATAACGTTTCGTTTCAGTGTTTTTTTGATACAGTAATTAAAAACACTCCACAGCGAAACGAGGCACTGTTGCTTGCATTGAACACATTGTAGCAGATTGCTGTAGCTATCAGAAATGTGCGCGGTCCCATGCGTCTTAGCTTTGTGGTAGCTGCCAGAAGTGTAATGCTAGCTTACTTAATCCGCAATCTTTGTCTAAAAAAATCTGCACACTACTACATATCCTTCTATCTGTGACGGGCTCTAATATGCCTGGAAATAGCGGAATATGCCTGGAAATAGCGGGCCGTCACAAGGAAGTCATCTCAATCAGGCCAAAAAGTACACGATTGAGATATGGTCACACAGACATATTAGATGTGCATAAAACTTAAGCCCGTCACGGATGACACCTATCAGTGATGGGCCGTAGTTTAGGCCCGATTGAGATAACATTCCATATCTCAAACGGGTCTAAAGTTGCGGCATGCCACAGATGACCATCATCTGTGGTCATCTGTGGCGGGCGCCAACTTTAGACCCGATTGAGATAACATTACATATCTTAAACGGGCCTCAAGTTGTGGCCCGTCACAGATGACCATCATCCGTGACGTGCACCAACTGGAGGCCCGCTTGAGATAGCAACTAGGCCCGTCACAGATGACTCATCAGTGACAGGCTATATACTTAATCTCTATCGGGCATTAACTAAAGCCCGTCACCAATGACTATTTTTTTATTTTTCATATGAAATGTTTATATTTGTAAGTTGACTATAGCAAAATAATTAAGTGCAGTATAATAATTTATTTTATGAGTGAAAATAATTTTACGTGTAGTAAATGATTTCAAATGGAAAAAATGTCAATAACAAAGTTGTATAACTTATCAAGATTTACAACTTTTAGTTTGGTCATTTTTTTATATAACTTTTTTTTGAACAGTTTGAATTTGAATTTGAAAATATAACAAATTCAAACAAATGATTTCAATTGAAAAAGTCATAAACAACAAAGTTGAATAACTCATCAAGATCTAAAACTTTTATTTTTGTTATTTCTTCATCTTTAACTAGTTTCCTCCTAAACACAATCGCAAAGAACTACTCGAAGAGACAAGTTTTCATTCTCAATTTAATAACAGAAAGAGACCAAGAACCGTAATAGCTATATCTAGCTAGATGCACCCAAACAAAATTTGCCACACACAAACAAATCTAGAAAACTACAATCATCATTAGTCATGGATGTGTGAAATGTCCTTCTGCTTTTCTTTACACATTTACAGAGCTTGGATGAATCATGTTCTGTCAAAGATGTGATCAAAGGCCTTGGCTCGCCCATATCAATGGATCACACGCATTGCTAAAACTATCTTCAACACAAACAGCTTCTATCGAATAAGTGTTGTAACTACAAAGTAAATTACCTCAGCTTTGTCTAAGCTTCCAAGCCTCTTCCCAGTTGTCAGATTAGTTAGACTACAGACGCCCGGCAGCGCGGGAGGGGCGGTGGTTGAGCGCGCCGTGCGGCGGAGGCAGTGGCCGTTGAACACCCGCGCGGCGGGGCGACGCCCACGCAGCGGGAGGGCGGTGGCCGGCGCCCCTGCACGGCGTGGAGGCTGGACCGGCGGCGTGGCTGGAGGCGGCAGGAGGCGGCGTTCGTCGGAGACGGCGGGAAGATGGCTCGGCGGCAGAGGGCCGGCGCGGATGCTGGCGCGGACTGAGGCCCGGCGGCGCGCAGAGGCCACTCGCATGGAGAGGATGCGGGAGAAAGGACAGGGTATTGAAACTTTAGTTAGGATTGGCATGGGCATTTTGGTATTTTCTAAAAATACTAACAATACAACACACGGTTTGAGTAACATTCTAACGGAAACCTATGCGGGAGGGATGAAAGGGATCAAAGCGAAATTTCAAGGGTACAAGGGAATTGGGTAAAATTCGAGGTATAGAAGGCATTAGGTGAGTTTTTATGGGTACACAAGGGATTTCTCTACATTATTTGTCTGACATTGTACTGAAATAGTTTGATTATACATTAGAGATGGACTACGGCTAAGGGTACCATACTTCAGGCCCCGTTCACAACACACGAAAAAAACATTTCAAATTAACAAACTGTACGAGATATACTCGAGTGAATATTTCATGCCATTTTCACGGTCTGCACGATTCACATATAGTATCTTTGTACCCCCTATAGCAATGTAGCGTTGCTATCACAGAAATCATGAGAAAACTTCATAAATGCTTTCGCAAAAG